>JABSSW010000019.1:0-600000 GCA_018902385.1 Physcia stellaris | reverse complement strand
ATCATCTGCGAGAGGTTTGGAAGCCCAATTATGAAATCTTGCGCTGTCGTACTTGGACTTCTCGTCGGGTGCATCATTGCCGGTGCGACCGGGTACTTCTCCTCTTCTGGTATCAGCGCAGCGCCAGCAGCATCATTCATCTGGGTCAAGACCTTCCCACTACGCGTCTATGGGCCTATCATATTGCCCCTACTAGCTGTTTATGTTGTTCTACTGATGGAGGCGATTGGAGATATCACTGCCACTTGTGATGTCTCAAGACTGGAGGTTGAAGGAACGCTCTTCGAATCGCGTATCCAAGGTGGCGTTCTGGCTGACGGGTTCAATGGCCTATTGGCTGGACTGTGCACGATCACACCAATGTCAACATTCGCTCAGAACAATGGTGTGATCGCTTTGACACGGTGCGCCAACCGCAGGGCTGGTTACGCAGCCTGCTTCTTCTTGGTCATCATGGGCATCTTCTCCAAATTTGCAGCAGCCCTCGTGGCGATTCCAGCACCGGTGCTAGGCGGAATGACGACCTTTTTATTCAGTGCCGTGGCAGTGTCAGGCATCCGCATTATTTCCACGGTCCCGTTCACGCGACGAAACCGTTTCATTCTTACTGCATCCATGTCCCTTGGCTTTGGGGCTACATTGGTGCCATCCTGGTTTTCCTACGTGTTCACATATTCAGGAGACAACCGTGCGAAGCAGGGGTTTTTCAATGCGATTGTGCTGGTCATGGAGTAAGTTTACCTTTCGATTTCATCGACGCCAGGGGCTCGAGATGTCTCGTGGCATTTGCGATCCCTGTCCCGGTGGCAGCTCTTTTCACTCACCTTACTGATGTGAAAACCTACCTTGCTGACACATTTCCCTCTAGAACTGGCTTTGCTGTCACCGGGTTCATGGCGCTGTTCTTGAATCTCGTACTTGCGGAAGAGATTGAAGACGAGACACGCAGCATCACCGCAAACGAGGCAGACGCGGCTGACGACCGCGAAGAGTGGGCGCACATCAAGCACGGGAAGATGGCAGAAGACGGCAGCGAGAATGAGGAGAAGATCAAGGACGTGGAAGCTTCGGCAGCAAGGAGATGAGATGGGATGTAAAGTCATGTAATCGTCGTCGTGTGATGTGCAACGTCTGATAAGGGTGGAAGTCGCGAGATCTCGGGCTGCGGGGTTTTGGATATCCATGTCATATAATGGCGAGTCGGGTGCGAAGGCAGAACATGGCAACATTGGATCCCAATCTGAAAATACACATGGTATATTGCAGTGATGATGCATAAATGCCGAAGGGAAAAGCTTCTTTCTCGCCACGTTTTGCGTTCTCCAACCGGGCAAACAGTGGCGTACAGAGCCTGGTATCCTGATAGAAAATACTCGTATGCGCGATATCATGGGGATGAGGTATCAAGAAGCCTGGGATACTGACTTGTAAAACGTTGCTCGCCTATTCTGGTGGTACACTCGGTACTTAGCATTATTCAAAGTAACGACAAGCATGGCTCGCATGGGCATTCGAGAACATGGCAGACAATTCGATATCGAATGGATCTAAATCTACATGCAATGACCCCTCGACTCATTGGAGCAGCTAATAATCTCTTATCAACGCGAGCCATCACTCTCGCTAGCTCATCACTCTCCCAGCCGCCAGAAGGGAATTCCACCAACACGGAGCGCATCGACAATCAGTACCCTAACCCTTCGATAAGGTAGTGGTGAATTTCCTTGGAGATCGGAGCTAAGCAATCACTTGGCGTCGGCAACTTCCGTGAACCATGTGGCTGATACCAATGAAAGCGAAGAGGCAGTGCACGAGGATGGCTTATCTGCAACTGTCACCGATAAGCAGGCTCAATTTGCTGCTGTACGTGCTGGAAGGGGTTAAAGAGGGTGAGTATGAAAGATTAGCAATTGCGGAGTGAGAGAAGTCGTCAGCCTGTCCCTGACATGGATCGGCAAAAGCCTCAACCAATCGGAAGCTTGGTGGAGGGTCATACCGCTCGCTTAAAATTCGGTTGGAAAAACTCTGGACTCAACAACACGCCCGCCTACGCTGTCAATTCTCTTCTTTCTGTTACTCTTCCTTCCCTGAACTCTCCACTCTTCTCACTTGGTCAAAGTATCAAGACTCGATCAAACCAGGCATCCCTTCGTTGTGACACACTTTGACTTTGGACCCGCAATCATCCTGCATCACCTAGGGTGACACTTCACTTTCGCCGATTCCCATTTTAACCGCTCTTCATCACCCTCTTCCCTCCTCTACTCTCCTCCACCCTCATCCTCTTCCACTATACCCATCATGCCTTCTCATCAGCCAGTTGCCGGCTATTCCGCCAAAGATCCTCAGTATCTCTCGCCAGAGAAGACAGCCGGTATACCCGCCAAATCTTCAGAGCCCAACCGAAGCAGGAATTACGACCCCAAGAAGCCCCATATCACCGACTCGCCTATTACCAAGGCCAATTGGCATAAGCACGTCAATTGGCTCAATGTCACTCTCATCGTCGGCATCCCGCTTTATGGCTGCCTTCAAGCGATTTGGACGCCCCTGCAGTGGAGGACGGCTCTGTTCGCGATTGCATACTATTTCGCTACTGGGCTTGGAATCACTGCTGGTATGTACTTTGTCAGTCCCGGATTTTTCTCGGACCATGCTGATCGTTTTCAGGATACCATCGCCTTTGGGCCCACACATCCTATTCGGCAACCCTTCCCCTCCGTATCTTCCTCGCTCTAGTCGGCGGCGGTGCGGTCGAGGGATCTGTGAGGTGGTGGGCAAGAGATCATCGTGCTCACCATCGTTACACCGACACCGATAAAGATCCATATTCAGTCCGCAAGGGTCTTCTCTACTCCCACTTTGGCTGGATGTTGATGAAGCAAAACCCCAAACGAATTGGTCGGACCGACATTTCAGATCTGAATGAGGACCCAGTCGTGGTCTGGCAGCATCGTCACTACCTCAAGGTCGTCCTCTTCATGGGTCTCATCTTCCCCATGATCGTGTGTGGTCTTGGCTGGGGTGACTGGCTGGGAGGTTTTGTCTACGGTGGAATCCTGAGGATCTTCTTCGTGCAGCAAGCCACCTTCTGCGTCAACTCTCTCGCTCATTGGTTGGGAGACCAGCCTTTTGACGACCGCAATTCTCCTCGTGACCATGTCATTACTGCCCTCGTCACCCTAGGAGAAGGCTACCATAACTTCCACCACGAATTTCCTTCCGATTACCGAAATGCGATTGAGTGGCACCAGTATGACCCTACGAAATGGTCCATCTGGATGTGGAAGCAAATGGGCTTGGCCTTTGACCTGAAGCAATTCAAGCAGAATGAGATTGAGAAAGGCCGTGTCCAGCAAATGCAGAAGAAGCTCGACCAGAAGCGCTCCAGGCTTGATTGGGGCGTCCCTCTCGACGCCCTCCCAGTCATGGAGTGGGACGATTTCCAGGACCAGGCCAAGAACGGCCGCGGTCTTATCGCTGTCGCTGGTGTTGTTCACGACGTCACTGAGTTCATCAAGGTTCATCCAGGTGGAAAGGCTATGATCAAGAGTGGCATTGGCAAGGATGCTACAGCTATGTATGTCCTTGTTCCCCGAGTCTCTCCCCAATATCACTTACTAATTCCATCAGGTTCAACGGAGGTGTCTACATGCACTCCAACGCTGCCCACAACCTGCTCTCGACAATGAGGGTAGGTGTCATTCGTGGAGGCTGCGAAGTCGAGATCTGGAAGCGTGCACAGAGGGAGAACAAGGACGTCCAGTATGTCAAGGACGACCAAGGCCAACGAATCATCCGAGCTGGCAACCAAGTCACGAAGATCGCCGAGCCTATCGCCACAGCAGGCGCTGCTTAGCTGCGTCCTGAACGGTGGAACAATTACGACGTCACGATCGAGATACTACCTCAATTGTCTGATTCTTCCGAGGACAACGCTGACGATGGCTTTTGAATTATCGGGAGCCACGCGTGCATTCGTGCAGAGCGTCGTCTCTGTACCCCCTTCTTATGATAAAGGAATGCTTAATGGAGTGCACATAATTCTAGACCGGGACAAACTCCTTTTTTGCACGCGATCTTGATTCATGCGTTTCAGCGGCCCTACGCATAGACTTTGATTGGGAGGTTAGCGTGCGGATTAGACTTAGATTCAACGATAGTAATTTTGACATGACTTTTGACTACCATCGTTTTTTTTTGATATCGCACACATACTTAAATTGTTCGATTGAGGAAGTGATCTCCCAAAGATTCGAACGACTCGAAGGGTTCTTATCGCCGGGATGCTTCATATGTTTTTTTCTCTATCCCTGTCCTTGAACGTTGGGGGTCCTCGGCCTTACTCTACTTCCATTCCCTTGCAATTTTTAACCGCGAGAGCGCTGGCTATGAGATGGCATGAACAGCAACAAAGGCCCAAAAAGACTTCAGACGATGCACGCCCGCTTCGACATGCCACCGCAGGGGATTCAACAAGCAAAAACCAATGCAGGGATCATGCCTTGCAGTTATAAACCCGTGATCCTTTGAGTCCTGCCTCAACACGACCCAAAAGCACCACTCTCCCCCACTCCCTACCTCGCCCCCGGCCCCCTCCTTCCCCCACCCCTACTCCTCATACTCTCCTCCACCCGCCCCCAAATGCCCTCCACAACCTCCTTATCCCTCCACCTCGCGCCCGCGCCCAGGGTCGGATTCCACTTCTCCACCAACGCACTCACCACGCCCCTGCCCCACCCCTTCACGCTAGCGGGCACCTCCTCGCCCCTCCAGCCCACATAGATGCCCAGCGCGTGCCGAAACAGATCCGGCGCGCTCTGCCACTTGTAGCTCTTGAACTGCCACGTCTGGCCCGTGGTGAAGACGGCGACGACGCGGTCCCAGTAGTCGGGCTTGAACTGCTCGGGGGTGTCGACGAGGATGAAGCGCAGCGGGCGGTGCGCGTCGATGCTGGGCAGCGGCCGCGAGATGTGCAGTATGTTGGCCGAGGTCGCGTCGGGTGGGATGTAGGTCCCGGATTCGAGGAAGGATTTTATGTTCGACATGCGCAGGAGCGAGGAGGCGGAGGGGGAGAGCAGGATTATCGGGTCTGGGCGGCGGGAGGGCTTTTTGTGGTGCGAGGCTATGGAGGGGTGGGAGGAGGGGGCGCTGGAGGAGGGGGCGGAGGGCCTGGTTGAGGGGGTGGGGCGGCGCGCGAGCGGGCGAGGAAGATTTCGGCGGATTTGCGGATGTGGGAGAAGTCCTGGAGGGCGAGTTAGTTGAATAGATGAGTATAGATGAATGAGATGGAAGGGACTTACGGTTGGTTTGATGCCTCGGAGGATGCTGTTTCGGTCGCCCATTCTTCGCTCGCCGTTGTAGATCTCTTGCAGCCGTGGATCGATCGTCTTTCCTGCTCGAGCTCCTGCGGCGCTGCTGGGGATGGTTGAGACGCCGCCCGCTGCACCAGATGCTACCTGCGCTGATCGCGCTGCGGAGTCGGCGTCTGAAGCTTTGATATATTCGCTCTCCTCCGATGCCCCTTCTAGCCAAGTAATCAAGTCCAATCTTTCGACGAAGACCAGATTCTGTACTGTGGCTTTCCCGGCAAGCTCATCGTTAAGCTGCTGGGTTGCAGCGATGTAATCTGGGATAGCAACGTCCTTCTTCTGCCAGGCGAAGTAGATGCTTCGGAGGTCGACAGGCTTGTCGGATGAAATGAAGCGAGTTGGTATGTCGAGGGAGAATATCTGGGTTTCTGGTTCGGAGAATTGAAGATGAGTGGCTATCGCGAGGTTATCGGTCCCATCTGAGAGTTCGGTGGGTGTTGAAGAAGTTGTAGCTATTGGGGGATTGTTTGAGGCGATGGAGCGTCTGAGACTGGTCAATGGATCTGCGGTTAAAGTCGCCATAGTGTTGTGCGTAACACTTCGCAACTGGCAATGAAGGAGCTTATAGTGTTCAAGATCAATGGGTAGGAGAGCCATCTGGGAATAGCTTCACGTACGAGACGCGCGCCTAGCGCGCCAACGCTGCTGGCTGGCTCGGCGAGCTCGGCTCCTCAATTCCTCAGAGGTTCGCGTCTCCTTCATCTCAAATCGAAGACCACAATCAAGTAGGACAGATGGTAATCTTAATATCCACTAGCAACAAGAGCAGTATCCATACAGCTAGAAGACAACCACAAAAGCTTCGATGTATTACCATCTGTATGAGCTATCAATAATGCTATGGCCAGGCAAATAGTAATGTATAAGGCCTTGTAGCCCCTTCATCTTGCACGCTACATCAGACTACTGCATAAAGTAATGGAAAATGAATGGTATTGGGTTCATATAACAGGTAATTATGAATCTGTTTCTTAAACGCATGTCTTTATTGGCGATTGCAAATGTATCAACGACGATTCATCGCCCGTTGCTAGATGTTTGGGATCAGCATAAGCACCCAGCATGCTATCCCTGGCTCCTGGGACTCGACAACAGTACTCTTTATACGCGAGGTTTGCAAACCCATAATCATCGCTAAAGTATTGCCCGTATGACCCATGGAAGAAGCCCAGGCTTGCCATTCGCCTAACTCACTATACAATTCAGCTCCAGCCGTTAACCGCGGCATACCCGATCGCAATATCGCTAAAAGCTCGTAATCTTCTGCGGCCGACTCCTATACTCCTCCTCCTTCTGCCGTTCAATTTCATCCCGGAATGCGTTCCCTCCTCTCGTCGGCTCATCCTCAAATTTATCCGCCCTCGCAGCGCTGCTATCGAAATCATAATCGTTGAGCTCGATGCCACGATCGCCTCCTTGCCGGCCCTTCTCGTCGCTCGCTTCCGCATGTAGTCTTTCCCGTAATGTCGCATCTCCCTCCAATTGCGCTTGCTTTTGCGGACTGCGCAGCAAAGACTCAAAGCGATGATTACGAATGCCACAAGGCCGATAGGGAGGCCGATCTCGAGGCCTTTCTTTGTGGGGATGGGGTTCGTGACATGGATCTTGGGCAGAGTGCTGGGGTCGAGGGTGAGGTTTATGATGGGCCCAGATGTTCGGTTTTCGGTGCCGCCAGCAGGAGTGCTGACGAGGGTGAAGGTTAGGTTGGACGCAGAGTCGGTGTCGTTGCCGGCTTGATTCAGGAGGTACTCGTGGAGCATTTCGAGAGTGATGGAACCGTAAATGTTGGCGACATTCTTGCTGGTGTAGAGGAGGTCTTTGCCGTCCGTGCTGTTGGCATTGTGGATCTCAACGTGATTGGTTGCGTTGTCGGAGTAGATTGTGGGATTCCAGTTCACTGGTGAGGGGGTGCCTGTTAGTGGATGATCCCGGTTCAATCAAAAGGGTTTATAGCGTACCTGAATAGACATGTCCAACCCAGAGCTGCTGGCCATATTCTGGGGAGCAAAAGGGGCTCTGGTCCTTAATCGTAGCATTAATTCGGCAGGCGATGAAGTTTTCGGGAATATCCGCTATCGTCGTAATGTTGCCTCCAGTACCAGTGATTACAGCTCCAGCAGGTAGCGAAGTTGCGGTTGACGCTGTGTTGGTTCCAGTAAATACCCAGGTTGAATTGACGGTGGCATTGACTCCATGGGCATGCCACGCAGAAGAGCGTGTCTCTGTAAATGGTGGCGCGGTGAGGACGATAATCTGCCCGGCATCTTTGGAAGTGGCGCCAGAGGTTGCTGAGGTCGAAGAAGTTCGCGTGCCTGAGAGTTCAGTCGCGGAGGTGATGGACCCCGTCCGTGAGGGTAAGGTAGATGCTGAGGCTGCTGCGGATGCTAATTGAGAGTGAGAACCTGAACGAGAGGCGGCGGAAGAGGCTGCTGATACGCCGGAGGCCCTCGAGCTTGCTAGGATTGAGTTGAGCGGTTAGCTGTAGCTCTTTTGGCATAAGAAGTGCTTCTCGATGTCGGTCACTCACAATCCTGTCGGGCCTGGAGTGACTTAGCCATTGCGCCTTCCAAGAGGTTTGTCAGTCCTAAGAAGAGAAACGCCTCTTTCCGAACGAACAGCATGGTGTCCAGATATCAGTTCAAATGACTGTGGTGTCGAAGTAGAGCTTTTTGAGAAATTTTGGGTTCGCTAATCGCTGCGGCCTTTTATCGGCGAGATGAACGCGATGATTGGGCGAGGGATCCGGCAATTGGAGCGCTCTACAATCCGACTCGTTCAAACATGAGATATTATTTATTACAGTAATTGAAAGCTGAGCTGAACTCTGTCAATAGAAACCGAATTGATTGTTTATGAGATACTATGATATCGCTAGATGATCGCCTATGCTGGGTATCTGTTGGGATCACAAGCAAAAACTCCCACAGTGTACATAACCTCAAACGCCATTCAAAACATCGGGAAGCCCATTATACAATTGCTAGTCGTGGGAAGCTAAGCTGCCGCTTCCTCTTTGACAGGCTTTGAACTTGAACCTATCTCCACTGGGGGGCCAGGTGGTTCCGGCTTCGCTACGACCGTAGGCTCTGAAATTGTCACATCATCAGGATCGTCTTGCTCTTGAGATGCCGGTATATCATCTTCTCGCACGGCTGTGATGATAGAGTCGTTATCTTCGTCATCCCCCTCAACAATTGTAGACACAGCGGCACCAGTGGAAGGGGTATGCTTGTGCCGCCGGGCGGTAGCACCCGTAGAAATCGTAGTCGTAATGTCCTCTTTTTCTCCTTTCTGCTCCGCTTCTTCAGGCTGCTTCTTGAGGATTTTCGGAACAACTGGCTGCTCCTTCGCAGAGGTTACTATGCCTTCTGCTTCAGGTGGAATTGTGTAGTTCTCTTTCTCTATCAATGTGTAGATGTCGCACACGGTTTTGAACATTATGTAAAGCCCTTGTTGATTCTCGACCTTCCAAAACATTTGACGATGCTGGAACCACGCATGGGCGAAGATCCGATATACTCGACGGAAGATGTTGGTGATCTGCCGTTCTGCTTGCTGGAAGGCAACTGGCCCCTCTCCACCTAAGGATAAGCGACTTGGAAAGTGTTTTTGGCTTGTGAGGATATTCGCGGCCCAGTCTAAGGTGTGGCAACAATAGTCAATAGCACAGCAACTCTTCGGCGGATCATGTACAGCGCAAAGGTACTGCCATTCAGAAGCGCGCATCTCGGGGCACGTCTGGGCTGAGCATGGAGGTGTTTCACTGAATAAGCCTACAATGAGTTCGTTTGCTTTCTGTACGAGGAGACGGCAGAGTTCATAAAGCCATAGATTCCGATCGATCCCGTCCGGCGGGGTGGCAATCAGACGGGCGGTCTCACCAGTAATTGCCGTCTTAGTGTTGGGCGTCGAGCCATTTGTGTGATGGTGATAGAGAGCTTTGAGGTGTTCTTGAAGTTGAAAAGGTGAGTCGAGCTGCTGAGCGTTAGACTGGTTGAAAGGTAGTGTACATAGACTGTCTTGAACTTACATCTCCAAGAGGTATTAATGCTGGACCCGATGCCATATCTGCGGCTTTAGTGCCTGGCCGGATCCTTCGTGTTGCTCCATTGTCTAGAATTGTTGAATCTTCAGTGTCAAGCTGTGCAATGCCTTGACTTGCGTTCACACTGGGAGATTGAGGCCCAAATTGAACCTCAGGGAATGGCGGAGGGCTTGGAAGGCGCGGTGAGGTTGAGGGAGACATCGCCGCAGCCATGTTGTGGGGTCGATCTGATTATTTTCTGTGCTTAGGCTCGTCCGGATTGCGATAGGAGTAGCCCTCGGGTTGGGCTGTAAGAGCTTGTTGCGTTGCAAGGCTAGGAACCCGGTAAGCCTCTGGATGCCCAAAACCCTCCGCAACGTCGGGCCGCGTGTTCTCAATGCCTTGTGTGGTGCTCGGTTGATTTAGGTCAACTCTATTGCCTTGGCTGGCAGTTTGTGCGGTTGAGCTTGGATGGCCGGCGTAGTCGCGCTGAGTGGGAGTACTTGGACGACTCACGCCGCTCGTATCTTCAGGACGCCTAGGTTGACCCTCGCTGCTTGGGATATCCGAGGCGCTGGTTATGCTTTGAGAAAGCGGGCTCCTCGGAGGCAAGGATTGACGTGTTACGCCTAGAGGCAGTCTTATCACGAGCGATCCCCTACATACGAGAGGTGGCGGGCCGGGAGAATTGCGGGCAGGTATTTGCCTGGCCTCGTTATAAGCGTGTTCGAGAACAGTTATGGTTTGTTGTTCCCTTAGTCGAGTGCGTCCTTGGTGTCTTGCTCCGGAAGTGCGATTAGATGTGGGTCTTGCTTCCGGATCGTGACTAGATGTAGGTTGTTGTGCCCTTGATCGATTCGCTGCTGCAAGATCACGCTCTGTAAAGTCACGTACTTGTGATTTTGATGCTTGAGATGTTAAGAAAGACCCAACCTCTCGCTGTGCTTCTACGAACGAATTGCGCCTCTGATGACGATTATCATTAAGCAGATCGATCAGCTCTAACTGCTGCTCGAAGGCACTGGAGGATGGATCAGGCAGAGTCTCTATATGGCGTTCGCTTAGATCTGTGTTGGTAGGTGGATGAGGAGCGGCTCTTTCTATATGTTGTGGTTCTATATAGCCACTTCTAAGTTGACGAGTGCTTGGAGAGGGTTGCTGTTGGAGATATGCACTGACTGGTAAGGGCAAATCCTCTGAACGTGTATGCGTGGATAAGTTACGCCTAGGATCTGGCGCAGGGCCTATGATACCACTATCTGGGAAGCTGCTGTTGGAGCTTGTTCGGGGTGCTATGAAAGGAGTTGCCTCTGGGTTTAATAAACGACGATTAATTAACGTGGGTTGATCTGGATAAGGGAAAGGACGCTCCCAGCGAGAGTCCCTACTTTCTATGTATCTTTGGCGTGAGATTAGTGCCCTTGATTCCTCGTGATCCCGCTGTGCAAGATATTCCTCGTTTGTTTCTCTGAGTGATGGCTCAGGGCCTGGCAGACCATAATTCGATATGCCCGGAGGGCGGGACGTAATGCCGGCAGGCGCCAGGGTGAAAGCATAGCCGCCCGGCTATCGTGTCTACTAGAATTCCAGTATCAGTATTCATCGATTATCATTTCCTGTTCAGAAAAATGTTTTTCTAAAGCCGGCCAAACTGTGACCCATACAGCTTTCTGGTGGTTTCACAAGACTTGATAAAAAGGGTACAAATTAAATGAAGGTAACTGTCAATACCCCCGAAAATCGGGTAGCTGGGATATAAGACAACATTCTAAGCATCCCTGAGAGGCCGTCAAATCTGTTCTGATGATGGGACGGAGCCTCCTGTGATTTCCGAAGTCGGTTATACAGGGTGCATCAATAGTATTCCAACAGACTTTCAAATATCTTGTCTTCCAAGAATATGTTCGAAGACTGGTCAATGATGTCCAATATCAGATCTTCAAGGAGCTTCTGAAAGTCCCAAAGCATCTTACAAGTTCATGGAAAGAAGTTCCATGACTTCTGTAGCTGGGTAGTGTGGCTATTGCGCGAGGGGTGCAATACAACACCACAAGCTCAAAAAGTTTTGAAGCCTCATAGAGGAAATCTTCAAAATTAGTGGAAAGAAGTCTCGAATTAAATCAAACTCGTCCAACCGGGGGCTAGAGTAGAATTCTGACTGTCCCAAAATGGATACCGAAGGCGATGGAGCACCTATTCTTGTTGAGAGCACAGCAGAACTATTAACTCACCAATTGTCTAACCACGATACGGTGAAAGTACCTTTATCTATCATCACAGGTACGTTAGAATACCGTAACTCGATAGGAAAAAAATTCTGACTTACTGAGAGGTTATCTTGGGGCTGGCAAGACCACATTAGTAAACCACGTCTTGAAGGAGGAGCATGGAAAGAAAATCGCAGTGATATTAAATGGCTTGTATCGAAGCAATCGCGCTATGACAGTGGCTAATTGTGTTGTACAGAATTTGGCGACTGTGAGGCTATGCTCCCTTAGCTTCATGTCTCTATCTGATAAGCCCCTTTTGAACAGCGGCGGACATTGAGAAGGCTCTTACGATCTCTCAGAATGGAGAGCAAGTCCAAGAATGGCTTGAATTGGCCAACGGCTGTATTTGTTGCTCTATCAAGTATGCAAGTTGCTCTTCCAATTCGTCTTGATTTGAGCTCGTTATTTATCAGACCCAGCCTTTCCTTTACTCTTGTTCCTAGCTTTGCTCTGAAAGCTACTCATTCTGTTGTGCATTGGAGTACACAAAACATTTCAGATCATTCAAAAAGAAATAGTCTTGTTCAGCTTTAATATCTCTTTGACGGCGAAGACGCCATCGTTTCGTCCATAGATTCGTAATTGATATTGCATCATTCAATCAAAACTATTATTCCCGTTCTACATGGAGCACCACTCCCCCTTTCCCTCCTCCTACCATCCTCCTTACTGACGCTCATCCAACCAGAGACACCGGCCTCGCCTCCATCGAATCCCTAATCACCAAGCGCGGCGGCTTCGACTACATCCTCCTCGAAACCTCCGGCCTCGCCGACCCCGGTAACCTGGCGCCCCTATTCTGGACCGACGACGGCCTGGGCAGCAACATCTACCTCGACGGCATCGTCACCGTCGTCGACGCGAAAAACATCCTCACGAGCCTATCCGAAGATCCCGCTCCCTCAGAGCAGCACGCGGGCGAGCATCTCACGACGGCGCATCTGCAAATCTCGCACGCGGATGTGATCGTCGTTAATAAAGCCGATGCCGTTACGTCTGAGCAGTTAGGCAGCGTGGTGCAGCGCGTGAAATCCATTAATGGTCTAGCTAGGATCCATGTCACGCGGCATAGCAGAGTGCCGCACCTGGAGGGCTTTCTGTTGGATCTGCACGCTTATGACGGGGTGAAGGCGCTTGAGGAAGTAGAGAGGGGGCACAGTCACATTGATCCCGTATGTTCCCACCCCTTCCTATATCCCTTCAAACAGAGGGAGAAGGGTGTACGCGTAGCTAACCCAGCAACAGAGCATCTCAACCCTCGCCCTCCCCCTCCCTATACTTTCCCCCTCCCAATCCACAGCCCTAGAATCCTGGCTCCGTCTCCTCCTATGGGAAAACACCCTCCTCCCTCCCCTCCCCTCTCTCCCCAAACACCCACTACAACCTCCCCACCAGAATCAGAAAACCCCCTCTCAATCCACCGCACCAAAGGCCTCATCCGCCACCTCGACGGCGCGACGAAAATGCTGCAAGGCGTGCGCGAGGTCTTCGACATCACGGACCTGGACGCAGCCGCGAGCGGGGAGGGGGAAGGGGGGAAGATTGTGCTGATTGGACGGGGGTTGAGGAGGGGGATGTGGAAGGTAGTCTTAAGAGGGCGTTGAGGGGGGTTGATTAGATTTGTGGTTGGGCTACTCTTTTGGCGGAGCTTTGGAAGGGGAGGGGGATGGGAGGTATCACTGGTGGATAGCAGGGACTGGGGAGTATGCTGGGCCTCATCTTCTGAGTTGGTTCATCAGAGGTGTGCCTTGGTTTTCCTGACGGCGGATGGAATTCCTTTAATTATTTGGCAGCCTTAGGGTAGCAAGCTTTGGGTGAAGGAAGGCTCGCTTGTTTTCGCGTTCTTTCATAGCCATTTTCTAGGCATGAAGTGTGCTGGAGATGTACGGCAGAGATCTCAAACAGCACAAACTCCATCAAGGCACCAAAGGCCATCCGCTTGAAGAAGCTCATACAGGCTGAAATAGGTTTAGAATTACCTACCACTACTACCCTACCCTATGAACTCATGGTAATCATAAATAAGTACGCTTGGCCCATACACACCCATACATAGAAGTCAATTGGCTGGACAAGAACACCCAATGCACACTTTCAAACATAATGCACGCTTGCGCGCAGCCATTGACTCAGAAAGCATCACTTCCCTCCCGCGCAGACTCAGCTACTGCTCTTATAAGCCTCATCAACCTGCTTCTGATATTTCGCCAATATGGCCTTCCGGTTGATCTTCTGCGCCGCCGTCGTCAACCCATTGGCGCTCGTCCACTCCTCGTCCGCCATCACCACACCGTCGATGATCTCAATGCCTGCCAGCCCACCCTGGCGGCCTGCGTTCTGAAGCTCTTTGAGGACGATGCCGTTGAGTTTCTTGTTGTGGGCGAGTTCCCCGAGATCGCTGCCCTCGATGCCGTTCTGATTTGCCAGTTTCTTTAGAGCGGGCTCGGCAGGCACGATGATAGCGATGGGCTTTTGTTTGTTGGGGTCGGCGTGGCAGCAGATGTTGGCGACGACGGTGGCGGAGCGGTAGATTGATTCGAGCTGTGGAAGGTCTGTTAATTAAAGCGCTCAATCGCTATGGCGAAAAGGAGACATACCTTCTCCAGCGCGATGTACTCGCCGTTCTGCGTCTTGACTAAATTTTTCTTGCGGTCAATGATCTTCAGGTGACCGTTCTTGTCGAACTCGCCGATATCGCCGGTCTTGAACCATTTGTCGGCGGTCACAGACTCCTTGGTTTCCTGCTCGTTCTTAAAATAACTTTCCATGACTGCATCACCTCGAATCCAGATCTCGCCTTGCGGTGGGTTGTTTTTGGAATAGTAGCCCGCGTCAGCGAAGTCGACAAGCTTGATTTCGACGGACGACGGAATATCACCGAGAGCACTATCCGTCCAATGCATCGGATCGCACAATGCACCCATAGCGGTTGTCTCGGTCAGACCGTAGCCGCCAATCATGGGAGCGATCGCCATAGAGATGAAGCGCTGGGTATCCTTAGCGATCGGTCCACCACCATTCATACAGACTCGAAGTCGTCCACCAGTGGCGTCTTTAATCTTCTTGAAGACTACTGCATCTAAGCCAGCCGTTCCCGGAAGGCCAGTAGACATGAGGAAGCCCTTGGCGGACAGAGCAGCCCAGAAAAGATTCTTGACTAGAGGACTGCCTGCATTGACCTTGGCAATGATTCCCTTCTTGACCGACTCCCAGACCGCAGGTACACCCACAAGGATCGTAGGCTTGAACTCGCGGATGTCGCCTTTGCAGTTACGGACTGACTGGTCTGACAAGGTTTTCGGATTACCGTAGCCCATAGTACCGCCCCAGTATAAGCAGGCGTTCTCAAATACAAATTCCAGAATATGTGCTTGAGGAAGATAAGTGAGCATGGCGTCTCCTGGCCCAATGTACTGGCCAATAATAGTCGTTACACCGGAAACTTGTCAAGTGGTCAGCGGACGAAGCCAGAACAAAGCATAAGATTACTTACTCGAAGCCAACACAGCCTTGTGCTTGATCGGGACACCTTTTGGGGTGCCTGTCGACCCGGAAGTGTACATGATGCAGCATAAATCTTCACGTTGAGGAGGGACCGGATCTACCGGGTTCTCTTCACCCGTTTTCTGCAAGTCGTCGAAGCTTAGAACGGTGATGTGACTATGAGCTGACTTTAATGCGTCAATATCTTCCTGCTTAACCTCACTATTCGTATTGTAGATGACATATTGTAGCTCCTTCGCTTTTTTGAGTGGATTTATGAGATTTTTTAGCAGATGAGGGTCGCAGAATATTGCTTTCGAGCCTGTTTGAACTAGAGAATGTTGTAGGCCTTCTTCACCAAGTGTGTCGTAGGCAGTGGCTATAGCCATGGACTGTGAAACGGCGCCATGGGACAAGGCAAGCCAATGGGCACTACTTGGTGGTCAGCCTACTGTACATGAGTATGTTTTACGTGAATAGATAACTATGTACCTTGTGGCTGCGTAAAGGTGTACTCTGTCGTATTGGCTCAACCCCAATTTCCTTAAACCAGCCCCAAGAGCAAGAACTTGCTTCTCGTACTCAGCGAAGCTGATGTAAGTGTATTCGCTCAACTCGAAGTATGTCCATTTCTTGTCGACCTCCTGAGTCTTGCCATCTACAGTCTTCTTGACTTTCTTGTTCTCTGTATGTGTCCTGATGACTTTTCTAGTACCCAGAGCTTTGGCATTACCAAATTTGTCGGCGCTATATTTGAGGATATCGAAGATGGTGTTGACATCTTTGTTGGGAGTCGTACTGAGCTTGTCTTTGGCAGACGGATGCCTTCGTGGTATGGTCTCGCCCTCGACAGGTTCGTAGCCTGAAGCTTCGACAGAGAAAGGCCCGCTGGCTTGGAGCTTCGGATATAAGGCTTGCTTCTGCTTCGACATTATTATTAGGGGTGTGCCTAGGAATTACGGATTTCAATTGTTCTCAAAAGTGGAGAGGGAGATGTAGGAAGTGCAAGCTCTTGTAATAGACAAGGTATGGTCTGTCACACCGGGGTGACACTCACTGTAGCCTTGGTTATGATGCTACCAAGCTTCTCGGAGCTTGCAGGGCTTGGCCCCTCCAGCCAAACCGATCACCCGCCACGTTACCTCGGCTTGCATCTTCCCGCGCCCGCGCGAAAACCTGAAGTGCAACTTTTTTTTATCTCTGCATGCTAAATCGATAAAATCGATCTTTTCGGCCTCAATAACTCACCACCACCATCGATTAACTCGTGATATCATGACTACACGTGCTCGAGCATACTGCTACGATCGCACATCTGAAGATTGGGCCGCAACGATCGTTGCAAACGCGATCAAAGAACACAAACCGTCGAGAAAAAACGCGATGAAAATGAAAACACGAATAACAACAACAACTTCATCAAAAAAAAAATCAACGAATCGACTACGAATAACACGATTTTCATTAACGATGTTCGTTTTTTTAAATTCGTTATTATCGAAAAACGATCGTCGACGTTTTCGTTGTTTTACACGATAAACATTTTAATTTCGTACAACGACAACAAAATTATAAACAAAATAACGATTTTCAAAACATTCAATTATTCGAATTTTAATGAAAATTCGATATTTCGACTCAATAAAATCGTCGAAAATCGAAATGTAATCAAACATGAACGCACGACGAATTTGCAATATGTTTCGTTCAAAAACATTGCAAAACAAAAATTCAACGATAATAACGATTGAAATGTTTGTCATGAATTTGCTATGCAATGATTTCATAACAAAAAAAATGTTATCGTTAATATCGTGTTTCGATACGATAATAAATTGAAAAATGAAATCATTTTTTTTTTCAAAAATTTTTAACAAAAAACGATGTCATATTGTTGAAATTGATTCGTTTTTTTTTATTTTTTTCGATATCGATGACGAGCAATTGAACAACGATACGAATGAAAATGTTAACAAATTACGTGCTAAAAAAAATTCAAAAAAAAAAAAAAAAAAAAGAATTCGAATTCGATCATCGTCAAACAAAAAAAAACAACGAAATTTCGTAAAAAAACAAAAAAACAATTAAAATTTGAAAATTATAAAATGCTTTTTATATGAAAATGCAATTCGCAAACATGTCGAAATGATACATCATATTGTTGACAATTTCGTGACGAAAACGATAAACATTATGTTTTGCATCACGAATGATTCGACGAGTGAAACGATGTTATCGTTGCGAAAAAAACGATTGTCGATAAATTTTCAAACAAATTGCAATTCAAATTATACGATATGAAAACAATTTTTGAAAACAAACAACGATCGAAAAAAAAAATATTGTAAAAACGTTCAACGAAAAATTTGCATTTATTTTATTATCATCGACGATATCAACGTCACAATTATCGATTTTTGAAACGTCAATGAATTCGTATTATTTTTATCAATTTTTTCAAATTTCGTTTTTATCGTATCAACAAACAAATCAACATTCGTACGTTATGTCGTTTTCAAAAAATGTTTTTTTTTTACGATCAACAATCGTATTATTTTTCTCAATTCGATTTTCAATTCGAATTTCAATATTCATCACAATTTCATTTTAATTTTGTTTCAACTCATCATTCGAAATCGCATAATTTTGTTTTTTCAATTTTTTCGTCGTTTTTTCACTTTGACACGCTTTCGAATATTTTTGAATTTCGTTTCGTGACGATCAAAAATAAATCAAACGTGATCGAAAAACTTTCGTCGTCAATTTCTCAAAACAATTCGATTCAATTTTCGAAAAACAAAGCGAAAACATTATTTCTGAAAAATTACATCGTGTGACAAATAAAACACAATTTCGAAAATCAAAACGTATTTCAAAACGCAAATGAACTATTGAACGATGAATTTTATATTTTGAAACAAATACGAAAATTTATCAAATATCATGAATCGTGTTTGAGTAAACGTAATATTGATTAACTAGACGAAAACAATAAATTTGCAAAAACAAATATGTACAAAATGATGAAATTGTAAACAATGTGCGAACGTCAAATTTCAAATCACGTTAATTTCGTCAAAAAATTAAAACATAATTCGATTTAAATTTATTTGTTCAATCATTTATCATATCGTTTATTTGTCAGATTTATTTGTCAAACATGTTCGTAACATTATTTCTTTTTTTTCGCGAACGTCGTCTCGACGATTCGTTGTTGTTGCGAAATTTGAAAATTTTGTTGAGAATTTTGTTGATCAAATTGTATGATTGCAAAATTCAAAAATTTCACGATCATCATTTTTCATTTTTTAATATTTTATTGTCATTTCAACGTTCGATAAAATTTGACGACAATTTTTGAAAATGTTTTTGACACGATTCAGTTTTTCATGCGATGTAAATTTTGATTGTAAATAACATCGAAAAAATAATAAAATTTGAATTGTTGAATAAAAATCGTGAAATCAAAAACAAATGAATGAAAATCGAATTCGTGACGTCAAATGTTAATCGAAAATAATTTCGATTAATGTCAACATGACGATTTTTTTTCGAAAACGACGACGATTCGTTGAAAAATTTGATTCGTTGACGACGATTTGAAATATTGAAATCAACGTTTTGAACGATTTTGAATTTGTTGTCGTGAAATGATTACGATGAAAATCGTTCATCACATCGCGAACATTATCGAATTTTTCGTTGTCGACATAATATCACGTTCGATCATGAAATCAATTTGATCAATTGACACGATATTGAAAACGATTGTAATAATATCGAAATTTCAAAATATCGTTCATTTTTCATTCGAAATTCTCGTTAATTATGATTGAATCGAAAAATTCGTTAATTTGATTTTCGAAAAAATCACGAAAATCTTTGCGAAAAAATCAACAATGAAACATATCGTAAATTCGCATAATTTTTGATAATTCGAATCGATAAAAATTGCTCATACGTTTTAGCATTTTGTACGATTTTAATTTTTTGTCATTAAATTTGTCAAATGATTTGATCGTTTTGATGTTTCGTCGATTCAAAAAAACGAAATTTTTTTCGACGTATTTCACGATTTTTCGATGTTTGTTGATTTGAATTGTTATACGTTTTTGAATTATTTTTGCATGATTTCGTACGTAATTGAAAATATTTTGTATTGTATCGATGATATTTTTTGTTTTGACGATCAAAAATCGCTTTTTCATTGTAACATACGAAATAAAATTTGATGAAAAGTTTATACGAAATGTTACGAGCATGTCTGAAAATCTCGATTGAGATTTTATTTTATCAACGAGAATTCATGTGAGAACTAGCGTGACTTGACACGCACTTCTACTTTTAACATTCGATTTTCTGTACATATTTGCTTTCTAAATCAAATATTCTCGTTATGTTATTTGTTTTTTAGACATGCGTTTTACATTATATTTGATTTTCATCGTGACGAACGATGTAAACTTCACACTCGCATAATCAGCGAATAGAAAGAAACGCGATCATTCAATTTGTGACGATTTCGTTTTCAGCACAATTCAACTCGTGACGATCGCACATTTTCAGCACGAAATTTTCTATCAATTGCAATGACGATGATTCACTGTCTTTTGCACAACAGATTTCTCGCTCTGAGTTTTGCGAGACTAATTGACATTCGTCAAATTTTCTGTCTCGAGTAGATTGCTCGTCGAGATACGCGAGTAAACGAAATAAAATCGTCAATTTCGTAAAAATACGCGAAATTAAAGAAAATCGTCATTTGTTCGTAAAAGAAGCGAGTAGAAACAAAATCTTCATCGCTCGTAAAGATACGCGAATGTTCAAAAGAAAATCGTCAAATCACTCGTAGAAATACGCGAGTCAAAAGAAAATCGTCAGTTTGAAATTTTCTCTTTGAAGACGATGATTGCATTTCATTTTCACTATGCGCATCGTGAGTCAACGAAAATGATCGTGAATCTGCGAAAATGATCGTGAGTCAACGATAATGACAATCAATAGTTGATTTTTTTGTTCTGAAAGTCAATCAATCAATGAATTTGTTACAACGACAGTCAATTGTCGATCTTTTTCTTCGAGTTTTCGACATCTAGTCAATAGACGATCTTCGTGCTTTCTCGAATCAGTCAGTTCATTTATTTTCGAATGATCTCTACAATAATCGTCTTTTTATTAAGCGTTGAGACATCGCTTTGTTGAAGAAAAAAATAGAAATCACACACAACAATTTCACATCAAATCATCAAATCAACAAACAATCACTCAAAATTTCAAACAAAAATTTGAATTACGTTTCGTTTCGTTTCGTTTTTGTCTCAGCGATCTGCTCGCTTCGACGGCACTCAGTGAGTTCGCTACAACGACTAGTGAGTCTGCTTCAATGACGTCTTATGAACGAGTCCGTACATCGATCTCAGTTAGTTCGCTACAATGACATCAAAAGCGCATGCGTTCGATTCTTTACATCTTTGCAGTCAATCAAGAGGTGAATCTATTACATACAACGATACGAAAGCAAATGAAGAGAAAAGCTGAAAAACATCGATTCAATAGATTTGCTACACGATCAAATCAGCTCGTCTTCTTCGCAGTCGTCTGTTCGTCGTCGTCAATGCGTCATATCTCTATTCTCTATTTCAGAATCTGCAGCCAATCAGAACGCGCCGATTAATAAAGACTCGAAAAATTCAAATTCGAAAAGTTTGAAACAGCATACGTTCGCGAAATCGATATCGTTCTGTTTTTGTTTCTGTTCTGTTCGAGAAATCGATCGTTTCATCATACTAATTTGCAGATATCTTTCGCATCGATCGAGATCAAAATTCTCAACAAGATTCTCATTCTCGTCGCATATTTATCTTTTTTTTTCTCGCACATTTTTTGTTTTCGAATTTATTTCTTCACGTTTATCGCATTTGTTTTGACATTTTCAACGTCAATCATGATCAAACAGATATTTGAGTCATCGTCAATGAATTTTTTCGCAATGTCGATCGATAGAAGAAATGATTTATTCGCTTCGAAACGAAATTTGAAAAAAAAAAAAAAATAATGTTACGAGCATGTCTGAAAATCTCGATTGAGATTTTATCTTATCAGCGAGAATTCATGTGAAAACTAGCGTGACTTGACACGCATTTCTATTTTTGACATTCGATTTTCTGTACATATTTGTTCTTTAAATCAAATATTTTCGTTATGCTATCTGTTTTCTAAGCATGCGTCTTACACGAAAATGAAAATTTTTATTGATGAAAAATGATGATAATTTTGTTGTTGCAAATATCGCGTTGTTGTTTGCAAATTCAATCATGAATAATCAAACGTTTCAATCGTTTTGTATGTAATTGCAATATTGTCGCAATTGTTTTTCGATATTTTGATTGATTTTTTCGATTTGTTTATCGATTTTTGAATGAAAAACGATGAAAAATTTACATTTAATGTCGAAAATTTTGCAAAATGCTTGTCAAACAAACGATATGAATTGAAATTTTCGATTTGACGTTATAAAAAAAATAATTCATGCGTACGAAATACGTAATTAATAAATATTTTGATTGTGATTTTCGCATTTGTATTTTCGTCGTCGACGATGCAAAACACGTAATGACGTTTTTTGTTAAATTTGTCAATTATCGTGCAAATGACGTTATGATCGTGAACGTCGAACAATTCGATAATAAAATTCATGAATATGTCGATTTAACGTTGCAAAAAAATGATCAAAAATGTGAATAAATCATTTTTTCGATTTTTGAAAATTTTCGTACGTTGACATTCATAACAATTACGAACGTATCGACGAACGAATTTGCGCATGTTGAATCAATAATAATCGCGACGTATAAAATTTTTCATACGATTGAAATTTGAATGTTTCGAAATCGAAAATTCGTGAATTTTTTTGAAAAAATTAACGAATAAAAAAACGTTGACAAACATTTATAATCGATTATTTCGATATAAAACATCGTTTTTTTCATTGCAATTTCGTAAATCGATTTCATTCATTGAAATGAGATTTTGTTCGATGATTTCACGATACGTCGTGCAATCATCGTCAATTCTGTTGACAATTAAAACTCGTTCATAAATAAATTCGTCGAATTTTATCGCGTGAATTTCGAGTCGTTTTGAAATGAACAATATTTGTTTTCGATATTGATGTCGTTCATTTGTTTCGTTTTTGAATCGAAATTCAAACATACGAATCAAAACATTTGTTTTAACGTTTTGAGTTTCGAATTGAAATTGAATGACTATGTTGAATTTCGAAAAAATTTCTGTTCAGCGAGTTTGACGAAAAATGAATTTTTTCGACGTCATGAAAATTTTCAGTTTTTTGTGATCGATGAAAATTTTGATCGATTTTTCGATATTTTCGAATTCAAAACGTCAATGTTTTAAACAACGAATAATGATTAACAATTTTTTGTCATAAATTTCGTAATTGCATTCGATTGAAATCATGTTGCGATTGTAAAAAGCAACGAAATGCAACATTTTTTCGTCGTCGTATTGAAATAATATTTTTGCATTGACGTAATCAAAAAAATCGATTTTTAAAATGATTTGTTTGATTCGATCGTAATGTCGTAATATGAAAATTTTCGTTATCGTTTTTTTGAAAAGATTGAAGATTTTTTCGATTTTTTCAATTCATTCGAAATTCACAAACTTCTTGATCATTCGAGTGAAAATTCGAGTTTTTTTCGAAAAATCACGAATGAATCGTCTGTAAAAATTGACGAAATTCACGAAAATTTGCATTTTTTTCAAATTCGTAAAACGTTTTCAATTGACAATGATTTTTATTTTTTTTGAATTCATGCGAAAATCATTTATCGATAATATAACGTTCAAAAATGTCATTTTTTTGAAAAATTCGCATTTTTCAATATTCATTTGTAATTCGATTTTTTTGAATTTTTTAACATTTTGCGAACGTGAACGATGTGCTTTTTTTTTGAATTTGCTGTAAATGAAAATATCATTTAAATAGATTTGACAAAAATCGTTCAGAAAATTGAACAACAAATCGTTCATGTAATGTTATCAATTCGCGAATTCGTTGATTAATTCGAAAAATAACATTTGATATTTGTACGATTTCATGAAAATAACGAACGTGATAAATTTTTCACTTTTTTCATTCATTCGAAATTTGTTGAAAATCGATATAATATTCAGTTTAATCAAATATTTGCAATTTTGCATTTTGATTAAAATTTTTCGATCAAAATTCAGAAAAATGAAATATCGATTGCGTTTTGTGATGTGATTGAATCGTCGATAATTCACACACAAACGTAATTGATCATTTGATTTGATTGCAAATAAAACAAACGAAACGTAAACAATTTGATTGAGTACAATAAAATTTTTTTGAAAATTATTTTTCAAATATTTTTGAGTTTTTGAAATTTGAATTCGAACAATGAATATATTTTGTTTCGAAACAAACTATTGTTATCGTTTAAAAATTCGATTTTGTAATCGTAAAATCGATGCGATGACAATTCAATTGTTTTTTGAAAATCAAATATTTTTGACAAATGTTTGTGTCAAAAACAATATATGAACGAATGAAAGAAATTTGATTGTTAATTTTACGAAAAAGTTTCGAAATATATATTGTCATGTTATGATGACATATGATTTGTTTTTCAACGACAAACACGTTTTCATTTCAAATTTCGTCATTGACAATCGTTAAACGAATTTTCGTTTTATAATCGACAAACTTTTAACAATTTGTTTCAATCAAAATAAACGATATCGTCTCGATGTCAACAATGTTTTTTAATCATATCAAACAATATTCGATATTTTTAATTTTTTTTTTTTAATTTTTGAAATCGATGAAAACGACGCATTAAAATATCAATTGCGAACGTCGACGACGTGATTGAAATCAACGAAATGACGAAAAACGTAATTAATTCGATTGTGATTGATTTTCGAATCAAAACAAGCGTTTCGATATTAAAAGTTATCGTCGTTGTCGTGTTCGATTTACGTGAAATGACAATTACGAATCGTTGATTTGCTTGAAATTGATTGACAAACATCGATAAATTATTTGCGAAAAAAAATTAATCAATGAAATGATTGCGAAAAATTTTGACGAAATAATAATTTTGATCAACGAAATGATGAAAAACTTTTGCAAACGATTTGACAAAAAAATCGTAAAACGTAAAGCGTTTTCGTAATTTTGTACAAAATTTTGAGCGTCGTCGAGCTTTGATAAATTTCGTCACTCATCGTATTGTGATTTTCAATCTTTTCATTTGACAAAATATTCATCGTCACGACGTTTGATTTGACGTTTGTTGATAAATTTTTCAATTTTTTATGATTTGACTCGATTCGTGTCTTTTTCAACGAAAACAGAATTTGACTGATCTGAACGCGAACGATTGAAAAAATCGTTCATTGATGAAAAGACAAATTTCAATTAAACTATAAATAAAACAAAATGTATACGTCAATGATTCGAAAGTTTCAGTCGATATGTCAAATTGTCAATTTTTTCAAAAATTTTGAAAGAATCGATATATTGTTGACTCAACTTTTTATCGAGAATTTCAATTGTCGATATGTTGTAATCATGATGCAGCTTAATCAATGCATAGTCGTCAACTTTCATGAACAAAAATTGATGTTTGCGATCATAATAGTATTTGCTGATCATTTGAGCGAATGCAATGACGTCAGTCATTTCAAAACGAGCACGAGTAATTGCATTGAAAAAAATCTTTGCGAAAGACTTTCGATTGTTCGCTGCGAAAAACTCTTTCAAATCGCCGATGAGATCAGATGTAACGAACTGACGAAACATGTTCAAAGATTGCAACGAAATGAATTCGTAGAATGTTTCATTGAATGTCTTGTGAATAGTGACAAAGTGAAAATTGTTGAAATGACGTTGCAATTTGATCAGTACTCTAAATCACTCAGTTGAATTTTTCATTGTAATCAAATAGAATCGAAAAACAATTTCAATCATTTGATTAATTCGCTCGAATTGATCGTCAATTTGAAAATGATATGCAGTTGAATAAAGCAAACGAATTTCGAGTTGCTTGAAAATTGTTGTTCACATATCAGACAAAAATTTGCGATCTCGATTCGAAATTATGATTTTCGATATATTTCAATCAACAATATCTAATTTGTCGATTAACGCGATTTTTCACTCAACGACAAATCAAATCTTTTTGTCGACAATGAATGCGTGAGTCGTTTCGTGAACTTGCAAATGACAGACATCGTGATATTCAATTCGTCACGAAAAACAAATAACGTCAAAATGAAATCAATAATGATTGTATGAAATAAAATTGACGAAATTAATATGAATTGTAACGAATCATACGATACGTGTTTTTTGATTTGATACATTTGACATTTCGAACAATGTTTCAAATAATCACGCAAATAGCGAGACAAATCGCGAATATAATATGAAACGAACATTTTTTCGAAACATTTGACGTAATCGATATGTTCATCGTCATGAGTCAATCGCAAAATGTTTGACACAACGAAATGAAAAATGCAAAAACGACGCGACTCGTAAACATAATCATCGATAATAAAATCATTTGAACAAAAAATCAAATCATTTTTTTCTATAGAAAGATAGTTTTGCGACGTTCTCGTCGTCAACGTTCAATATTTGACTGATTTTTTGTCAATTCAAATCAGTTTTGTAGTCATCGAATATTCGATTGCGAAAATCTTTTTTCATTTCGATTAGTGAAATTGTGAACAGAACATCAAATTCATTTTTATCAGAATTTCTGATCATTGACGCGTTGATATTATCGTTGATTAAACGTGACAAAACATCAAAAACAATGTGTTGTTTGTCTGATTTATGTCGAATATCGAGATTAAAACGCTGAATGTAATCTGAAACACGAACAAAACGTAAATTGAATTTGTCGATTGAAATGATTATCATCGTGATTTGATTAGCAATGTCGAATGCAAATTCATGATCAATATAAACGATTGTTTTGTTTGACGAAACTTCAACAATATGTTTCGTTTTTTTGAACATTCACACAATGTTTGTTATTTTTAATTCAGTGAATCAATATTTTGTTTCGACATCGATAAATAGTCGACTAAAAAAGAGTATCGACTCTATAGCGTGACGAAAAAAATATTTGTCTGATTCGAGAAAAACTTTCTTGACATAATATAGCATGACATCGAAATCGAACTTCTTGTTAACATTCAAATCAATGAATAATTGACGTTTGAAATTCGAATGTATTAGATAAAAAAACTTTGTCAAGACGATTTGCAAAGCATCGAATGAAATCAATTTCTTTGCTGTAAAATGCTGTACGCGTGTCTTCGAAAAATAAACGCGTTTAACATTTTTTGCAATAAGTTCGTTACGCAGAAGTTTCGTCTTTCTGTTCTGTAATGACTTGAAAATGTCAACATAATGAACGATGTAATCACGTAATCAATCAATCAAATCAAAATACGTTTCGAATTGTCGAAAAGTGCGAAAAAATCGAAACTTGACAATTGTTTTGAGTTTTTTTTCGAACGTGATCAAATCGAATGAATCAATTTTCTGATCGAGAAATGAGATTGATGAATAATTCAGAAAAATTTTGATAAATTTGATCGAAATGTTGTTTTTGTTTAGCATTGAAAATATTTTGCGCAAATGAGTTTCGTGTTCGATCTTTGTACGAGAAAATATTACTATATCGTTCACATAAACTCTGATAAAATGACGATATTCGCGAAACAATCGATCAATTTGACGTTGCACGTACGTCGATGAGTTTTTGTAATTCATGACGATCACGTTGAAACTTTTTTTGATTTTTGTGACTAACAACAGTAAATTTGTGTCGATCATTTGAATGAATTCGTCATTGATAGAAAAAAACTGAACAATCAATGATTGATATGTAGTCGCAATCTCGTACGACGATTATAATATTTGTTTGCAATGATAACGAATATGCGTCAGATTGTGTTATGACATTGAGATTTCTGATGTTTATAATTACACGATTTTTTTTTCGTCGTCAACGCTTTTTCAAACGCAGAAACAAAAATAAAAAAATGACGTTGATTGATTAATTCAGAACATTCGATCAATGCGATGCAAATCGTCGAAAATTTTGTTTATCAATTTTCGATTTTTTGCATTCAAAAAATACATTTTTGTTTTTTCTGTTACACGTTTCTTTCAGTCATTTTTCAATGATATTTTCATTCAATTCTCTTTCGACATCTCGACAAAGTCGATATTCTGTCAAAACGTCGAAAACTTTTCAACAATTTTGACGAATGAGTTTAGCTCGTCGAAATTATAGACGATAACATCGTTAAACAAAACGATTTCGATCAACGAAATAGAAACGTTTGTAAAAGACTTCTCGAAATCGTTATCATCGATTTTAGTTGTGAAAGTTTTTTGCAACTCAGCAATTGACATCGAAGTTTGTGACAAAATGACTATAAACGATGTGACGATTGATGTTTGTGACAAAATAACTAGCGACGATAAAATAGCAAACGTAATCGAAAAACTATTATCGATTGCAACAGCGACAGCGTAAATCACGACGCAAACGAAAATGAATTTTTGAATCAATCATTTTTGTGAATGAATCTGAGTTTTTTGACGATTAAATATCTGACATCGTCGTCGTCGATATCGATATGAAAATCACTAGAAAAATCAATTTCAAATACTCTGTCTAATCGAAAATTTCGAAAAATCATGATTGAAAATTTTCTATCGTTGCGTATAACAATAGATTTAATAGACGCGTCAATGAAATGTGCGTACAAAATAAAATTGAAATTGTCATTCGACTCAAACAGAAAATTTTTTGTAATCGACAATTCAACATGATGAACGACGACGATCATTTCGACATGTGACGAAATGATTGTAATCTTTTTGAAATGAATCGATCGTTGAATCGTCAATTTGAAAAAACGTATTTTCAATGATATGATTATGTCGATACTATTTATCATTGCGTGTTTTTTAGTTATATCGATAGCGAAATTTTCGAATTCAATGATGTCATTGTCTAAAAACATGTTGATTTTCAAATTGTCAACGAAATGAATTTCGCGTTTGAACAACGACGTGATCTTTTGATCATTCTTTGTGTCAAACATGTGAATATCACATATGACATATTTTCAATTTTCATGTCGATTAGTATCTAAATCACGAATCTGAAATGACGAAATCATGATACGAATTGAAATATTGAATGTTTGTGTTTTGAAAAATTTCGATTCATAAATGAAACGTTAACATCGATGTTCAGACACACGTTTTTTGACACGACGACTACGACAAATGAAATTTTGATTTTGACGTAATTTCAGTCACGAAATTCGTATCTCGTGTCAATATCTGCGAACGAGTCGACGTTAGAGCGAATAATGATAGATTCAAACGAAATAGATGAGCTCGTAAACTCAACAAACATGACGATATTCGATTGACTAGATTCGTTGATTTCTTTCGTAACATCGATTGTGAATGAATTGATATTTTTGACAGAATAGACTTCGACGTCGTTAAAGAATTTCGATTTTTTTGAGAAAATCAAACTACAATCAACACGAAAATGACGATGTAGTTCGTTGTTAAATGTGAAAGTCTTTTTACATCGACGACAATAAAATAACGATGATTTGATCACTACTATTGACGCAATAAAATTGACGAGAATTTTATTTTTTTGATTCGAATTGTAATAATTCAGATTTTCGTTCTCAATATAGTAATTTTCATGTTCTTCATTGTGAAAATCTTTCACAGACTTCTTTTTTCGTTGTTATTTTGATCGACAACAAAAGTTCTAGTTTTGTCGTCACGATTGTCAAATTCGTTTCGATTATTTTGTTCTGTGTCGTTTGCTAATCGACGTTGTGATTGATTTTGAATTTGAAATTTGACGCGTTTTCGAAAGTCAATTGCAAAAATTGTTTGTCAATTGACAAAACAAAAACGACAAATGCTTTTTGAAGTGCGTTTGAAAATTGATATTGAAATTTTGATATTTCTGATAAGCATTATTTTGAAACGTCGAATTCTAATACTGATATGAGTTGTAATTTGATGATGATCAATACTCATACGAAAAGTAAAGAAATTGAAAATCGTCGACGTCAAATTGTTGTTGAAAATCGTTTTGTCGTTCACGATTTTGCTTATTGATTTGACGTTGTTTATCGATTTGATCAAAACTAGAATTGACATGTTGAATAAATCTATAAACAATCATTTTCTGTCAAATACTAGTTTTGACGTCAAGTGAGTCGAAGAATGAGATAAAAATGATAATCGTAATTGACTCAAATATTTGCATTTTGAAATTAAAATTCAAATTATTTCACGTCATAATTAGCTGATTATAGATAGAATTGAATTCAACGATTCTAGAATGACGCATGATGTTTTGCACGTAAATTTTAAACGTTCTATCATTGCGAACATTTTGCATGATGTATTTTTCAATTTGCAAATTTTTGAAAGTTTGTGAATCACGTTTTTTGAATCGACGAATCAAATCACGACATCATTGATTCATTGATGCGTCACGAAACATATTCTTCTCAATTTCATTTAATTTCAATGAATGTCAAATGAAAACATCATCGCGTAAACATTCGACAATGAATTCACGCATTTTGTGATCAAACGAATTTTTTTTCAAATTTTTAAATCGATCGATGAAAACGAATACATTTTTGTAATAAATGTGTCGATCAACGTTGACAATGACATTTTTATTTTTGTCATTTTCACGACGCGAATCAAAAAAATCGATATTTTTTGAATTTTTCAAAATTGATTTATCGTCATCAACGTCAATCGCAATTTCATTCGAAAAATCAAAATCAAAAAAACGTCGATCATCACGTTCATTGTTGTTTTCGATGTTATTTTGTTGCAAACGTTGCAATTGTGCTGTAAAATCGACAAATGTTTGAATAACAATTGCAATGATCGTTGTTGTAATGATCGTTTGAATAATCGAATCAAATTGATTTTGATTTTGTTTTTGATCAAACATGACAAAGTCAATGAGTTGTGTGTAAATGACTTTCTCGATCGAGATATCACGAATGTTGACAAAATTGAAATCAGACGCAAAATCGAATGATGTGTTTGACGTGATAATAAATGAGTAGTTGAATGCTACAGACGAGAATGTGAAATTGAGAATTTGAACTTTCGACACGCTATTGCGTCGAAATCTTTTTGAAAAAAAAGCATCAAACGATATTGATGAGATTGACGAAACTGACGTTTTTAATTTGAATAAACGAGAAATCGAAAAAAAAGTCGAGTCATTGAATTTTGAACTGATTACAACTGAAAATTTGATCAGAAAGTTTCGAAAAACGTTCGAATTGCGAAAGCGTTCGATATCAAAACGAAATTGAATCAAGACGTTTTGAAACGAGACGACGTCGTTGATTCATTGAAATGAATAAACAGAATCGCTGATTCGAGTTCTGAAAAATCTGAAAATTCTAACGATCAGAATTTTCATCGTACGTCGATCAATATCGTCGAATAATGAACAAAAAACGTGATCAATTTGTAAAAAATCGTAAATGAATCAAACAAGTTGAGTGATTTCGTTGAAAACTGACGTCAAAATGAATTACAAATGACTTGTTGTGAAAATCTTTCTGCTGATTTAAAACTAGTTGAAAAAAATTTCGAATTACTCGTACAATAAACAAAAAAAAATTTCACAAATTAATAATGAAAAACTGATAGAACGAAAAATAAAATAAAATGAAATGAAAATTTTTCATCGTCAAATGAATAGCATTGACGTCAAGACTCACAACATCAACAAACAGAAACGAAAACGACAAAAAAAATTAACAAAATTGATAGATTTGCGTGCAATGCAATACAATGCAAAATTGACAAAATTTTGATGATGTTGTTGCAATAAATGATGCAAACAACGATTGATGTGATAAATGATGTTATCAAATTGTCAAAAACAATATGTGAATGAATGAAAAAGATTGATTGTTAATTTTACGAAAAAGTTTCGAAATATATATTGTAATGTTATGATGACATATGATTTGTTTTTCAACGACAAACACGTTTTTATTTCAAATTTCGTCATTGACAATCGTCAGACAGATTTTCGTCTCATAGTCGACAAACTTTTAACAGTTTGAAATATTTGAATATTTTTTTTCATTATGCGTTCAAAAATCGATTTGATTTGTTCATATTTCAAAATTTTTTTGATCATGACAGCAATTTTCAACGATTCAAAATTTGTTCGCAATGCTTTGAGCGCGAAATCGATTTGATTGATCGTAATGAAAAAATATTGCATTTTTTGTTTTTTATTTTTGAAATCGACGAGTAAACAAAAAAAATTGCATCAATCATCGCGATATTCATTGAATCGTTTGAATTCAATTTCGATGATAAAAAATTTCGAATTGTTGTTTTTTGATTTTTCAACGTTTGTTGCGTTGTTTTTCAAATTTTTTTGACGAATGTCGTTTTCGTAATCGTTGTGATATCAATTTTTGAATTATTTGATTCGATGATTGACGACTCGTCATCGTCATCGACGTTCGAATGAATTGAACATTCGAAACATTTCGAATCGAATACATTTGATTCGTTTTCAACTGTGAAAAATAAAAATTTGATTTTGAAACGAAATAAAATGATATATTGAAATTTTATTATCTGCAAGATGCAAAATTGTGAATATGTAAAAAGTTGAATTGCTAATTGTTAGAGAAATTTCAATTTATAAACTGATTATTACATACAAAAAAGAAATCGTTTTCGTTTTTGCTCGATTGATTTTCTAGTCAATCAACAGACAAACATCTTTTCGATGTGTTTCGTTTCTAACAATCTGTCTTTTTCAAAATAGACGACAACGTCTCGATGTCATATCTATATTTTATATCATATATTTTAACATGTTTTTTGTCATATTTATACTAATCATTCAAACGAGCGAATCGACGAATCAATTGATTAACTTCAGACGTCGAAGAAGTCGAAATCGATGTAAAAAGAATTGCAAAAGATTTTTGATTAGCGATAACAAACGAATTCGTCAAAGCAGATTTCGCGAAAAACTTTCTAACAACAATTGCAAACTTTTGATCAACGAGAATATTCGTGATTGTCGATTTTGACGACAATGAATCAAATGCGAAAAATTTCGACGATATGATTTTTTTAGTCGATGCGTGCGCAAACGACGACGAGTCAATTGCGAAAAATTTCAATGTTTTTAATCGAAGCAGCGATAGACGCAAATGACGAATTGATTGCAAAAAACTTTAATGCTTTTGATTTGAATTTTTTTGATTTGAACGTTTTGAATTGTTTAATCGATCGATCGATTGCACGCATATTTTTTGAAAATCTTTGAATTTGACGTATAGCGTTCTCGTAATCTTTTATCAAATCGAAAACATTTTTTAGTTCGAACAGATTGCGTCATTCATCATATTCGAAATTTCAGTCACGTCAACGTAGAAAATATTTCGAATCTCGTCGTTTAATTTGACGTTTGTTAATTAATCGATTCATTTTTCAAGATTTGATTAGCTCGATATCATCGTGAACGTGAATTGAGTCTGATTGCTTTGAGTGAAAACGATGAAATGAATTCTCGTCAAAAAGTGCAAATTTCAGCTGAGTTATTGAAAATACAAAATGAATTCGTCAATGAGCAAATAACTCTAATTTGTAGACTAAATTTCTCATCTTTTTAGTATTTTGAAAGAGTCAGCATATTGCTGATTCAGCTTTTACTCAATATAGCGATAGTCGAAATGTTGTAATCATGATGTAGACGAATGCAAACGTAATCATCGATTTTCATGAATAGTGATTGATGTTTTCGATCGTAATAATATTTGACATTCATTTGAACGAAAACAATAACGTCAATTATCTCGATTCTGATTTTAATAACGACGAAAAACGAAACGTTTGCGAGAAATTTTCGAAAATCAAAAATATCGACATTGTCTGTGAAATTTTCGATAATTGCGACAAATTTTCACAAATCAAACGATTGAATCGATGTGAATTCATAATTGACTTCGTTAGATGTTTTAAATGTGATAACGAATTGATTATTATTGAAATGACGTTGCATTTTGAATAGAATTTTCGATCAATTGTTTGATTCATTCATGATAACGAAATAAAATCGCAAAACGATTTCGACGATTTAATTGATTTTTTTTGACAAATCATCAATTTGTGAATGATACGTCGTCGAATACAATAGTCGAACGTTTAATTTTTTGAATATGATCGTTCAAAAATCAAAAAGAAATTTGCGATCACGATTCGATATAATTGTTTTAAAAATATTTCAATTTTTTACATTTAATTTGTTCAACAAAATTTCTTTTCATTCGCTAATTGATCATGTCGATTTATCAATTATAAAAATAATACGTTTGTTAAATTTGCATACAACAATCATTGTCGTATCGAAATCGTCAAAAAAAAATGAAAACGCTAAAATAAAATTCATAGTGAAAATGTGAAAATGTGAAAAAATATGACTGAAATGAAAATCGATTGTAACGAATCGTATGATGCATATCGTTTAATTTAATATATTAAAAAATTCGAACAATGTTTGAAATAAAAACGTAAATATCGCGAAAAATTTCGTATAAAGTATGAAAAAATGATTTTTTCGAAACATTTGACATATTCGACATGATCGATTTTATCGTGAATTTGTTGCAAAATATTATGCACAACTGATTGCGAAATACACAAACGACGAGATTCGTAAACATGATCGTCGATAATGATGTCGTCGAAACGAAAAATGAAATCGTTTTTTTTACAAAAAAAAATTTTGCGACGTTCTCGTCGTTTTTATCGAGTAATTCGAAAATTTTATGTCAATTGAAATTTGTTTTGTAATCGTCAATTAATCGTTTGCGAAAAACTTTCTTCATTTGAACTAAAAAGATTGTGAATAGTACATTTAACTCGTTTTCAATTTCTGATTCGTGATTATCGTTGATCAATCTAGACAAAACATCAAAAACTATGTGTTGTTTGTCTGATTTGTGTCGAATTTCGAAATTGAAACGCTGAATGTAATTCGAAATTCGAATGAATCGCAAATTTAATTTGTCAATGAACGTAATAATCAAAGTAGTTTGCGTGACAATTTCAAACGTCGATTCATGATCAATATAAATAATGATATTTTTCGAAAATGTTTCGACGATGTGTTTGATTTTTTTTAATATTCATATTATTTTCGTTATTTCTAATTTTGTAAATCAGTATTTGAATTTCGCTGACGTAATAAAACGATTAAAAAAGAATATCGATTCGATGACGTGTCTGAATGAAAAACTTTCAAACGACAAATTTTTGAGAAAAATTTTTTTAACATAATAAAGCATGATTTTCATATCAAATTCTTTGTTGACATTTAAATCGATAAATAATTGACGTTTAATATCGACGTGTATCAAATACGACGATTTGATTAAAATAATTTGTAATCGATTGTAAACGATCAATTTTGTTTTCGTAAAATTCGTCAAAAACGTCTTCGTGAAATAAACGCGTCGTTGATTTTCATCGACGAAATCGTGACGTAATAATTCGATTTTGCGATCTTGTAAAGATTTGAAAATATCAACATAATGAACTATGTAATCTCGCAATCAATCGATGAAATTCAGATAAATTTCTAATTGACGAAACGTGCGAGAAAATCGAAATTTGACGATAATTTTCAATTTTTTTTCGACGATGACTAATTCGAAAAAATCGATTTTTTGATTTAACAATGAAATTGACGAATACTCAATAAATGTTTTAATTGATTTGATGAAAATATTGTTTTCGATCAATATTTCAAAAATTTGACGTAAATGACGTTGATGCTTTTTTTTTGTTTTGAAAAAAATTACGATATCGTCGATATAAATTTTTACAAACGATTTCATATATTTCAGTAATCGATTTATTTGTCGTTGCACGTATGTTGACGAATTTTTATATTTTATTATTGTTACGTTGAAAATTTTTTGATCGCGATGATTAACGACAATGAATTTATGTCGATCAAAAAAATATATTTTTCATTAAAAAAAAAATCGAACAATCGATAACAAAAATGTAAAAACATTTTTTTACAAAAACTTTTATATCGAATTGCAAAAAAAGCGAATAAACATCGAATTGAATGATAACGTTTAAATTTTTGATATCAATGATCGCTTTGTCTTTGCGTTTTTCGTTCATCATTTTTCAAATAACGAAGATTGAATACAAAAAAGAAATCGATTGATTCGTTCAATTCATTTTGTCAAACTCATGAAATTCGTCGAATGTGCGATTCACTAACTCACGATTCTTTGTTTCTAGAAAATAAATTTTGATTTTTCAGAAATTTTAGTTTTTCAATCGAATTTTAAGAGAATACGCATTCAGTTTTTTTGACAATTTTGCAAAATCGATATTTTGTCAAAACAAAGAGAATTTTTACAATTTTGACGAAAAAGTCTGCGATCTCGAAATTATAAACAGTGATTTCATTGAACAACACGATTTTCGACGATGAAAAATTGATTGCGAAAAATTTTTTCAATTCAGTCGAAATGACTAACGATGTGAACGACATGATTAGCGAGATATTCGACACGATCGAAATAATCGTCACGTCAAAATTGACTACGTCAAAATTGATCGTTGCGACGATAACATACGCGATAACGCAAACAAATATTAATTTTTTAAATCAATCGTTTCGATGAATGAATTTGATTGATTTGACGATTAAATGTCGAACGTTTTCGTCGTTAAAAATATAAAACGCATTTGAAAAATCAATTTCGAATATTCGTTTTAAACGAAAATTTCGTGATATTTTAATCGATACATTTTTGTTATTTCGTACAATTATTGAAATAGTAAAAACGTCGATTACATAAACATATATAAAAATGTTCAAATCGTTCGTCGATTCGAAAAAAAAATTTCTTGAAATCGAAAAATTGATATGATTGATTGACACAATCATTTTTGAATATAAAAAAACGTTAATTGTTTTTCGCAAATGAACAAAACGATATATAACGTTTTTGATTGAACGAATTTTCAAAACTATGTTGACGTCGATTGTATTTATGAAAATTGTCTTTTTGACAATATTCGAAACGATTTTTCTGATTTCATGATGTCATTGTTTATCAACATGTTGATTTTCAAATCGTCGACTAAATGCAATTCTCGACGAAGTATCGAAATGATCGTTTTATCATTTTTCATGTCGAATAAATGAATGTCTGCGATAGCGTATTTTCACGTTTCGTGTCGTCGAATGTTTAAATTTCGCATTTTGAATGACGATGTTATAATTCGAATAACAAAATCGAATGTTTGAAATTTCAAAAAAATTCGATCAATCAATGAAATTTCTGCGTCAAAGTCGAAACAAACGTTTGTTGATAAAACGTTCGATGATAAAAACGTTTTAATTTTGACGTAATTTCAATTTCTAAAATCATAATCAATGTCAACATCAGTGAAAAAGTCAATTGTAAATCGAATAATAGTAAAATTTGTTGAAAACGTCGTGTCAAAATTTTTTGTAACGTCAATGATGAAAAAATTGTCGACAATCGAAAAATTAAAATTGAAATCATTGACAAAATAAATTTCGACATTTTGAATTTTCGACGAATGACAATCGACACGAAAATGATTATGTAAAATATTGTTAAACGAAAAAACTTGTTTACATCGACGACAACGAGATTGAAATTTTCGAATTACAATAAAATTGATCGACGTTTCATTTTTTCGTAAAATTTTCGATGATTTGAATCATAATAATTCACATCGTCGTTGACAAAATAATATTCGTTTTTTTTTGTTGAAAATTATCAAAAATCATATTTTTTTCTTTTTTCGATTCGTTCGTCACGTAAATTCTAGTTTTGTTTTCTCGATTGTTATATTTTTCGATATTTGTTTGAGATTTGTTCGTCGATTTCTTGAAATCGAACGCGTTTTCGAAAATTATTCGCAAAAATTGTCTGAAAACTGAAATCGACAAGACAAAAACAACAAAGATCGAACGATTTAAATCTTGTTCGTTTGAAAACGAATATTGATATTTTTGTGATCGATTGTAAACATTATTTTGATATTGATAGAAATTGTAATCAAACGATGATCATAAATAAAAAAATGAAAAATCGTCAACGTCAAAAAATTGTTGAAAATCGTTTTGTCGTTCACGATTTGATTTATTTATCGATTTGTTAATTTTGTCAACATTGACGCTTTCGACATTGCTAACATTTCGTCGAAAAATGATCATGTCTTTTCAAATATTGATTTTATCGTTTAGAAACTCGAAAAACGTGAAAATTTCGATGTGAAATTTGAATTTCGAAATTTGCATTCGAAATTTCAAATCGAAATCATTTCAAACTAGAAATAGCTGATTATAAATGAAAGAAAATTCGACAATTTTAACATGTTTCATAATATTTTGCACGTAAAAGCGTGAAATGCGTTCGTTGCGAACGTCGATCATGATGTATTTTTCACTTTGCAAATTTTGCAAAACAATGAAATTCTTTTTTTTGAATTTTTTAATGAGTTGACGACATCAAATATCTATTGAAATTTCTCGCAAAAAATTTTTCTCATTTTGATTAATCTCGTAAATGTATCAACGTTCGACTCGATTTCGCAACGTAATTGAAATCAGTTTTCGAATTCTATCGACGAAAAAAATTTTAATCAAATTTTTCAAACGAGTTTCGAACGCAAACACATCACGATAAAATAAATGTCGATCAACATTGATTAACGAACGATTTTCAGCATTCTCTAATTCTGAATCGAAATAATCGATATTTTCGTGATTTTTGACTATAAATCGTTTCTTCGAAGATTTTTGATCATTGAATGATTGATTTTTAAACTTTTCGTCGTCTCGACGACGATCGTCTCGATTATATCGTTTTTTCAAACGTCGAAAATGCTTTTCGAATTTGATATTCGCGACAACAACAACGACGTTAATGATTGTTTGAACGATCGAATCAAATTGATTTTGATTTTGTTTTTGATCAAACATGACAAAATCAATGAATTGTGTGTAAATGATTTTCTCGATCGAAATATCACGAATGTTGACAAAATTGAAATCGAATGCAAAATCGATTGCTTTTGACGTTTTTGATGTGATAATTGACGAAAAATTAAATGTTCGAATTTCTGAATCACTATTTTTTCGAAATTTAGTGACAATGAAAACATCGAACAGAATAACAAAAATTTGCCGACTGAAAATTCTAATTTGATTTACGAAAGAACTTGAATCGCTGAATTGTGAATTGACGATTCGTGATTTGATCAAAAAATTGCGATAAATTTTCGATCGACGAAATTGCTCGATATCGAAACGAAATTGATTCAAAACGATTCGAAAAAATTTATCACGTTACGTCATTGCGATGAGTAAATTGAATCGCTGACTCGAATTTTAAAAAATTTGAAATTTTTGACAATCAAGATTTGAATCGTACGTCGATTCTCGTCAATGAACAATGAAACGAAATCGTGATCGATTTGAAGAAAATCGTACAATGATCACGCAAACTGAATAGTTTCGTTGAATATCGACGTCAAAATGTCGATAGAAAAATGTCTGAAATTGCTTTTCTAATTATGATAAATGAAAAGATGAATTACTCGTACAAATGAATAAATGAGAAATCTTTGACAACTGATTAATGAGTGATTTGTCAAATGAGATTTACATCAACATCAACGTAGTGAACGAAAGCGATGCAAAATAAAAACAGCGAAAAACTGATTAACAAACAAAGCAAATTGACAGTTCGAATGATGTTTGCTATTCACAATCAATGATGTGAATGCATATTGATGTAGCAAGATGATGCTATCAAATTGCAAAATGCAAACAAATGAATGTGTAAAAAACTGAATTGCTAATTGTTAGAGAAGTTTCAACTTATAAATTGATTATTACATACAAAAAAATCGTTTTCGCTTTTGCTCGATTGATTTTCTAGTCAATCAACAAACAAACATCTTTTCGATGTGCTTCGCTTTTAACATTATCGTTATATGTTTCGAATTGTTTTTCGCGATAACACGATATCACGACGTCAATTAAATACATTTCATCGACGATTTGATTTGAGAATTTCCAAACGTCGAATTTGAACAATTTGATTGAATATATTGTCATGATGATTGCATTTGAACGATTTGAAAATCAATTTATCGTAAATCATGTTCAATATGATTTCATGTTTGTTTATTCACGATTTTTTTAAAATTATCGAATGATTATTCAAATCGATAATTAACAAAAAAACGATCAACTCGAAATGCAATTCTATCGTTAATTTAAAATATATGACGTGAATTATTGAAAAAATTGACGATTGTCGAATTCAATCAATGATTTCGATTTCAATAAAAATACGAATTTTATGTTCAGCATGTTGCATACAAATTGCGCGATTTTTCTATCAATGAATGTATAATCAATTGTATCAATGTTTATTAAAATTTTTGATTTATGTTTATTATCGTTGAATGATAACGTACAATTGATGACTAAAAATCGTTTGATGAAAAAAATCAAACAAATCATCGTCGTGAATAAAAAAAAATTTTAAACATTCATCAATCGCGTTTTTGATGTGAATTGTTAATTTTTCGAATCAAAATCATTCGATTCGACGATTAAATTCATGTACGATATTTGCATTTTGTGTCAATGACGTTTTTGATGTTTGTGATCGTTCGAACATTTTTTTCAAACGTGATTCAATTCGTCACATGTGAAACATTTGTTCGTGACGATCAATTTGTCAATCATCGAATCACGAATTTTGATTTCAACGTTGAAATGTAAATGAATTGTAAATTTCACGAAAAAAGTCGAAATGACAAATTTCGTAAAAACATCGAAATCGAAACGATAAAAATTGATTTGAATTGAAACAATTCAAAACGTTGTTGACGTGTCGCGATTTTTTTTTTTTTGAAAATTCGATTGTCGATTGTATATTTATTGCAAAATGATTCGAATTTCATCGAACGTGATAAATTCACGTGAATATACATTCATCGTTTTTTCAAATTTCAAAAATTTTGTTATCAATTTTTCGATTTTGATGATTTCGTTATAATCAATTGAATTGCTAAAACAAAAAAATGAAATAAAAAAATTGAAAATTTTGAATATTCATGATCAATGTTCGAAATTGATTACGCATATTGCGTTTGAAATCAAAATTTTTGTAAATAATGTTCAAAAAATTTCAACATTATATGTCAAATTTTGAAATAATTCATATCAATATCACGAATCGATTGTATGTGATTATCGATATTATTTTCAATTCAATCAATTACAATAGTGATTACGATCATGTTCGTGTCGTAATAATCAACGTTGATCGTCATTTTATCGTGTATTTTTGTTTTTTAAACACGTCAAATGAATTCTATTTCATCGATGAATTTAAAAAAATTTGAATGTGTTTTGAAACGTCGTTTGTTTTTTTGAAAAAAATTAATTACGTTGATTTTATCGTCGTTTTTTATCATCGATGTCGAAATTTCGTGCACGATCGCGAGTTTTGATCAACAAAACGTCGTGATTTTTTTCAAAAAATATAATTTTTTTGTTTAATCAAAAATAAATCACGTTGTTTTTCGTATTCGCTTTTCAAAATATTCAATTTTCGACGAATTTTATTTAATTCGACATTCGTATTGATCAATTCGTCACGATCGACGTTGACAATATTGTACAAATTTTGATATTGAATTAAAACGTTCAAATAATTATCGCGATCGATGTTTAATCGATCAAATTTTTAAAAAATCGACGATTTTATGATTGATTCATCATTTCAATTGATCGATGATGACGATATTCAAAAATAAATGATTTTTTCATTTTTTATTTTTATGAAATCGATCGTTGATACAAATCGACGACGTTTGAATTGATCAACGAAAATTTCGTCAAAAAAATTGTCGTTAATTTTATGCAACATACGATTCACGTTGACGCGTAACGTTTTGAAACGTTGTTTCATCGAAATAAAAAATTCGAAAAAATTGTTTCGTGATGATTTCGAATCATAATTGAAAATGAAAAATTGAAAATGATAAAAAAAAAAAAAAATTAATCGAGTCAATTTTCGTTTTTTATCGTCGAAGATTTCGTCGTTGTTTCGTCAAAAAAATTTTTAAATCATTTGTTTGATCAACAGAATTTTTCGTCGTTTGTTTCGTCAAAAAAATTTGATCGATTTGAAATTTTATTTTTGAACGTTCGCGTATTTCGACGAGCGATAAAAATTGAAAATTTATTGTAATATCATGAATCGTGTTTGAATAAACGTAATATTGATTAGTTAAACGAAAACAATAAATTTGCAAAAACAAATATGTACAAAATGATGAAATTGCAAACAATGTGCGAGCGTCAAATTTCAAATCACGTTAATTTTGTCAAAAAATTAATGTAAAAAATAAAAATTCAAAATTTTCGAAAATGCGATTCGCATCTCGTCAAACAATTCGATTATCGAAATTCGAATGATTTCGAAAAAAATCAATTTCAATCATTTTACAATTCGATCAACGATAAATTCAACAAATTCATATTGTCAGTCGAAATCGATCGAATTCGTACGATTGAATAAATAAAATGTGAATAAAAAACAATTGCAAAACGTAATTTGTTTTGTAACGATTAATAAATCAATATATTACATTTCAAATTATACATTTTTGATGTCAATAATTCATTAGACTATACTATTTTTAATACGAGTTTTACATTTTAATCGTTATCATATTTCAAAATGATGTCACTCGTGTATATTTAACAAAATACAATTTTGTTGTTTCGCATACATCATGTCGAATTCTGATAATGATTTGTTTTTTGAATTTGTCGAAAATGTTGACGTATTTTTTTGATTGATTTATTACAAACAACAAATCGAAAAAAATTATAAAAAAAAATCAAATTGCAAACTCGAAATATTGAACGTTCGAAATTTGTAATTTTTATTTCATTTGTTTTTATTTCATCTATTTTTGTTTTTGATTTTGTTTGAAAATTTTTCGTCATGAAAATTATCGAAACGACATCGAATCAATATGAAAAAAAAATTACAAAAAATGAAAAAAATATTGCAAACAAATGAAAAATCAATTCACGCAAAACAACGTGAATCATATAATTCAATTTTCGAATTTAATCAAAATCGCATACGTTGATATTTATTTTAAATCAAATAGCAATGCGAACAAATTTTGAAACGCAAAAATCGATTTTCATTCAAACAAACAATACATTTGAAACGAATTCAAAATTTTTTGAAAAACGACATCGAACGAGCAATCACGTTGTAACAAATTTTTTTGAAAAAATATCGCAAACACAAACAAAATCACAATCAATCGATTAAAAATTACAATGTCGAACGAATAAATATGTTTGCTGAATTGAAATTCGAATTCAAATTCACGAAAACAATGAAATTCAACGATTTTCGTGACGAATTACGTTTGAAATTTCGTTGCATGTTTTTAAAAAAAAAAATTTCACAAAAACGAAATTGTTTGAACGATTTAAACGTATAAAAAACGTTCAAACTTTGAAAAAAATTCAAAAATTTCAAAAAACGTAAAATTTCGTTCGATATTGACAATTTCGAAAACGAAAATGAAAAATTCAAAATTGCGAAATTCAAAAATAAAAAAATAAAAAATATTAACAAAATTAATTCGAATCACGAATCAGTCAAATCGAAAAATATTTCAATGTATCGTTGATTCGTCAACGAATTCAAAAAAATTCAAAACAAAAATAATTGTATAAATTGTGACAAATCAAATCATCAAATCGAAATTTGCATAAACAAAAAAAACAAAATCATTTTCGTTGATCAAATTTTTGAACAATCAAAAAATTAATCGATTTGATGATTTTCGTTCAAATCGTTAAAAAAAAAAAAAATTTCGAATTTCGATTTCGATACGTCGTTTTTTTCAAACATGAACAAAAATCATGTTAACAAAAAAAAAAAAAACGACGCAAAAAATTTAAAAAATTCGTGATTCGTAAATGCGTCAAAATCAAAATTAACATACAAAACGAAAACAAAATTTGAAACGAATCGAAAACAATATTCGATACAAAAACGAAAATTAATTTGATAAATCATGTCTATGCGAAAAAACTGAATTTTCGTCGTTTTGAAATTTTAAACTGTGATACATAACAATTGACAATCATCGTTTGAAAACGTATAACGTTTATTTCGTACAATTCGAAATGTCAAACGTCAAAAAAATTAATCGTTTTTTCGAAAAATCGTTTCTGATCGTGAATTTGAATTGAAATTTAACGTTAAACATGTTTTGAATACAATTTTCGAAAATCAAAATGAATTGAAACGACGACAATATCAAAATTTGACGTTGCAAAAAAAAACATTTCATTTTTATCACATGTCGTGTTGATACGAACACAGATAATTGCTTGATGATTGTTAATTCGCGCTAGATAATTGTTTGATGATTGCTAGCTCGCGTTAAATTGACTAACTGTATTTAAGAAAATTTCTACTTTAGTTAGCAATTCAATCGACTTACACTCATTGATATCGATTTTTAGTAATTGACTATTTTCAACAAATGATAACATCATAAATTCGATTTGTATTACGTATTTGACATCATTGATTGTCGATCGAATACGTCGTTTTAATCAAATCGAGTTTGTCAACAGTCAAACGCATTGTTTCAACAATTTCATCAATTTGACAAATCATTGTCAATTGTCAATTTTAAATCGTCGATTTAATTGTCGTGAAAAATCAATTTATTCATGAATTCGACACGTCATTCACAATCGAATGAATTGACAAAACGTTCGAATCATAACGTGCGCGTTTATCAATTTCAATATTTCGTTGTCGAAAAGTTTGAAACAAAAAAAATTTTCGTCGTATCGACTTTACAAAACAATTTAAACAACAAAACTGTTTCTCAAAAATCTTTCGCAAATTTCAATTCAAACAATTTTACATCAACAATTTCGTTTTCAAATCAACAATCGATTTCTATTTAATTTACGATTTTTCATTTTGTCAATTCTTTTCGAATTTGTTAGATGACGAATCACGTCAAACGAATTTGTCGTTCGAATATTTTTATTTTAACGTTTGTTTCTTTTAAGCGTTTGTTTTTTCGAGAAATTTCGTCATTGTTTCAGACAGTTTCTCGCTCATTTTGTTTATCTATTTTTGTTACGTTCATTTCATTGCATTTTGTTGTCATCGCTTGACGCAATATTTGTTCTAACTGACAAATCATTGTAGTATATCAGTTTGTCATTACATGACAAACATTTTTAATTAGACAATCAAATTGATTTCGTTTGATATTTCGATTTCGCGTATTTCAACTCAATCGATGAACAAAAAAATCGTCGTCATTGCGTGACATTTTCATGAGTTTGAACTAGCAAATCATTCGTTGACAAAAACTTTATCAAAAAAAAAATCATTCAGACAGTGATAATTTTTGTAAACATCAATTTTCGATCAACAAAATCGTCAACAATTCGAAAAATCAGAATAGCGTCAATCGAATTTCTAGAATATTCGTCAAAGTAAATTATCAACATTGCTTATTTTTAAAACGATCGCTTCACGATTCTTTAAAAAAATCGAAAAGTACAAACAAACATTTGTTTATCAAAGTTTTCAATCTAAACAAAAAATCGAAACATTTGACGACAATTCGACATTTAATGATATTTCAATCATTTCGAATCGTAAAACAACTGTATTTCAAATTATCGTTTCACGTATAAAAAATCGATTTCGATACGAAAACGATATTTTCGTAATCGAACGAAATCAAGTTCACGTTAAAATTTCTCGTGTTTCAAATTACTCATTTATTATCGATTCAAACAATCGTTTTACTATCGATAATCAACAAATCAACAACAATTTGTTTATCGATAGCAATTCGACTATTACACGCGAAACGTCAGTCGAGAAAGTCATATACGATCAGTTCATAAAATCTAACTCAATAATTGTCGTCATGAATTCAACTTTTCAAACAACTATCACGATTGTCGTTAATGTCGTCGTTATTCAAACTATCGAAAATATTAAAACAAAAATACGTCAAAAAATGCAACAAATCAATCAACGAAATCAACAAAAATCAATTGAATTATTTGATTCATTCGACTCATTTGAAAATGACAATGATGACAATAACAATAATCAATTTCAATCAAAACATCTTGATTTTTTCGATTCGTTTCATGACGACAAATTTGTAATTATCGATGCGATTATGAAATCTACTAACGAAAATATCGTTTTTCGTGACGTTCATTTGTTCATGACTAAAATAAAAAATTTCGTTGTTATCAAAAACGAAAACATCGTACGTCGCAATCTTTTTCAATGTTTAAAAAATGACGCTTTGAACTGATATACGTCACTTTTTACAAACATGAAAAAAAATTTTTTGTTACTAAATCAAGATCTAAATCAATGAAAAAAATATTTAATAAAGAAATTTCGAAAATCGTCAATTAAAATCATGAAAAAACTCGTCAAAAAATCATACAATATGACGAATGCACAACATGAACGTGAATCTAAAAAATACGCGCAAAAAATAATTCGATTAAACAAATCAACTGAATTGTCAATATTCAATCAATTATTACAAATTTGAAACGAATTCGACGTTGACTTTCAATTACACGTCAATAAATCTATCAATGACATCAAATTGAATGATTTTTTACGAAATTTGAATGATCGAAAACATTCATGATGAAAATTGATTAACAAACAATTTTTCGAACAAATTGATCGACGAAAAATCAATGTCAAAAATAAAAACACTCGCGAGCAACGTGAAAATAAACAATTACAATGTGACATGTCGAAAATAAACTATCGCGATCGCGATCAATCAAATGTCGAATATGACGACAATGTTGTTGATAAATATATTTAAAACGATTATTTTCGATTTGACATTCAATCAATTTTCATTTTTGCTCAATTTTCGAATTTCGTATCGCAAAACAATTATGTTTCGCAAAATTATGCTCAAATTTGAAATCAAAATCGTGTTTACATGCAACAACAGCAATCAACAAATCGATTCTCAAACGTACAGCAACAGCAATCGATTTTGTCAATTTTTTCAACACGCAAACAATTGATCGTTGATTTTCGAATCAAAATCAACGAAATCAACAAAAAAAAAACGCGTCAAATTCGAATCGTCGATCATTTGTATTTTTTAACGTCAACGCTCGCTCGTTTCAATCAGTGTATCATAGCGTCAACGTCGACGACGTTGACGTCAACGATAAAAACGTTTATTATGACGACAAAACAATAAACGATATTATTTTCGTTTGACACATTGTCGCGAAACGTTTTGTTGTCATCGAGAAAAATCAAAATCAATTTGAGTCTGTTTTTTTGAACGATTCAGTTTTTCATTACGATTCGATGACTATGAACGCGTCGAAACTTTCATTTGACGTTGACGAATCAAACGTTAATCACGTAATTTTTTTGATTACACGTGTCGAATGTGCAAAATCGATTTTTATTTTAACAACAAATTACATCGTCACGTTCGTATCTATCGCAAAAACGTGTCAATAATTTGTCGACTATTGAATCAATGAACGCTTTTCACAAACACTCAATCGATGACAAAATACTATCGATCGTCGAATTTACAATTATCATTATTTTCGACGTCGATTTCAATTTTCGTAAATGACACTATGTTAAATTAAAAATCAATCACAGTTTGAATGACAAATTAGTCAAATTTGCGCGAATATCGACTGTATTATGTTTTTGATTGACAAAAAATATTTATTGAAAATTAAATTCGATTTCACAATTCACAAAACAAAACAATCAATTCGAATACATGACATCGACGACAAATTACATGACAACTCAAAATATACAGAATTGAATTTTTACGTTGTCGATACGCTATCAAATCAATCATCAATTATAACTCATTTTCGTCGTGAAATTCATTTAGTGAATGATTTGAAAACTCACGCTTTGTTCGATGTCGATATTCTAAAATTCGAACAAATAATATTTGACATGAACAAACGTATTATCATCTTTTTCGTTTGTAGCAATTTGACAGTTTTCATGAAATTGATTTTCAAAAATCAACGCATTGTGCGAACAATAAAATTCGCTAACAAAATCACTATATCGTCGCATATTTGTTTAATTGTATTTGTCAAAATACGCGATCAAAATCTGTCAACAAATAGAAATTACAACTTCGAATCTAAGCAAAATTTTCAACAATTAGAATTCGAAAATGATTTTTTCAATCACATTATCGATGCTTTCATTTCGTCGTCGTACAAATACGAAACGCTATCAATAAATCAATAATTTTGTTAAAGCATGCAAAATTGACATGCTACGCGATTTCGAAAAAAAAATTGTTATCATGTTTCTTTTGACGATCGACATTTAACAATCGTCTCGTCACGTAACTGAACGAAAACGTTACGTAATGTGATCATGATGAGTCTAATCGACGTTTTCGCTGATTTTATTACGTTTAACATTTTTTCGACTATCATCTTTATGCAAATCAATTCGTCAGCTAGTTCAATATTTGATGTATCGATATTCGAAACTATTGTGTTATCTATTTCGTTGAAAATCGTCATGTCAAACGAGATCATCGTTTTTGACGATTCGTTTGTTTACAATCGACTTTTCACGATAGCGAAAATCTATTTTGAAATTTGACGTGACATCGACGACACGATCAATGTGCTCGAAAAACAATGAATGTCTATATCTATTCTATTTGACGTTAAGTCGAAAATCAACAAAATGTATTCATTCAATTCGAAAAATAAGAAAGTAGTCGACAAAAAGTTCGATCGATTACATAAAAAAAACAAAATGACGTGAATTAGTCAATTTATTTCGTATGATTATTCAATTTTCGTAATATGACGTATTGTCAACGAACAACGCAAAAATCGCGTTGTAATAAATATTCGCGATTTAAATAAAATTTTCATGTTCGACGTTTATTTTATGTCGTTACAATTCGACATTTTGTCAACAATTATCGACTGTTCGTACATATCGATGATGAATTGTGTCGATTTCTTTCATCAATGATTAATACGAATAATGAATAAACACAAATTGACAATGATCAATCATCGAAACAACGAACAATAAAACGTAATTGTCATGAATTATCGCAATTTTTTGTTTACGTTCAGCGACAAATCGATTCGATTTTACGAAAATATCGACATTTTGCTAAAACGTATGTAAACGACATAATAATATTTTCGAACTCGTTAAAAAAACATTTACGACATTTGAATCAAATTTTCGCTTTTTTCAAGCGCATGAACATAATTCTCAAAATTAACAAAATTTTTTTTGATTATTCGATCATATCATTGTTAAATCAGCGAATCGATAGTTTAAAATTGACTATCGCAACGAATAAATTTGAAATTATTTTCGTTTTAATTTTTTCTCAAACTTTCAAACAACTGAAAATTTATTTAAACAAAATCGAATGATTGCGTCAATACGTATTATATTATGTTCAAAAAATTTTGTCATTACAGAAACGTAAAACTCGTTTGTTACGTCATGCATTTAACAAAAACGATTTCGTCAACAACATAATCGACGTATTTCAATCGATGACTCGTCGTGAATCGAAATAGACGTCTTTAATCAACTACAGAACGTTTTAGTCGATCAACGTTTCTAATTCATTTCGACAAAATTAAAATTCTGTATATCGACGTGAACGTCAACAAAAACGCGATTTTGACATTATGATTTATCACGTTAAATTTAAAGACGAACAAAAAATGATTGTTATCAACAATTCGCTCAAACGAACGAACGTCGAACTCATTATGTTTTTAAACAAGATATTATCGTCAGCAAAATCTCGTTACTGATCGACGAAATTGAAAATGACATCACTAATATGATTTGTTCGTAAATTTCGTTTGATGATCATGAGCAATCAACATTCAATTGTCATTTACATCGATCACGTCGCAAATTCGATTATTGTCAATCAAACTAAATTGACATTCAGCAATGTGAATAAATTGAATTTCAAATTAATAAAAATCAACATCTATTTTTTTCAATTTCGACTTCGAGTTTTTCATAAAGTCGAAAAGTCTAATATCGTATCAAACGTTTTAAATCGATTTTCAATCGTACGTCATTTCAATTCAAATACAAAAATCGATAGTTTTGATTTGAAAATTATCATTCTCACATCGATGAATCAGATTTCAATGAGAACTCGATACGAATTACGCTAATCGAGATGTCATCGAATTTTCGCAAAAACTCATCATCGAATATCAAAAACGTTAGTTGAAAAATCATTCTCGATTTGCTGAAACGTCTCGTCAACGACGACGCTAAAAATCGATTATCAAACAAAAAATCGACGATTATCGAAAAAATGTCAAATGCGAAATCATTCACGATCATTTTCACGTCGACATTTTCTAGCGAAAACGAAATTACAAAAATCGTCATTTTTGTGTCGTTTACAGCGTTCGTTTCGTCGTCGAATAAAATCACGATATCAAATAAAAAATCATTTTCGAATTCAGTATATTTGATTTCTGAAATCGATTTTCAATTTATCGACGATTTTATTTACTATGTAAAGAACGATCAATCTAAACTATGCATATCGAAAAATAGTATACACGACGTGTTCAAACTAGCATATGACGACAATTTTCATGTCGATCATCATCGAATTTACGATCGACTAAAAATCGTTTACGTACGACGATTTTTCAGACGATTAATCAATTACATTCGTCATTGCTTTTCGTGTCAGTTGAATCAAACTAAACGACATAAACTCTATGAAAAGCTAACATCGATAAATATTTTCAACATGTTTTATCATACAATATCGATTGATTTTGTATTGACTCTATTTAAACAAAATCACGAATTCGATTGTCTCATGTTCGTTATTGACAAATTCATTCGAAAAACATTATTGATTCAAAAAAAGCACATGATCAATCGACGAATGAACAAACGCTTTGATCGATCGATTGTTGTTGACAAATTAAAATATTTCAGCAAAAATCATTTTCGATCGAAATCGAAAATTCTGTTTCGATTTTTGACGAATCATGTTCAAACGTTTAAACATTAGTTTACTCATGAACACGATTTATCATTCACAAACGAACGATCAATCGAAACGTACAAATCAAACAATGAAAATTGCGTTTCGATTTTTTATTATCGTCAATTTCAATATGAATTGAATGAGCGCGTTGTCAACTTTGCAATTCAATTTGAACAACAATGTATGCAATCATCGAAAAATTTCTCAATCAAATCGTTATCGATTTTCAATTCAAAAAATTATGATCGCGATAGTCGTGTCATTTGTTTTACGACAATCGTCAAACACGACTATCTCAATCGCTAAATCGAAATTCGAAAAAATCGCTTTGTTTTTCAGAAAAAACTGACGAAATCATCGTTTTCGCGACAACAAAAATTAAAATTTTCTATAACAAACGTCATCAACATTTGAAATTTAATTTCGAAAATAAAGCGTATTTTCGTTTACATCACGAATATTTTTTTCGTTTCAAATCAATGCTAAACTGTTTAATCAAAAAATCGAATCGTTTTTGATAAAACGCAAAATAGAAAAATTTGTTTACGAATTGAATTTGTCGTTCAAATGACAAATTCATTCAGTCATATTCATTATGCAATTGAAATCGACGTCAAAAGACGTCGATTTCTATAATCGATTTCGTTCGAATCATTTCGACGTCGTCGAAATGAAAAACACATTTAACATCTTTTGAAAAAAATTTTACGAGATAGAAAAGTTGATGAAAAAGAAAAAAATCGAAAATACGACAAAATCAAAATAGTGAAATATCTGATAAAATGATTAGATTATGAATTTGAATTTGATGAATGAAAATCATTATCAATTCTAACGAATTTCATGATTTTGATGAAAAATTACGAGAAAATCAATTTTCAATCAATTACATCAATTTCAAACACGATTCGCGTTATCGACTTTATATCATCGACTTCGAAAATTCAAAACGCAAACGAAATAAATTCAGCAAAATTGTCGTCGAAAATCAACAAAAACGCAAAAGAAATCGACTCAAAAAATTAACGCATTTTGAATAAATGCGTACGTTGATTTCGTCGACGAGTAAATTTTATCATTTTCGTGATTTAGATATTACTAAACAATCTCGCTCAATATTTTAGCGTTTCGCTTAATAGACATTGTCGCGTCGTTAATCGAATATCGCGAATTTTCATTTTGAATTTTCATTTTGAATTTTCATTTCGAATTATCATTTTTATTTTTTATTTTCGTTTTGTTCGTCGCTAAAACTGATTTATCGTTATTCAAATATGATTACATTCAGTTTTCAACATCGTCAAATGCATCTTTTAATTAATCTTAATTGAAACGCGTCAATCGTTTTCGAAATTGCAAAAATGTTTCACGATCGATTTGTATATCAAACATTTTTCGAATACGATCTTTATAATGTGCGTTCATTCATTCAATGAAAATTCAATTTGACTGAATGTTTTGTCAAAAAAAATAATAATACTTTTCGACGATTTTTTTGAATCGTGAAAAACAAATACGACATTTTTAACAAAATCAAAAAACAACGTTTTTCGATCGATTTTGTTAACAAAAAAAAAATTCACGATAATCGTTCGCATAAAAAAAAATCGTCAAATACAATAACGAAACAAAAATGTGATATTATCGTCAAACGTTTATTCAAAACAACGATTCATATATTTTGTGAAAAAATGAAAACGAAATGACATATGATAATTTGTCGAAAAATCAACGTGATATCATGACAAAATTGTCAATTGCAATGCAAAATAACAACGATTTTATCGTTGCGAAATTCAACGATGCATTAATCATAAATTTTGATAACACGTTCGATTTCGACGCAATTAATTTTGCAAATTTCAATATTGTTTTTGTTATCGTCAATAACAACAAAACAAAACAAACATTTTCGATCGTCAATAACAACAAAACAAAATCGATATTTTCAATCGTCGTTAACAAAAACGACGTCGATGATGAAAATTCAATATCGACGAACAAAATCGACAAAATTCAAAAAAAAACGAATTACGAAACGTGTCAATGCATTCAAACGACGCAAGCAAATTCATTTATTGATTCGCGATTTGATGAATGACGAAATCGTGAAAAACGAAATTCAAATAAAGAAAAATTTCGCTATCAACAAAAAAAATCAGAAAAATTTGACAACGACGAGAACGTTGATAACGCGCAAATCAACAAAAAAATAATATTCGAAAAAAGCATGAAATCAATCGACATTGACAAGACAATTGACAAAAACATCAAAATTGATTTCATCAAAACGCTCAAATCGAAAAAGAAACAAAATAGCGAAAGCAAAACAATTGACAAAACAATTGACAAAAACATCAAAATTGATTTCAACAAAACGTTCAAATCGAAAAAAAATGAAAACAGCGACGAATTGTTCATTGATATTCAGTTGAGCAAATTTCGATATCATGATTTTTTGTTCAACGAAAAATTAAAAAACGTCGAAATTTTTTTGAATTTCGCACGAAAATTCGACAATCAAATCTTTGAATTATTTCAGCGCATCGAAATCATTTTAACAAATTTCGATGAATGTACGATGTTTGTTGTTGAAAAAGTCGCAATCGACGAGCTTATCGAAACGTATCGAATTTGTCGAAATTAAAAAACGAAAATGAAAATCACATTGATCAACAAACGTTCTGACTTAGTCAAATTGATAATTCAACATATCGATTCAACGATCAAAAATGTTGAACGCAATTTTTTAAACGTTTGTTACGTCGTCGTTCGCGAAAAGCGCTTTCGATCGAACATTAACATCGAACATGATGCTTTCAAGAAATATTGAGCAAAATATGAATGAGCAAAGCGCTGACGCTGAAATTTATACATCGTTAACAAAATGATCACGAAAAGTTAAAACGCTGAATATGAAACACAAACAAAGTGAACATGAAATCAGCGTGAGCGTTGAGCTTTTTCTCGTTGCGAAATGTCGATACGAGCACAGATAGTTGTTTGATGATTGCTAGCTCGCGCTAAATAGTTGTTTAATGATTGCTAGTTCGCGCTAAACTGACTAGCTGTACTTAAGAAAATTTCTATTTTAGTTAGCAATTCAATCGACTTACATTCATTGATATCGATTTTTAGTAACTGACTATTTCTAGCACGTATCGAAAACATCGAATCAAAATAATTGATTATAAACGTCATCGATAACGAAATCGAAACGTATTTCATGTTCGTACGAATATATATTGACAAACAATTCGACATACATGAAATGCATATTTCAAAACGAGTTCAAATAAAGTTTGTTTTGATTGAAATGAAAGAAAAATTCGATGTCAAAATCACTTTTCTCGATATCTTGAAAGCGTATGAAGAACTCGATAGCGAAAATAAAATTTACGAATTATCGAATCATGATTCAAACGATCATGTTATTGATTTAAAAAAAAGCAAAAAATCGTCGCATGAATCAATTTATTTTTTATTCGAAAATGAGTTTCGAGTATTACGTGCTTACATCGAGAAACATTTAATTAACGATTTCATTCGATTTTCACAATTTTTTGCAGAAACGTTCATTTTGTTCGTCAAAAAAACGATAATTTACGATTATGCGTGAACTACAAAAATCTTAATGTTTTCACGATAAAAAATAGATATTCTTTATCGTTAATCGATGAAAATTTAAATAAACTCAACAAAATCGTCAAATATATCAACATTGATTTGATTGTTGTTTATCATCGATTGCGTATCAAACATGAAAACGAATGAAAAACGATTTTTCGTATTCGATATGATCATTTCGAATATAACGTATTTTTTTTCAATTTCATTAACGTTTCGACGACGTTTCAAAATTTCATTAATAGAATTTTAACGATTCGTTTCGATATTAACGTCATCGTATATTTGAATAATATAGTAATTTATTCGATGAACGTCGAAATTTATATCGACGATATCAAATGAATTTTTGATCGTTTTAAAAAAATAAACTATACATTGTTTTTGAAAAATGCAAATGATTCGTTGACGAATGTAAATTTTTTTCTTTTGAAAAACTGATTTGCAAACATCAATTGATTAGAATTAGAACTACAATTCAACATGCTTATTATTCAGACGAATCGTTGCTTCATCAAGAGCAGAATTCGTGATTTATTATGTACTCGACGATTTTCTATCGAGATTTTCAACGGCTATCGCATATCGCTAATAAAAAATTTATTCGTGATTTTCACAGTTTTCGAAACTAAAGTCTGTGAAATTTTTTTGATTACATCATTCGACGCATATATCGAAGTCTGCTCACTAAAATTTGAGTCAAAATTTGAAAATCGTTTATTCGTTTTTGATTTGAATCGTTGCAAATCGTTTACTCGACTCTGATTTGAATCGTTACACTATTTTTTTCAACGAGATCGAAATTTCATGAAATCTAAAAATTTTTCGTTTTTCATGACATCGAGTTCGTCTCTCATAGTTTGTCTTCACGTGAATCATGTTTCAGATGTCGAGATTGCATTGAAAAACAAAACGATGAGAAGAAAAAAGAAAAAAAAGCAAATGTGAAATGATTTATATAATATTGAAAAGCGAAATCACTGTCGAATCGAATTTAGTTCATTTCGCAACGACGACGATAAATAAAATCATAATTGAAACATGCAACATGTTTGACGTTCACAAATCAACGATCGATTTTGAAAATCGTCATTTTCAAACATCATTCGCTGATGACATCATCGTTTTGTGACATTTTCAAGAAATTTGCTCTCGAAAGTCGTCTCGAAAATGACGATGAAAAAAAAAATATGAAAATTTGAAAATGTTTTATATATTGAAAATCATTTTCGAATTGAAACTAATTCATTTCGCGACGACGACGACGACGACGATCAATAAAAAAATAATCGAAGTTTTGACAATTTGCTTCGTCGATAGCTAAATAGAATAAATGATTTTTCGTTTTTTGTCGATGTTTCGTTAAAATTTGAAAAATTCAATGAAAAACAAAACAAAAAAATGCATGATCGATATGAAATGCTTTGCGAAATTTTGCAAATATTCGAAAAGAAATTTTTGCTTTCTGTTTGCGTCTCGTTAAAATCTGAAAAATTCGATGAAAAACAGAACAAAAAAATGCGCGATTTGCTGAAACAATAAAAAAATAAAAAGATAAATAAATGTTTTCAATAAAAATTTGAAATGACGAAAACATTTTCGCGATCATGTGTTGATTCGATGATTCGTGCAATGCATTTGTTGAATTTTTGTTTGCAAACATTTGATCGAAACTTGATCAAAATATTGTAATTTGAAATTGATTTATTTTGACGACGACGTTGATTGCGAACACGTTAATTTCAATTGCGATGAATATTTCGACAATTTATGACTTGATAAGAAAATTCGTCAATATGATATTCAGTTTCGATACTTGTCACTGAATTCTGCTGAAGGCGATCTGATTTTCGATCTGAAAGTAATGTTTCGATCTCGATGTTGAATCATCTGACGACAATTTGCTTGATTTTCATTGTGAAATTGACAAGGCATTTCTTCGTGAAGTTTCAACATTCGATCGTGATTATAGTTCGATGAATATGTAGACTGTTCGATCATTCAAACGTATTGAAAATTTTGTTTGTTTCGAATTTCAAGATCAGCAGTTAATTCTGCAACAGTTTTACGTATTTGACTCGTCAATGAAGATCGTACAGATCTCATAGCTTTATTAGATAGTGCAAATTCTATAGTCAAATCGACATGATAGTCAGTTCGATTCAAAAATTTGAATTATCGTTCAAATCATTAAAAATTGAATACGTTTTTTTGACGAATTGTAGCAAAAATAGTTGAATAGTTGACTTTTTTTTTTTTTGAATTGCTTCTTTTTAACAAAGAGCGAAAATATGTTATACACGATTGTTACATCTGATCAGCGAGAAATCTGTTCGACATCGACGTAGTCATTAAACACATCGACAATACGATCGTTGACTATTCACGACGTATTTGATGATTATGAATCGCGTTAGCAATCATACAATCAACAATACGTTACTCGTTTCATTCATGACTCGTAGACGACGACAACAGACTGCTTGACGAATCTTTGACTCACAATACATATGACGATTTTACATTCAAACATCATATCGATTTTAACGTTTTTTACTCGTCGCAATACGATTTCTGAAAGACGACGAGCGTTTTTCAACACAATTGTTTTCAGACGAAAATCGTCGACTGAAACGCATTCATTTTGATGAATATTGTCGTTTATCTCACGCAGACTCGAAGTCAGTTCTGAAAAACGAAAATTTTATCGAAATAGATTTTGATCGAGTCAAATTTTGTTCGCATCATGATTTGATGCGAAATCGTCAAAAATTGCATTTTTTGAAACATGCATCGAGTTTTGTTGAATAAGCGAAACTGTTTCGTATCGAGCATTGTTCTCGATTGATTTTAATGTTTATATTTTCGAACATGTCAACGAACATATCGCGTTTGTCAATCGAACATCGTGACTTTGTTATATGATTATGTCATCGAAACATATTGTGTTTTTGTTGCTTGAGCATGACAATAAACATATCGTGTTTTGAAGCATGAATCAAATCTCATTCGATGTGTAAATCATGATGTTGACTGTAAGACGCGAGAAATGTGACATCAAAAATGTATAGCAAAAACAATGTTATGAATAAATCAATAATTGCAAAATTAATTATTTTTCAGATTTTTGCTTATATAACTCGTCAACTTGTTCAATCGTACACACACTTCAAAATCTATTCGAAAATAAAAACTTGTTGAGTTCAATCGAAGATTTGATGATGACGTGATCAGATTGATCGTTTTTTTGATTCATCGAACTTCGATGATCGAATTGTTTGATATAGTTTTATCGAAATTCGATTTATTGTGTCTTGTTGATTTAAATTCTGAATGTTTTACATTGATTCAAATTTCGTGATAGTTTTATTGCAATCATCGTACAATTAATTTAATGATATTGCAATACAGAAGAATGAAATGAAATTTTTCGTAGAATTTGTTTGAGTGCATTGCAATGTTTGCAATTGCACAATTTTTGATATATTTAGTCAAACATACGAGCGAACATATCGTGTTCGTGATAATCATGCTATCAAACATATCGTTGTGAACATGTCAACAAACATATCGTGTTTCTTGTCGTTGAAACATGTCGACAAACATTTTGTTTGCATTTGAACATGTCAACAAACATGATATTTTTGTTTTGCGAGCATGTCAATCAAACATTACGTGTTCGAAACATGTTAATCAACATATCGTGCTCTTGATCTGTCACGTCGACAACTTTCATCGAAATAATCGAAACGATCTAGACGTTCTGTCAGCAAATTTTTGTGACAACGTTGCAATATTAAAATATTTACAATCGTTTGCTTTTTCAGTGCTCGTCATCTTCGTAGAAGATAATTAGTCTCTTTCGAAGCGTGACAATCAAAGAGTTTGAAAGCATTTAGAAATCAAATCGACGAGAAATTAATCTTCTCGTCGTAAATCTATTTTGAAATCATGACGTATTGCGATTTTTTTGAAGCGTTCAAATACGTATGTTTCGTCAATCATTAGTACACGTCAATCAACTATTTTGTTGATTCACTATTGACATAAATTTCAAAAAATTTTGATCGTTCAATTTCTATTTAGTGCACGTCAATCAACTCGCTTGATTGATTCGCTGTTGACATATAGTTTCAGAAAATTCTGAACGTTCGCGTATTATTTGAAATTTCATGTCATTGACATGATTTTGCTGCTAGCTCGCAGTGATAGAGATTTCAATCTACTCAAAACTACATGCTACGATGAGCATGATTCTCACAATATTTCGCTATTGTGAGATTTTAGAAAAATGATGCGAAATATGACGATTTTCTGCAAACATTCTCGTCTTTTTGAATTATTATACTTTTGATATTCATGCGACAATTGTAACGCACAATTTCGAATTCGTCGCATTTGATGCGATGACGATAATTTAAAATGACGACGATTTCATTGCATTCGATGCGATGACGATTTCGTGATTTATTGAAATGAAAACAAAAATTTCGTGTTGAAATTTTTCAAATAATTTTGTCAATGTTTTTCGCAACTAGATCAACAATTACGAATCGTATGTTTTTTCACTTTTTTTGCGAGATCGTTCGTTTCTTCAAAAACTTGAGTCATTGTTCGATTTGAAACAGCGATTTCTAAATTCAATCGACAAAAAAATAGAATTAAAAAAAAAAAACGACAATATTTTGATGATATTTTCATGATTTCGAAACATCGAAAATTTTCGAATATTGTGATTTTCGATTTTTTGTCTCTTTGTTTTTTCGAAATTCAACGATTCATACAACAATCGATTGAATATCATTGATTCATCGAGCACGATCAATTGTAAAAGCTCGTGTTTCAAATGATTGATCAATTCGTTCAACGTCGTGATAACTTTTTTGCGCGTGAATTGTTGATGATTTGAAACGTAATACATTGATTTTTTTGATTTTCGCAAAAACAATGAGATTCAACTGTCAAATACATGTGACGAATTGATCTGAACGACTCAAGCTGTTCTCATTGAATTGTTTGTTCAAGTTCGCATTCGACGTCTCTTTACGTGAAATGATCGCGTTGATCAAATCAAAAACAACGTTTGACTGAATTGACTGTAACAGATTCGAAATATCGTCTTTTTGCGTTGATTTTTGCACGCGACGACGACGACAACGACAACGACGAGATTTGATTGCTCGTTCTATTCGATTCGAGTCTCGTCGACTAGTAATATTGAATCGTCAACGAACGACTAAAAAGTAAAATCGTACTTCAAATATTCGATATTGTGATTTTGATGATCGCACGTCTCAATAGCACATGCGTTTTTCTTTCAAAATCGTGTTCTGTGCATTTCGCAACGAAACATTCACATTATTTTAAATCGCATCTGTTTTGACAACGTCATCGAACAAATCGATTGTTTGTTAATTGAAATACACGTTCGAATCTCGATCGTTTCTTCGTTCATTGACACGAAAATATAACGAGTCGTGTTTTGCATGATCATCGACATTTCGAAATTTGAACATTTTGTTTGCAATAGACATTCATTTCTCGTTGCGTGCGTCAGTTGTCTGTTATATTGAGCGTTCACGATCGATTTCATCATAACGACAAAAATTTTGTGAAAAAATTCTTTTCAGAACAATGAAATTTAAAACGCGCTGTTCTTCGAATTGAAAATAAATCGACTTTGAAGCAATTCGATGTTGCATCGAACGTTACGCGAGCAGTTTTCGTTGTAAACAATAGAAAATATAGTAGTGAATTTGCGTTTCGAAATGATTAGTTTTTATTGCGTTGAGCATCATTGACGTTTCGTGAGTGTTTCAAATGTTTCATTCAACGTGACGATTTCATTGACTTTCTGTTCATACAATTTGACTTTGACAAATTCAAAAAATATGTCAATCGAATGAAAAAAACGAGAAATGACGAAGATTGCAAATGACGAGCATACATCGATGCAAAAAACGCAAATTCGAACTTTTCAACTATGACAACGCTCTGTCGAAAAATCAAATCAATTAATATAATGAAATGATCGATATTTTCTGCAAAAATCGATTTTTCTTGATTGATTAAATGCTTTTCTTCTTGATTTGACGAATATGTGTTTTTCTTTTTGATCAACAAACACGCTTCTTCGAAGTCGTGTTATCTGTATGAAATACGATCATTGTAACAAATTCATTAAAGATACATCGTTGTAACAGACTCACTAAAGAATACGTCATTGTAACAAACTCACTAGAAAATACGTCATTGTAGCAGACTCATTAAAGAATACTCGCACATATTGTATTGATGTGATTTTTAACACGTTTTTTCGAGTCGTGTTATTTTCGAATTTTTAATTTATCTTTCGCGTTGTATCGATATCTTGATTTTGTTTGTCTCGTTTTCGATTTTCGACGATTTAGTTTCGCGAGAACTTGATATGACGTTATTATGTCGTCAAGCATCGTGATTGCGATCGCATTTGCGTTTCAATTGATTGCTGATTTGTATCTTCTTGACAATGATTTGATAATCGCTTTTTCGAATTTCAACGCAAAAATCGAGTTCGCTCAAAATGTAAAACGTTTTCGAGCAACGACATTCGATTTTGAATGTGTTGATGACGTTGAAAGTGACGACATATGTTGTCGATTTGTCACAAATTTTCAAATCATTTGTTAAATTGCAAATCAATGTCGTAAATTCTGAATGTGATGAAATTGCATTAGAAATGTTATAGTTTTTTGCTAAAAGCATTCTTTGTCTCTTTGTTGAGTATTGATATTGAATTCGATGAGTTCTAGACGATTCAAACTAGAAAAATAATCTCGTTCTTTTAATTTGCTCGTTCGATGATATTGATTGATACTGAGATTTTTGATATGTTGATTGAAATTTTTTCGCTTGTTGCGATATTTGATTTCGAATTTCGTAGAAATTTCGAGTTCGTGATGTGATCATTTCGTGCGCTTTACGAGACTTATTTCGGATTGATGTAGAAAAGCTGAATCGTGTCAGAAACACTTTTTTAAATCAGACATCGTATTATTGTTTCACGCATTGACATGCAATGAAAAAAAAAATTGACGATGAAGATTTCGCAAATTTTTGAATGCGAATAGAATTGAATTTTCGATGATGTTTTTCGTGAAATTTTCAAAACGAAATGTGATTGTTAATTGCTGCGCAACGATCGCAAACTTCATATGATTTGAAATTTTTGATCGTAACTCGTACGAAATGGATTGTATATCAATTTCAATCGAGAAATGCAAATCGTGATGATTATAATAGCGATTCGAATGTAAAATTTCTTTTTTTGAAAGATTGATTTGTATACATCAATTGATTAAAATTAAAATTACAATTCAACGTGTTTGTTATTCAGACGAATCGCTGCTTCATCAAGAGCAGAATTCGTGATTTATTATGTACTCGACGATTTTCTATCGAGATTTTCAACGGCTATCGCATATCGCTAATAAATGATTTATTCGTGATTTTCACAGTTTTCGAAATTAGTGTTTGTGAAACTTTTTTGATTATGTCATTCGACGCATATGTCGAAATCTATTCATTAAAATTTGAATCAAAATTTGAAAATCGTTTATTCGTTTCTGATTTGAATCGTTGCAAGTCGTTTACTCGATTCTGATTTGAATCGTTACAACGAAATAAATTTTTTTGAATTCGTCGTTTTTTTCAAAAAATGAAAATGCAAAACAAAAAAAAATCGAAATTATTCAACAATGATCAATATTTCGTAACGTTTTCGACATCATGCAATTTTTCGATATCGCTAATTTTTATCGACGATTCATCAAACATTTCAATAAAATTGTCAATTTCTGATCGTTATGTTAAAAAATCACAAAAATTTCGAAAAAATATTCATAAACGCAAACGAAATCAAAATCGAAATCGCAACAAATTATCGAATATTCACATTTTTTTGATCAACGAAACATTGAAAATTTTCAAACAATTTCGCAAAACATTTATCGAAACATCAATTTTACGTTATTTCGATTTCGAACGTGTTATTCGAATCGAAATCGACGCATTCGACAAAATTTTTGAAATCATTTTATGTCAACAAAACGACGAAAATCATTGACATTTTGTTGCGTATTTTTCGCGCAAATTGATTTCGATCGAATATCATTACGAAATTCATAACAAAAAATTGTTGATTATTGTGATTTCGTTCAAACAATGAAAACATTATTTCGAAAACGCAAAAAAACAAATTTTTGTTTTTATTGATTATCGCAATTTGAAACAATTTATAATCACAATTAAATTGTCGTCACGTCAAATTCGATGAATTCAAAAATTGAATCGATATAATTTTTTAATCGATTATCGTCTCGATAACAAAAATTTTTGTTGACAAATTTTCAAACGATTTGATCACATGATGATTATTGAAAAAAACGTCGAAAACAATCGTCAAATTTTGAAACAATTGCAAAAATCATTAATCGCAAATTCGAAACATTTCGAAAAAATGCGAATAAATGCGATCAAAATCATGAATGCGATGTATGTCATGAAACGATTCATGAATGCGATACATAACATGAAACGTCGATCGCATTTAAATGATTTAACAATCGAATCAATCAACGTTGTTTCGAAAACATTTGATTCAAAAAATTCAAAACGAAATCGAATTTCAATCAACGTTGTTTCGAAAACATTCGATTCAAAAAATTCAAAAAATTCGAAACATTCGATTGAACAAAAATCAAACGTGACATTCATAAAATGAAAAATTTTTGTGTTAAAATCAACGATTGTATTTGAATGCGCAATGCATAAAATTCGAATACAAATTGTTTTACGAAAAAAACGACATATAACGACGAATTAACATTTTCATTGTTGAATTTCGTTCGTGATTTGATCGTTAAAAATCAATTCGTTTTTGAAATATGTCGAAAATTAATTATTTCGAAAACAAAAACAAACAATTGACAACATAAAAATGAATTTTTGTATTACGACGATGTCGTTTACATTTCAAAAAATTTGCGTGAAAACGTTATTCGTGTATATCACGATAATTCGTTCGTTGATCATTTCGACATCGAACGAACGTTAAAATTGATACGTCGAAAATATTATTGATCGAATCAAAATTTTATCGAAATTTTTGAAATGCGACAACAAATTAAAAACATTGTGAAACATGCGTCGTTTACAAACGAAATAAAATTGCACGACACAAATCATACGACGAATTTTTTTTTTTCGATTTTTGAATTTAAATGAATTGATTTTTTCATGAATTTCGTGACAGAATTTTTTTCAAATAAAACATGAAATGAAACGATTTACGATTCGATTTTAATGATTGTGAATCGTTTAACGAAAATGATTCATTACATATCAATAATTAAAACGATTTTCGCAAAAAATTTGATCGAAATTTTATTTCGCGAAATCATTCGATTTCACGATTTTTTTTCGTCAATCGTTATCGACAAAAATTTCATTTTCACGTTCAAATACAACGATGTATTGTGTTACGTTTTGAAAATCAAACGTAAATTGTCAATCGTTTTTCATTTTCAAATCGATGAACAAATCGAGCGAATGAACAACGTTATAAAACAATTTTTTCGTGTTTTCGTCAATTTCGAACAAAATGATTGAATAAAATTGTTGTTCATGATCGAGTTCGTTTACAACAACAACAAACATGCATTTACAAACATTTTTTCGTTCGAAATTATGTTTGAATATTCATTTCGCATGTTTTTCGAAAAAACATGAAACAAAAAAATTAAATTCAAATTCGCAAAAAAACACGTTGAACATTTAATTGAATTATTTCGAATATTGAAAAACAATTTATTCGTGACACAACAACAACAAACGATGTATAAAAACGAACGCACGAAATCAATGTCATACAACGTCGAAAATTACGTGAATTTGAACGATAAAAACATCAAAATTAAACGAAACAAAAAATTAAAATGAAAATTTTTTGAATCATTTCAAATTTTAAAAATTATAAAAAATCAAATTTATCGTTTAAATTTATTCAAACGTTGACGCATTCACGACGTTTTTCACGTTTTTTTTTTGAAAAATTTAATTTTAAAAAGAAAAAAACGCGCATACGTCACATTTTTTGAATTTTTTTATCAAATTGAAAATATTGAATTCGACGAAAACATGAAAATGAAAATCACGAAAAAATTTTATGAAATCGAAATCATCAAAAACAACAAAATTTTCAAAACAAATGAAATTTCAAACAAATTTTACAACGAATTCGATTTTTATTATTTCGTAAAATGAAAAAATTATGAAAACGCGATTTGAAAATTTGCATCGTTTGTCAAACATTTTCGAAAAACTTTGCGACAATTTCACAACGAAAATTCAAAAAAATTTGATGTCAATAAAAAAACAAATCATCGAAAATCACGAAAAAAATGAATTGAAATATTTATTGCATATTAACACATTTTCGTTTTCAAAAATTTTGTGTGTTATTTATTGTTTAAAATTTACGACGCATGAAAAACTGAATCGTGTCAAAAACATTTTCAAAAATTGTTGTTCGATTTGATCGAACGATAAATCGTTGAATAAAAATGTGAAATAAAATAAAAAAAAATTTCGAAATTTGAATATCAATGCGATCGCGATTAATGAACGTTTATCGCGTTTACACATTTTTTTTTCATGATATCGATGTTGATATTCGAAATAAAAAAATGAAAAAAATGAAAAAATGTTCGAATTCAAAATTTTTTGTCAACAAATCAATTGTCAATCATTATATCGAAAATTGTGAATTATACGAAATCAAACATTCGATCATAAAAACAACAAACAATTGATTCATCAAATTATGTTTTTTTTGAATCATTCAAAAAAATGTTTTTTCAAATTTTTAACGCAAATTGATTATTGAATTCGAACAAAAATATTTCGAAATGCGAAAATCACGATCATAATGATTTTTCAAATCAATACAAAATCAAAACAAACAAAACACGTCAAAACAAACAAAATACGTCAAAATTTTTGTTAACATGTTGATTTCAAAAATTTCGATGCTTAAAAAAACGTATGTAAAAATAAAAATTCAAATTTTCGAAAATGCGATTCGCATTTCGTCAAACAATTCGATTATCGAAATTCGAATGATTTCGAAAAAATTAATTTCAATTATTTTACAATTCGATCAACGATAAATTCAACAAATTCATATTGTCAATCGAAATCGATCGAATTCATACGATTAAATAAATAAAATGTGAATAAAAAACAATTGCAAAACGTAATTTGTTTTGTAACGATTAATAAATCAATATATTACATTTCAAATTATACATTTTTGATGTCAATAATTCATTAAATTATATTATTTCTAGTACGAGTTTTACAATTAAAACATAATTCGATTCAGATTTATTTGTTCAATCATTTATCATATCGTTTATTTATTTGTCAAATTTATTTGTCAGACATGTTCGTAACATCAAAAACGATCGATTTGAACATATTCAAAAATCTTGAAACACGTTTACAAAAAAAAATTAAATTTTTTTGAACGAATACAACAACATCAAAAGCAAAAAACATGCGATAAAAAAACAAAATGAAAAAAAAAAATCTGAATGCATTGTTTTTGATCGCAAAATTCTAAAACACGATATTTGATCGAATTTACGAAAAATCGAAACATACATCGATTCAAAAATTTTGTAAAAATCTAAACGCGTTGACGTAAAGCAGATTTCAATAATGTATTAGTTTTACGATAGCGCATCGAGTTATTGAAAGACGTGAAATTTAATAGATTTCAATTATTAATTATCAAATGATCGTATGAATATTGTAAATGTAAAACTAATCGTTGAAATTCAACGAAAAAAAAAAAGTGAACAGTTTATCTATACTCGTATCTGACGTAATAGCTATGACGTTTTGATTAACGTCATGATTATGACATCAATTCATGACGTCTTTATTAAACGTGCGTTTATAACTATGACATTTGAATTATTTTCATTATTAATGTCAAACATTTGCGTTACGCAAACGCGTACTCAAAATTAACGCATAAATTAACTGTTCGATAACGCGAACGTATTACAGTTGTTTTTTTTCTCAGTGCGTTGATCTTCAATGCATAAAAACAATATCAATGCAATAGATAAAAACAACATGTAAATGTCTTGACTGTAAAGTTTCAAAAAATTCATTGAAGTTCGTATCAAAAAACTTTCAAAATTCCGAAGACAAACGAAAAAAAAGAAATTTTCAAGAAATATCATGTGCGATATCACATTGCGTTCATGTATCGCTTGTTCAAAAGCTCGTTAAAAATCTTTCAAATTTTTGTTCAAAAAAAAAAGAATTTTCAATGTAATTTTCGTAAAGCATGTTTTCAATGCAAATCTTGAATGATAATGTTTCAAAATCGAAAATCGAAATGTCAATATCAAAATTTGAATGACGAAATTCAAATTCAATTTCATCGAAACGTCGACGCGAATCTTTTTGTTGATAAACATGAAATTTCGTCGATTGCGAAAACAACGTGTCGATAATTTCACGATATTGTTTATCAATAATTTTTTTTGCTCGCATTTTTTTTTTTTTTTTTATTTTTTTTATCACAATTTTTTTCGCGTAAAATACTTTTCAACGTTTGCGCAACGTTTATTTATGTATATAATCATCAATACGACAATCTATTTACTTTCAAACTATGATCGATTCTCAAAAAAAATCGACGTAAATATTTTGAAACGCACGCGTCACGAACGCAAACAACAACAACAAATTAACATGTCATAATTTGCGAAAATTTCGTATATATAACGTGTTTTGATCGTCATGCGTGCGTTCGCGATGTTTTGAAAATTTGCGAAAAATATCGTTTTCAACATCACGATTTCAATTTTTGTCATTCGATATGTATTTGTTTGCGCAAGCGATGCGACGACGTTAACAAATCACAATTCTCAAAACGATTTCGAAAACAGATGAAAAATCGTGCGCGAATTCGCAAAAATCGAACGTCGCGATCAATTTATTTTCGTTCGCATCGAAAAACGAAAAAAAAATGCGATTGTTAATTTGAAACAATGACGTCGCAATCATGAATACATTTCGATTATCGCAAATCGCGCACAATTAACGATCAATCGTGTCACGATTTTGACGAATCAATTTGACGAACGATTGACGAAAACGAAAAAACAAATCGTTTGATTTGTTGAATGAAATTGAGAAAAAAAAAAAACGAAAAAAATGAAATTGACGAAAAAAATGAAAAATTGAAAAAAAAAAAATGAAAAGTTGATGAATTTTCTGATGAAAAAAAATGCGCAATTGACGATAAACAAACGAAACATTTTTTATTTTCATTTTTGCATTGATTGAATACAAAATTCTCGTTCAAAAAATGATGATTCAAAAATCGAAAATTTCGAAAAAAATTTTTTTTGCGACTTCGATCAACGAAATGAATTTCGATGAAACGAATTTTTCGAACATTTCGAATTTTTCGAATTCGTTGAGTTTCGACTCGTTCGTTTCGAACGATTTTGATTTCGATTCAAAATGAATATGCGATGAATAAGCGATTTTTTTTCTGTTCATAAATTTTCTTTGTTTGACGTTTGACGTTTGTTTATTTTTTTTTGTTCGTGATCATATGTTGATGTTAAACGATTTCATCGTTTTTATCGCTTTAAACGATAGAACGAAAAAATCAAATCATTGCTGACATTGAAACAAAATAAATAATTTTGAATTGATCAATGACGTCGTTTGCGCTTGCGCGACGCACGTTCATTGTATTTTTTTATCAAATTTGAAACATTTTTGAATTTATTTTCATGTAATCATTGATTATATTTCGAATTTCAATCAAATCATTTGATTTTGTATCAAATACTTTTTTTGTCATTCATTTTATCAAGAATCTTTTCAATTTTTCACTGTTTTTCATCATCAATGAAGTTTTTGAAATTTGCATAAATTGTTTCGCATGTTTATCGTTTTCTTTATGATGATAATTTTTCAATAACGAGATATGAAAAGTATTATGAATGCGATAAATATTGAATAAAGTAAAACGATACGTCTTGCGTCGATCTTATTTTTCATACGAAAAAATTCAACAAATTTGTGCGACATTTTTTTGCTAAAACGTCGCTGCTTAAAATTCTTGATATTGAACATTATTAAATCATTCACATTGAACTTTTTTGATTCATGATTTTGATTGTAATATTTCGTTTGCGTTGCGACAACGAATTCAAAACGTTTTATCAACGTTTTTTTTATTTCATGCAAATGCTTTATTCTATTTTTTGCAATGAATATTTTTTTTTTCTTTGAAATCGTTCTCGATCACATAATGAATTTCTGAATGATAATTATACATTAAATAAAAAAAAACGAAGCATTTGTAAAAAATGAATAAAGCATTATTATAGACAAATTCAATCATTGAAAACATGTTTGTTCATTTCGTTTGTTTCGCGTCGACGATAATGTACGCAAATACGTTTCAAAAATCTAATTTTGACGTTCGATTAAATCATTCGTTTGAAAATAAAAAACAATGTTTAATCGTCGCTTAATGCGCGTGCGTGATAACACATCGAAAATCAAAAACATTCGTGAAAACAAAATTTCTGTCACTTATTATATCATTCGAAACGTCAAATCGTAAAACAATTTTTTTATAAAAGATTTTCGTCAACGCAACGACATCGATTTTGATCGTAATCGAAATGTATTTGATCGTTTTGATACATCGATTTATTATCATTAAAATCGAATCATAGACGACATTATCATGAGTCGTGCTTGAATAAACGTATTATTGACTAATTAGACGAAAACAATAAATCTGCAAAAACAAATATGTACAAAATGATGAAATTGTAAACAATGTGCGAACGTCAAATTTCAAATCACGTTAATTTTGTCAAAAAATTAAAACATAATTCGATTTAAATTTATTTGCTCAATCATTTATCATATCATTTATCTATTTGTCAGATTTATTTGTCAAACATGTTCGTAACATTATTTTTTTCTTTTCGCGAGCGTCGTTTCGACGATTCGTTGTTGTTTTGAAATTGAAAAATGTTGTTGAAAATTTTGTTGATCAAATTGTATGATTGCAAAATTCTGAAATTTCACGATCATCATTTTTCATTTTTTAGTATTTTATTGTCATTTCAACGTTCGATAAAATTTGACGACAATTTTTGAAAATGTTTTTGACACGATTCAGTTTTTCATGCGATGTAAATTTTGACTGTAAATAACATCGAAAAAATAATAAAAATTGAATTGTTGAATAAAAATCGTGAAATCAAAAACAAATGAATGAAAATTGAATTCGTGACGTCAAATGTTAATCGAAAATAATTTCGATTAATGTTAACATGACGATTTTTTTCGAAAACGACGACGATTCGCTGAAAAATCGAATTCGCTGACGACGATTTGAAATATTGAAATCAACGTTTTGAACGATTTTGAATTTGTCGTCGTGAAATGAATACGATGAAAATCGTTCATCACGTCGCGAACATTATCGAATTTTTCGTTATCGACATAATATCACGTTCGATCATGAAATCAATTCGATCAATTGACACGATATTGAAAACGATTGTAATGATATCGAAATTTCAAAATATCGTTCATTTTTCATTCGAAATTCTCGTTGACTATGACGAAATCGAAAAATTCGTTAATTTGATTTTCGAAAAAATCACGAAAATTTTTGCGAAAAAATCAACAATGAAACACATCGTAAATTCGCATGATTTTTGATAATTCGAATCGATAAAAATTGTTCATACGTTTTAACATTTTGTACGATTTTAATTTTTTGTCATCAAATTTGTCAAATGATTTGATCGTTTTGATGTTTCGTCGATTCAAAAAAACGAAATTTTTTTCGACGTATTTCACGATTTTTCGATGTTTGTTGATTTGAATTGTCATACGTTTTTGAATCATTTTTGCATGATTTCGTACGTAATTGAAAATATTTTGCATTGTGTCGATGATATTTTTTGTTTTGACGATCAAAAATCGTTTTCTCGTTGTAACATACGAGATAAAATTTGATGAAAAGTTCATACGAAAATGAAAATTTTTATTGATGAAAAATGATGACAATTTTGTTGTTGCAAATATCGCGTTGTTGTTTGCAAATTCGATCATAAACAATCAAACGTTTCAATCGTTTTGCATGTAATTGCAATACTGTCGCAATTGTTTTTCGATATTTTGATTGATTTTTTCGATTTGTTCATCGATTTTTGAATGAAAAACGATGAAAAATTTACATTTGATGTCGAGAATTTTGCAAAATGTTTGTCAAACGAACGATATGAATTGAAATTCTCGATTTGACGTTATAAAGAAAAATAACTCATGCGTACGAAATACGTAATTGATAAATATTTTGATTGTGATTTTCGCGTTTGTATTTTCGTCGTCGACGATGCAAAACACGTAATGACGTTTTTTGCTAAATTTGTCAATTATCGTGCAAATGACGTTATGATCGTGAACGTCGAGCAACTCGATGATGAAATTCATGAATATATCGATTCAACGTTGCAAAAAAATGATCAAAAAAATGAATAAATCATTTTTTCGATTTTTGAAAATTTTCGTACGTTGACATTCATGACAATTACGTACGTATCGACGAACGAATTTGCGCATGTTGAATCAATAATAATCGCGACGTATAAAATTTTTTATACGATTGAAATTTGAATGTTTCGAAATCGAAAATTCGTGAATTTCTCTGAAAAAATCAACGAATAAAAAAACATCGACAAACATTCAAAATCGATTATTTCGATATAAAGTTTCGTTTTTTTCATTGCAATTTCGTAAATCGATTTCATTCATTGAAATGAGATTTTGCTCGATGATTTCACGATAAATCGTGCAATCATCGTCAATTTTGTTGACAATCAAAATTCGTTCGTAAATAAATTCGTCAAATTTCATCGCGTGAATTTCGAGTCGTTTCGAAATAAACAATATTTGTTTTCGATATTGATGTCGCTCGTCAATATCGTTTTTTGATCGTGAATCAAACATACGAATCAAAACATTTGTTTTAACGTTTTAAGTTTCGAATTGAAATTGAATGACAATATTGAATTTCGAGAAAATTTCTGCTCAACGAGTCTGACGAAAAATTAGTTTTTTGACGTCATGAAAATTTCTAAATTCTTGTGATCGATGAAAATTTTGATCGATTTTTCAATGTTTTCAAACTCAAAACGTCAATGTTTTAAACAACGAATAATGATCAACAACTTTTTGTCGTAAATCTCGTAATTGCATTCGATTGAAATCATGTTGCGATTATAAAAACAACAAAATGCAGAATTTCTTCGTCGTCGTATTGAAATAACATTTTCGCATTGACGTAATCAAAAAATCAATTTTCAAAATGATCTTGTTTGATTCGATCGTAATGTCGTAATATGAAAATTTTCGTCATCGTTTTTTGAAAAGATTGAAAACTTTTTCGATTTCAACAATTTATTCGAAATTTACGAGCTTTTTGATCATTCGAATGAAAATTCGAGTCTTTTTCGAAAAATTACGAATGAATCGTCTGTAAAAATTGACGAAATTCACGAAAATTTGCATTTTTTTCAGATTTGTAAAGCGTTTTCAATTGACAATGATTTTTATTTTTTTCGAATTCATGCGAAAATCATTCATCGATAGTATAACGTTCAAAAATGTCATTTTTTTTTTTTGAAGAATTCGCATTTCTCAATATTCATTTGTAATTCGATTTTTTTGAGTTTTTTCAATATTTTACGCACGTGAACGATGTGCTTTTTTTGAATTTGCTGTAAATGAAAATATCATTTAAATAGACTTGACAGAAATCGTTCAAAAAATTGAATAGCAAATCGTTCATGTAATGTTGTCAACTCGCGAATTCGTTGATCAATTCGAAAAATAACATTCGATATTTGTATGATTTCATGAAAATAACGAACGTGATGAATTTTTCATTTTTTTCACTCATTCGAAGCTTGTTGAAAATCGATATAATATTCAGTTTGATCAAATATTTGCAATTTTGCATTTTGACTAAAATCTTTTCGATTAAAAAAATGAAATATCGATTGCGTTTCGTGATGTGATTAAATCGTCGATAATTCACACACAAACGTAATTGATCGTTCGATTTGATTGCAAATAAAACGAACGAAACGTATGCAATCTGATTGAATACAATAAAATTCTTTTGAAAATTATTTTTCAAATATTTTTTGAGTTTTTGAAATTTGAGTTCGAACAAAGAATATATTCTGCTTCGAAACAATGAACTGTTATCGTTTAAAAACTCGATTTTGTGATCGTAAAATCGATACGACGACAATTCAATTGTTTTCTGAAAATCGAATATTTTTGACAAATGTTTGAAATATTTGAATATTTTTTTCATTATACGTTCAAAAATCGATTTGATTTGTTCATGTTTCAAAATTTTTTGATCATGACAGCAATTTTCAACGATTCAAAATTTGCTCGCAATGTTTTGAACGCGAAATCGATTTGATTGATTGTAATGAAAAAACATTGCATTTTTTGTTTTCGATTTTTGAAATCAACAAACAAACAAAAAAAAATTGCATCAATCATCGCGATATTCATTGAATCGTTTGAGTTCAGTTTCGAAAATGAAAAAATTTCGAATTGTTGTTTTTTGATTTTTCAACGTTTGTTGCGTTGTCTTTTCAAATTTTTTTTTTGATGAATGTCGTTTTCGTAATTGCTGTGATATCAATTTCTGAATTTTTTGATTCGATGATTGACGACTCGTCATCGTCATCGACGTTCGAATGAATTGAACATTCGAAACATTTCGAATCGAATACATTTGACTTCATTCTCAACTGTAAAAAACAAAAGTTTGACTTTGAAACGAGACAAAAATGATATATCGAGATTTCATCATCGTTATATGCTTCGAATCGTTTTTTTGCGATAATAGAATATCACGACGTCAGTTAAATACATCTTATCGACGATTTGATTTGAAAATTTTCAAACGTCGAATTTGAACAGTTTGACTGAATATATTGTCATGATGATTGCATTTAAACGATTTGAAAATCAATTTATCGTAAATCATGTTCAATATGATTTCATGTTTGTTCATTCACGATTTTTTTAAAATTATCGAATGATTATTCAAATCGATGATTAACAGAAAAGCGATCAACTCGAAATGCAATTCTATCGTTAATTTAAAATATATGACATGAATTATTGATGAAATTTGACGATCGTCGAATTCAATCAATGATTTCGATTTCAATAAAAATACGAATTTCATGTTCAACATGTTGCATACAAATTGCGCGATTTCTTTATCAATGAATGCATAATCAATTGCATCAATGTCTATTAAAGTTTCTAGTTTATGTTTATTATCGTTGAATGATAACGTACAATTGATGACTAAAAATCGCTTGATGAAAAAAATCAAACAAATCATCGTTGTGAATAAAAAAATTTTTAAACATTCATCAATCGCGTTTTTGATGTGAATTGTTAGTTTTTCGAATCAAAATCATTCGACTCGACGACTAAATTCATGTACGATATTTACATTTTGTGTCAATGACGTTTTTGATGTTTGTGATCGTTTGAACATTCTTTTCAAACGTGACTCAATTCGTCACATGTGAAACATTTGTTCGTGACGATTAGTTTGTCGATCATCGAATCACGAATCTTGATTTCAACGTTGAAATAAAAATGAAAAATTTGTAAATTTCACGAAAAAAAAAAAATTTCGAAATGACAAATTTCGTAAAGAACATCGAAATCGAGACGACAAAAATTGATTTGAATTGAAACAATTCAGAACGTTGTTGACGTGTCGCGATTTTTTTTTTCGAAAATTCGATTGTCGATTGTATATTTGTTGCAAAATGATTCGAATTTCATCGAACGTGATGAATTCACGTGAATATACATTCATCGTTTTTTTCAAATTTAAAAAATTTTGTTCATCAATTTTTCGATTTTGATGACTTTCGTTATAATCAATTGAATTGTTAAAACGAAAAAAATGAAATAAAAAAATTGAAAATTTTGAATATTCATGATCAATGCTTTCGAAATTGATTACGCATATTGCGTTTGAAATCAAAATTTTCGTAAATAATGTTCAAAAATTTCAACATCATATGTCAAATTTTGAAATGATTCATATCAATATCACGAATCGATTGTATGTGATCATCGACATCATTTTCAATTCAATCAATCACAATAATGATTGCGATTATATTCGTGTCGTAATAATCAACGTTGATCGTCATTTTATCGTGTATTTTTGTTTTTCAAACACGTCATGCGAATTCTATTTCATCGATGAATTTAAGAAAATCTGAATGTGTTTTGAAACGTCGTTTGTTCTTTTGAAAAAATTAATTACGTTGATTTCATCGTCGTTTTTTTCATCGTCGACGTCAAAGTTTCGTGCACGATCGCGAGTTTTGATCAACAAAACGTCGTGATTTTTTCAAAAAATGTAATTTTTTTGTTTGATTAAAAATAAATCACGTTGTTTTTCGTATTCGTTTTTCAAAACATTCAATTTTCGACGAATTTCATTTAGTTCGACATTCGTATTGATCAACTCGTCACGATCGACGTTGACAATATTGTACAAATTCTAATATTGAATCAAAACGTTCAAATAATTGTCACGATCGATGCGTAATCGATCAAATTTTTTAAAAAATCGACGATTTTATGATTGACTCATCATTTCAACTGATCGATGATGACGATATTCAAAAATGAATGATTTTTTCATTTTTCACTTTTATGAAATCGATCGTTGACACAAATCGACGACGTTTGAATTGATTAGCGAAATTTTCGTCAAAAAAATTGTCGTTAATTTTATGCAACATACGATTCACGTTGACGACGTAACGTTTTGAAACGTTGTTTCATCGAAATAAAAAATTTGAAAAAATTGTTTCGTGATGATTTCGAATCATAACTGAGAATGAAAAATTGAAAATGATAAAAAAAAAAAAAATTAATCGAGTCAATTTTCGTCTTTTATCGTCGAAGATTTCGTCGTTGTTTCGTCAAAAAAATTTTTCGTCGTTTGTCTGATTAACAGAATTTTTCGTCGTTTGTTTCGTCAAAAGAGTTTGATCGATTTGAAATTTTATTTTTGAACGTTCGCGTATTTCGACGAACGATAAAAATTGAAAATTTATTGTAATATCATGAGTCGTGTTTGAATAAACGTATTATTGATTAACTAGACGAAAACAATAAGTTTGCAAAAACAAATATGTACAAAATGATGAAATTGTAAACAGTGTGCGAACGTCAAATTTCAAATCACGCTAATCTCGTCAAGAAATTAGAACATAATTCGATTTAAATTTATTTGCTCAATCATCTATCATATCGTTTATCTATTTGTCAAATCTATCTGTCAGACATGCTCGTAACAGACATCGCGACGTTTGCTAAAAAGCAAATCGATGATAAAGTTCATGATGATTTTCTTTCAAAAATATTCGAAACAAATAAAGATTTGAGTTTCTCATAAGACTTATGTCGATGAACTTTGATACGTTGACATATGTCGCAAGTCTTGACATATGAACGAACTTGTTTCGCGCAAACGAATCAATAAAATTTTCGTTGAATTAAATTCATAATTTTATCAACATCAAAATGCTTTGTCAATGAATCATCGTGATTTTTGTTTATGAATTTTTTTTTTTTGTTGCATTTTCAAATACATAAAAACGATTTTTGAATCTAAAAACTTTCGAAATTCATTTTTCAATAAAATTTGTTGCGTCGACGACGAAATGACTTTTTTGCTTTTCTCGACAAATTTTTTAATCGTTTTGTCGATAGTTTGAAATTTTTTAATCAAAAATTTCATCGATTTTTGCGATTTCTTATAGAGTTTCTCAAATAAATCTCGTATTTTTTTTTTTTTGAAAATGACAATCTGTACATCAATCAATTGAAACAGTGAATTTAAATTTTTTAACATTTCGCGTTTGTTTTTCGCACGCGCATTGTTTTTGAATAGTTGAATATTTGTTGCGATATTCGAAGCAAAACTTTGATTTTCAAAATCGATTCGTTTTTTTGACGATAACGCAAATTTATTTTGCAATATGAACAGAAACTTGATATTGAATGACGACGTTTTTTCGTAATTTGAACGTTTCGATGACTCATTTGTCGAATTGATTTTGTTTGCACGATGAAAAATTTCGAAATCATAAACAACTAATTTAAAAATTCATTTGATCTGTTTTGAATTAAATTTCTTTTGTTTCATAAATTTTTTTAAATTATTGTGATCAAATCACATTTCAATCGCGTGCGCAACGTTCTCGAAATAATGTCGTCATTGTTGAAAAATCATAATTATAATTAGTAATTTCTGATCATGAATTTCGTAATTCATTTTTGTCGATATCATTTTTCGCGATCAAAACGCGATCGAACGTCAATGATTTTGCTCATCAAATTGACTAAAAATATTTGAAATTTCGAAACTCGAAACATCGATTTTCATTTTGATTTTTTTGATTGAATCATAATGATGAAAAATGAAAATCGATGTAAAAATATCGCGCAATCGACGAAACGTCAATTTCGACTTTTTCTTTCAAACAAAAAATTCAAATTTTTTGTTTTGTTTATTGTTTTTCAACAAATCAATAAATGATGCAATCAACTTTGAATAATCATGAATAAAACGATCATAATAATTGACGAAATTTAAAAACATTTGTAATTCGCGATAGTTTTTAAATTGCGATCATTTCTCAATGATTCGAATTTTTTCTGAATTCATTTGTACATTCTCAATGAACACAATGAAATTTAAAAATTCGATTTGATCGATGACAAATTCGCATTTTTTTAAATTGACATACAGTTCGTACTGTTTCAATCGCTTGAACACAAAACGCATATGTCGTCAATATTGCGTTGAATCGTTGCTATATATCAAAATATCGTTCAAATAGATCACACAAATGACGTCGACAAGTTTTCGCAAAACCTTATTGATATAAATTTGAAAAATTGTTGAAACATTGATTAATTCAAAAAACATGATTTGATATTCAAAATGCTCATATCGCGTGCGAAACGTCGTTTTTCACTCGTCGTTCTGCTTGATGCGAATTCGATGATAAACATTTTTCAAATCGATTTTGATGAACTTCTTGACATCACTAAAGCGATTCAAAGTCTCTGTGATTAAAAATAATGAATGACGATTTTTGATAATCATCGCATTCAAATTTCGATAATTCACACAAAAACGAAAATTTTTATTTTTTTCGATACAAAAAGTATCGACGCGTCAACGAAAAAATTAAATGTTTAATTCATTTTTTGATCAAAACATTTTCAATGTAACGTCGAAACTTCGTTAATTCATTTTGTGATAAATTATACAGCGACATGAACGACGATTTCTCGTTTTTTCAAATCAATAACATGATCATTTCTATTTAATTCGAATAAAATATTTGTTTTAATATCGTCAAATTGATTTTTTAAATTCTTTAGCTGTTCTGACATTTTCGTAATTTTAAATTTCTGCTTTTTCGATTGTTTTTCGATTTCTGCACACATCAACGCGAATATCTGTTCGTGATTTTTTAAATTCTTAACAAATTGTCTAAACGTATCAATCTGAAATTTCTTGAATTTGATTTTGAAACGTCAATTGCTTTTCGTCGAATTCACTAATATGTTTTCGACAATCAACATAAACATATTCAAAATAAAATTCGATTCAGTATAGTCAATTGCATAAAACAAAATTTTGCATTGACGATGCTGATTTCACGAATCTATTATGTTGTAAATGAGTTCATGCGTTTCATGACAATAACGATTTTGTTCATTCAAAAAATTCGATAACGATAAAATGATTTCGTTTATCGATTGCATTTTTCACTGAATGACAAAAATTTGATTGATAAAATTGATTTTGATTTCAAAATTCACGAACGCGCGAACAAATCGCTCATTTTTCAAAAATTTGATTCAATTTTGAATCACGATAGAATTTCGAATTTTTATTGATTTTTTTTGTTTCGTTTGCGAAACGTTCGCGAAACTTGATCTTTTTTTAACTCAAATGTGACGTTAACGACAACGATGATATGTTGATTATTCGATTCATTTACATCAATTTTACAATCGAAAACATAGTAATTTTTGCGATGACATCGATAACACGTTGATTTTGTATTTTGATCATTTTCATTACGTTTTCGCTTGTTTTTCGCATGCGTATTGCGTTCAAAATCGTGAAAAATGTTTTAATTGAAACGATTTTGCGATTGATTTTGTTGTTGACTTTGTTGTTGAAATTGTTTTTTAATTTTGTTTTTATTTTTTTTCTGTTTGAAAATGTTTTGATTATTTTGAATACGCGAATTTGTTCGTCGTTCGCGTTCGAAAATTTTTTTCAACATGACGATTTTCGCAAACAAATTTTTTTTATTCATCGATATTTTTTCGATATTTAACAATTTTTTTTTCAACGATGACAATAATTTACAAAAAAAAAAATTGATCGAATGAATTTCATCAAAAAACGACAAATGAATCTCGTACTTCTCGAGTTCATTTTTGAAATTAGACATTTTTTGATTCGCACGTTGACGAATTCGTTTTCAATTTTCGTAAACGACGAATCGACGATTCATTGAATTTGCTATCAAATTCAAAAAAAAAAACTTATAATAATCGTAAAAAATATTTTTCAAATTTTTATCGTTGTCGATGCGATTGAATCATTGAAATTGAAAATTTTCTCGCAACGATGACATGCATCAAAAAATTTTCGATCGATCATTCATAAAATAATTAAAACACGTCAGAAATTCGAATTCGATTTCGCGAAATCAACGAATATGTTCATTTTCACTTTCGTTTTTGTAAAAAAACTGTTTTTTGAATTTTCGTTTTTTGAAATAAACGATAAATACAATTGATACTGATTGCGCTTGCGATGCGATAGCGAATTGCGTTGCATTTTGATTTGCTCGAGTTTGAATTCGCAATTAAACGATTTCATCGTTAAATTTTCGAAAAGCAATTGTCATTTGTTTCAAAATGTTTTGCGTCGTCGCATTGTCGATAATAAAAATGTTTTGCTGAGTTTGATTCACGTCGTTTCAATTCGAAAAAATAAAATTATTTGAAATATTTGAAACATCATCAAGATTTTTATTCTAAAATTTGAAATGTTGATATTTGATTCAGTCATAATGCTAATAAATCTCGAACCTTTCCCTTCGAAAAATGAAACGATTAAAACTGTAAAAACTTAAACGCGCTGACGTAAAGCAAATTTCAATAATGTATTAACTCTACGATAGCGCATCGAGCTATTGAAAGACGTGAAATTTAATAAATTTCAATTATTAACTATCAGCATCGTATGAGTACTGTAAATGTAAAATTAATCGTTGAAACTCAACGAGAAAAAAAATGAACAATTTATTTATATTCGTATTTGACGTAATAGCTATGACGTTTTGATTAACGTCATGATTATGACATCAATTCATGACGTTTCTATTAAACGTGCGCTTATAACTATGTTACATCTGAATTATTTTCATTACTAATGTCAAGCATTTGCGTTACGCAGACGCGTACTCAGAACTAACGCATGAATTAGTTGTTCGATAGCGCGAACGTATTACAAATTTCGAATTCGTGCTTTTTGATTTGAAGTAAAAAAATGAATAAAAAAACTAATTGCGAGCGAGAAATAAAAGAGAAATAAACGTTGTTTTACATCAAAATTGATTTGAATTTTTTACGTTTTTATGCAGATAAAATCGAAAATCGAAAACATATTCTGATTCAAAAATCTCGAATTCGTGATTTTCGACTTGAAATCAAAAACGTTATACGACATGAAAAACATCGAAATAATTACATGATTTTGCATTCAAATTGCTTTGTTTTTTTGCGAACATTTCATTGATTTTAATTTATTTAATACACAAGTAGGTTCGAAAGTTTTTTTAAAAAAAACTTTGTCGAGAATTTTTAGAATTAAAATCAGATTTGATAAAATTGCGAAATGATTTCGCACTCGATTTGCGATCTCATCGATTTCGCATCTTAATAACATTTGCATTCAATAAATAAAACATACAATCGAAAACTCGTTTTGAAACACAGAATGAACATTATTCAAATAATCAACAATATCGAAAATTCATCGTTGTCGCATTGAGTTATGATCGAAATCGTATTGAAACATTGCAAACATTGTTGAGAATTGAATTTTCAAAAACGAAACATTGCGAAACGAACACAAATTTGATTGTAACATAATTTTTCAAATCACAAAATTATTGCGATAATGAATCGATTTTCGTTATTTTTGCAACGTTGAATTGCGCTTTTTTTGCTTTACAATTTCGACTAGATAAGTGAAAATCATATGTGATTGCTGATTGATGTGCAAGATGCGAAACAACTGTACGAATTCTCGCACTCAAAATGAATTTTGATGATTGAACGAAAAAAATTTGATGATTTATCGCATTGAGAACGTGAATTAAATATTGATTGAATTTATCGACTTTAAAAAATACGAACGCAAAATTGATCAAAATTCTTCTCGATCGATCACTCGCGTCAAGCGAATTTAATGAATATTTTTTTATAGATTGTGTTCTATAGAATTTATTCATTGCATTCAATTCGCATGCAAAAATTCGAAATTCGTGTTTTGTACAAAAAAATAAATTTATTCGTCATTTTAAATGATTTTTTTTTCATCGATATTTTCAATTTAATGAATCGTAATATTTGCATGCGAAAAATGATTTTTAATCGTTTTCGAATTATTGCATGTTTCAATCGTTTGACGAAATATTGTTTCGAATTGATTTTCGTTCACAAAAACGTCGTTATAATAACGTTTCAAATGAATTTTGAACATCGAAAAAAATTTTTCAATAAAATTGAAATTTGAAAAGTAAAAAAAAAAATAGAAAATTCGAACATCGTGTTTCGCGCACAAATTTCGAACGTCACGATAATAATGTATTGAAACATTATTCATTATTAAAATCGATCGAAATTTTGAAAATGAATTACAACGAAAAAGAATTTTCTGTTTTAAAAATTATTCAAACAAAATTTGATTAAAATCGTTCTGAACGATGTGATAAATGAATATATCGTTTTTGATGTACACGAAAAATAAATTAAATCGTTTCGAACGTTTAACAAATCGAATGATTCGAAAAATGATTTCATAAACAAATTATTCATTTTTGCGATGTAAAATATGTTCATTATTCGCGATTTCGTCTAAAAACATAATTGATCGTTTTTTAATGACATCAAAAATAACATGTATTCGTTGCGATATATTTGAAAACGTTTCAAAACGATTCGTTGAAATTTTTTTCTGTTGATATCATAATGTTTTAAAATTTTCGAAACAATGAATTCGTTATACACAATGTTTTGTCATCGAACAAATATATTATCATTTCATTCAAATATCTTTCACGATCGATTCAAAAAATAATTTTTCAATTTTTTGATCACGAAAGCGTCGATTAAAAATTTTGAATTAAAACGTTCATGAAAAGCGATATGTTGATCGTATTTTTTCAAATTTCGTCGAATTTTTTTGACAACGAAAATTTCACATTTTTCGATGTTTCGTATAGTTTCGATAAACAAACTTCGATGAATATAATATTCAATGCGATTTTTGCAAATTTCGTTGAAAAAAAAAACATTGTTCACGACGATGAGATTTGCAACAACGAAAAAAATTGCGATCGAAACGATCACGATGTCTAATCGTTAAAACGTGTTGAAGCATTGATTTGAACGACTTACGAGCAATTCAGAAGAATGTGTGAATTATTGAGATCGAAAAGATCGATTTTATCGATTTGGCATGCAGAGATAAAAAAAAAAGTTGCATTTCAGGTTTTCGCGCGGGCGCGGGAAGATGCAAGCCGAGGTATGATGCAATTAACTAACCGGTACCTCGTACCGTAATTTTCAACCCTTAGCCCTTCTCGATATCACTGATGTGGAACCTCTTCAGTAGTATCTTTACTCAGTCACTGGTTGTTATGTTGAGTCCCACAATTTACCTTCACATTATCAGCAATGCATTCATCGACAGACGTAACGACTAGCCAGCCTACGCCGACCGCGAACGAGTTGTGATTGTCAAGATCCTCTCATGTCACACTGCGGTGAAGTCAAGAGCGAAACACAGCCTCGTAGCCACATTCGTTGACTATTGGTCAGATGGGTTTGAAATGCTGTGGCTGACTTCCTTAGCTGAGCTCTATTACTATCGTCATCGATAATCGCGAGGGACTTTATGCCTCGGTATCGTCACAACCGCCTCGGTCTCCTCGAAGCTCGACCTGCTACTTGATCCATCAAGCGACAATACCACCCCATACTCTGTGGAATAACCTTACGAGACGCTTTGGGGGTCTTCATCAATGTACCACATGCATGACTGTCGTGCCATGGCTTCTGAGGTCTTATTTCCAAGACGGGGTTAACGCACTCCTGTGCTAATCGTGCTTCAGCTCGGGTGGCATTCGCCTTGACTTGCCTTGATTTCTGATTGCAATCGCGTGATTTGCATGGCCTGTTTGCACCAGTTGCCCATCCAGTATCTCTCGTCTGTCCAGGAAGCAAGCGAGCATGCCTGAAGAGGGCATTGGAATGCCTAGATAAGCCTGTGAGAAGCTGGAGGGCACTGTGATCTCGGCGATGGTCCGACTCCTCAGATGCCGACAGCGTACCTCGCTTGGTGTATCCGGAAGATTGCGAGGGAAAAGTTGGATTTCAGTGACGCCCAGAACCAGCTGCCACGTGATAAGCTAGAAGCTCAAAATCCTAAGAACCTGAGACTGCTTTGTAGTGGCGTAGCGCCTTTGACGGAGAGGGAATAATAGGGGTCCATGTGTGTGCAGACACGAATGCGACAATAGGTCATGAGTAATTCCCAATTGCCCAGTAAACTTCTAGCTACATCGGGTATATGTGCAATTCGAATATGAGTCCACTATGTTCTTCAACGCCGCGCATACTGTTGTGATCGTCGCTTCGTATGTGGAAATGGTTACCAATCGACGGCCCAGCCATTCTCTTCAAGGTATTTCTCACACGCTGCCTTCAATGCCAGATTAGGTCGACATTCCTCAATGCGTAGAGGCTCACGCGTCAATGGATCGGTAGGAGATCGACGAAGGTGTTCTATCAGTGTAGACCTGTCATATGACTGTCCTGTTTTGGTGACGACTGGATCGTGCATGATGGCAAAGGAAATGCCATCAATGAGGTAATCTGGGACTTCTCTCCTCTGGAGGTTCTCTGGATCTGATATAGCAAAGATACTCTGCAACTCTTCAATCTTCCTCCTTGTCGAGTCTTCCACTTCCTTCATCTCCTCCTCGCCCTCGGTCTGGGAGGTTTCCCCTTTCTTAATTTGAGCATTGATCGTGCGCTTTTCGTAGGCAGCAACCCGTCCCAAGCCATCTTCGAGCTGTGCCAAGAGATCACTGCGCCGCCGTATCCGATCCTTCTCTTTCGCCTCCCACTTCTCCTTCTTCGCCTGGAGTACAAGTGAGGACACACTGCCTGCACTCGTATTGCTGGTCTTGATGCATTCTTCGTAAGCTGTCAAAGCAGAATGGTAGGCCTCATTGGGGTGATGTAGCGCAAGCTGTGCCTGTGCAAGGTAGTAGTAGCCTTTCATGTTGCTCTTCTCCAAATCAATGGATCTGAGACAATCATCGATGCAACCATCCCAAGCCTCCAACTTGAGGCGGGTCATGGCTCGATTGGTGAAGAACTTTGCATTGGTGGAATCTTTCTGAATGGCTTTGCTATACAGCTCCTCCGCCCCTTGCCAGTCGCCGTTCTGGAAGCACCTGCGCAGATGTAAGCTGAGGCTCCAAGGTCATGCGCAGTAGCCTCACTTATTACCATCTTCCTTGAGTAGGTTCGCCTTGGCTTTAGTTGCATCCACATTTGTGAAACTCATCGTCGGCCCGCAATGAGGACAATCTCAAGGGCCCAATAAAAGTATTTGAGCACAACGCAGACGACTCTGTCAAGCTACCACTCATTGCATACCAGAGAGAGCTGATGGTTGCGTCAGGTCAGTGCCCATGAAGCGCAATTGACAAGAAGCCATAATGATTGCTGGACTGGATGCCAGTATTCATAGATGCCAGAAGTTTCTTTTCCTTTGTCAGCAAGACGTGGCAAAGCGACGAGATACAAAGCAGCAGGTGAAACCGTGAGACCGTGAAGCAGACCCCACACGTACCGGCGGAATGATTTGCCGAGCCCACAAATTACCCCACACCCCACGAAGACATACTACGCACAGTAAAATCGACTTCACGATGCGACGAGATGGAAATTTTAGGAGAGAGCGTTGGTAGTATATATCAAACGATTTCCGTCATACAACCACGAACCCGTGTGGCCTGCAGTATGACTCAAGAGCTCGCTCAACAGATACCCGGACTTGACTACACATATTGATGAAACATACATCCTGATTTGGACGCTCAGCCAAAATTTCATAAGTTTCCCACATACGCGAGGCTCTGGAAAATCATGAGCCACATACAGACACTATAATCAACACAATGGCCTCCTCGGACCATCCCCCGATCCCCAACTACAAGAACGACTTCCTCCAATCCTGCCTCTCGGCCAACGTCCTCCAATTCGGCACCTTCACCCTAAAAAGCGGTCGAGTCAGCCCCTACTTCTTCAATGCCGGTCTCTTCCACACCGGCTCCCTCCTGAGCTCCATCTCCACCGCCTACGCCTACTCCATCATCGACTTCCTGTCTTCTTCGTCCTCCTCCTCCAACCCATCCCTCGAAATCGACATCCTCTTTGGCCCCGCCTACAAGGGAATTCCCCTCGCCTGCTCCACCGTTGAGAAATTGGCATCCATCTCTCCCTCCCGCTTCGCCAATCTCTCCTACGCTTACAACCGCAAAGAAGCGAAAACGCATGGGGAAGCGGGCTCTATCGTTGGTGCTCCGCTCAAGGGTAAGAGGGTCATGGTTATCGATGATGTGATTACGGCGGGGACGGCGATGAGGGAGGCGATTAGTATCATTCAAGCTGAAGGGGGTATACTCGTTGGGGTGATTGTGGCGTTGGATCGAATGGAGAGGATGCCGAGTAAAGAGGACGGGGATCGGGGGAGTGCGATTGGGGAAGTCAGGAGAAAGTACGGGGTTCCGGTGCTGAGTATTGTTACGTTGGATGATTTGGTGGGATTGTTGAGGAGGAAGGGAGATGAGGAGGATTTGCGGAGGTTGGAGGGGTACAGAGCGGAGTGGTTGGCGAAGGACTGAGTAGCGCATGAGGGTTCGGTCTAGAATGGAAATAGTTGGAGGACATAGCGCTAATATAAGGAGTCATCTAGAAAAGTCTTTGTAGAGTGTAGCGGACGGGCCTTTGCTGCAACACTCGGAATGATTTGATACCACGAGCAAGCAAAGCTGAATCTCACCATGTCTATTAGACGTAGCTGCTTTCTATTGTACACACCCTGACTAGAATAACCGTGATTAAATTAACTTTGTTCACCTACATCCAGGCCCAGCAGGTCCGATGACATTGCCAGCTAGGAAAAATAGTGTCTCCATGTGCCTCATTTGAAACCGAACAACAAACAATAGTACCAGCTCAGCGTCTCTGGGTCTTACCCATACCACGCTTACCGGAGAACTAGAAGCACTGTCAGCATGCTTTCAACAACGAGTAAGGAACAAAAACTGACCAAATGTTTCGGCTTAGCAGCTGTAGTATGCCTATCCGCCTCACCCTGCCTCGCCATCCTGTTCATCTTCTTCTGCCCCAATTTGGAAAGCCTCTCAGCTTTACTCCTTGCCGTGAGATCCGTTACACCATCCTCCCTCCTGTTACTTTGACTTCTCGCCCTACTCTTCGTTCGCAGTGCGTTCTCACTCATCGGTGTATCCAGATCCATCATGTCCTCTGTACTGATTGTACCCCTAGCAGCACTTCTCCCTCTGGATTGCGCGCGAGCGCGCGCTGAGACGGCAGCGGTGTCAAAACCAAGCTTGTCTAGATGATCCTCCATGGCCGAAAGCTTCTTTGCTTTGGCGGTTCGGGGTATCATAGCGCGATTCTTGAGAGACTTTTTCATTTTCGCTTCTGTCATAATCTCGTCTCGTTTTTGACGAATGAGATTGGCTTTCAAACGAATGTCTGCTTCATCGGCGTCTTCTACGCTTTCGTCCGAGTCATAGTAGCCGTTTGCTTCTAATTTCTCTTCTTCCTCTTCCAAGGCGGCAAGCTTAGATTCAATGTCTGGGTCTATGAAGTCGTACACATTCTTGCCGTTGAGAAGTTCGGGAACACGGTCGTGCTTCCAGTCCTCGTCTTCGAGCAAATAATCTTGTTTCAGATCTACATTGAAGACGCCAGCACCGCCATTTTCCTCTTCGATTTCTCGTGCTAGACGTCGGCGGTTCGGATCCTCTTTGTTGAACTTCTTGAGTGCTTTGATCGCCTCTGGGATGTAAGGCTCACGAACAATGCCGCCTAGTGGCTGAGCGACGTGGATACGGGTGAGAACGTCCCCTAACCGGCCGCCAACAGTACCACTGCTATTGGTACCTGCCTTCAGCTTTTGAGCGACACGATCTGCAATGAGACGCTCGCAAGCTGCATTTTTCACTTCCGTGACACCTTCCGTGGTCGTACATGACAATTGCAGAAGCTCGACATCTCCAGACTTGAGGATGCCATCCAGCATTGCTTTCGTCTCCACATCGAGATCTTCAGGGCGCATGATGTCGATCTTGTTAATGACCACAAAAACAAGCTTGTTGGCAAACAAAGGTTTAATACTCTGGAAGAGCTGGATTTGTGCCTGAACGGAGTACCCGCACTGCTCTGACAGATCCATGAAATAGAGAATAGCGGAGCGCAAATGAGCAATTGCCGTGATAGACTGCATTTCAATAGTATTCATTTCCTCTAGCGGATGGTCGAGTATTCCAGGAGTGTCTATGGCCTGAAAACGAAGGTACTTGTAGTCGAAATGCCCCACAAACAGACTTTTCGTTGTGAAAGCGTAAGGCTGTACATCAACATCCGCCCTCGTCACACTCTTGAGGAAACTCGACTTACCGACATTTGGATATCCGCAGATGAGTAGAGTTCGAGTGTTTGGGTCGATCGAAGGTAGGCGCCCCAGATGTTGACGCACTTGCTCTAGGTATACCAGAGAGTCTTTGAGCCGTCGACATATTGTCGCCATACGGCCAAGGGCCGCTCTTTTCAGTTGTTTGCATTGGAACAGTGATTGTGCGTATTTTAGGAGCCTAACATAGTCACGAGAAACCGTTTCTATGAGATGCTTGGCGGTGGAGAGTTGCCCTAAAGCTATGCGGAAGTGGTCTGCATCGTAGAGAGTATTGAGCAAGTCCTTGTCTGTTCAAGTGCCCAGTCAGCTATGGCCAGGTCTGCGAAACTGCTATGCAGACTTACGGAAGGGATGTATGTCTTGCAAGCGGGGAAAGCCTTCGAGGATAGCGGAGAGCTTCTCGGTGAAAGTCTCTTGAGTATATTTGACCTTGCGAGTATAGAATGCTGTAGCTTATCAGCTACTATTCTCGTAACACCCTTCTTGATCTCGAACCTCTTATCCTGCTGATCTTGAAGCCTGACCGGATTTGGGTAGGAAGGCGTCGCTGGGTTCTACTAAGCACAATGTCAAGGAACTCTTGGGTTGTCGGCACTGGCGCAATCTCTTTCCATGTCGTCTTCATGACGACAGTTGATTTATGGGTTAAGGTCAGCACCAGAGATCAAAGGGATTCATGCGCGCAGCAATGGAACCATTCAGTGTGCGTCTTAGAGAGCCTCGGAAATTTTGTGGGATTCATCTCGGACGGCAGGTTTTCCCGACCCGCGAAAAATTGCCCTCTTCAATTTGGGAGTCCACAATCTTTATCGCTGCTGCAGCTGCAAGTAATTGTTGTTCTATGTAACAGTAAAGTGAGGCTACAGTGGTGACGTGGTGATCAAGGTACTCCTGCTTTCTCTTTATCAATTCACTCTTTCACACCGTCGTGCCGTCCTTTCAAAACTTCCTTCCTGCTACTCTCCACTATGTCCTTATACTCTCTGCCAACACTCGGCCGCATATCTCGCGAGAAGCTCTCCACCCTCCTTCTCTCGCCAATTTCAACTCCTAGCCTTGCCATCATTGATGTTCGTGATGGCGATCATATAGGTGGCCACATTGCCGGCTCCACTCACGTTCCGTCTTCTTCATTGGATTATCGGATACCGGAGCTCATTCGCAAGCTTGCCGATAAGGATATCGTTGTGTTCCACTGCGCCTTGAGTCAGCAGCGAGGGCCGAGCGCTGCGCTGAGGTATTTGAGAGAGAGAGAACGTCACGGCAATGCTGTCCCAAAGGAAGCGGTAAATAGGCAAAGCGTACAGGGCGGGCAGGCGGATGACGGAGGTGTGACAAGAGATGTAGTGGAATATGTCGGCATTGAAGGAGAGCCTGCCAAGGAGCGTGAAGCTGCGGTGCTGAAGGATGCTGAGCCCAATGTACGGCGTGAACAGAAGAATAGTGGTCAAGAAGTATATGTGCTGGACGGAGGATTTGCGAAGTGGCAAGAGCTGTGAGTGGACAGTCCTGATTGATTATTCTCATTAACGTATGAGTGTCGCAATGAGACGCTAATTGGGGCATAGGTACGGGCATGATGAACGTCTGACTGAGGCTTATGCACCAGACATCTGGATAGACTCTTAGATTAAGAACCAACCAACATGCATAGACTTACTTAGCAATCATAATAGAGTGAGCAAGGCTTGGCCTCTGCCTTGGCAGTAGATTGACTCTTAGAAGTGATCATGCTGTGTATACCTAATAAAAGCTATGACCTACCTGTATTCCTACTCATTGACTATCAATAGACCTCCAACACCTCTTCGCTCATATAACTGTGTCTATCCTTTGATCCTATGCCGAGGGTTGAAGAAAAACTGGTCTGTAGCATGAGAAGGCTTCCTAGCACCCAGGACTACAGCGTACCGTCGAGACTCCGAGTGCTAGTTGACCACGAAACTCTTAATCATGCTCTGCCGCTTGTATGTATGATCTTTTCTTGCGGTATCGGGAGACCAGAGGAAGCACCGAGCTGTCCGGACCTCGCTAGATTTGCTTGCAGGCTTGTAGCTGACATCACAAATCGCGTATCTAAGGCCATGCCGATAGTAGTAGCCACTAAAGTGCGGGCGATAAGTAGAGAGCATAACAGGGGCGGTCAGATCAGAGTGTATCCAGCCGATACGCTCCTCGATACACCACTCGATACACTGCTCGATACGCTAGATGTGCTCGATACAGATGTGATCGCCTCTGGGTGTTGAGCGATACGTATCGCGCTGATATATAGGGTTGATGAGATCGCGAGTGTAGAATTCTAAAGTAGATACGTATCGAGGCGATACAGGTGGGTGTTTCTTCTCTTCAAATCATATGTCAGAACGTATCGAGAAGGGTATCGGCTCGCTCCAATCTGATCTGACCGCCCCTAATAATGCTGAGCGTCGAAAGCCTTTTAGTCCTCCATGTATAGTTGATTGGACGTGTATCCGATTGTTTACCCTTGATAAGATCCACGACCCGAAGAACATGGTTCTTGGGACCTTGCCGAGATACAGCCATTGGTGAGCAAGGTGAGTTCTCACAATGTGTCTCAGCGATGTCGATGCTGCCCTGGCTGCCTGACAACATCAAGCAATTGTTCCTCGATGGTAAAGAGTTTGGAGGACACTCAAAGATCTCGGTAGAGGACAATATAGGGTGACCTCTTCGTGGTGGGAATATCTGTAGATCATTTTGCAACAGCTGCAGTGTAACCGTGGCGTTACCTTGAGCCAATCCAAGGCGACAACCTCGAACTGCATGAGCAGAGCATCCCAGGCACCACGAGTGCTCCCTGTCCACCAGGCTTGTACTCATTGGTGCAGACCTCCGTGGTCTACATAAGGCGTACTGATCGACCGGGGAAGAAAGAGAACGTGCCGTTCGTGAATTTGTGATCGACTGAGCGGTTTTTTTTGACGCGGAAAAAATGTGCCGGGCTCGGGTTTCTGGATACGCAGGCTAGTCAGGGATTTAGATTCCTCGCTCCAGTGTTGCTGCATCTCGGAAAATTGACTGCAGTGGCTGCGAAGCATAGCAAGGGTATGTTGGTAAGTGGAGACGATTCGATGGGGTTGAACTGCGTGGTATCCCTGAATATGTCTCAACTATAAATGGAGACACTGGGGAGGCACGTTCTCTATACCGACAATGATAGGCTTCCCAAGCTCTGGAACGATTCAACGCGAACGTAGGTCTGCCTATCGACATTGAGCTGGTTAGTCATGTATCATCCCTGCCTTCCTCACATCTCTCCATTGAATGCTAATCAGCTCGCATACCAGACCCCAAGATGATTGAAATGAAGAATATCTCAACTCGATTGCCTGAGCCATAGCAGTATCTGATGCAGAACATCCGCAGGTGGGAGAGTGCGAGAAACAGGTGACAATGCGATTGCAATTGATCGAATCCAACGCCACGGTCTCGGGTACCCCATATCCGGGTACGAAGAATTCCAATGATCGTCATGTTGCATCAACAACCCAACCAGCGTGTACTCTTAGGTAAGTCTACAAGAGGCTCCCTCTTTCCAGGAAACATCAATTAAGCCTAGTGGAAGAACTCCCATGTCTGCAAATGGAGTTGGGCAGCGTCCTGAAATCTTTGCCTAGCCTCATTCGCTGGCATGGTACCAATCCGCCAGAGAATCGTCTTTTTTGGGCCTTTCGCTACTGCTGCAATGCAGACGCTAGGCAAGCAAAGCATCTTGTAGAATAATATTTGCGCGTCAGCACTCTGGCTGCGTTAGAGGGCCCAATTTTCTCCGTGAAGATCCGGATGCGGTAGGATGCTCTAATAAGAACCTCCTCCCTTGTCACATCGATACAACAGTCCAATCGGGATCAGTATTGACTGGAGTTCGTATTGAAGAGCGTGATGATCTTTTCGTTCTGGCAGCCATGCGTGACATTGAACCGTCCCGGGTTGGCCAAAGACACGTTCGAGGCTAGATAGTAATCCTGCAAGCTTGCCACAGCATGGTCAAGCGCGGACTAGCTCTCTACCGCACGAGTACGTGCACACCAGATTTGTGTGCTGTCTCAGCGGAAGTGTTTTCAAACTATCCATGATGTTGCTCATTCAAGTAGTGATCTGATGTTGGAGCATCTTAGCATTGAAACATCCCTGGAGTCACTCAAGTCCTTCCATCCCAAACAGTCAAAGGGCCTTGCGAAGATCGTGATGCTAATCGTTTATGACTGGCGTCGCCAGCAATTCTCCATGAGACTCTTTATAACGAAGCATCGACCAGTCCCTTACGGGCTTAAACTTTCAATCTTTGACAGTCAATCTCAATTCCTGCCTTGAACCTATTCTGTTCAAAATAAAATACCCGAGACTATTGTCTCACAGAAAGCTATTGACGCTAGGAGTTGGATTCCTTGGTGGTTATGGCGTGAGTCTTGCACCAGAGCGAGCTAGCATGCGAGTGCATATCAGTATGCTCATGCTGCATTCAGCAACCCACAAGCAGGCACAACCGCCGTGAATAGAGTGTATTTCGAGACTGTGACAATTCATGGGAGGCAGTACCAGAAATACTCTGTCGACCATGATATCCACCTGGTCCCGGTCGATGAGGTTCGATGCATTACCATGCTAGCACTGATATTGTAACACCGTGCTCACTTAGGCACAGGAAGAAGCCGATCGAGTAGAAGCCCAGCATGGAGTTTTGGACATTGTCTTCGATCAACGACTAATCTTCCCTCCCGTGACGACTGTGAAGAATGTATTGGACTGTGGGTATGGGGCGGCTTCGTGGGCGATGGCGGTAGCCGAGAGTTATCCAGACTGCACCGTACGTGCCCAGTATCCTGCAATGTATGCTGACGCTAACAACTCTTGGAACTTCCTCAGGTAATCGGTGTCGACATCTCTCCACATATGAAACCTGACGACACTCCAGAAAACTTCTGGCCCCAGGTACGTAAAGGGATTTCGTACTTTCCTAATACCTCTCCGTCGGCCAGTGAGGGTTCGGATTCCAGAGTGTACCTTCACATCAATATATACCGACCGGACAAGCCAGGTTCTTGTTATCAAAACTTCTAAGGTTTCAGGTGTGGTTAGCTGAGAGCTAAAATTATAAGATCGTCTTCTACTTGGTATAGGGAATCTGAGCCATGCTGACTTGTGGAATATAGCTCGATGACATCAATCGTCCATTTACCTTTGAGCCAAATTCTTTCGATGTTGTCCATTCCAGGCTGGTAGGGGGTGGCATCAACCGAGCAAGATGGCCAATGTATTTAAGGGATATCAAAAAGTAAGACGAAGAAGACTTGTGTTCTGCTGTCCAAGGTATTATCTTTCGGCGAAAGCTCCACTTACTGATATTGAAACAAGAGTTTTGAAACCCGGAGGATGGGCCCAAATGGTTGAGGTAGGACTCTCATAGCCCATCGGTCCCTCGTTGAGGCAATTAACCGAAGTAACCTTGCCATCGCATTACCTGAATCATAGGTTGCTGAAGCTAAGGCCTCTATGGAAGATATCCAAAGGGAATGATGACTACTAACTTGATTGAATCCATAGATATACTACCAATGTCAATCAGACAACGGATCACTTACCGATAGCCATGCACTTCGACAGTGGAGCAATAACTACATCAGGTCTCTCGAAGGGATCAAGGAACCTCGTGCACCCACACGCTTGCGCGAACTAATGGTCGCCGCTGGCTTCGTGGATATCGAATTTCGAATGTTGCAGCTTCCTCTTTGTGGATGGCCCACCGGTGAGCCCTCATTGCTCTTGATTCTTGACTTGTGACAAGTGGTTGTCCCTTCACCTGCACTTTTCTCGTCCTGACATTCCTTTCTCTGTCCAAAGCTGAGGTTCATTGGCAGATCAAAGACAACGCAGGATTGGTAATGCGAATAGACCAAATATCGAGCAGGCTTTGAGGACTCTGGCCATACTTCCCCTTACAAAACAATTGGGGATGTCGATCGATGCGGTCAACAACCTTGTAGCTCGGGCACGCGTCGACGCCACCAACCCTGCGCTCAAGGCATATTTTCCGCTGTAAGTCCTTGTAAATGATTATCCTCGCATGAAGCTGTTGCATCTAATTGGACAAAAGCTACGTCTGCATAGGCAGGAAAGCTAGTTGATTCCACCAGTAAGAGTCTATGGGGGAGGAAGGCGCAGGAAATACTGAAGCTCCGTGATTGGGAGCTATCAGGAATGTCATAACGATTAGTACGTATAAGACCATAGTTGCCGGGGCTCAAGAGGTAGATGGCTGGATAAGTCAGCACCTTATATTTGGCTTTTGAATTCTGATGACCAGTCTGTGTTGCTTGGACTTAGTCGCTGTAGGTATACTCTTTGGTAGAAATATGGACAACCCCCCTCAAGTCATGACCGCATACTATGTACCGTCCTTTGTCAAAGTCGAGCTCGCACCGCACGCACCGCCCGCGCTTTCAGCGCACTGCACTTGGCGCTGTTGGTCGATGCGAGTGAGGTCTGTAAGCCATCATGCCAAAGCAACGCATTCGCAATATTCCCCACTGCTTTGTCAACTGACAGTCGTATAGCCGTGAGTCTGTTGGATTTTTACCGGATGGTATGTCCTTTCTGACGTGCTGAAATTAGCTTGCTTTAGTCTCTCCCTCGACAGGGACCAGTCATGACCGTTGCGCATCCACTGTGTATTCGTGAATAAGCCTAGGATAACAACAGACAATGCAGAGGCAAAATTTAGCATTGGTTTGGAAATAATCGCCTAGAGCTGTTGGGTCTGAATGGATCAAAAGGGTCGACAAGCCGGGATGGTGGCTATAGACAGAAGTACGATTGCCAAAGTTACATAGATGGAAAGAAAAATGAAAGGGGGAGCGGTCGAAACTGCAGATAGATGATTGGGGTCCATGGTTGGACGTCGAGATAGGCAGGCAAAAGGGCACAAGGGCGACCCGAGACTTTGGTAGCGACAATCTAATCAGAGTGTTCAAGGTTCGGGCCACGACAGGCTAAATTAATAAGCTCATGGATCTTGCTGATCAAGGATCTTTCCTCGTTCGGCTTTTCATTGGAATTATTGGCGTGAGCGAAGAGAAAGACTCGAAATTGCTATACTAGAATGGGAGAGAAAGTACAATGAGAATATGGTCCCTACTCGAGGAACAGCTCGCCGTCTACTAGCCCAACAGCACCAAACAACCAGATATCCTCATCTCGTCAATTGATACCTCATTCTGTTCTCGCTAGCCGACCAAGCATGCTAATGTGTGATACCTGACAAACTTGCAGTAGTTTCGGCCAAACCGCATCCTTTGACAGCGGCAGCAACGTGACAACGATCGGGTCATCTGGTTCCGAAAAGACTGGGGCGCTGGGAAAAGGGCCGACTTGGCTTGAAAACAAGGCCGAGTAAGCAGGAGGAAGGCGAGGTCGGAGGGTGGCCATCGGGCATCGAGAGAGATCAAAGCGTTCCATACTACATCACAAGCAAGGGAAGGAATCCGATAGGTCAGCAAAGCTTGCGGGCTCCGCTGCCGCCGCCCAAAGCAAGCTTCCGCTTAGATCTTGGCGGAGGCGGAAACGTGCGTCCGCCACGAGTCACGGGACCCAGCCCTAATCAGTAACCGTACTAGTAACTCGCTTACTTTAGATACTGCGTAATCAGATCAAGCCTCAAGCCTACAGTAATCTGCTACGTATAGTAGTGTTTGAGGCCTGAGTATCTGGAGCTGTCTCTACATAACAGCTAGTAGTTATGCCTTCCACACACAAGCAAGACAAACCATGGGACACCGAGGACATAGATAAATGGAAGGTAAGACGTCGCCATTGCACACCCAACCTCTACTCCCCGCAACGGAAACTGATTCTTTAGATCGAGCCCTTCGCCCCAACAGACAATGCCAGCGGCACCTTCACTGAGGAGTCCTCCTTCGCAACTCTCTTCCCCAAATACCGCGAAACCTACCTCAAAACCGCGTGGCCCTTAATCACCCGTTCCCTCGCCTCCCATCACATATCATGCACCCTCGACCTCATCGAAGGCTCCATGACCGTGCGCACGACGCGAAAAACCTACGACCCCGCCGCCATCCTCAAAGCCCGGGACCTCATCAAACTCCTCTCGCGCTCGGTGCCCGCTCCACAAGCCGTCAGAATCCTCGAAGACGCCACCGCATGCGACATAATCAAGATCCGCAACCTCGTCCGCAACAAAGAACGCTTCGTCAAGCGCCGCCAACGCATCCTCGGCCCCAACGGCACCACCCTCAAAGCCCTGGAACTCCTCACCCAAACCTACATCCTCGTCCAAGGGAACACAGTCTCCGTCATGGGACCTTATCCAGGGCTGAAAGAAGTCCGCCGCGTGGTGACGGATTGCATGGCCAACATCCACCCCATCTACCACATCAAAGAACTCATGATCAAGCGCGAGCTGCGCGCCGACCCCACCCTCGCAACGGAGAATTGGGACCGCTTCCTCCCGCACTTCAAGAGACGCACGCTGAGCAAGAGGAAGAAGCCGGCCAAGATCACGGATAAGAGCAAGAAGGTGTACACGCCGTTCCCGCCGCCGAGGGAGAAGAGTAAAGTCGATCTGCAGATCGAGTCTGGGGAATACTTTCTGGGGAAGCAGGCGAAGGAGAGGAAGGAGAAGGAGGATCGGGAGCAGAAGCAGAGGGAGAGAGCGGAGGAGAAGAAGAGGGGGAAAGAGAGGGAACTTGTGCCGCCGAAGGAGGGGGATGAGGGTGGGAAGAAGAAGAAAAGGAAGAAGGAGAAGGTGGTTGATGTGTAGACGATACCCCAGATATCTGCTTCAGGAACGAACATGTGACCGTGAAGATCCTCATCGTACAGTGATAGTCCGAATTGGGATCCATAAATGCTAGAATCCAGGACTGACCAATCAAGCGAACAGATTCCGCTTCCAGCAGCACTTTCCCCATCTCAGGAAAGGCATTGATGAGAGTAGGTTACCTGCAAAGGTCTCGGTATCCCAGAGCAAGTGGAATTATCCCGTCCTCAGAGTCGGGTGGCCAGTATCTCATCAGCAAATCTGGCAAAGGATAGATTTCATGATATCACTAATGAATAAATGATACTTGTAACATACTCAACATCAAGCACGACGAGTCGAATCGATCACTTCCTAAAATCGGGTACGCGGGCTCCCTTTAATGAAATAGCTAGACGTTATTACTGCCTCCAACTGGAGGCCGGCTAGACTCTGTTCTTTCGTCCAAGACGGATAATCAATGTTTCCTAAGGGGAGGTTGAAATGAGCATAACTGCAATTTCTACTTGCTGAGAAAGGCCCAAAAGTTATGCTATGCTATGCTATGCTATGCTCTGCTCTACCATGCTATCGATGCTAAAGCTCACTTGTTCTCTCTATGAGTTTTCCTTTCCGTAAACTTGCCGTCAAGGCACCATCACCAGTCCCCAGCCTCAAAAAATGCTCGTCGTTGGCCGGATCTCGATACGAGGTCCAGTTGCTTCCGCACACGGGTCCGAGGTGAACTGGACGTTAACCTGCTCCCACTCGATTATCCGTACAAGTTCATTCCTAAACGTTACAGCGTGGCGAATATCGCAGAATCTGAACGTGACGACACGATGCTACAATCGTTGCAGTCCGTTAGCGGGTAGCGAGGGAATCATAGGGGCTTTTAGGACTGAAGCTTACGCCTTGGGGGCTCTTGTCGTCCTCGACACGTTCGAGCTTCCGAGGAACGCTCGATTTGCCGACCGCGACAGCGTGCAATTCTGCCAGAGATTTTGCAACATCCACGCCTATGGCACGCACACAGCGCGTGAAACCATTTTTGACGTACTCTTGAACCATACCACTGACCGGAGTTACATCGTCCGCCATCACTACTTCGGCGAAGTACTGGAAATTATCGTTGGAGCGATACAAGACACCGTTAGGGGTTTTGTTGTAGTAATTCTCTGCATCGGCGGCATTGATAAAGGTTACCGCCGCGGAAGTACCACTACAGTGGATTTGCTCTAACGGACCTCCATACACAAGCGAAGCGATAAAGTCAGGCTTTGGGGTAGATTCCCATGGTGGGTCGCCTTTGAGGAAGACTTTGCGCTTCTGGGCAGCTGTTATTTGGTATGTTAGAAGCATGAATATATGATTAAGATAATGATGGCACTTACCTGGTGTGTCCCGAGTGAGTTGAGGTCCCCAAGATTTGAAAAAAGTGGTATGCTCTCGATTTTCTTCTTGTGACTGATCGATCGGGGTTTGATGCAAGAATCCACCGCAGGTTTGGACATATTGGCTGGAGCCATAGGATTTGAAGGGGCCAAGATAGAGGCATTCTCTTCAGATGACTTGCTTGGCAAGCCTGAGGCTTTGTTTCGATCATTCCCAACTGAAGCTGTTATCCCTAGATTTTCAATGGGAATACTGGCAGTCTGATCCATGGCCTCTTTTTCTTCATTGATGACAGATGGCTGCAATTCTGTATTGGCTTTGGCTTTGACTCTAGATGCCATGTATTTGGCAGAGCCATATTTGTTCCCAGCTAGCTGGGCAAACAGTCGGCCTTGATTGATTGTCTGGTTTTGGGTAGACTGCATTGATGCCCGCCTGCCTGGGTTGATAGCCGGTGCTACTTGAGTCGGGGTGGATAAACTGGTAGAGAGGGCAGAGGTTTCTCCCTTATCTTTGTTGTTGTTAGAATGATCTCCAGCAAGGTCCTCATTATCATCGACAAACTTACTAGCCGTTGTATTACCTTGGACTGAGTTAACCGGCATATAGCCCTTATCTTTAGATGTATAGAAAGCTTGAATATGATCAGGAGAGACGATGTGCTCAATACCTTTAGAGTAGTTGACCGGTTCAGGACTATCTGTAACTGCCGGGGGCTGTGTTGACACTTCTACTACTGATCCAGCCAGCGTGGGTACTTCACTGAGACCTCTTACTCGCGCATTGGTATCACTCGGTGACTTGAATGTCTCGTGGCTTGCTTGTGCATGTCCTAGCATGACGGGTGGTAGACTGGGACTTACAACATCTTTTCCCTGAACATCTTTGGCATGGGATGGGTCACTAGAGCCTAGCTTCTTTCCAATCTCATTCGTTCCATTTGTCTGTTTAGTTTCTTGTGCTAGAGTTTCTTTCAGCCAGGATGGGAGATCAACTCTTTCTTGCACTTTGCGTGGAGCCCAGCTCACGGGGGCCCACATGGAATCTTTAAGGGTATGCCCTTCAGCAGGGGCACATTTCATCAATATAGCCTCGGTCATCTGTCGTTCCAAAGCGCCTCTCGTCGTGCTAGAGCCCGATGTCCTAGACGGATCAGAGTCAGTGTCCACGCCTCAGGAAGGCACACTTCGGTCCAATCGTCGAGTAGCTCTTTTCCATAGGCAGCGAACTCAATCAAGGGGAAGCAGTGGATGGGATGTACTTACTGTGAATGACCAGCAAAGGGAATTGGACGTTTGGAGGGATCCTCAGACATTCTAAGCATTTCTTGTAAGCACCTGGGTCAAGCAGACAATGGATTGGACAGTACTGGACGTTTCAGGTGTAGCCAATCCTCATAAATTTCGTGTCCAATCAAAGGAAAGCGCTGGATCATATGTACTTACGTTGCTCTATCGTCAAATGAACCGGAATATGTCGGGTGGATCGATGTGCCCATGTGCTTCTAAGTCAGCGGCGAGATCTACCAGATGGCAGAAGAGATAGCTCTGGGTGTTCTAGAAACTGCTCATTCTCGCAGCTCAAGGATACAGTCAAGGAATGCAGTGCACTCACTCCGTGGTGAGGTAGCGAGGAGTCTCTAAGCAAGGCAAAGTCAGCAGTCCAAACCAACATCCTCTAAGCAGTGGAAGGGGGTGTTCTCGACGCTCCAGAAGCATCTCAGTTGCATCGGTCATTGATCCAACGATGGGAGTCAGTGGATGTACTTACTTGATTGTCAGCAAGATCCTTCGGTGTCCCAAGAAAATGCACGTCAACAGACACAGCCGCCAGGCATTGAAAGGAATAGCTCGAAAGGGAAACGAAGGAGCTTAGACGGAGCTCGTGCTGCCAATCTGGAATGACTGGTGGTCCAGTGGGACACACTCGACGAAGCCTCGGACTGCCGACTTGGAGGGCAAGCGAAATCCAGCGTTCTAAATTCGAAGTCAGTGGACACTCCTACTGGGGATGGGGAGGGAGAACTCGAAGGGGCATGAAGTAGCTGAGGATGGAGCTCGTGCTGCCAACGAAGAGTAAGTCGTAGTTCACTGGTACTTACTTGATGATGCTTCAGACTAGGTGACGTTGGAGAAAAGTGAGATTGAAAGCATTTGTGCAATTTGAATAAGGCAGGCTAGCGCGGGAAAATCCCGTCAATATCAATATCACGTGCCCAAACATATTACATTGAGCTTCGCCTAAGAAACATAGGCGCCTGTCCATAGATGGGCTACAGCTAGATGCCTAGAGAGGCTCTGCTACCTAAAGTTACTAATTCTACTCGATGAAGTTGTCAGGGGAGCAGTGAGAGTCATCTCTGCAAGTATCAGTCTCCTAACCACTCTCTCCATTGCTGATGAGCCTACAACTCTCATTGAGACCTACGAGCAAGCCAGAGACTTGAAGCACGTACAAACGGGCCGAATGCATACTTACCTGGACATCTGGAAAGCAAGGCGAAAGAAAGAGGGGCTATGACAGGCTCAACGTTGTGTTCATGCTCAAAGAAGGCCAGGCGCTGATCCTCGCCAACAGATGAGAGAATTACCCTGATCACATCTGACTGTGGCTGAGCAGGTATCTTCCTTTCTTCTACTCGTTCAATCATGGGAGCTCTGCAATCACACTACCGGCAGTAATTGCTTCGAGATCCATTATCATACTAGAAGAAGAGCCAACAATAGGATGAATGATCTACAACCATACATCTAGAGCAAATACAACTTACTCTATTCCGTTCTAACCACCATTTTGGGTATTTACCAACCATACGGGACGGGTCAAGTAACAGAGGGACTAAACCAGATACGCACACGGCTTGAAGGATCAAAACGCCAGCGCAAGACTACCAATGGACACTGTGAGGTTTAGATGAATTCGGTATCAGCGAGCATGTGCTTCTGCGGTTCAAAATGACGATATTCCTCTCACTTAGGGTACAGCGAGTAGGCAAAAGGCAACGGACCAAATGAGATGGCCATAGCCGCAGAGGTTGAAGATGGAGAGCAGAAATTAATAGGAGTTCGATGATAAATGTTGAAAGGAAAAGAGTCATAGCTAGGTCTACATTGATGATACATAAAACCTCTAGCTAATGACAACGCAAGCAGGGGTATCTTTTCCAACACCATACTCCAAGGAAATCAACACAAATAGACTCTTCCTCCGATACTTACCTAGAAGATACCTGTACGGTCTCCCAGTTCTTCTCTCCGCTTCTTTGAGTTTCGCGGAGAAGCTGCAAGGTATTGATACCACAATAGCCTCCGACTTCAGTATCAATGGCGTCTTTGTTAACTTCTCGGCGAGGGTTCGGCCATGGAAGGCCAACTAGGTGGTCAATCATGGTATGAGGTATAGTGTACAGCCTCTCGAAGCGACGAGTGAACCGTAGCCACCAAAGCGTCCAGGAGCCATAGGCTACTCTAATGAACGGATTTTGATAAATGCCCGTATCTTCCTGACTCGCTTCGATGAGATCAGCATGAATAAGGCAGCATTCAGAGGCCTCCCAGTGAAGATCCGGTTCCGATCGGAATCTTATGGGTTGATTCAAGTCCGATTGCTTTGGTCCTGGAAGATCTTTTCCTATTTCGTCCTCTTCAACCTCTTCGTCTGAGGTGAGAATATTCCTCTCTTCGACTGTCTCGTTTGATGACTGCGGTATTGGAGCTTGCAGATACTTGGCGTCAAAAGCCACCATACCGCCCCAGCAGCTCTTCACTCGCACAGCATCCTTACCATCGAGCACATCCTGTCTGCTCAACCCGTTTCCTGCATTCGAAAACCAGGGAAAGAAAGGCACACCCATGCTGTAACCCTCAAAGTCACGAGTAGCGAAAGTGTCATAAAATTTGAAAGGGTTGATGAAATCCACAGCACAGGCAGCATGGTAAGAGCTCTTTCCATGATCATTGGCGTTTGTTGAGAAGAGTAACTGAGCGGCATCGATAGGATCGAAGATGACATCGTTCAGAAACAGGACCTTATCATACGAGATGTCAGAATCCTCCAGAGGCTTCAAAGCTTTATTACGAACTTCAGCCAAATAAGCTATGCGCTTGGTTCTTTTAGAACCGTCAGGTAAGGTAACCTTGGGGATGTTGTCTAATGGCATGTGCTCCTCATATACAAGTGCACTGTTGCATTGGACTTTCTTTCCAAAATCTTCGAGCGCTTCTTGAGCTTCCTTACCACTGTCATTTTCGTAGATACTGAGGAAAGTGTTTCTATTTCCCAGGATATTCAGAAGCTCTAAGACACTTCGGCCCCAGGCCCCATTTACCAGATGACCTCGTTTATCGTAGATGCTCGCGGCGATGAAAATCTTCTGGTTGTCGCTGTTTCCTCTTCCATAATCCTCACTTGCTATTATTCTTTTTCTCAAGCTAGCGTAATGTGCTGGGGGATTTGTGTATGAAGGTCGAAATATCGCTGTGAGCGTGATGAGAACGATGATGATGCCTGTCACGCTGTTGAAGGCTAATCGGGTCCGGCGTCCCAGGATGATAGGGCACCCAAGAAGGCTGCGGCCCGGGCGCCTTCGACTCTTTCTCCATAGTCTTCGACGAGTGAGGAGCTTCGTGATGCGCAGTGGGAGTAGATCGATAATGGATTGGAAGTGAGACTGCGAACGCGGAGGGTTGTACGAGTTGCTGGTAAGACCTTGGGTTTCGAAGTCACTCTCGTCAAGCTCAAATTGCCCATCCGATTCAGACGAGTAGCGCTTCTGGAGCTCGACTGTGTTGTGATTCGATGCCATCTTTTTGCGAAGGGTAAAAGGTTGCCTCGACTCCCGCCAGTGCCGTGAAACGCGTGCTTCACTTCGAGCCCCTGAAAGTCCTTGGCGTAATTTATTCCAGACTAGAGTGATGCATGTGATATATTACATGACTCCATGACGGATTTTGGACCGCAGTGCAAACGAATTTGTGAAGCTGGAGACAACAACAGCGACACCCATTGAGTCTTTATAGTCATGGCATCGCAAGCGCAGAAGACATATATTGACGAAGATATTGGTAAAGATGACCCATCAGCCGACGGCAGTGAACAGTCCCCTACAAAACACTCCTCTTCGCCCACATACAACGTCCCCCAGCGCAAACACATGATCCCCAATACTTTACCCGGAAATCAGAGACAGGTGCAATTCCAGCAGATGGCGACGAAAAGTCGCGTCTTGAGTATAAGGCTGCATCAGCTTCCGCTTTGAAGAAAGTGACCAAACTTTATGAGCAACACAAGAGAAAGGTAGCTAAAGGGGATGAGCTAGCCATTCGCGAGAAAGAAGAGGCGGAGAAGCGGCAGCAGGTCCTAGAAAAAGCCAAAGAAATCCACATCACACAAGATCCTAAATTACCTAAAGCTCTGAAGATTCATCTGGACGAAAAGGGCAGCTACATCAAGCTTCGAAGCGGCAACAGCTCGAAAGATGTCGACTACAGTGATGGACTCAGCACGCGGGTACGGGTGAACGGACGAATACATCGACTGCGATCTCAGAAGGATGTTATTTTTATCACGCTCCAAGATGGCTACGGCTTTCTTCAATGCGTGCTCACTGGCGACCTCGTCAAGACATACGATGCTATGACTCTTACCTTGGAGACATCCCTCGAAGTATGGGGTGAGATGTGGGAGGTTCCTCCCAAGCAACACGCCCCCGATGACCGCGAACTCCATGCCGACTTCTTCGAAGTCATCGGGCGGGCTGCCGGTGACAAAGAAGCCATCTCTACCCGTGTGGCCGCAGACGCGGACCAACAGACCCTCCTCGACAACCGTCATCTCGTCTTACGTGGTGAGGTCTCCTCCTCCGTCATGAAAGTCCGAGCTGCGGTCCTTCGCGGCTTCCGCCAAACTTACGAACACATCATCACACCATCCTGCCTCGAAGTCACTCCACCCTGCATGGTTCAAACGCAAGTGGAAGGTGGTGCCACTCTGTTCGAGTTCAACTACTACGGCGAGAAAGCCTACCTCACCCAGTCCTCCCAACTGTACTTGGAAACCTGTCTCCCCTCGCTCGGCAACGTTTTCTGCGTTGCGCCGTCCTTCCGCGCAGAAAAGTCGCTCACACGCCGCCATCTTTCAGAATACACGCACATAGAAGCCGAGCTCGACTTCATCACCTTTGACGATCTACTCGACCATTTGGAGCTGGTAATGTGTTCAGTCATCGACGTTGTCCTCGCCCATCCACCCACCGCAGCCCTAATCGCCTCCCTCAACCCTAAATTCCAAAAGCCCGAACGACCGTTCAAACGGATGCGATACGCCGACGCTATCGAGTGGTTGCGCGAGCACTCCATCCTCAATGAAGAGGGCCAGCCGCATACCTTCGGTGATGACATTGCCGAGGCGGCGGAAAGGAAAATGACAGATATCATCGACAGGCCAATTTTCTTGACGCACTTCCCGGTAGAGATCAAGGCCTTTTATATGATGAAGGACAAGGATGATCCGAGGGTGACGGAAAGCGTCGATTGTTTGATGCCCGGAGTCGGGGAGATTGTCGGGGGCAGTATGAGGATGAGTGACTATGATGAATTGATGCAGGCGTATGGAAGGGAGGGTATTGATCCGAAGCCATATTATTGGTATACGGATCAAAGAAAGTACGTATTCCTTCAAATTATCCTCATTCATGAAGCACATCCGAGTCTCCTTGCCTTTTACTATCCCCTTTACGATCCCTCCACTTCCACGACTTTCGTCAATTTTTTGACCCTCCGCACCTTCATACTAATCATCACAATCTAGATACGGCACCTCCCCCCACGGCGGCTACGGTCTCGGTCTCGAGCGCTTCCTCGCTTGGCTGTGCGGCCGCCACACCGTCCGCGAATGCGCCCTCTATCCACGCTTCGCCTATCGCTGCACGCCCTAGATCCCATCTCGTCACGGCATAGATAGAGTGGCTTACCACCGTGTTCTTTCGCATTTGATAGAGGAATGGAAGATGTTTAGATGGGGTGATGATAGAGGAGATACCACTGAAGCATGTACATTCCAGCCGATGATCACTCGCTTCTCTTCCACTGCTTCATCATCAGAATGAGGTTTCACATGGCTGAAGTTTCCATGTGTAGTTTCCTGCTTTGGCCCCCCCCGGTCTCCTCCAAGCTATGCAACCAGCCAAGCTCCCTAAAACTGAATAGTGAACCCAATCAATCAATCAATAAACATCACCATCCCATAACCCAGTCCCCACGGCCATGCAGGGAGAGGCAGGCATTAACACCTTTCGAGCACATGGTTCTTTATATCTGGAAGCTGCGTTAAGCAAAAGGCGGCTTCGCTATTGTCTAGAATGAGGATCATTGTAAAGGATGGGGTTGTGGTCTTTGAAGGAGGATAAGGGAGGGAAACGAGGGGGTGAAGGCAGAGAGAGAACATGAGTTGGGATTGGCCTCAGGGAGGCTAGAGCTGATTCCGGGCTTGCGAGGATAAGGAGGGGAAAAGGTGGATGTTAGAGAGGAAGGGCGGGTATAGTTCTAGTGTAGAAGCAACGATAGGAATATAGTGATTAGTACACGTCTAGGTAAATACTGTCCATTCATCGCTGCTGTAGCTGCACCGGGGAGGGCCAGAAGAGGATGCGAAGTAGTGAGGAATATAATTGCTTCGGTAGCTACTATAAAGTACATGTGAAACCTATAGGCCTGGTCTTCTTCACAGAAACGACGCAGCATCTGATAGTACCCGGCAGTGGTCTCAGCACTTGATTCCACCGCCTCCCCTGATCAACACTTAACAACCCACCGCCTCCCCTACACCACAACCCACGTCCAGTTCATCCATAGCCATCGTAGAGCATCGGTGAGGCCCCCTACTCATACATCCCCGGAGAACCAACACGAACAATCTGTCGCCCATCACTCAAAGTCTCCGCACGAGCCATACTCGGCGCCTCACCAGCCTTGATGCGTCCATCCGCGATGGCGCGATCCTCGTCATCCAGCATTTGTTTCGCGGTGCGCATCTTCAGCTGCCACTCCGGGACCTCGGGCTCCGGCTCCGCGTCGTCCTCGTCCGCATCCCCGTTCCCCACACCGTCAACACCAGCAGCATGCCCGGCATTTACCGCTCCAGCATTATACCCCGTGCTCGCCTCGATCTCCGCCATACGCGTCGCCTCCCGCACAATCGTCTCCCGGGTGCGACCACCCGCGTCAGGGCCACCGGGTCCGAGTCCAGGCGCACGATACCACGTCTCCGGATACGCGTGCTGAGCGAAGAGGCCCTTGCCGTCTTGACCGCGCCAGTTGGCGCGCAGCTCGGCTTTGATGGCGATGATTTCGTTGCGGCGCCGGAGGTCGAAGTGGACGTGTTGGGCGATGGGTTGGGGCCGCGAGCGGGCGATGCCGGCCATTACGGCTTCTGTTTCTTCGTCGCTGTTGATGGGGCCTGTGGGCTCGAGGTCTTCGTCGCGGGGGGCGAGGGAGGAGAGGGCCATTTCTGGAGATGGGTGTTAGACTTTTGGGATTTTTCTGATGGGAGGGGGAGGAGTGTAGGGTGAAGAGGTGGAAATAGGAGGGGGAAGTAAGTGGAAGGTCGACGAGGAGTGAAAAGGGGTTGAAGGGTCATAACCATTGCTACGCTTGGCTCTTTCTGCGTTCCTAGCCCTTGGAGGATAGGGAGTACGCGCTGGACGAGCGGATGATTGCTCGAAGTCAGAGACAAGATCGTCAACGTTGGATGCACTGCCCAATTCATCAATCTCCTCGGTAGATCGAAGTAAAGTCTCGCGCGAGTGACTACCTGACGTGTCTGGGCGCGGCATGCACCTGCCCGCGCGGTGGGGTGGAAATGCATCCGGGACAAAGCGAGCTTTGGCCTTCATGGCCGCAGCTCTAGTGGGCTTTGTCGGAACCGACTTCATAGTTTGCGTATTGATTCAAATAGGTGTTCACAATCTGTTGTCGCGAGTTCGTGTAGGATGTGTTGATGAAGGAGATTTGTAGATGTAAAAATGAAAGTGTTGCTTACTTTGTTGCTTAGCTTGATTTTTCTTTTGGTAGGCCGCAAGCAATTGATCATACGGCATGCTACGCCCTGGCACGGCTCGCTTGGCTCCCATAGAGTGGCTCTTGCAAGTTAAGCTTCGAGCACAATTTCCTCCATTGGGAAGAGCAACGCCGCACTGCTTCTCCACGTCAACCGGTCCTTTGGGCTTTGGTAATTTGGGCTTCGGAGGTTCATCCTTCTTCAATTTCTTTTTCTTTGGCTCTTTGTCACCCTCAGCGTCCGCCTTACGCTTCTTCGTTTGCTTTGGCCCATCGGTAGACGCCTTGCCAGCGCTCTTCTTCCCCGTCTTGATCGTACCTTCTTGAGTTGTTGATGGTTCAGCACTTTCGTCATCAGGTTTGTCAGCACCATTCGCTTCTCCGGTCGCATCTTCCGCCTCATTCGCCAACTCTTTTTCCTTTTCTTTCTCGGCACGCTCCCTCTCCTTGGCCAGAGCTGCTTTTGCTTCTTTGGCTTCCTTCTTCCTACGAGCTTTGTCTTTCTTCTTCTGCTCACAAAGCTTGACGTGCGACGGTGCAACTGATCTAGGAGTTGGTTTCTTGCAGTGTTTGCACAGGATATGATCTGGACGATCCTCGATTGGTTTGCCCAGCTCAGATTCCGGAATAGGTGACCCAGGGGACGGGCTACGAGTCACACGTCCTGGTTTAGCTTCTGCAGTGTCGTCAGGCTGTTTTTTTATGCAAGAGAAAGGATTCCGGAGATGAAGCATACCGCTACCTTCGCCCTCTTTGGACTCCGACTTCTTCACAATGGCCTTTTTGAGCTTGATCGAGCCATTTGGCTTTTCCTTCTTCGGGGCGAGCTTATTGCCGTTCGCTTGTTCTAGGAGGCTGATGTCGGAGGTAGTCGAGGCCATGGAAGCTATTAAGGAATAAGTCAGTAAGCATGGACTTTGCGATTCGATGAGCTCCACTGGCGTTCAGGCTTACCACGACGGCTTGGGTCATTCGATGCCATAGCAAAGGCGATAAAGATTGAGGTGGATCGCAGGATCGCAGGCTCCAGGCACGGTATCAGCCTGAGGTGTCCAGGCTGACAATATTGAGTAGATGTCTTTGACAGTCCAGATGCATTGTCAATGGAGGCTTGACGTTCCTCTGAACAAGCGTAGCTAAGCTTTTCTTCCCGGTCGATCCTTGCATGGCTTAGTCTCGGAGTTAAAGCGTCTATCACCGGCCACACGGGGTTTTCCTTTCATGATCCCGCTCCCAAAAAGAACTTCAGTGTGGTAAGAAAGAGCATTTGAGTCATTTGTAGCTTACAAGCTGTTGTCTAACATCTTTTATCTATTGTACATGAGGTGTAGCAACATCGCCACCATACTACAAAGAGCTCGCACTCCGTATCCAGCAATGCTAGTAGAAGTACTATGCTCATCTGACGAGTCCCCAGTATTCTTTGCCCATCAATATGACATGTCTGCCCAGAGCTCTGCACAATCAGAATGTCTTGGTTCCCCAGGGTAGGAGGTTTGACCCTTCTCTGTCGGGAAAAGAGACTGGTGATTCCTGGAACAATCCATGGCCAGACCCTACAAGCAAACATTGCCAACAAGCAGTGATCATGAGCTCGTAGATCTATTGGGAAAGGATAGGTATTGGTATAATTCGGTAGTGCACTGACATAGATTGTCGCTCTCAAGGCTCAAAAGCTGTATCTTGAACCTTGGCGGGTCAGAGGTTTGCCCTTGCGATTGGTAGCACGCGTCTGACGGCCTTCAGGTTCTTCTTCCACAGTAATCGCTGCTGCTTTCTTAGCCTTGGCCGCAGCTCGCCCAGTAAGAGGAGGCTTGGTGGAATGAAGATGCCCGAGCTCTTTCAGTGCTGTCAAATTCTTCCATTTGAAGCATCTACGCTTGGAGGTAACTGGCTCCTCATGAGATTTGTTGCGAGTCGATATTCTCTTTGCAGGCTCACTGGCCTCGGATTTGGAATCATCTTTATCAGCCAGATACTCTTCGCGCTTCTTCATATGAGCAGTGATCTTCTCTTGTTGAGCTTGGAGCTCCTTGCGCAACTTGACCTCACGGACACCACGAACATCAAGCCAGGCGATAAGATGGTCAAGATCTTCCGGATCTTCGTAGAAAGCCCACTGCCTTGCAGTGAAAACATGAGTGGGCCCTTCTTCCCGCATCTTACGCTCAGGGACACTCATTCCAAATGCTCGATGATATTGGGCGTTTTCTTGTTGCGATAGCTCGATAAAACCTTGTCGCTCAAGGTCATCAGGGCCTTGCACCCATATGCATCCGTTAGCGAAGCCAGCGTCCGCAGTGGAGCTATCTGGTAAGCCAGCATACGGCATCGCGTTCCGCTCCAACCAGTAATAGCGGTTCCAGAAGCGGTCTTTGCCGAGGCCTCGAGTACGGGGACAGTCGGCTTCGCGGAGGTCATTTTCAATCGTGGCAATCTCTTCTTCATACTCTTTGATCCGCTCTGTTACGTCTTCGATCTTCTTTAGTACCTTTTCGAGCTGTTTCTCTTGCTTACTAGGCTTTTTTGCTTTCTCTGCTCGAGCCCTTTCTTTCCTTTCTCTCTCTTCTTCTTGCTTCTTCTTGCGCTGTGCTGCTCTATCGTTGGCGCGGCGGAGTGATCGCCCTTGATGGGGTTCTTCGTCCTCTTCATCCATGTTGACATCCTCTTCGACCTCATCTTCGCCATCAATTTCCATCTTGGAATCATCGAGTCCAAGTAGTGCAAGTTCTGGCGGGGGTGATGGCGGGTTGCTCTCAGGTTGAAGAGCTCTTTGCTCTTCGTGAAGTACGCGGAGTTCCTCGATACTGTGAAAATCTTAGCAATGAATTAATGTGAAGTTGATACATGAAGACTCACGCTGCTTTACGCGTCCGTTGCACCTCGATTTTATCCTTCCGATAGTCGGTCATTGTGATGTTGCAATCCTCCATGTAATTCCTGATCGCCTTGGTCTCGATACATAGGGTACATAACATTTGTAATATCTTAATCCGAGTGTTGATGTCGGATGCAACATACTGTGATATCGCGGTCTCCGGGGTCGCCTCCATGTTCATAGGGGCTAGCTTTGAAAGCACTTCATCGCACACCATTTTCAATCGGGCATTGCCGGATAACTGGTTGATAAGACCAACAATGATTACAATCCATTTACCATCGCTGAAGTCGCGTTTACGACAACGTGCTTTCCAGTCGTAGCCGCGGATTGAACGATCAATTTCAGGAGCTCGATGATACTTGGGTTCACCAGTTGAGTTGAGGCTCACTTTATCAGCCTCCTTGATCTCGGCGGCTTCGGTCTTTGCAAGACTGCTTCTCGTACTTCGTGCTGGTGGCTTCTCAGGCTCTGGAGTCGGCGTAGGTACCTTACTGTCATCGGGAGTTGAGCCGCTTCCGTCACTGTCTGGGTCTGGAAGCTGAGGTAAAGATACCTGCACCTGGCCATTCTTATCATTTACGTCGTTGACTATTTTCTTGAGTATCGCGCAATGGATTTCCGTAAGCAGCTCGCACTGAAGGGTGTCCGTGGTGAGCTGTAAAGCCTCGATGTAATCGTCGAAAGTAAAAGAATCAAGTTGGAAGACTTCACAGTAAACATTCAAAGTATTCCACGTTTCAAGCAAAGAACCAACGGATTCCATAGAGATACCTTCGACACCGGCTTTCTTTGGAAAGCAGAAAGCAGGAACGTCCCCCGATAGGTACCTCAAGGCGGGACGTGGCGGATTATTTCTCTCTGGACGGATCTCGAGATCTTCAATGGGATATTTTGGTGGAGGGGGTCGTGGAGCCGGAGGTTGACCCTTGGCTGCTATGATAGGCAGACCGTTTTGAATGGGAAAACCAGAAAGATCGATTGGAAATGATGGAAGCTGTCCTGGACGACCCTGAGGGCCAACTCGGCCAAATGCAGGGTTTCCAGCTAAGGCACGCTGATACTCAGCGAATTGGACATTTTGTAAGTGAACAGTATCTTGAGCACTCTGCCGCTTGCCACCTTTAGGCTTGAGCCTAGGTAATTGATTCAACGGAGAGAAGAAATCAAGGATCGTACCATCATACTCTCCTTTCTTGAAAGTCACATTGGCCTTCCTCTGGGCAAGTTGTGCCTCCTGAGTCAATTCTGGGGGCATTTGCGTGTTAATTCGATAATCATCGGCAATCTTGGGCTTGACGGTCCATGGAGCGCCGGCCCAGGTCTCGCGGGTTACTGTGTTCTTAATGAACGAACGTAGTTTCTGCTTGGTGAAGCTGCTTCGATCCCGTGAGATGCGCTCCTCATCTACTATGGCCTCTTCGTCTGGCCGGTGTGCGGGTGCGACAAAATACCTTGCAAAGGACTGTCGTTCTATGGTACCGTCGTTGCGATAAAGCTCGGGGAACTTTGTCTTTTCTCGAATCAAGCCCATTATTCTATCGCCGTTTTCCAAAGTGGCTGTGACATGTTCACCAGGATAGAAATCTTCTTTGAACTCCTACGGGAACATTAATATATCATCTTATAAAAGTCGTCAATACAAACCTCGTAGACTCGATCGACTAAACAGTTGACGGTCAGCTGAGACAATAACAGACAGACGAAATACAAGTACCACTAACCTAGGTTGTCGATCCTACTAATGGTGGAGAATTGGACTTTCCTTAATATAGGTTCCCTTAAGGCATCCGGGAAAGCATCATCAACTTGGTGTGATGCGTACTTCTACAGAACTCCATCAATACCCGATTTTTGAGTGGGCGGAAGGAGCTATGAGTGATGTATGAAGACATTACGTACTTCACTATCTAGAGCTTCAAAGAAGCTCATGTTTGAGTGTCCCGTGATTTCACAGATAAAGCGCTTCTATAGAAGACTTAGGATAGAGAATAAGAAGAGCAAACTTGGAAATAGTATCTTGCCTGTTTGTAAAAGTCCATACTAGAGAAGTGTCAGTCAATCATTCGAAGGAGTGGTGGAAGAGGCTGGCTTACCGACGTAGATATTCATCGTAACTAGTGAACACCTCGTCGGTGTCCTCTATAACCCAAACCTGGAGATTGGTAAGAATCTCCGACAATCATGGTTCAGGGCGTGACCTACCTCCTGCTCGTCGCGCGCTGGTGGGCTATGCACCAGCTGGACATGTTTGCGCTTGAAAAGTACCTAGTCGCGGTTATTTTGCAGGTTCCTTGGGGAGAAGACGTTCAAGCAAACCATTGAGACTAGTTTGGGGGCTCGAGACCCTAAAAATGTAGATGGTGGATTTTAGGCCTCCTTGCGGGCTTTTTGCTCACGAGCAACGGGAAGTTCCTCAAGGGGCTCAGGCCATGACATGAAATATCTAATGATGGAAGAAACAAAGGAGATATCAAACAGTACTAGCCCTTGAGAAGCTCGTTGGTTGGTGGTTGGCAAGCGTCTGGCTTGGCAAAAGTAATGCGGCGAGTGAAGTGGGAGGGACTGTTGGGCGGGTAGAGCTCTCGAGATACAGGCTTCAAGGAGAAGACGGACGCGTCTTGAAGCTTCAGGGGTTTGGATGAAGTGGAGGCCAAGCGTGTTAGATGATGAGGGTTTGGTGGCGGAGGAGGTTGATGAGGGAAGACAAGAGTGTCGAAGAGGCTCGACATAGTGACAAGAAGAAGGGTACGAGGGTAGTAGCATATTAAGGTCCGTTTCAATGCTTGGACGGATTGGGTATTGGGTGGCTAGCTGGGTAAGAACCGCTAGCGTGAACCGCACATGGCACTAGTCTGCAAATGGCCCGGGGGAAAATCATCCATGGGAACATCCGGTCCTCTTGTTCTCTCCAACACACCTCGTCCCATCAACACCCAGCCCAGCACTTCGATACCTCGCTGAACTCCTTGCGACGAGCTTACTCGAGATCACGGCGCTTTCCACGAAAAGGACTGAATTCCATCTCTCAAATCCGTATTTTCACAACTTCATCTGTTTATCGTTTCCATCACTCTGGCTCATGACCTCTAGAAGACTATACTTGCAGTCAAAGCGTTGGCACAGGAGGGTCCTAATCTTCGGCTACTCAAACTATGAACGAGAGGGTTGATTTGTCACGTTGTGGCTCATATTCCTTTCAGTCGAATTTTGAAAGAAAAAACCACTTTTTATTATGGCTTTAGCAGGCAGGAGCCACTAGTGGTTGTGCATCGGTACTTAACCGGCGGTCTGCCTCCTGTAGCTAGATTCTTCATCCTTTCTATATACTCCATAGCTGAACATAATACTTTTCCACCCATAAAAGACCCTCGGAACGCCAAGTCTCATTGCCATTTGTCAAACATCTCTCACAAAACGGGAGACATATCCATTACCCCGTCACTCAGAGAAGACATAGAATTCACTTCCCAATTGCCTCGCAAGCTAGAGCTTGAGTCACCCTCAAAGATCTTGCAATACTCCATTTCAACACGATCCGTCATTTCGACAAGCTCATCATTCGCACAGCGATATCAGAAAACAGCAGAAGACGAAGAATTGCAAAAATCAAACCCATGAATGATGTCGGCATTCAACAAGCAGTCAAAGCCTTCTTCGCCAACGACTTGTACTATCCTCGACCGCACTCCTCTAGAGTTGAGGATCAAAATCTTTGGACTCAGTTTGAACATAGATATCTAGCGGTCTCTTGCACTTTGACTGAACCAGCATTGCTTCGTCATCCATCACGGTTCATTGAAGCAGTCAAGCACGGATCAAGCATTCGAGAAGCCAAGAAAGCCGAGGCAGCCAGGAGATCAACCACGCAAATCTATCAAATTAACGGCCCCGAGTGGGGAGGGGAGTCATACGAGGCCGGTTAGGGCGAGGACGCCGCCGAGTTCGGAGAGTAGGTGTGGGTTGAAGGGAGGGTCACTCGCCCCGGATAGAATTGAGTGCGCATAGAAAATAGGAAACACTTATCAAATCACGCTTACCCGTCTTTGGATTTCAGAAAGTAATCTGATATGAATGGAGTTCTAGACTAGCCGAATTTCCAAATTCGGGCTATCGTTGGTTCATTAGGTTTGGATGGATGATTGTGATCATCTGAGATGAGACTCGCACTCAATTTTTCCAGGGCCGAGTGGGTTTCCGGGGGGGGGAAAGGTACCTTCCTTTTGCGTTGAGACTTTGGCCGCTCGGCCGTGTGCGTGGGAGCGCAGTGGGGATGAGGGCTGACATTGTGATAGCACCCATATTGCTGTGAACTCGACTTGGGGATCGAATTCATTGGTTACTCGTGAGCGTGACTTTAGAAGGTGGATGCGAGGAGAATCTACTGCAAGCTTTCACAAACTGTGTCTTGGATACGTGAGACGCGTCCAGGGAGCCGAAAAGAATGCGGTAGACATGGGAGGATGGATATTTGAATGTTTGGTGTGGTGCTATCCTGCCTCCCATGCACCACCATCGATACACCAAATATGATAATACGCTTACCCGTGTTTGAGACAAAGCATATGAAGACGACATGAAGACGGCATGATAATGACATGTAGAAAACATCCTCTTCTGCTTCCGTTCTAAATCGGGTAATCGTAGATCTGTCGGTGTATCCTAAAAGTCAGCACCACTTATTAGTAGACAATGGGATAAAGCATATGAGTATGCCATAGATGAGACACCATCTCCTAATGCCGGCCAAAGTCAGGCAATTGCAAGTTTGTGGGGGTATCCCAAAGAATTGCACCGCGTATTACCAGGCCATGAGATAGACAGAGTCCTAGATTCAATGATACAATGAATTACCTTTCAAGGAAGTACGACGTTGTAAATACGGAAGAGTTAAGATATACGCATTATCTTTCTTCCTGACATCCTCAGCCTTGAAGGCTATACACCAACCCCCTCGACAGATCGCATGGAGACAGCCTACACGATGAGCCGGATCCACAGCGGCGAACCGCTGTCAGAAACGTTATATTTTTGATCAGTTTGGGCTTGGAGAATACCACCACATTACCAAACAATAGCTAGCCTCAGCCTGGCTCTTTGTTCCTGCTCCTGCCCCTCACTTCACTGTTGTTTACCTCCCTATCCTTTTCCTCGCCTTACTGAGCATCAATATCCACCGCTGACTCGCTACTTATCTCGCACTCTTCTTCTTCTCTTCTCTTGCCTGTCCCCATTGAATTGCTGAAGGCAATGAATTTACCATAGCGAAGCGCTCATTGCTTGCCGCCTGGCCGCTCGGTTACTCCCTTCCTTGAGGTAAGACAACATAGGCACGAGTTTCCCTACTCTTTCGGGCTTTCCGGTCCCAGGAAATTGGTTTCTTGTGTAGCGGAGAGAAATCAGCAAAGAAGCCGTTGTTTTCGCAAGTCAGGAGAATGAGACATCGAAGTTGTTCTTCTTCGGAATGTCATCGTCCTCTCCAGCCTTCAGATTCTGATTGTTTTCTCGGAAAATCACCTTCGTCTTTGAATTCCAGAGCCCGATTGTCGTTTCGTCTAATGCGGCTGCGAACTGCCCTCCGTTGGGCGAAAACGCGATGGCGCTGTTCCGAAAACCTTCACACTGTTTATCGATTAATACAATAGATGTGCCTGTGTCCAAATTCCATATTCTGATAGTGCCATCTCCTGATGCTGACGCTAGTATTGTTTCATCTTTTGGCCAGAATGCTACGGATTTCACCGTTTGCGAATGACCACTAAGCGTTTTGAGTTTCTTTCCTGTGATCGGATGCCAGATTCCGATTGTATCTGGAACGGTTGCATATGTAAGTAGTTCTCCACTGGGCGAAAATGCTAAAGCTGTTGTATCCTTGGGATAAGAACCATCTTGAAGCGTTTTCCGTACCGTCCTTGTGACCGAATCCCAGATTTTGACTGTTTTGGTATTTGCAGAGGCGATCAATTTCCCATCTGGAGAGAACGCTACCGCGAACGGATCCGAATGATGTTTGAGCCTCTCTAGCGTCGCCCCGGTAATCGAACACAGTATTACGATGGTGCTGTTGAAGAGGCTGACTGCAATCTGATTTTCAGTGGGCGAGAATGCCATTGAAAGGATAAAACCATCCATATCGAGTGTTCTAAGTCGTGCTCCTGTGACCGATTGCCAGAAAATTATTTTTCGGTCGTCCAAAGACGCGACTTCCTCGCCGTCTGGCGAGTATGCTACAGCACGAACACGGTTCTTGTGGCCCCCCAGTGTCTTGAGAATTTCTCCAGTGATCGGATCCCAAAGCCTGACTGTGTCGTCGGAAGAACTAGACGCCATCTGCTTCCCATTAGGCGAGAATGCCAGGGCCGAGATGAAATTTGTATGACCGATCAGCTTACGCGGATCTGCTTCCCATTTAATATCAGTCGTTGTTTCCGACCTCGATGATTTGTCTTGCGTAGTATTCAGCCGTTCAGCAGTCGCAGCAATGGATCTCTGTATCATATGGGATGGGATTTGCTCCAGAGCGGTCCGACTAGCAGAAGGTTCCATTTCCGAAACATTTAGCGACTGCCGTGGCGACTCTGAGCTTGTGGCTTTTTCAGAAGACGATGGATTTTCGTTCTTGGTCTGTGAAAGATCCCATCTTTGCGTTTCAGGAGTCTCCGTAAGGCGACTTAGCCACGGGAAATGTAAACAATCCTTCACGCTCGGGCGATCTTCAGGTTTCAGCATCATTGAGCTCCTTACGAAGTCACATCCCTGTTCGCTTACTTGATTCGCAAGTAAGGTGCCTAAGGGAAACGTGAAGGTACCTTTGACATAACGACCTAAACGGCTCAGATCCTGAAAGAGGGTTTCACCTGTGAGTATAAGAAATGTGATCACACCTAGAGACCAAATATCAACGGCATTGGTGTAAGGGTCATCTAGAGTTTCAGCCGCTCGAAAGTATGGAATTACTTCGGGGGCCATAAAAGCAGGGGTGCCCGTCGTGGTGTGCAGTGCTGTAAGCCCATCTGCTGCCCGCTTGCTGATTCCAAAGTCCGCAATCTTGACCCACCAATCAGGACCTTTGCACACGACCAATAGATTCTGCATTGTTGGTGAAACATTAGCTCTTGTTAGGGTCACGAGAGAGATGGAGGTAAATTTACGTTTGGTTTCAGATCCCTGTGTGCAAAGCCGTTATCATGCATGAACTGTAGACCCTCGAGAATCTGGAAAATGATATCCTGACCTTCCTTTTCAGGTAGAGGGGAATTGAGATACCTATGCAAGTCTCCTTGAGGATGGTACTCCATAGTTATGAAAACGTCTTCTTCATTATCGTACCAGCCGAAGGACTTAACAAAGCATTGCTCGTACTACGTCAAGGTCAGCATGAAGTTTCAACAAGAAATTTTTGATAGTACCTTGGTATGAGAGAAAAGAGCGATAGCTTCCAACTCTCTATTGTAATCCCCAGAACCATGCTTTGGAACCTCCTTCACAGCTCGGACTTTGCCTTTCCGATCGCCTTGTATACATCGCTCTAGCCACACGCTACAAGATGCGCCTCGGCCAAGCCTTCGTTCTCTTTTCCATCTTTCCTCCCTCCGAACTCTTCTTCTGCCTGCGGTGCTCTCAGAGACGTATTCAACGTGTAGGGTGTATTCAGGGTCTGAGTGGAAGTGCGTATCCAGCTTTGATACTCGCACAAGGTCCGGGACGGATTTCATGGCCATAGACTAGCTCTGGTGTAGGAAGGGTGCGCTAAGCCTGTCTATCGTTAATAAAGTGACACTCTGCAGATAGACTGTTGATCTTAGAGACTACAAATGGTCATTTTGCGCTCTTAGTCCAGCGTAATTTTTTAATCCATAACGAATATGGCAAAGGCTCGTCACTCGCCCCGGACAGAATTGAGTGCCGGTGGAAGATGGAAACCACTTGTCAGATCAAGGTTACCCGTCTTTGGAACTTAGAACTTAGAACCTAAATTGATGGAAATGAGTTTCTACACTTGCCGTATTTTCCAAGTCGGGCTATCGTTGGTTTATTCGGTTTGCGGTGGATAAATGTGATCATGAGGAATGAGATCCGCACTCAATTTTGCCAGGGAAGAGTGCGTTATTGCGACAATGGGCAGCCCCTAAGCAGCTGGAAGGACGATTTTTGCGACCTTAACAGCGTGGTCCTCATGGCCTTGTCTTGTGGGGATAATGCCGCCCGACCAGATCGCGAAGCTCCGTCAAAATACTTTTCGAGGTCAGCCTCATATGATACCTACACATGTAGTTAGCGCAGGATCATTCCGCAACCCCTCCCTCTCGCTGATTATCGCAAGCGCTAGATCACTCGCCTAGCCAGGGTTGAGTCGTCCAAATTTTGAGTAACTCCTCAGCACAACTAACCAAACTGACATTGTTTTGGCCTTCCTATGGTTTGACTAAAGGGATTATCAGAACAGGATTCTCATCTACCAACCAGCCAATTTTTGAGTCTGGAAGCCGATTGCAGATGCACTGAGGACATGTACGTGAACCCAGCGCGGGCGCTCAAGGCTTGCATGTGTAAGTAATTCCCGACCGTGACTTCGAGTTCACCAAGGCCATGGAGGCGACCGGCGTAGCGTTGGCTGTTGTCGCAACCACCGATTGATGCTTGAAGTAGGTTGCTAGTTCCCGATCTTCCCACATAGCAAGGTTGCTAGACGCGAGATCAGATATGGTAAGACTCTGGTCGAAACATGTGCAATTTTCAATAGTGCAGAGGCCGAGATCAATGAGCGAATTCAGTGTGTTCAGAGTCACTGGAAACGCACAAGCCTGCAGCTGGAAGTAGTCAAGCGAATATGGCAGGGCATGGATGAGGAGCATCAAACAATTCAGACTCAATTCTCCAGGTACCAAGCAGCAAGTTGAGTATTATCATTGCCAGACTCGGGAAAGTATCCAGGAAAAGACCAGGCATTCGAGAGACAGAAGACCAGGTCAGAGAAGTAAGAAGATGGAAATATATCCTCATCAAGCAACAACTTGATGAAGCCATCGAAGACTTAAGTTCGTGGCAAAAGATGTTTGATCCGTGCTGGTAGTTGATGCTGAAAGTCTCAAGTCCTCGAGCAAGAGCTGAGCAGAAGCGGATCGGTGCTCTTTAACTCGATTGTACTGGCCTCCGCTAGATGGGTAGAGCGAATAATATTATCACATTACCTCGTCTTTGCTCAGTATTCCTGGCAAAAAGGGTATCGATTTGCTTGTTGTACCGTATCCAACTTGGGGTTTTGACTTTGCCGGCAGTATCGTGGTTCTGTCGAGGCTAAGGATGTGCACCAATCAGATAGCAGCGAGGCTTAGCGCGTTCTGTAGACTGAGCTAGGCTGTTTTAGGCGGAATTAATGGGAGTTGAGGTGAAGGGGCTCAAATGTAAGTAGATTTTGGCAATCCATCAATGTTGCTCAGAATTATAGAATATTTTTAAAGACAGCATTAGAAGAACTTTGGAGTTCTGCAGCTCGCTCATTACAAAGAGACAAAATCGAAGGAAAGAAACCAAGCAGATGGGGTATCTCATAGCTAAGAGGTCAAATACACATTAAGGAATCCAATCCAGCTGCCAACTATGCCCACCGCCGAATATGAACTTATAAACATCAACGGAATGAATTCATACTTCGCTCCAAACAGCAATTCGTGCAGTACAGCGCAGTAAATGATGAGCGGAACAGACACTGTGATGTAAAGCAATGAAAAACGATCAAGTAGAAACACGCGAGGCTGTGCAGAAACAGGTGCTAGACGATCAAACACAAGCAGAAACAGGACGAGCCAGATGATGGTGTATGTCGTCTTAACCACGAACTCGGCTGCTGTGAAAAGCAGAGGAAACAGAGAGACGTGACCGGCGACGGCGAGCGGACGGAAAGCGCCGAGGTACCGACGATCTTTGAGAGCCAGCAGGCTGAATGGAATGATGACCAGGAGAACGGCTTTTTCGTGCACATGCCAGCCAAACAGGAAAGACGCGTATCCGCAAAGGGTGATGGCGCCGACAAAGGTTTCCCAAGTGGGCTTCAGGAACAGCTTGATCAGACATAGCTAGCCAGATTTAGCATTCTGGAGGCCCTTACGATTGGGTAAAGACTGAGAGAAACTCACAGTTTGGAAGCATAGAGTCAGGGTGAATGTCATGCTCGGAGAAATATTAGGTAGCACGGCAAAAGCGGTATCGCCGACGAGACCTCGAGTACCGCTATTGACAGCGGCTGAGTCGACAGCAAGACCTAATCGCGGTGCGACTAAGCTTATCAGTTTACGTCGACAAAATCGCTTGCGCGGAGCCTTACCAAACAGTAAGACCTTGTCGACAAAAGAATACATAGCCCATACATTTGGGGCCCAGTAAGCATGGCAGAGGCCTCGTGAGAAAGGAAACAGTCGGCTCAGGAGCTGATCAAGCTGACCATAGTACACGAACGGTCCAAAAGCTGAGCCAAATACAAGAAATAGTCCTGTCGCTAGCTTCGCACAATTGCCAACTCGGATACGTAGGATCGATTTCTGACTGACACAATACACCCTGAGAAGGTATACGAAGTAGGCAGGCGCAAGGTATAGGTATATGTGTTTTAGACATAGCAGAACGGCAAAGAGTAGACCCGAAAGTAGCAACGTGGACTGCTTCCGCGCAAGGACAATAGACATTAGAAGAATTCCATAGAGAAAGCCATTGTATTGGAAGTGGATGTGATCAATGATCAGGAGGGCTGGTGATAGCAGTATAGAGATCGCGACTCCATTTGCAGCGACTTTGGAGGTTGGTGGGCTTGAATGTACAAATCTGTTTTGGTAGTCAGTCACGGCAATATCCGCTCGTCCTGGATTCTTACTTCTGAAGTGCATAAACTAGCATCAGTTCAGTCGCAATGACCGTAGCTCGCTGGAAATAGACGACTCTCCAGTCGTCATAGTTGAGGTTGTTGACCTCGAGCATAGACTGATCAACATAGTGTGCGAATTGCGAGAGGAGCCACTCAAAGTAGGCAAAAAACGGAGGGTAATCGAGAGTCCATTCCGAAGTCCGCTAAGGTGGAAACCTTGAGTGTATGTACGAAGGAAGACCTTGACGTGGGCGCACCTCGTAATACCATTCCCGGATGGGTAGCGAATGGGTGATGGCAAGCCAGTTGCGGTGGACTTCGAAATCCGTGGATTTGCTGCCGGACAACGGGATCAGCGATTGGGGGACGAGACTTCATCGATGGATACCTACTAGGCAGGGAAGAGAAGGACTTTGAGAGCGGTGGTGATGAGGGCACATTGTGCTATTGTGGGGTAAGTATCGGCCATTAAGACATGGGGGGTATTGGGCTTCGCGACCGCAAAACTGCACAACAGATCTCGCAGCCAAGAAAACAAATTGCAAGTGATGTTTCCAGCACCAAAAAGGGATTAGCCTCTCCATGTTTCACGCCAAAAACGCTAAAAGCGGGCCTATCCGCTGTGTTTCAGAGCTAGATATGGACTAGCTTGAAGACACGTCTGATTGTCGCAAAAGAAGCACAAGTCGAGGTTCAGATGGATATTTCAGATGTCGCTGTGAAGCACCTCGTTGCTATCCCACCGCTGAACATCAGGCATTCTGTCGATATTTCTCCTTCTACTCTGTCTATCGCTAGAGAGGTTAAATACTGTATTATTGCAATCGTCGTCGGCTGGACTACGGCCAGTATTATTAAAAGTGTTTCCGTGTACAAAAGATCTCATAGACCGTCTTGACGCCTTCTCGGCTCTGTAATACTCGTAGTAAGGACCGTATTTACTATTGTCGATCACTGTAACTGACAAGTGACCGGAAGCTTTGCCCCAGCGTAGTCCGAAATACTTTTCTCTTACGATCATACGGAGTACTCACCATGAGGCTTCTTCCGTCCATTCTCTTTGGCGCAGCTGGTGCTTCAGCGCAGTACATTGTTGACAGCCTAAGCTTTGGACATAAAGACTCGTGAGGCGTACCCTCCCAAATCTGAGGATTCAACTCAGTTGTGCTAGGATATCGCCCAACAATTATGCTGTACCAAATTTTCACATATCCGGGGATGGACAAGTCCCTACATTGGTACGTAAATAGGACGGGAGATTGCACACTGGCTGACCATCTATCATAGCTATCTGACAAACTCATCCTCACCCCTCCATATCCTGGTAACCGAAGAGGCGCCATATGGGCAGAGACACGGTAGCGTTCACTCAATGCTCGCCCAGAACTATAACTGAGATATGACATAGGAACACGAAACCCGAATGGCAAGCGAGTCTAGACTTCCGTGTCAACGGCCCCGAACGCGGTGGTGGTAATCTACAGCTGTGGTATACAAGGGAGGGCCAGCCCAGTATCGGCACTTCAAGCATCTACACTGTAGGGAAATTCGATGGGCTTGTTCTGGTGGTGGATATGTACGGTGGCAGGGTATGCATGACTAGCCATCAAAAAGCACAAGGCTCACGTTTGACGCAGGGTGGCAGTATTCGTGGATTCCTGAACGATGGATCTACCGACTATCGACATCATCACGCGGTAGACTCGTTAGCTTTTGGCCATTGCGATTATTCATATCGAAACCTTGGCCGTCCGTCAACGATACAGATCAAGCAAGAAGCAAATAATTTCCAAGTCACCGTAGATGGCAAGCAATGTCTCACCAGTAATAAGGTGAGTGCAGATAGCGGATCTACTGCTAAAATAGGTACCTAGCGCAGCTAAACATCAACAGATCAAACTGCCCTCGGACTACTATTTTGGCATCTCAGCCGCTTCAGCCGATACCCCCGACTCCTTCGAGATCTACAAATTCGTGACCTCAACTTCTTCGTCTATAGCTCGGGAAGAGCCTCGAAGGAACCAGCCGGCCCAACAGCAACAGCAGCAGCAACAGCCCCGACAAGGAAACACAGAGCAGCAGCAGCAGTTCCAAGATACCCCCGCCTCCCAGTACACCTCTCAAAACGCCCAATTCGAAGACCTGCACAACAAACTCCAGGTAATGGCTCACTCGCTAGACAATCTCTTCCGAGAAGTCTCCAAGCTCTCTCAAAGCTCGGAGGGACGGCATCAGGAAATCTCCCGCAACGTCATGTCCGGCGATCAGCTCAATGCTATGGATCAGCGGATCCAGGGCATCGAGAAGACGGTGCGCGATTACCAGGGGGAGTTCTCGAGGATGCACCGCAACTTCGAGAATTCGCATAGCAACATGATGCAGAACCTTCCTGCACAGATGACGGAGAGTAAGTCCTGCCGACTTCCGAATGTTGCGTTTGATGCTGATGGGAGATAGTAATACATACCAAATCGCCGCGCATGGGCGTCTTCCTTTTCATGATCATAGCTTTTCAGGCTTTGTTGGCGGGCTCATATGTAATATACAAGCGGAGAAGAGCGAATGGACCGAAGAAATACTTGTAAAATACCATTGTAAATAATCCACATACGGCTTGACTTATCAAACTGGGAGTCATCCATTCCTCTACCGCCTTGAGACAAGCCGAATCGCAGAAATTCGATCTTCGAGCCTAGGACGATAAATCTAATAAGCTATCCATGCTTAAACACAGCGGAACACGGATGTTTCCCTACTGTCGGCAGAGCTGCAGCGAGTCACCAGCATTTCCGACCCCCATCAACCCAGCTTGAGAGATCGTCACGATTCTCACAGCCACAGATATTCATATGCCTCGCCTTAGATAGCATCCATCCACTTCTGAACCTGTTTAGAGTGCCCCACAGAATCAACATCTATTCAACCCCAGGAGCTCACCCTCCACATCGCCAAATCCACAAAGCACCTTGAACCCATATTTGAATTGGTCTGTCTACATACTCAAGCGCCTCGTCTCCCGCCAAGCGTGTCCGTGTCAGATATGGATGAGCGTCTACCCGTGCTTGGGAATCGTCCTCATATCTATGATGGTATTCAAATCGCGTTTCCCGGGTCGAGTAAACGTGTTTTGGTCCATGAAAACGCACATTCGATTCTCGCATTTGGGCTATCAGATCGACTGCCTTGCACCGCAACAAATCCCCTTTCTCCGCCTCTTCGTCAGTTTCATTTTGCCCCTTGGTACACCCCCTACCCCTATCTATCCTCCTTCACACTATCCCCCTCTCCTCCCCACCCCTCCTATCTCCTCCCCACCCCACCGATCCCCCCATCTCCCCCTATTCTACCCCCCAACAACCCCCCACCCCATCAACCAACCCCCACAATCCACCGCCCGCCCACTCTGCAACTCTCTAACGCGACGCACCATATCGAACCCCTCACCCCTCGCCTCCGCCTCACCCGCCTCGCGGAGCACTTTCTGGATATCGACTACGTGCTCGTTCATCGCGAGGTGGGTGGACAGCGCCGAGAGCATGCGGTTCTTTTTCTGTTCGTTGCACTCGTCGAAAGAGTATTTTGATGTTGGGGACTCTACTTCATCATTGACGATGCCTTTTCCCGCAGCATCAGCCCTCGCCTGTTCCCACGCCTCAATCTCCCTCAACACCTCCTCCTCCTCCCCCATCCCCATCCCCCCGCCCTCGAACCCCTCCTCATCATCCGTGTCCGGCAGCTCGATGCCCCGCTCCAGGATCACGTTCAGCAGCTCTGCGACCGTGTACCGCCTCGGCGGATCGTCTTCGGGATAGAGGGTTTCTTCGGTGCGTTCTGTGGAGAGGAGGAGGGGGATGCGCTTTTTCTTCTTCTTCTTCGGAGGATTCTGCTTCGGAGGAGGTGGAGGAGGAGGAGCTGGTGGAGGAGTAGACAGGGAGTAAAGGCGTGGTGTCCGTGGCCATGGTGTTTGCTGGAGCGGGGGAGGGCAGGGATGAGGTGGATAGGTGGACGTATTCGTCTATGGGCGTGGTGGAGGTTGCGGAGGGGAGGGAGAGGATTTCGAAGGAGTCCTGTGGGTGGGAGGGGGCTGTTAGCGGTTGTTCTTCTTTTGTGGTGGTGGTTTTGGAGTGAGGGTTCCGTATGGATGTATGTAGGTGGAGCGGAAAAGGAGAGTGAAAGTCGATGTGAATATTTGTATTCAGCGAGACTGGGGAAGGAATGAGAGGTGTTGGCACGTTGTCTCGATTGGTGATTGGCCAGGGAATGAGAGTTGTAGCGGGAGTGGTGTGAAGACTGATCGTGCCAAAAGGGACAGAGAATCGCGACTTCAAGTTGAAAAGATGCGGTTTTCACCCCTATCAGGGGAGATGACTGGCGAGCACATTGAGTAGCTCTGCAAGCCGTCAAAGCAAATCCGAGAGTGTATCGACAAGAGGAAGTATAAGGACATGGAACAGCAATATTGGGACTGCTCTGCTCACGCTGTACTCCACGAGCGCGAAGCCATCCGCCTCTCCTGGGGGTGTCAACGGGATGTCAACAGACCCCTTAGCCATTTTGGGCAAGAGGATCAAGTATGATTAAAGCAAACGAGTCTAGCAACAGCTAGCAGCTCTTTTACGAGCTGCTGTAGAGGTGGATTGCAAAAGGTGATGGTGGTTTGATAAAAAGGAAAATAGAGATCTGAAATTTGGTGTGATATTTGCCGTAACCCCAGCCAAAAGCCTCTCGCTCAGCCCCCCAGACCCCGTCATGCCGAGAAGACGACGTCTGGTGTTAACGCTCTTCTAGATAGAAGGCCGGCTCAAAGGGGTATGAGAGTGGAATGCTCCAGCTATGCCCCAGCTGTAGAATGGGACAGCTTTGTTGTTGCAGGGGATAGCAATATCAACAATTATCCTAGTAAGGGAAGCTGTAATCAATATGAGAAGTTACCTGTCTAAAGACTCATTCTGTAGATATGAGGGATTGATGTTTTGGGGATTATTAAGAGAAATAAGTGGTTAGAAGGCCTGTCAATCACGACCTTCTAGTGGACTGCATATTCCCTGAACACTAACAGAAGATACTTGTGCCTTCAGGACTTCATTGCTCGCTAAAGGAGACTTGAATGTCTTACCTCTTGAACATCCATAATCGAGTTACGCTGTGACATAGTAAAGTCGATGCTGTTTTCAGAGAGCATTAGCGTATTCTCTGACTGTAGACACGAAGATTCAACTCACAACGACAAATCTGTGAAAGAGCCAGAGACTATCAAAGCCTGCTCAAGCCAAAGAGGACCAGCTTGTCAGAACACGCTCTATGAAGAGGATATACTAGCTGTCAGGTGGAAAGCAAAAGCAATAATGATTGTGCAGCCAATTCCTGAATCAGGAGTGACCCTGAGGTTCTCATGACGATTTCAAAAATAAGACTATAATTTGGCTCAACACCGGCGGTTAGCCATCAAAAGTGTTGTGTTACTCGCATGAGTAAGTAATCCGAAAATTTACAAGCCCAATCATCCCTCTTTCCACCTTTGTACACTTGCTGCATCCAATCATGCCTAGCCAACTTCACTCTCCTGCTCTAGCCTGAGCCAACCTCTGGTCAACTTTTTCCCTATGTAACTTGTTTCTCAAATGCACCTCGAAATTATTGACGCCCGTCTCTGGGCCAGGCGTGTAGAGCTTGCCAGGACAATCTTTACACTTAATTCTAGGGTAATACATAAATTTCACGTCCTCTGGTTGTGGTTGTTCTGGGCGAATGGTGACTGGCAAGTCTGTGGCTATAGACACTGCCGTGTAACGCATTGTACCTTCGAACGCATCGTTGCGATAGGGCTCCTGTTGCTGAAGGCGAGAAAGAGCTAGAGTAAGCCATTCAGGCGGGGGAGGCTATAAGTGCGTTAGAACATACGACTGAACTCGGAGATGACAAAACATGTAGAGATTAGAGAGCTTACGACAGGATTTTGTTCACTAGGTGGCCCTATCGCGTCCACCCGGCCTATCTGAGCTGCATGTGGATGTAATGAGTTGACGCTTTGCCCGTGCTGTCCTTCTCTTTGAGGTGTGCCGCTAGCCGGCGTACGAGGAGGCTGTGAGTGCTGCATTCCAGGCGTGGTGGGCGGTGGACCCATTGCACCAGGATTCGGGGTGCCCTGACTTGGTGTTATGCTTTTCGAGCGTCGATGAGGCCCAGGGGTTGAAGCAAGAGATGAGAGAAATTCTGGTTTGGATCTAGCTTTCAGATCGCGCATGTATTGCCGGAATCGTTCTCTGGGGATACGAAGTTTGACCATCAAAGAAGGAGGAGCCTCATCCACACTCTCTTCACGGTAATCTCTGGCGCCAGATCGTCGGCCTGACGTTCTGGTCTCATGGTGATGAAGAAGATTTGATGATTCTGGCGTAGCGGAGCGGCCAAGTGTACTGCGCATAGCTGCTTGTGCTACCGTAGCTGCACCCCGCATGCCACGTGTTCGAGCTGTACCAGAAAGAAGATGCGGTGGGATAGCCGGAGAATTAGGAGCCGATTCCTCGCTCTCCGAATCCTCGGAATCGTCAAGGTCATCTTTCTGGCCAAAGCCCGGGCGACGACCTCTGCCTGACGTTGTTGGAGCGCGCTTGAAAAGTCGACTGTCTTCTAAGGTTTCGGCTGCGTAGGGCAAGACCGAAGAGACGACCATTGTTCGTACGGTTCGGCGCCGGTCTTTGAGGTCAGGTAAAGCGGGACCTCCTCTTCTATTGACAGACCGTTTTTGACGACGTTCTTCTCTCGATATGGATAATTCGGTCTTCTCCAATTCAACCTCGTTGAGGGCGTATATGTACGGCATATATTCTTTTGCGGCCTGGTAAGGTCGGAAGGATGATGGTAAGGGGGAAGGCAGAAAGGCAGCCTTAAGCTCTTGATCCTCTACGGGCCTGCCGTCAAAAGGATGACCTGTCACGTAGAGACTCCGAATGAAAAGCTGGCTCTGCTCTCGTATTGAATGTGCAATAGCCGTGGTGAACTCGCCGGAAAGGGAAAGATCATTCGTCATTTGCTCCGCGAATTGCTCCGGCGAATTCAGCGGATTGTTGACATCCCATTCAAATTGATCCACCAGAGTGTGTTGGCCAATCGTAATGTTGAGTTTGACCAGAATCCGCATTTCATCATCTTTGTAGGCATTGTAGGGGAGATGAGGATCCAAAGCTTCCTCCTCTATGAAGATTGGAGGATAGAAGTCTTGTATCTGCTCGTGTATGCTTGCCGCAAATTGTTGAATCAGTGGTCCACACTGGTCTAGGGGTAATTGCAGGTCTTCGATAGTCTGTTGGGCAAATAGAGCAGGCGTGACAGTCCGATCATGTAGATTCCACGTGAATGTATCCCGCAATCGAACTTTATCCCACTCGATATCGATTCTGATTGGAACAAGCTCTTCAAATTGCTCGGACTGTGTCGCAAGATCCTTCTTTGATATGCGCAATTCCCTTGTCTTCTTCCCTCCTGCCCGCCTCCTGTCTGCCGGATACAGAATCCTAAGCCTGCCGTCAGGGGTATCCGTGGCAGCATTAGCGTAGCGGCCGTCATAGCCCTTTCCATACACTGCAGAAGGATCAAGAAGACGCTGTGTTGGATGTCCCTGTATACGGAGCGAGCGATAATGGTCCATTTCCTCTCTCTTTCCAATAAGCAGGTCACTATGCCAACGATGATTTGTAGCAACGGCATCTGCGTGCAATTGCTCACGGTTGACATATTGCTCCATTGAAACCGCATTCTTGCGCTTTTGCGACTCTTCTGGTATAGGTTCCATCTTTCGCTCGTGAGAAATCCGCGTGCCGGAGCGAGAGCGTTTTCTCGACGGAGCCGAGCCATTCGATCGTGCCGTATCCCCTTTCCTCTTTGGTTCCAGCATAGGCTTTGCGTCGTTTTTTGCAGTGGGGCCCAGAGATACACCCGAGGCAGCCATCACCTCCTTCGCCTTCTGTTTCCCTTCCTGTATCGAGGCCCCAGTTGAGGCTGTAAGGACATCTCCATTGGGCTTTGCTCCATTGACCGCCGAGTCTGGGGTTGTGCCCGAGGGGTCAGGTTGTGGCAGACCGTTCAAGATGGGGTCCGGTTGTGGTAGTGAGTTCGATGGTATTTGAGGGGTGGGGGAGGGCATTCTCTGCATCCGAGGGCATGTGACGGGAAATCTATCTCGGGGAACACATGGGCCTCATGCGTTCGACTAGAGAACCTTGTTCTATTGTCAGCTAGAGCCATCGAATCGCAGGTACAACAAGCGTCTGGGGCAGGATAAGCTCTGTCCGCACCCAGCGCATCACGGAGAGGGTGAGACGGGCGGTTAGGGGGAGCGCCAGGCGGTGTAAGGTTGGTGGGGGGTATCAACAAGGGAAGGCGAGAGAGCAGATGGATTCGAAGTGAAAAGGATACTCGTACATACCAGACCGACTTTCTGGAATCCCCGGCGCGATAAATAATCGCGTGCGTGTGTCAATAATAATTGCTTGATTACCTTATTGGCGTCGCAAAGCTGAAAAGGCAAAGGCTTCCAGCGCCCGATTGCCTCTAGTCTGAGACACCACCCTCGCGCTAGTGCCCCATTGCATCTCGACAACCATCCAGCAAGATCGCCTGGAACACGACAGCATGAGCCCCAGAGTCCTCGTACATATACCCATGCTGTCTTCCAGTCCCGCCAAACCTCTACTTGCTCAGTGGTTGATGGTCAACTCAAATGCGCCTCATTCCATTTGATCCGTGGCTCAATCTGACGGGATCGGATTAGCGTGGATCACTGTATCCTCGCTCGATGAATTAAGGCTTTAAACTTCTGCCTTCACAACACATCCTATGGCCTTCGGTGCTCTTGCATCCTGACAAGGATAAGGTAGCTGCCCCCAAATCATATCGAAATCATATCGAACTCGGCACAACAGTTTGTCGCTTATGACCTCATTGCCAGAAGAGCTGCTCACAAGAGCTTCCGAATTTCCTTAATCGTCACAGTCATTGTGTAAATGCACCGGCATCTAGCTCTTGACAGCCGCTTCCATTTCCTTTCTGCTAGATCCTCACCTCCCTGTAGTCGCAATGCCAGGCTCCGTACCGGACATGCCCGGCGTCAAGGCCGATGGGTACATGACTATGGAATTTCGCCAAGAAGTTGCCAGTCTGCTGAATCGACACCAAACCAGCTTCCCCGGCGCTCAACCAGTCAGTTTCGCCGCAAGGCATATCCTTGAGCTCCAAAAACAAGACTACTACGTCTGCGAGAAATCCGATGGCATTCGCTGTCTGATGTACATGACCTCGGACAACAGTGTGCACCCTCCTCGGGAGATTGTGTATCTGATCGACCGCAAGAACGACTACTACTGGGTTGAAGGCTTGCATTTCCCGGTTTCGGCCGAAAATCCGCTGGAATTCCATACTGGAACCTTAGTAGATGGGGAACTAGTAAATGACACGATGCCAGACGGCTCGATCCGGCTGAATTACCTCGTCTTTGATTGTTTAACATTAGATGGTTCGAGTCTCATGCACCGCACTCTAGACAAACGTCTCGCCTATTTTCGAGACAAAGTCTACAATCCGTACGAGGCTCTCTACAAACGGTATCCCGAAGAGATACAATACCTCCCCTTCATGATCAAATTTAAAAACATGGAGTTCGCTTACGCCTCGGAGATGATGTTCCGCGATATCCTCCCCAACCTCCCTCACGGCAACGACGGCCTGATCTTCACCTGTCGAAACAGCCCCTACCAACCAGGCACAGACCCACATATCCTGAAATGGAAACCCGCCGAAGAAAATTCCCTCGACTTTCGGCTCTTCTTCGAATGGCCAATGATCGAGCCTGATGCAGAGGAAGTAAGAGAGGGCACCACAGAGCCCTACCCAGACTACTACTCCAAACCAACCTTCCACCTCTTCGTCCACCGCAGCGCCGGCAACGACGAAGTCTACGCAACCATGACCGTCGACGACGAACAATGGGACTACATGAAATCACTCAACAAACCCCTGGACGAGCGAATCGTAGAATGCTACCTCAACAAAAAGGGGCAATGGCGGTTCCTGCGCTTCCGAGACGACAAGCTGGAAGCGAATCACGTCTCCATGATCGAGAGTGCGATGGAGAGTATCCGCGACGGAGTGACGGAGCAGGATCTCATCGCGTGCAGTCGGAAGATTAGAGAGGAGTGGAAGAAGAGGGAGGCGAACGAGAAGGCGGAGGCGGCGAGGAGAGGGATGAATGGGCATGCGCCTGGTGGGGGCCAGAGAGAGGTGAGCATGAAGCGGAAGCTGGAGAATGGGGATGAGGACGCGGAGAGCGTGAAGAGGCATCATTCGGCGCATCAGCAGGAGGGTGGGCAGCAGTAGTGCACCGAGGCAATGGCGTTTGGTATGGGGTTTCTTTCTGTGGCTTCGATACCCATCTTTCTCGTTTTTTAGGGCAGGTATTTGGGTGCATTTCGGCATGTATGAGCATGTTTAGATTCTAGCATAGAGAAAATATCTTATTTCGAGCTCAGAGTGAGCGTCTTCGCAATTCTTCTTTATCTCCGTCTCGCCTCTGCGAATTTCCAACACGACAAAATCCCATGGTCATCAATCCTCACAACGCCAAAATAACAATATCCCAGCCAGCCAGCCCGCACCCAACCCCCACCCTCCCCTTAACTTTCAATTCCCACCCCAATTCCTCCATCCATATATCAACAATGCCTCCCCCTCCCCCTCTCGCCCAGAAAACACATCCTAGTCCTAGGGTCTGCCCTCTCCCCATCTCCCCTCCCCCTCTCTTCCATCCCCTAAAACCCCAAACCTAAAGAAATCCGAAAAGAGCTAAAGAAATACAACAGAGCAGGTATAATCGCCCTCCAAACCTCCCACGCCCTGCTTCGGGCCGGGTACGGCGTTACTATCCTTGCGTGGCGGTTTCCGGGGATGGGGATGGGGAGGAGGGGGGGTATGCTAGTGCTTGGTAAGATATTACTTTTTATTCTCTATGCTTTCTTTTTTTCTTTTTTGGGGTTTTTTGGGGGTTTTTTTTTGGAGGGAGAATGTTGTGGGTGGGGGATGTGGATGTAGGTGGGAGTTTTGGTTGGGTGTATCTGGGGTTTGTTGTATGATTTAGAGACTTCTGGGTGGGGGGGTTTAGGGATGGGGGTATGAGAGAGGGAGATGGAGAGGGGTATGAGACAGGGAGAGGGAGATGGAGATTGGTTGGGGCGTGAGGAGGGGGAGGGGTATTTCTTGAGGGAATGGTTATTTTCGGCATGAGGAGAGGCAGAGAAGAGAGGGAAATGATAGCTGATGAAGATACAGGGCAGGAGCGCAATGGCGGACGCACGCTACGTCGGATGACCTTGAGCAGAGGGGATGGGATGTAGAGACCTATGAGCAGTGGATGGAGGATGTGAAGGAGGGGAAGGGGGAGGGGGAGGGACTTGCTGTGAGCTACTATCCCAGTTGCTGATATCATTATGTTTTCGAATTGGTAGAAGCTGATCTTTGCCTCGGGATCAAGATCTATCCATCTCATCTCTACTGGTAATGACCCCCTTGTGGGACTATCGACGCCCTTCCCTCTTATACACCTAGCTTGAGAAACTGATAACCTCCAAGGCCCTCCCCAGCTCCCCCACAGCAACAGATACATGGTGGAAACCCCACGTCGCCTCCTTCGCTCCGATCTCCACCTCCAACCTCCCATCCAACACCCCCATAACATCCGGCGTCTCCTTCACGACCATAACCATTAACGTCCCCACGCACCTCTCGTCACTCTTCTCGCGCTTCACCTCCTCGGGCGGCCACTTCATCCGCACTTCCCTCCCCACCAACGCCGGCTTCGCCGCAGCTCTCGCCCACGCCTCGAAGCTCGTCCCCGAAGCCCCTTACGCTTTCGTAAACGCCACCGGCCTCGGCGCCCGCGAGCTCGTGCCTGATACGAATATGTATCCCACTCGCGGCCAAACGATCCTCGTGAGGGGTGAAGCGTCGAAGGCAAGCACCTTTGAGGGCATCGGGACCATCAATTACGTGATTCCGAGGAAAGGGAGTGGGACTAGCGTGTTGGGTGGGACGAAGCAGTCGGGGAACTGGGATACAGAGCCCGATGAGGAGACGACGAGGGAGATTTTGGAGAGGTGTAAGGTGTTGGCGCCGGAGCTGTTGAGTCGGGATGGGGAGTTTGAGGTGCTGAAGGTGCAGGTGGGCTTGAGGCCGAGTCGGGTGGGCGGGGCGAGGGTTCAGAGGGAGGTTGTTGAGGGGGAGGGGAGGAGGTGGAGGGTTGTGCATGCTTATGGGCACTCGGGGGCTGGGTATCAAAACTCGGTTGGCGTGGCGAGGAAGGTTGTTAGGTTGATTGGGGAGTTTGAGGGGGTTGAAAAGGTCGCGGCGAAGCTTTGAGAGTGCGAATTCTTCGAGGGATTGTGTAGCTATCAGCTTGTTCGCTAGGATATGACAAGATATAGACCACCAAAGGATCCTAGTTCTCTAGCTGATGCAAGTCGTCGGAGTGTCTAGTCAACTCATCACTTTCCCCCTCTGATCTTTGCCACGATCCTGATGATAGCCGAGAACGTTGGTAGGTTGCGTTTTCGCAGCGAATATCCTCAGCGTCAGTTCAGCTCAGTTCAACATCGCCGACAACAGCCCTGTGGTCAGAGTTGTAGATTTTGTCCTCGAATCGGTTCTCTAGGACTGCGTAGCCATTGACCACCCACGGGGTCTTTGTATCCGTACCCTTTTCAAGAAATAGAAAGTCAATTCGATGGTCAGGTTTATCCTGAAAGCCGCTGTACGTGAGATCATGCCCGTATCTCTCCTCTTCAGGTACTTCGGACCTAAGGTCAAACATCAAAGAAGCATCACTAGTCATGAGCTTGTACGCTTCGGTATCTGGAGGGCTGTTGAAGTCACCAGCTAGGAATATCCCATTTGCCTCGTTCTTGTACTCGGCTGTTTGCTTCAGGATGATCTTGGCAGCTTCGACCCGAGACTTTGGCCCTGCGTGATCAAGGTGGGTGCACATAGCGACCACCTTCTTCTTGCTCTCATGGTGCTGGAATATCCCCACTGTCAAGATCCTGATACACGCAGCGTCCCAACCTTTCGAGGGCTTGTCCGGCGTCGGAGAGAGCCAGATGGTTTTCCATTCTAGCAGCTGCCATATCGCCGGCCGGTATAGGATGGGTGAATACTCTCCAGCTTCGTGGCCATCATCACGACCAACACCAATATATTTCCATTCTTCGGTATCGGTTGGATTGAGGCCAGACACAATGTCAATCAATTGGCCATGAAGCACTTCTTGTAAGCATATAAAGGACTCTGCACAGTGGGCAGTGTTGAAGCGGAGTTCATTAATCATACGAGGCTTGCGAACCTCCCAAGGCTTTTCGCCTTTGAAGGGGGAATTGGTAGCATAGCGGATATTGTGGGTGAGGAGGCGAATTTTGAGAGGAGCTTTCGATTTCATGTTTCCTCAATGGGCGTCATAGAATCCCTATGCCCGTCGGAAGAGTTCATCAGGCTTTGGCTACATAGGGAGGATTAATAGTATGTATTGAAAGAACTGGAAGACGCGGTGCATCCCCCACACCAATCACCGAGTCGCGTGCCTGCACCCCAATCGTTCCCCTGGCGAGCCCTGAGCCCCACCAACAACACCAACCCCGCTATAAATCGCCTACTTGAGAAAACAATTGACCCTCTCTCTCTTCATATTCTTCCCCAGCCTATTGCATAATTAGCTGCCGTCAAAGTCACAAAATTATTCAAGCATGGCAGAAGACGGGGCAATCGGTACGTGAATGGTGACCCTTTGCTCCAAGGGTTCGAGGCACCCATCCAAGGACATGCAGTTACCCATCTGATTCATACGTTCGCACATTTTCGGAATTCTAGGGGCTTACATTGTCTCAGACTATACCCTCAACAATCCCGATACCTTGACGAAATACAAGACCGCTGCTCAAATATCACATCGTGTTCTGGAGGCAGTGACAGGTATGACGATCTTACGAGAGAATCAGGAGTACAATCTGACCGTGTCAAGGCTGGTGTACTGAGGGCGCCAAAATACTTTCAATATGTGAACGTGGTGACAAACTTCTGGAGGAGGAGGTCGCAAAAGTCTACAAGGGAAAGAAGATACCAAAGGGTCAGCAATTGATCAGAAGTCACTTTGGGTTTTGCGGTCTCACTCACTGTACCCCTAGGCATCTCACATCCGACAACTGTTTCACCTAGCTCTTTCATAACACCTTATACACCCCTGTCCACAGATGCCGAAGATGCTGCCATGGTGCTCAAAGCCAAAGAGCCCGTCAAGATCCAATTAGGGGCTCAGATAGATGGGCTAGGCACGATTGTCTGCGATACCATCATTGTTTCCGCAAAAGGGGGCGAAGTATCTGGTCGCGAAGCCGATCTTATGCTGGCTACATACTACGCGAATGAGCTTCTCTTGAGACTAATGATCCCTCCTGGCTTACTTGCGTCTGGAACCGATGAAGAGAAGCAGAAAGCATCTACACAAAAGCCAGCTACTCAATCCAAAATTACTCAGATGCTAGAGAAAGTCGTCAAGAGCTATGATTGCAATTTAGTGGAAGGTACAACTTCCTGGCTGTTTGATAGGAATGAGATCGAAAGCAAGAAGAAGATCGTACTGGCGGCAGCAGATGGTAGCAAGGCCGAAGGCATTCCCGAACTTGGCGATGTCTGGGGTGTCGAGATGGGCGTTAGTCTAGGTACTGGGAAGATCAAGACGCTTGATAATAGGCCAACATTACATCGAAGAACCGCAATCACCTATCAACTGAAACGACCAAGCTCGCGTCAAATATTATCAGAGATCGTGAAAAAATTCGGCACCTTCCCCTTCAGTCTACGGCAGCTTGAGGATGAACGGGCCGCCAAAGTAGGTGTCGTTGAGTGTGTCCGACAGAATGTAGTACGGCAATATGAGGTCGTTTCAGACAAGGACTCTGCTCCAGTTGCGAGACTTCTTACGACAATTGGTAAGCAGTGTCTCCCAAGGTAGCGGAGACTTACAAACTGATTGCACCAGCTATCACAAAGAATGGTATAATGCGCCTGGCAGCACCTCCTGCTCTTGACACGAGCAAGTATAAGACGGAAAAGAAGATCACGGATGAAGAGATTCTAAAGATTCTTGAACAACCAACAGCTAGATCGACAGGGGCAAAGAGCAAGAACAAAAAGAAGAAGAAGAAGCCAGCGAAGAAGGTTGCTGAAGATGACGAAGACGAGGACTCAAGCGACGAGGAGTGAGCTCAGGAGTGCGGTGTAAGAAAACCAGTTGCACGCACAAGACTTGCATCCAAAATTGATGAGCAGGCACAGGCAATACTGGCCAGCTCCAGAGAAGCCTGAAATCTAAAGATCCTGCCAAGCGCAGGCATCATGGCCTCAAACAATAGACAAATTTTCATGAGGCGCACCTCCCTTCCGCCAAATTCGATGTGAATCATTGATTTCCTTGCAAATGAGACGAACAAAGCCTACCCATTTTGAATTTGTCGTATTCAATGCAGTAGCCCCTTTTTCCGTCGAGGACCTGGATGAGTAGCTGCCAGGGAATCAAGCACGACTTCTTCACATGCGATTACCTGTCTAAGTCATCTGATTCGAGACTTTTCCAGCTCGTTCTGCGATGAATCATATCTGATAAAGTGAGCCAGGTTGAGACGTAGAAGTTGATGTGATAGACGTCTCACGGTTTTTGCCAAGCCCCTGTCATCTGGTTCCGTCCCTCTAAATTCCTCCCAACTCCCAACTCACACCCCGTCTCACCGCGAGTAATCCGTGAAGATACCTGCAAACCCTCTGTAAGAATTGTTCATTTTGTCATTTTTCATTTCGTATGCTCTGTAGTCCTAAAAATCTGAACTGACATTTCACAGGTTCGGGGCGTGGTCGTGCTAAACCCAGGGGCGTTACGATGGCCTCATCACGGTTGATGCGGTCTTCTCGTCTGGCCAGCCCCATGGACACAGCCACCCGAGACAATGTTTCGCTCAAGCGTGAAGCACAGAAGCCACGAGACAAGCAGACTTCGCTTGGGGATTGGATGGAGCCACCGTTGAGAACGCCAGCGCCAAGCTTTGAGGATTATAAGGGACTAGAGAGGCAAGGCGTTCTTGAACACATGGCGCCATTGGGGTCATTTCCGAATCACAAGGTGAAGCAAAGGCTCAAGATACATAGTGGACCTCGGCGCTCGACACATCTGAAAAACACCATCTTGGACGAGGAAGGGGCTACGCCGGAGCCAACAGCACCTCCCGTCTCGCGTCGATCTGAGCCACGGAAATCCGAACCTCGAACCTCGAATGTTTCTACTTCAAGAGACAAAGACGAAGATCAAGATTACAGTCCGCCAACTGCGCTGAAACCTGCTGCCACGAAAGGGGCTTTCACTCAAATCCCACCACCAATTGTGAATTCGCGAAGTTCTGCGCAAAGACTCAAATCCATCGTCGAGGCCGCTGTGAGACGGGCTGAAGAACTCAAAAACCCCTATCTTGGAAAGGCTCTTCAGGAAGTCTATAATCGAAGCCTCCATGATAGGACCATGGCTGAACTCTTAGATGCTGTCCTTGCACAAAAGCCTACTGATAAGCAAACCGCGGATTTCCAAGCAATGGTGAAGCAAACTAGGAAAGAGATCAAGGATGCTGATAAAGGCGCTCTGAGGCAATCATCGAAGACTCCCGGCTCCAATTCTAAATCATCTCTCAAATCGCCAACCAAATCAGATGGTGGTAGCGCCGCCCAGCGTGGTGTGAACACAGAGGAACTCTCGGATGCGCCCGGCAACCAAAACAACAGCCCTCAATCTTCGAAACAGCGCGCCAAAAGAATGGATACTAACCATACTCCTTCGAAAACAGAGCGTCCTACGAAACGTATGAAGCGAACTTATAGCAATGCCAGCTCAACCTCATCTCTTTCGTCGATAACTTCCGATCATTTTCAACGCTCTCCGAGACGACCCTATTCCGGCGATATATCCGCCAACAACGGTCCACCTCCCCTACCGCCGCCGGAATATAGACCTCTTGGTCTCGGTCATGGGCCCAAGTTGCACTCATTCCCTCTCAGTCGATCCAAGTCATCCAACAAGCCGCCGGCCACCTCTGCTGGTCCGACTGCGGAAGTACCAGCAGATGAATTGGTTGCAAAACGCCGTCAGCTGCAGAAGAATTTCGAATACACAGTCAGCGACAGCGCCGTGAGAGATCCGCCAACTGTGAAGCCTCCACCGCAGCGTCGGAAATCTCACCAAACTGGCTCTCCACTACCCCTACGAACACAACAGACTCGTCTACGGAATGGTGTTGCTCGGCATGATCTTGTTGACGACCATGACGTCCCATCTTCAGCATCTTCCTACCATGGAGAACTTCTGGCGCCGCCGAGCGCAGATGGACACATGGTAACCCGAGGCGCAACACCGAATCAGCTTGGGCGGCCGCCAAAGCACGTCAAGAAGGGTGCACGCATCAAGATGTCGTAAGTTCTGCCAAGATTTCCCATATCAACACATTTCCACATTCACTCCACAACACCCCATTGTCCTCAGGTTTTGATCCATTGTCAAGCATTTTCAAGGGATTGCATCATGTTTCATATTGTTCAATCGCATCCCTATTGTCATTGTTATCTTCTCCATTTCCACTACGAGCTTACACTTTGCTCCTCAACTCAACCTTTTGTGCTTCAACATTTTTCTACCTATCTTTAGCGCACTATCTACTCCCAAGCAGTCTTTCCTTTGTATATCTTTTTGAATTGTTGGTTATCAACCATTACAGAGCCGAGCTCTTTTTTCATTTAATCACATCATGGTCGAATCGAAATACAGTCTACGCAAACTGTACAAGCCTAAGTTGCAATATGCACCCACTAAAGTTTCCTCTAGTCCTCAAAAGGCGAAGCCAACTATAGCTGGACAGCCTCGCCCTGGCGGCGATGGTGATGGAGACGGATTGAGTGATAATGCAAGCGAGGTAAGAGCATTTCTTCGCGGCCCGTGCTTACGACTCGTCTGTACCGTTGAAATGACGGGTATCTGAGTTGATTTAGTGACTAATGCTTTCTTCAGCTTGATAACGATGATATTTGTTCTGCTTGCGGAGGCGAAGGCGAAGTCCTTTGCTGCGACGGCTGCACTCGTTCATTCCATTATATTTGCTTAGATCCTCCGAAGCATGGTGCACCTCAGGGTGAATGGCTCTGTAGACACTGTATTGCAACACGGCTCAAGCCTCAAGGATTTGAGCTTGAGAACAACATCGACGGCGTTACGGATGGCCTTCTTGAGCCCATCTTTAAGAAACTCCATGGAAAAAATCCTCACTGTTTCTCGCTTCCGAAAAGTGTCAGGGAGGCTTTTGAAGGCGTCAGAACCGCTGCAAGTGGCGAGTACGAAGACGTGGCTCCCTTGAAGTCGAAGTGAGTTGGCGATAACTGCGCTGTGACTGTGGTCCCTGACTCATCATATCTAGGACTCGTGCCAATCCTGACATGCAGCTTGAGCTTGCAAAAGCCAAAGAAATCATGAAAGACAGCGTAGCGCTATGCTTTGCATGTGGAGGCTCCAACACTGGTGGCCGCGAAATGATTCCGTGTAGCTTTTGTACTCTGCATTGGCATCTCGACTGCCTCAATCCACCACTCGCAACATCTCCCTTCAGGGAAAATCCCAATAAACCTTACGCAAAAGACCACGCAAAGCTAACCTGGCAATGCCCCAACCATGCAGACTCTGAGATGCAGACCTTGAACGAGCCAGCAGTGACTCGACGTGGGACCATTCGAAGCGCCGGTGGGAAGGTCAGGAAAATTCGCCGTCCCAGACATGCCACTATCAAGGACGTTGGTCTTCGCCGCGGCTACGTCAACAACGGTATTATTGAGATACTCAACGATCCAAGCGACGAGGAGAACGATTTCGATACTGAGACTGGAGTCGTGCCTCGTCTTCCGGAAAAAGGGGTCAAGCTTGATTTTATCGATCGTGTCAAATCGTAAGTTCTGCATCTTATAGGCTCATGCTCCTTCTAGCGAAGTCTAATTAATTACAGATCTACGCTCGGCACGTCTCAGTCTGTAGCTGAACGTGATATTAAGAAGATGCGCATCGCTGCTGCAACCCAAGCCCATAAACGTCAAGCCGCAAAGGCCGAAATGGAAGCCCTTCGCCGTCATTCGTTTGCCGAACAACAAGTTGCTCTAGCCTTATCACAGCTCCAGACTCCCAGTTCACCAGTGCCTGTCGGCATCTCTTCCGTCGATAACCTCATTGGTACCCTGATTAGCGAGGCCCCGCAAGATGTTGCTGGCCTTTTTGAGCGTGCGGAGGTAATTACGGATACCCAGGCGGAATTCTTGCGTTTGGCCGTTGCCCGTATGCAAGAGATCTTGGCTAAGAAGCAGCAATAAAGGGACAAGATGTCGGTAGCTTTGTCACGCGCCAACTCAGCAAGGGCGCGAACGCCAGATCTGCACCGTGGCAACGAATTCATAAGAGGTGGAATATGCATTTAAGGGCGTCATAGAATCATGCGAGTGTGGGACTACACCAGCTGAAATCAGCATACTCAGTGGTGTAAGGCATACTTGGAGCACGGATATTATTGGGATGCTAATCCGAGACTGCGACTTCCAGCGGCATATGTTGCCGTAGTAGCTGAAGCTCCTGGCTTCTTTTGCTTAGCATACTTAAATCAGGTTCAATGATCCCCCATCTCCTTTTTTCTTTCAGTTTGACAGTCTATCTGCCAATTGGCAACCGGTTTGTCTTTATCATACTTGGCTTCAAATTTAAACAATAATAAGGTGTACCCCGTCTATTGCGCGTCAATTTTCAATCTATCATCAGTATGTCATTTCTGTGCATCCGTAAGGGTCGATGCTACATTGCAGATATCCTCATTGGTCGTAGATATTTCTATATTTGTTGTCCAGGTTTCCTATAGACCAATCATTATCAATCAAAGAACATTCACGATCCAATAACCGATAGCATTCAGATATTTCCTTCCTTCACGTCAAAGACCAAACTTCAAAAATATCACTGAAGACGACATGTGCGAGTTATTGTTACCGGGATGCTGGTTAAGTCGCGACTTCGGTATCCTTGACTTTTCTTTAGCTGAAGTCATCGCCGGGAGCCATCTTCTATCCCAAAACTCGATAGAGGTAATTGCATGATCTACGCCCAAAGCACGGTTGATTGCGAATCATGGATTGGCGAGATTCATCACCTCACTAGTCTACGAAGACTACGATGTTGATGAGATCTTGCACAAGACACTCGGTGCCCTATATAAATTCTGCTTTTCCATCGCTCACAGTCAACCTTGACCATCTCCAATAGGGTCTTTACCTTCATATATTGGTTTCCTCTACTTCATGTCCACCTTCTCATCAGGTCTCTACCTCCAAATCCAACTTTGATTCCACCTACGCCAATTCAGTGTTGAAAGAGGTTATATTTTCACACGCCCACCTTCTCGATTATCTCTCTTGATCACTTCCTACCTTTCGGCCTCCTCTTCCGATCATCTTCTACCTTCCGACATATTCTCTGTATCACTACCATAGCTGCTCGGTGCTTTGATTTCATTTCTCATATTTCCAAGCAATCTCTCAGTCTCCTCCCAGTTGCAGCAATAATGACGCCTGGAATCGAGTCACCAGCTAGCTGTACCTCCGACATCTTCGAGCAACTTCATACTTGCAACTTTGACATTCTCAAGCCAGCCCTTAGTTGTACCCTTGACACCTTCAAGCAAATCCTTAGCTGTATCCCCGACATCTCCAGCCGTACCTTCGACATCTCCAAGCAGTTTATCAGTCGCAAATTCTGCAGTCTCCGATCGTGAAGATACTGGCCTTCCGTGATCGTTCCATTCTGAATCGTCGGGAGGTCTGACACCGTCGGGAGGACGGCGCTGAATTTATCGATAAACCCCATGTCATAAAAAACATAAACGTCGAAATTACAATCGTTTTCGCGATGAATGATAGTACGGGAATTCCTGACTGATTGTTTGAGCGTCAATCTTTCAAGAAAAGGACATCCCCAATATGCCGTAACATTACTCGGCAAATTCAGTCATATGGCATCATCGGACCTGGTTGTTTCGCTAGAAGAGAGTTCGGGATCTGACGCCAGCTTTCATCAGTGGGTAAGTGTGACTCATATACTTTTGAGTTGTTAATTGCACGAGAGAACCATGTTGAGTTCTACATGTCGTACATTTATATTCTCGGCACCAAGCCCAGAACCACTTTGGCAAATGCTAATATTCAGGTTAGGCGTCAATAGTCGTCAGCATCAGATACAACGAAAACCTTAGGAGCCCAAGTAAACCCACTCTCGGACATGGTCTCCAGCAGACAGAATGACTGGTCAATAAGCCTTGCACGATGTTTGACTGCTCTCAGATATTTCTATAGAATCCTTAATGATGTCACAGGTACTTGTACTCGAGGCTCTACGCTCATTTGAAAGACGAAGCTAACTCTCTGATCACCTTATGAACATCGAGCCACAATGTCTTCACACACATTCAAGCGCTCTGCTCTCTCTACCGTTTCTGCTTCATTAGATCTGCTAATTACATGTCTCAGGAGATTCTTCTCATGCTTCAGTCGTCTTCTATTCATCGCTCTCTTCCCCCGTCCATGTCCAGCTCGTCATCTATACAGCTTATCTCCCACAGCTTCGCTATCTTTGATCAGCAATTCTCTCCATGGGGATGAACAATGATGGCGATGTATGAATATACTATAGGATCAAGCATCTTGCTCTACTTGCACACTATCCAATAGCCTCAGCTATCGATCTCCCAGTTCACTAAACCGGTGTGATGGCCCTCGAGGCTGCCTTCAGCTGCCTACCATGGGCCCTGTATCGCTGGGACAAGTGTCACAGTTTTGCTCATCTCTGTCCGTGGCAACGCCAGGATTTCCAAGAGCAAGGCTTGTGTTCTCACTCGGCTCTCAATGAGCCTGTTGCGGGTTCTATCTACTATAAAGATACGTTGGTGCATGATGTCAGAATGCGTCCATGGAGCACTTTCTGAACGCCGACATCTATTCCCCAGAGAACCATCCACTCGACGTGCTGCGTCTGTCGCTCCAATGGTCATCGATTTCACCAGCTCAAACCCCTAAGCGAATTATGACCGGAATTTTGCTTGAATGCTTTCACGTATCACTATCATTTTCGGAACCGCAATATTTCCGATCTCATCAGAAAGATACTGATAACAGGTAGACCTCACCTTGAACCAGTGGTTTAAAGTGGTCCGTCAATCTCGTTTCAGCCAGAGACAGCAGCGTTGCGTGAATGCGTATGTTGGTGCATTCATCACACAGTACAAGAATGGGGTTGATATCTTGACTAAAACAACCCGGGAAGAATTGTTCGCATTGAGACACGATACTTACCTGGAGGCTGCAATGAGAAGACAGGAGTAGACTATCATATCAAGAGTGCTAAAGCGTCTGAAGGAGAGATACCTATCCACTTTCCTTGAGATGCTTCGTCAATATATCAGATATCTCGACACCGTGCTGGGCCAGTCCTGCCAGAGGCATTCGCGGACCCTGTTGTACCTTAGTACCTCAGACTTTTCCAAGCTTTGAAACGGCGAATACAAACGGAAGTTCACTAGAATTTGAGACGATGGACACAACTGGACGTTTACTAGACGAGTGGAGTGCTATCCTAGGTAAGATCAAGAGTTTGAACAAAAGCATATCGTCTCTGATCTACGCATAGTTTGGAAGAAACTCGAGTGGACGCAGGAGTCTTATGAACTAACTTTCTACATCTCCGTCAGTCAATAATTTAAACTTGCATGTCGCAGTGCACCTCTTTCTTGTCTCTCGATAAGTAGGACGTGCTTTTCGAAGTCGTCTTAAAGCTCATCGACGATTCTTACTTTTCCAAGATTTTTTTTCGACTTTTTTTGCATTTTTTGACAGATTCTTCATTACACAAATTGATCAACAGAAATTGTGACTCGCTTTTGACTTCAAACGCTTTGTGTTCTCGTCGCTCGATAAATCGTCAATCCAACACATCATTCAGAGAAAAGTTTGCTATCATGGGAGACTTCTTCATAACTGTCGACTTTGACATTTATGTCAAGGGAAAGCATAGTACTATCAAATTTGAGCGAGGATTCTATGAAAGAGTAGTCTATGAGAAAAGCAGGGTAGATCAGGGAAAGCCTAAGCCGTATACTCTTGTTACCATACACTGCAGGCCCAAGAGCAATATTTCGGTGCGGTGAACCTAACCAAGCACCTTACTAGATTGTATCCGTACGTGTGCATCGCCTGCAGGTAAGGCAAATCTGAATCGCAGTGGAGTGAGCTTACTGACTGGTGGGCAGATTTTGTTGAAGCCTATGTCAGAATTCAAAATCGCCGACAATCCTACTGAATCTTCATTTGTCGCAATCATAAGTAGGTAAGGTAATGCATGAGGGTAATGCGTTGGCTAACATTAACTAGAATACCTGAACTTGTATCCGAATCGTGAAGATTGGATTATGTTTCCGCCGAATAACCCCGATGTCATCGATTTCATAGACGAACTTCTCGATGCTGCCGGTCCTGAAGCAAGTAGACTCGGCTCAAAAATAGAGTCTTAGACAGCGTAGGTGCTGCCTTAAAGCCAAAAGCATTCTGAGCGCCTTGCTAATAAGTTGTATAGACGTGACCGTTGTTCCGCCGTTACGCACCGATGCCCAGAGTGGCCTTTCAGGAAGGAAGGTGTAGGGTTTACTCAGGCTGGGAAAGAAAGTCGCTTGCAAATGACCCAGAGCATCTGGATTCACCTAAAATTTGCGGTATGAGTCTATCTTCCTCATGATTTCTGATGTATAAGTCAACTTTTTTCATACTTCTCGAGACGCGCACACGCAGATTGCGGCTTCGGGTCCTCCCTTTGGTTTCTCTTGACATATATAAACCTTCCATACGAGCACTCCTACACAGCTCGTCTGCATCGGAACTTCCAACTCGACCCGTAAGAACGACGGATTGCATATTTTTACCCAATTCTTCCCTTGACTATATAAGTTGCACCGCACGTTCAATACCTATACCTTCGTCATCTCCGCCCATTCCCCGGCCACCCTCCCCTCTGGCACGAGGTCGTTATCTCTATAGTATTAACGCTCCACGATCGTCCATGTATCGTAATGTGGCACCAGGGATCAGGGTTATGTAGGAGCTTGGGGCAGCGCATCCGACTAAATTACAATAAGCCCAAAGGTCCCATGGTCGTTAAGAACTATGCTGTTGCGCTCGAGGAACATGAACGCCGGCAAAGGGATAAGATGACCTTGTGGAAAATATTCAGGAGCTTATGTCGCTTGTTATCCGAGTGGGTCCACTACGGATCACAATTTCCGAAGACCATATTCTGGTATCAACCTAGGTGGGCCTTCTCTTCCTCGTTTCGTTTGTCATTCTCTATTAACAAGCATGCTACAAATCGACTTGAAGAGCTGTCACGGTGATGCCATGAAGCTTGTGGAAGGAGAAAACCTGAGCACTTATCATTTACACTGCGCTCAATTATTGAATTGGCGTAACCAAGCTAACGTCCGACTGTGAGAGTTTGCTTGATATTTCTTTCGCCGATCGGAAGGCGAGAAGCAAAGGCTGAAAAGGAAAGCTAAAGAAGGACACAGAAGATCAAGCATCGTACCTCGAGGCCTGACACTAAGTGGAAGAGATTCCAACAAGACCTGACCGAAACTATCATTATAAAATTGGGTACGGCAATGAAGAGCTAAATGGAGACCAATGTCACGACGTAGGCTTATCCCGTCTAGCTCCCAATGGAGTTGCTCGTAGCATCAGACTAGCCGACTATCAAGGGAGTGATGTCGGCGCCATAGGAATGATCAATTTCGCACCCTCCAAGGAGAAGGCAGTAAAACGCCCGTCAGTCTCGCTTCTCGAGCGCAAAGCTACTTCGTCGGATTTCGAGCATCGAATCGTCACGTCGAAGCAAGCTAGCTCGGCGAACGCCCGATTTGAAAGAACCGGTTCAACAAACTTCACGATCTAAATTTCGCAATATCACTTCGCTCGTGACGAACGACATTGATAAGCTTAAGCAGATCCTTGAAGCTGAAAAGCAAGCCAACTCGGATTTTCGCTTCACAGTGCAAGAACTTCTGGATACGAGGCACAAATCAATCACCCAAATGCCTGCTCCCACGGCAGATCTGGGAATCTGACCGAAGAACACCCGCAATATTTGTCAATTTCGTTGGAAGCGGACGTTCCATCCATCGCGGGAAACAATACACTGAAATATTCCGACGCCCCTTATCCATCGTTGGAGGTGATTGTTGGCCAAAGAGCTGTGTACGCCATCAAGATGTACTCACGCCGGAACCAAATGATGCATTGCAGAATCCGCAATTAAATTAAGAAAAATCCATATGAGATGAGAAATTGGCTCTGCAACTTTGCCTTACGTATTCGGGAAGAAGGAGAGAGATTAGATGCTAGTACATTCGGGACCTGTTCTTCGACGACATCTCCAATCCTGAGAGTTCGGTTCTGAGCGAGAACTTCTAGGGGAGAAGAGAGAAAAGCGACGACGAGCTAGAAGCAATGAGGGAAAGAATTAAGACCACTGCGCGGCTTGAACGCGCAGAAGAAGTCATCGTCCACTTAGCTAAACTTTTGAAGAATACAATACGAAACATCGCATGAGCTCGTTGACTGGAATCATCTCGTATGCGCCAGAAACATATGAAAACGTTCAAGACGATCATCGTTTACAGGTTGCCCACGATCGAGCCAGGGATTCGTTTCAGAAAAGCTGCGAGCCGTTTGACGAAATAGAAGGCGTCGATGCCCGTGCTTCTCAGATCTATCACGGGACAATCCGGGACCAATGTGTGATCTGGCAGTGGCGGAGTTGGTCGAATTTTGCAAGGCAAATGCCGAGTACGTACCACCTATAACGCCTTATCAAGATCTACACGAGCCATACACCTCCAATCCTCCCTCTTCAAAAAGTCAAAGAAATAAAAATCAGCGCCCCTCCCGCTCTGCTTCTCGAAGGTTTTAGATAGCCTCTTCACTCGCTCACTCACGCTCTCACTTATCATCACCATTCACGACCCCTCACTGTCGCTCCCCTCTCTCTCACAATATAGTATCTCCGAGAAAAGCACGCCCGTTGCACGTCGATCTATCAGTGCCTCCCTTCAAAACCCTACTATTTGTCTCATATCATTTTTTTGATATATGCAGAGGACTTCTTCCAGGGGGCTGAGATAACCGGGAATGAGTTCTTGTATCTTCTTTTTCCTTCTCCTTGTAAAGTAGTGGTAGCCTCCCTCTCTTCGCTTTCACAACATGGGTGGAATAAGGAGGGACTGGAACTGGGATAATGCTGTTGGGTGGGGGGCTTTGTAAAGCTTGGTGGGAGATAGATGGGAGGGAATGGGAGAGGGGAGTGAAATACAGAAGAAAGAGAGAAGGGTTGACATGTATGTATGGGGGGAAAAGATGTGATAGAAATAGGAAAGAGAGCAGAACGTCAACGACGAACCAAAAGCAACGGTGTTCGAAATGTTAAAAATGGAGGATATACCCGCGACATTAGAAAAAAGCCTAGAATTAAGTCTTTATGTAGATATTACTGACCAGGATGTGAAGGTAGCGGTATAACATGTCCCAGAATCTCCAAGCCACGGTCAAGCTGATATCTTTCCATACAGATACAACTTCGAAAGCGCTGGGAGACCTCGCGATGCCGCTATCTCGTCTTCCTTCTCCCAGCCCTACTCGACTCAGGCTCAAACTCCTCCTCTTGCTCATCGTCTTCATCCTCGCTACTACCCTCAAAGTACTTACTCTTGACCGCTGAAGCGCTTTTCCGAGCTGATCTACGCGCCGGTGTCCTCCCTTTGCGTTCTGAAGAGGGGGGATTGCCGTCAATACCATTGGTGGCTGGAGGAGATAAAGTACGGGCTGGGGTTTTCTTGCTTGATTTAGGGGTGCTTTTGGCTTTTTTGCTTGATTGCGGTTTCGGCGTATCGATCGAGGGTTTTGAGGGTCGACCACGTTTCTTCGTGGGCGGTGGTTGTGGGATCTCTATGTCCTCGTTGCTAGGTTCTGCGGGTGTTGAAGAGGCCGTGATGGAGGATTTGAATGGTCGGCCGCGTTTCTTTGTAGGTGGTGGTTGCGGAGCATGATCGGCCTCTGTGTGGTCGTCATCGCTCGTGTCTATCTTCTTCCGCTTCGCTGAGTTGGAAAGGGAAGACGACTTTTGCTGTTCAATAGCATTGCATTCATCGGCGCTATCAGCGAGGAAGCCTCCACCACCATTCATGACGTCGCCATCTTCGCTGGAGTGGCCTTCGGGTAGGAAACCTCCCCCTCCGCCAGCAGCAGTCTCCTCTTCGTTGGTATATCCTTCAGGTAGAAAACCTCCTCCTTCGCCTTCGACATCATCCACAAGGAAACCTCCTGCCATGTTCTCGTCGACGTCTCTCAAAGCGTCCTGACTGAAATCTGTTCCTTGTTTTGTAAATGGATTGCTCTCCTCCTTCGTATGTAGATTCAATTCATCACCACCATATTCATTTCTGACCCTTTCATAAATCCTCAATCCCATGATCATCTTTCTCCATCCTGCGAGCGCTGCCTTCTCCCTTTTCTCATCTTCTTTTCGCCTTCTTTCTTCCTCGTCTTTCTCCCATTGGTCGATGACTCGATGCTCATTCTCTTCGGCTACTACGACGCCCGTGATCACAGGCACAGCTCTCTGTTTACCAAACTCGAATCCCGTGACAGCTTCGGCATAATCGATACCCAGCCGCTTACAAATTTTCATGGTACTTCTCAACGGAATGTGCACTGCGCCCTTAGGGATCATAGTCGGCACATAGCAGTCCATGTTTCCGAAGGCGTTCTTAGGAATAACGCCATTCTCGATCGGCGGTGGGATGATCCAGTCAGTCTGGTCCCATGAATACAGCCCCTGCTTCAACTTTTCTCCACCGTCTCTCTGGGCCTCCTCGACCTCGCGCTTCCGTGTCAGCGTTACGGCTCGCACAGGCACCATTTTCATCGGCGTCTCTCCGACCTTGATCTGCCGACCTTCTTTGTGCCAGCTTTCACCCGTGCGACACACCATGACGTCTTTGCGCAAGAAAACAGGTTCTTCCTGCGCTTTCTCGCCTTTCCCGGTTTTGAAAGTCTTCACTGGCTCTGCGCCAGGGAGGAGAGCTTCTTCGCGGCGGAGATGTCTTTCGAGAACATAATCTGCAGAGGTCTTATAACCTTGGAGTGTCTCTTCGCCTTCTTTCTTTTCCTTCTTCTCTGGCTTCACGGGCTTGAGGTCTTTTGCTTCTTCGAGGTCGTCAACAGCCGTTCGTTTGTTGTGAGGACGCTGGTAACCACTCATGACTGTCTTGAACCAATCGTACTCTTCATGATGCTTGATCTTGCCACGCTTGTTGTAGACAGGAACCTTTTCAATGGGAATACGCACCCCTTTGGTTCTACCAGGCCACATGTGCCGCTTTAGGTAGCGAGTGGTTACCTCTTTGGCTGTTCCGTCTGACGAGTAAGCTACAACGTAAGCGAAGACTTGCTTTGCTTTGTCGGCTTTCGCGCCGCGAGATTCAAAACCGCAGAGATGTTCTGCATTTGTCGCTACGGCTGGGTTTAGAATGAAAGGATCAACGGGATAGACTTCATGTGTGATGGGCGAAACGGCTTCTACCCAGTACATAGGAAAAGCCAGGTCGCGGTCATACTTCTTATTCGGCTTCTTTCTAGGAGTAGATGGAGTGATATCGATTACAGACTCGACGTCAGTATCGTCTAAATTATCACTGCGATCTTCGTCAGAGAGGTTGATCGGTGCATCCCTATCTCCTTTACCAGAGGATTTAGGCTTTGGCTTTGGCTTGGGAGGCTTTGACGACATGGGAGTCTCGACGTTAGACTCATGATCTGAGCTTAAGGAGCTGCTAGTTTCCTCGGTATCCCTCCGTGTTGGTATTTTCTTCTTCTTCTTTAGTGATGCTTCCTCATTCTTCGTCCACCCAAAGCCTACAGGTTGCAAGCTTGCGACTAGTCTTGCTTCGATACCTAGGCCTCTAATCAAGGAAGTGAATAGCTGTACTCCAACGTCTCGACTTCCCTCACAACTCTTGGCACACTTGCGAAAGCTTTCTATGCTCTCTATCCGCTCGCCGTGCTCCTCTTGATCGTGCTCGTCGTTCTTGAATGAAGTAATTTCGTCCTTCAGCTGAGCTGGCGATTTGTAACCTTGTTTACGCAGGCCGGGTGCAGTGATTGTAAATCGCTTTTTCCAATAAGCGGCCAAGACTTTGAGGAGGCGAATAACCGGGTCAGCACTGCTCATGTTGGGAGCCCCTTTCTCTTGTCGCTCTGCTGGCTTTCCCCAATCTCTTTGGCTTCTGACGTCCTCGCTGCCTTTACCACCTTTTCTCTTACTTTTTGAATGTTTCTTGAAAGCTGCTGGCGCATCATCTGGTGGCTCGGTATCGAAACCAGATGCCATTCTCCATTTCTTAACCTCCTTCTTCACTCCGGGCGGCAACTGGCTGACCAGTGTCTCTTGTACTTTCTGATCGCAACTCCAGCCGTTCCTCACTAAATTGTGAAATAATAGATATTGTACATGCATGCAGTGTGTTGTAGTCCGAATCTGCCTTTCTCTCTTGCTCGCTCCTTTCTTCTTCTCCGAGCGGATTACGGTAGCGCTTCGATCAGGACCTCCCAAAGTAAGCACGAGGTCACCAGACGGTATAGGTGCTGTATTCGATACGTTCTTTGCCTCGTCCTGTATTGCATCTTCCCAATCAATCTCTTCCTCGTCATCATCATGCTCGATCTTGCGCTTCTTTGCGCTGGGCAGTTCTACATCTTCGAACTCTGAGCTGCTTACATCGCTAAGGGATGTATCGGAGTCAGAGCCGTCAAGTTTTGCAAGAAAGGCTTTATTGTCTTGGAGTGTGGATCTGGCGTTCTGCTGATCCACGGCTTCGAATAGGCTTGATTTCTTGGGTTTTGGGCTCTCCGGTGGCGAATTAGATCTCCAGCGTTTCTGCGCAATGAAGGGAGGCATGATGTTGCTGCATTGAAAGGGACCGTGCAAACGGATCAACGAGAGTCCCAATCTCTTGTAGATAGCAACAGATCTTGTGCCTTGAGGGTGGAGCAGAAATATTAGACGAACGATGACGCAACTTTGAAGGTTTCCGCGTACCTGCATTCAGCCCTATCAGATCTTAGCGCGATCTGACGGCTTCCTTCGGCTTCAAGATATTCCGTACTCCGTACGCTCAATTGGAATCAGTGGGACATTCTGTATGCCCGATTCATGAAGAAATTACTTTGCTAATCAACGTCTATCCCCTGAAACTTATTAAGCAAAAGCCCGATGAGCACTTCAGCCCCTATCACTGTATCCTCCTCTACGGAATATCCAGGCGAGCCAGGATGTATAAGAAAACAGCGACCTAGTACGCCAATCAAGACCATACAATGCTATCAACCATCCCCTAAATTATGGCAGTACGAGATTTAGGTGCTACTTGAGACTGTTGGAGACAAATTATCTTCTGCAAGCCTCCCAACTCTTTTACCGATTTTTTGTTTGGATCGTTAGCACTGAGCTCACTCCTTCCATTAAATCATCCGTCCCGACGAAGGAAGGCTTCTCATTGACAGATATACCATTCCTGCACAATTATAAAACTTGAGAGAGTTAAATTAGAAATTGACCACATGTTCTACCTACCCATACATTGGTGAAAAGGGAATCTGTAGCTTCAAGTGAGGAGAAAGTCTTCAAGCTGTTGTATTAGTAGTCCATGATCAGTGAGGAGGTTGGTGTGACTGATCCGAGTAAGCACATGTCTGAATAAAATACGAGAGAAAGGCAAAGGACATCGTATGCATGGGAAGAGAGTAAGTGCCGTAGGAGCATGTCAATCGAAGAAGCCGTACCATTGCCCGATGAAAAGGAGGATACAAGGATGGTCGAAACGTTCTAAACTAGTCGAGAGAGAACTTGATTTAATCGTCTACAGCAGCCGAGTCTACTTAAGCCATGAAATGAAGGTAGCAACGACTTGGCACGGTTGTTGCTGCGGAACAATATATTGCAGAGACATAATAGTAGGGAAGGCAAATATATGAATGAATCATTGAAAAATATCGGCGTCAAAGAAAACATAAAGGTCCACCAAATACATTGAAAATGGTTGTCCGCTTTCTATTGCTTCTTTGAGTGATCCCACGCGCGTTCTCTCCCAATTGCAAGGATCAAAAGTAAAATCATCAGGGGACTGACATCCGGAGCTCTGTCAAAGCCTAGAGCTCTATCTTGATGTCAGCCCCCGAGATCTTATCGCAAGAGCCGTGAATTACTGCGACCAAATTTGTGCTTGAATCGGTGTTTGATTCGACGCAAAAGGCCGGTTTTGCTTGGCTCCTGCCTGCGTTGATGGTTTAGGTTTCGCGTGCGTTCACGATATTCCGTTCGTCGTTGCTCTTCGAGCTCACGTTCGATGGAATTTGCATCGTTCCCGAAATTGGTTTCGAGTTTGTATAAGTCACGGCGTAGCTCTTCGGCAACCTCAGCGGCAGCGATAGTTTCGAGCTCATCTAGCGCTGTCAGCAATTCTGATACCTCGTGACAGGAACTGCATATACCTTTCGATTGCTTAGGGCGAGACTTCGATGTGACGACAGTGCTTATTTGTTTTTGCCAAGTGGTGACAATGTCGAATGGTGCCAACAAAGATGGCCCTCTTCCTTTACAGGCATGGATAATTGAAGAGGCATGCTTCTCAAATACTTCGTGCTTCCACAACACCTCCTCTCCAATGATAACATTAGCACAGCATTCTTCTAGTACCTCAAACGTCATAGCAACACTTTCCCCAGAAGCGAAGATCCAACGGCTTTTGAGCTGCCCGACTGTCTCTTTCAGACTACCGTCTGCAAACTGTAATAAATTTCTGTTCGCTGGACCGTCCATATACTTTAGTCCCTTTCGTTCCACATATCTAAACAGTTTCATCTTAGCATATATCTTCAAACAATCAGGGGACACTCCGGTAAGATTATTGTTTAGAATGTAAGTGGAAAATCAAGAATGTACCTTTTACTAATCACATTGCACTCTGCCCCAGTATCCATTACAGCTAGGATCCTCCATGGTAAGGAGTTACCATTGTCTAATTCTCCCTTTAGGTATTGGTTGGTCTCTCCCAAAGACCCTACTCTATACATGTTTGGAAGGTCGAACAAACACTCCGTAATTCTGTTCCGATGTCTGGCAGACATCGTCCCTGTAGTTGCGAGAAATTCTCGCCCCAGGATGATATCGTTGATACAGTGCGGAATGACATGGCAGATGATCCTCATCGTCTTTCCCGGACTTTCTGCGAATGCCCAAAGGATCTCGGTGGTGCCTATTTCGAAGTTTAACCGAAGAGAAGTTTTTAATGATTGCTGACGAGAACTATCTCTTACCTATCGACTTTACATCTTTGCTATGTCCGAGAGTGAATGATTTTAGCGAGGGTTTTATCTGGAAGTTGCTATGTTGCGCATAGGCCAGGGTTATAATGTTTTGAGACGCTCCTGTATCTGGAAGAGCAGAGACCTTCAGGCCATTGATGTACCCTGATATTCCCCGCTTTACCTTCCTGGGTACCGAATCCCAGGTTTTGACTGTTTCGGTATTTGATGCAGACACGATCAAATTCCCATCTGGAGACTAGCAGAAGGTTCCTTTTCCGAAACATTCAAGCGCGGGCGCTCAACCGGGCGGCGCCGTTTCCGTGGCCGATCTCCTAGATGCTTCGGCTTTCTTAGCTTCTCGAATACTGGATTCATGTTTGACAGCTTGAATGAACTGTTGTGGAAGATGAAGTAATGCTGGTTCAATGAATGTACAGGAAACCGCTAGATATCTATGCTCAAATTGATTCCAAAGATTGCGATCTTCAGCTCTAGTAGAGTGCGGTCGGGGATAATACGGATCGTTAGCGAAGAAGGCTTTGACTGCTTGTTGAATGCCGACATCATTCATGGCCAGTTGTTTGCACAGGTTGAAATCGAGAAGCCATACATGAAGGGTTCGATGCGTGAAGTCATGTAGACGATGCGTAGAGGAATTTGGAGGAAGTTTTTGGAGTTGTTCGAAGGTCGGAGTTGAGGTGATGTGAGCGAAGGATGGTGCGCTCCCGAGGACAAATTCCACATCTGCAGCGTCCACTTTTGCAACCCAGTGCATGATAGCTAAGGCTTCAGCTATAGAAGAGATGAACCTGGAAGTATCGATGGTGAGCTTCTGCATGTTGTCCAATGTGAGGTTGAAGTTCCTCAAGGAGAAGAACCTCTGAGGTCTTGATCTTGAGGGTTGATCGTCGAGACGTTTTCCAAGATAAAGACGAACCAAACACTGCTTGTTTGAGGGATCACCTTTCGCAACACCTTTGAGATGTTCAGGGCAGAACTCCTCAATCAGAGCTTGTCTCATGATAGCAGGCACTGGAAGGATGCGCTCGGTAAACAGTCCATTGGTAGGCTGCTGAAGATCCTGCGGAAAGCGATCGGAATTGTTGTCCCACCATTCTCGGTCTGCGGCGTTAACGTATGCATAGCAACGAGGAACACGAATTTCGCAATCGAAATTCTTTTTGGACACAGTTGTGAAAGCTTCGAGGATTTTTGTGTGCATAAGGTAGTCATTCCACAGCTTAAGACTCTCCGAGATCATCGTCGTACGTTTCTCAAGTTTGACGACCTGGGCTGTACCAGTCCACTCTAGGACTGTACCGCAAGATCCGGCTCCGATGGGTTTGAATTTTTGCAGCTCTTCGTCTTCCGCTGCTTTCTGATATCGCTGTGCGAATGATGAGCTTGTGGAAATTACCGATCGTGTAGAAATGGAGTATTGTAATATTTCCGAGGGGGACTCGAGCTCTAGCTTGCGACGTAATTTGGAAGTGAGTTCTATGTCTTCCATGAGTGACGGGGTAATTGATATGTCGGTTTCCTCGGTGCGGTGTCCCATTTTGTGAGACATGTCAATGGCAATGAGTCTGATGGCAACGAGACTTGTGGCAATGAGACTTATGGAAATGAAACTTGTGGGTCTTCTATGATTGTAAAAGTGTTATGGTCACGTAGGTATTTTATGAGTGAAAAACTGTAGAAATGATGAGGCAGACCACTGCTTAAATAACCATGCCAAGTCTCAACCACCAACCACTAGCGGCTTTTTTTTTTTTTCAAAATTCAACCGAAAGGAAAATGAGTCACAAAATGATAGATCAAGGTTTTATCAACACTGAGACCCCTTTTTGCTCGACTTGATATACTCACCAGAAATATTCTGATTAGCCGAGAGCTTTCCAGAACAGACTCCCATTTCAGACCAAAACCGACCAGTACAAGGCCTCAAGATGATGGTGTCAGTACAGCCCCGATAACATATTGCTTGTTGCCATTGTCTACGGGTCCTTGGAGAATATCCCAAACGACGTCTCGGAACAACGACGTCTCGGAACCACATGTCCCATCAGGCATCCTGATTGGATCAGCATCAGAGACCATCGATCCTTCAAGAGCAAAAATATTTCGAGCTCTAGCTTCCGAGCTGCACAGCCAGGTGTCCCATCATCTTGTGTCCATTCGCCCACAGTAAGAATTCTCGTTCCGACTCGATCAAGCAGCATTATGAGCCTGCATCGTACTTTGACGCACCAGTGGGACCAGCTACTGGTACCGACATCTTACAATGACCACGTTCATTAGTAGCCGAACGAGCACCCGTTGAGCGAGAATCAGCTCCGACAGATCGAATGCAATCCCTCGGGAGCTCCGCTGGTCTGATCCCACGAGTGCATTGCATACTGGTGTTGATCAAGCTAATCCTTTTCAAGGCACTGAGAAACAGGTATGGATCGTTGCAAAGTAAGAGGATTGAAGAGCTGGGCCTGAAGCCCCAGCAATGAAGTAAGGTTACCATTAGTCAGCTGCCAAGGATCTAAAACCACGTGATCTCTCGGCAAAGCCCGCCTTGGAAGTCGACTGCGGATGTCAACTGGAAGTTAGATATCTGGCTACCTTAGCTTTATACCATTCCCAATCGTAGCCCAGAAGACTTTCAAAAATAAAATCCGAGGCATGTTGGAAGTTGAAGAACACACAATCTCCAGATCCAAATAACCGTCAAAAACGTACAACCATGCTGCATTCCAAACGCTATGAATACATACATTGAACCCGCCAAACTATGATGAGCATGAACACTGCTCGTAGCGAAAAGAAAACGCCCAATGCATCGTCGCTTTATGATATATGGCCGCTACCTCCTCCTGGACTTCCCCCTCTCTAGCCCCTCCCTCTCCCTTCCGCTCTTCATCTCTCCATACCGTCCTCTTTCCCTTGTTGTATCATACGCTCTGAGTACGCGATCCTGACTCTCATCCGCCTGACTGAACGCATACCCTCTCTGTTTCCGCATCCTCTGCACCTGCCGCACTTTCCTGATCGCCTTCTGGAACTGCTCCATCCTCGGTCTATAATCTTGGATATTGTATTTCTGGATTTCTTGAACGTGATGATAGGTCTGTGGGCGATACATGCGCTTGTAGTACTTCCAAGCGAAGTCACGGAGCAGCGCGAGGAAAGGAAGGAGGATGACCATGAGGTAGAAGACCGGGGAGGTGAACATTCGAGGAATGACAGCGTAGTATTCAGTGCTGAAATTGAGTTTCGGGGCGACGGTGCCGTAGACTGGGATAAATGCGAGCCAGATGACCATGGAGCCGGGGATGGCGAGGAAGGTGTATTTTGTCCAGATATTGGTGACTAAGGCCGCTTTGCCGAGGACTACGGCAAGGACGGCGGTGTAAAGTGAAGTTCCCCACACCCAATGGCCATCGATCTTGCCATCGCCGCCAATGAGGTCAAAGTACCAGATGCCTTGAGAGACAAAGTAGGCGATTAAGCTGTGATAGAAGCCATTCGCGATCCAGGCCCAGAAAGAGTGCATCTTGAAGAAGACGCCCTTTTGGCCGAGCTGGTAGAGTTGGGGGTAGCGGTCGAGGAGGCGGGCGGAGATAAATTGGTCAAAGATGCCCATGACGAGGGGAGGAAGGACGGTAAAAAAGACGTTGTAGAATGAGAGAGTCCAGGATTCGAAGATGACTTGGCCAGAAAAGGCGTTTTGGAAAGAGTACTAATTCAAGGGTCAGCTATTGGGGACGGAATATGTAAGAGGAACACTTACCCAGAATTGGGTCATATATAGAGAGATGTTCTTGTAGAAGGAGTAGAGAATAACCTTTGAGATCCGCTGGTAGCTCCAGGCACCATGCACAAGGAGTAGCTTTCGAAGATATCGAAATTGCCCAATTGCAACGTCGGCGCTTCTCGCTGCTTGAAGACCCTCAACTCCGCTAATCCCAACGCCGACATGAGCTGCTTGAATCATAGACACGTCGTTAGCTCCATCGCCAATGGCTAGGAGAATGGCTTTCAAATTCCGCTTTACGAGCTTGACGACTAAAGCCTTCTGCAGTGGAGATACACGACTAGGTAACCGTTAGCTCTCACGCACGGAATCGACGCTGAAGTCTCAACATACCAGCAAATCACAGCCTTGCACATTATAGCTAGCTCGAGAAATATCTTCTCCATATCCTTTTCCAAAGCATAAGTCAGGGATTTGCCATCGATAATCAGAGCCAGAGTATCTAGCTCTGCGCCGCTAGTTGTTTGGCTTCTGATAGCCGTAAGCTTTTTCGTGAGATTGTCTCTTGTTGCAGCAGAGCTTTCTTCATTGACGATCAAAAGCGTCATATCTTCGCTTATTAGTTTACAGCTCATACCGATATTAATGGCCGTCTCTTGTCTGTCACCTGTAAGCACCCATACTTTGATACCCGCTTCCTGCAGGGTGTGGATTGTATCGGGTACACCATCTTGTAGCTTATCTTCGATAGCTGTTGCGCCAAGGAGATAGAAATCATGCTCGATCAGCTCGGCTGCTTTGTCGAGCTCTTCAGCGCGATTTCCACTGACAGTCGTGGAGGCCTTTTCGAAGATCTGCCACCACTGTTGGAACTCATCCTCAGGCACCTCACGCATTGCTAAGCAAAGAGTCCGCAAACCTTCGGTCGCGTACTCTTCGAGATGCTGCAGAGTGGCTTCTACAATGGGATTATCTTTACCCAGCCTCTCAAGAATGACGGTATCGGCCCCTTTACAGTAACAACGTACTTTGCCGTCTGGGCATCTGAAAATTGTAGACATTCTTTTTCGAGTTGAGTTAAATTCGCAGACTGCCAAGAGCTCATACTCCTGCTCTTCGCCTTCAACCGAGATGGTCACTGAGCGTGGTCTTCGTGTGGTGAATTTGTAGCCCATTAATACGGCACCTTCCACTAGAGCCCCTTCGTCTGGAGACGCTGCTTGATATTTGATCTCTCCTGGTTTCTCGTCTCGTCTTTCAGGAATGACAGTATGGCATGTTGCTAGTAGAGCCAGGAAATGATGTATTGCTGTCCGACTTGCATGCGTCTTCAAATTCTCTCGAAGCCTCTTGAAATCATGGAGCCCTGGACCATCCACATCCGTTGCCCTTCTATCTTCCGATATCTCGTCAGAGTACTGTATGCCCCCAATCGAACACTGCCTAAACTCCATCATGTTGCACGTTAATGTGCCAGTCTTGTCGGAAAATATGTATTCGATTTGCCCTAGCTCCTCAACGAGGGACGAAGTCCTACAGACTGCAGCCGTGTCTGTACGGTCATAGTATATGTCAAGATCCGAATTGATGAGAAATGCATGGTAGTACTTCACTATTTCGATAGTGACGAACAAAGATATAGGGACTAGATTGGAGTATAATACCCAGTAGGTGAAGATGTCGGAGAAAAATTGCTTTGCCGCGTTCGTGTCGTCGATGAAAAGGTACCATAGATTTTTACTGGCAGTCCTTCTTACGATAAGATCGCCGACAGAGCTAATGATGCTCAGTATCACCAAGATGGTGACCAACATCAAAATTTGCTTGTTGACCATTCGTTCTACGTGCGTACTCTTGATCGGCGTAGCTGTTGCGTTTCTCATTAATTTCGTCTCGTGTCCCGTGAACACCACTATGCCGTGGATCCAAGGCGTATTCCGTAGCGTCGCTCCTCTCAGAAGTAATTGATCAGGGGCTAAAGGCAATTCCTTCTCTCCACCCCCAGCTTGCATTGTGAGCGTCGCTTCATAAGTGTAGAGACTACTGTTGGGTTGCTCCGACCGCACTTTGCCGGTCAACCTGCTGAGCTCGCTAGGGCTGACCAGATTTGCAGTCTCTGGTATGGCTTGCTTAATCTTTAAGTTTGTTTCTCCGTCAAGATTTGCTGTCTCGATGTAACATAAGCCTTCGGGCTCCGAGCTTGCGAGTAGTACAAGGTCCGCCGGAAAAGGCTCTTCTGACTCCACCCTGACGATATCTCCGACAGCTACATTGACCCATCTCATGTTCTCGAATGATGATCCCTTGAGTACCTGTGTTTTTGAATGGTTCAGAGATTTGTCCGAGTTCTTTCTTTTGAAGTCTTCCACTAATTCCTTTCCAGCCGAAACCAATAAAACAACTATTAATGGCCCAATTGTAGTATACCGATTTGTGGGTGAGATATTTGGTATCTGCTGCAGCACTGCTGTGAATAAAAAGAACAGATTGGCGTACTTGGAGAATTGCTCGAACAGGAACTTCGGGAGGAATGTGGCGACATTGTATTTGGCGGTCGAGACGTGATTGTCAAGGTATTTGTTCGCAGAATTCGCAGGGGGATTGTTGAGATGTATTATTCGAGGGCCGAGCGTTGAAGGGTCAGGTTTGCCGCGACCAAAGCCGAATTTGAAGTTGCTAGCGTTCAAGCCCTTGTGTCCAGGCTTCTTGACCGGCTCATCGGTAGTGCCACTGTCCGTTCGCTTTTGACCAGCGTCAGGTGATCTTAGAGGCAGATCCATTTCCGAATATTGTGACCCCATCCCAAGCATATTCTTCGCCCTCCCCATCAGGCCACCCCCCATACCGAGAGCACTGTTGCGATTCCTTGCACGCCCCCCGCCCACTACGGGAGAACTCGCGTCGTCTGCAGCAGCGCCGGTATGATAGTATCCTCCCGGCATAGAGTCGTCATCTATTTCATCCATGTCGGAGTATCTTTGATAATTGTTGAGGCCTGAAGTCTGTGAATATGTACGGTTGTCTTGTACTAGGTATGGTGGCTGCGGTGGCTCACTGGCCGATGCTGGACCACCTGGGAGCCCAGCGGCCGAGCGTTGCGCCCCCACGAATTCATCGTAAGAAACTGACGGACGAGACGGATTGGCGTCCGAGCTGTCGATGTTGTAATGATGCAGAAGATTCTCATCACGGACAGGAGGGGGATTTCCAGTATGGTAAACTGGCCCTGAGTCGTCCAGATCTAAGAGATTGTCATTGCCCGGCTGGGTTCCTCCCGGCAGCCTCCCAGCCATATTTCATGAACGTTGCCAACCTCCGCCAGCTTCGAATAGCCCTACAGTCCAGGAATTGAATCAACTCCGAGCATCGCTGTCACCCAGTCTTGTTCTGCGCATGCTCAAGTTCCAGTGCAGAGTATCACTTGAAGGGCGAGAGGCCGCGTAAGGGTTGATCGTAAGCTGTAGGCACGGTATTCCGCCGAATCCAAGTACAGAAAATGTTCAGCGATGCCGCGGATGATATGCAAACGATCGACTCGGGCTATGGTGTACTGGCTCACGGTAAGGGTTTGGGTGGTGAATGATTAAGGTATCATTGTCCAGCTACGTTGCTGCTCTCCGGGGGTGGTTCCGCAGACGGGACGCCGTTGCCATACAAAACGAAGGCTTGGCAAGACCCAAACCTTAGCGTCTTTCTCCACAGAACCCTAAGATCTAAGTGCCCGCCCACCACGCCTGTACTTTCAGGCTTTCAGCTGTCTCATCGTCAAATCTAGTCTCGAAGTACGTCACCAAGAGAATATCTTGCAATATGGTCTGCGCAAAATGCCAAAAGCTTCAGAGGACTATGCTTGCTACTCCGGGAGTCAAGCGCAAGAACGACATGTACTACGGCTCGCCAACTGCTGGAGGCGGTGAAAAGAGCAAGTCCTCGTCTACCCAAGGGCCAACGGGCATCGGCAAGGTGCGTGCTTCGGCATTTCACATGTAAATCACCAAACTGATATATACGTTGTCGTGCAGAGCAAGCTTCTCAGCAAAAGTGCAAAGAATCCCTACGCCGCCTATGCGAGCTCATGCAGCACATGCAAAACCAAGACAGAAGAGGGGAGAAAGTACTGCCAGCGCTGTGCTTACAAGGCTAACGGTCAGTTTGCATTTGCCTGACTCGAGGATCCAACGTCATTGACAAGAAACGCAGCATGTGCCATGTGCGGTAAAAGTCAAAATAAGGAGAAAGCAAAGGACGGAGCCCCTGTCATACAGGGCCAAAGGTTCTCAGCGAAATGACAATCTGTGGACTCGAAGACCTTTCCCTATCCCGCAATTCACCGGCGAACAAGCGCTCTACGAGTGCGGGATACAAAACATAGCTTGGGCTGGGTTGGACGCCTGGTCATGTCACAGGGCTTGAATGGGTATCATGCCTAGCCAGTATCTCTTTTATCGCCCATGCAAATGGCTTTCCTAGCCACCTCCGAATGTTCGGCATTGCGACAAACGGCGGGCTCCTAAATTGGACATCTCGGTCCGGAATCATGGAACACAATGCTCAGCTCATCTTTGCATCATCCAAATCCCCTTCCACATAACCTTCATCTACAACATCATCCGGCACCTCATCAACCTCGAATTTGGTACCGAGGGCTTCCTTCCCTTCCCTGATCATAGCTTTCAATTGTTGGTTGAAGCGTTTAAGGTTGGCATCATCTTCGATCTCACGCCTCCTGATCCTCGCCATATGTTTCTGAACATCGGCGCTAACAGGACTCTCATGCTTTGGCGACGAGATGGGCGATCTAGGATGAGCATACGAAGCTGGACGCCCTGGTTGCAATGCCGGCGATCCAGCAAACGATGTCAGACATGGTCTTGAAGCCGGTAGTATCGGCCTTTGGCCTGGTCGTGAAGGTGGTCGCCGTCCGGGCGAGGATGACTTGAGAGGTACCTTCCGGGCTGTTATTCGACAGGGGCTTGTCTCCCGAGAAGTCCGTGCATGGTTCCTTTCAACCATTATCCAGCTTGCTCCTAAGTCGGATTCACCTTTCTCCCTCTGCAACCTCTTCGCTGGTCGAGATGGCGTCATGTGGTCGTGCGACATATAGTCAGGAATATAATCTTCATCCGGAAAGCCACCGGGTGCTAAGGCGTGTCCATCGTCGACAGAATCCATTTTTTCTTTCTCGTCGTATGATTCCCATATGCTTCGCTGACCATCTACTGTGTTGATTGGCGGACGCATCGGGTACCCTTGACCGCCGCCAGCGTAGAAGCCCCGGAAGGCATTTGTTCTGCAGAATTCCCACACTTTTCCAGCGACCCCAATTACACTGTAAATGGTCCTGCCCCAGCCGTCTTGACGGGAAGTGACCCTAGCATGCCGTGAGCGTCCATTGCCCTCTCTTGCCAATTGTGGGAAATAAGACTCCGGACTCGATCCACTACCCGGCCGCCATCCTCTGCCACCTCGTATAGTAAAATCTGGAGATATAGCGGACTCCCTTCCCGAGGCGTATCCGGCTGTTGGCGTATCCAGTCCGCCAGCAAGTCGATACCGCGTATTTACAAATGGTGCAGGGCTCATCGCTCCTGGTGTGCCCACAGTAGACTGAGCATTTGCCCAGCCATGATCATCGAAATGTGGCACTGCTTCGTCGGAGACATGATTGTCCTGCCGTAACCGTTTACGGCTTGTTTGAAACCCATCTTCGCTGGACAGCGAGGTTGTTGACTGGTGGAGGACGGTAGATGCGGAGGGCGTTCGGGGCGGTTGGAAGATGTGCGATCGCGCGCCTACATCGGTGTCGAGCTTTGGTGTTAAGACATGATCAAAGGCGAAGGAACCAGGCATGGCAGAATGACAGTGTGAAACCATATTGGAGTCGCGTGGAATGCTGATGGGTGTTTCACATGAATAGCTTGATTGTGGGGTATTATTGATCAGCCTTACGGGCCTCGGGTTGCCATGGTATCGAAGCCGTGCATGACCATATTACCCTGACCTTCAGTGATTCACAACTTGTCACTATCGAAGCCGTCACGGGTAGCTCTCGTTCTGAAGCGAGAGCATGTCAAGGATGGAAGCTGCAGCGAAGACATTCTTCTCTTCGTCCCACTTCGCCGTTGCTGGAGCCAGCCAAAATCCAAACAAATTCGGCCACAGATTGCTCGCCTGGTACGACTCCCGCTCGCTGCCAGTACAGCCTATTACACCATCGACATCTGAGATCTCTATTAACTCAACTCGATATTCTACGCTTTCGTCGCCGTCCGAGCTCCCACACCCAACGCAGACCTCGTTAAGCATCGTCACCCAGCCTTCAATCACACTACAAATACTCCGCGAAGCCAAGCAAGTGGGCGTTCCTGCAGTATGGCTGCAGCCCGGCAGCTTTGATAAAGAAGGCCTCGAGTATGCCAAGAAAGAATTTAAGGCTGGTGTGGGCGGGCATGAGGGACATGGAGGTGAGGGATGGTGTGTCCTCGTCGATGGGGATGCTGCAATCCAGGCTGCACGCGATACGGCTCAAGAGAAGCTGAAACTCTGAAGAATGATGCGGATGATCGATTCCGTTCCAAGTCAGCAAAACGATGCTCGAGGACTACGTAATACTTTAGCTGCGGTATTAGTCATGGTCCACCCTGATCTCACTCCTTTGGGGGTCTAACATCGGCATCCCATGCTCAATAATGACGAAAGGGGCAACTACTCGTATCACTCGACTGCCTTTCATTACGTAGTATAAGTATTTACACCACTTTTCGACTGTTTCATTCACTTTTTGTTAGGCATAAACCTTCACAAAAAGCCAACAACGTCCGCCTCATCCGTATTATCCCATTGTCGGGTGAGCGGTGGCTTACAGGAAAAGGTTTGATACCTCCTTGCTTTTATCACTCCAGGTGTATCAAACATTCTTTTCATTTTTTTGGCCCTTTGGTGACTTCAACGACCCTGCGACCATTTAGTGGTTTTGGTTCATCAGTCACAAGGATCCGTGGTTAAGCAACACATACCTCCGCAACCCTTCCTGGACTATGCGTTCATCCATAGAAAATATGAGACGAAACCAGCCTGGTTCCTCGGCACGCATCGCTTTTCCAGCCGTCATATAAACCTGGTTTTGCAACAAAAGCTCCAACAGTTTGGCCTCAGCGTCCCACCTATCTTGGCATGAATCACTGGAAGCTGGCAAGAAAGGTCTAAGATCAACCCAGAGGAAAAATCCAGCATTACTTCCGAGGGAGTACTTGATCCCATGATTATCCAGCATTGTTCGTACTTTAACATTATTATCCGCAAGACGGTCTTGACTCTTCTGCAAAAAGGAATCCATCCAACTCTCGTCTTCAAGCATCGAGATTGCGACCTTCTCATCTGCTATACCAGACCAATGAAAATGTGTTATCGTGCTCATGGCCCGCATGAGTTCTCTGTTTCTGCTGTAAAAGCATCCAAGACGTATACCTCCAGCAGCCGTATCTTTGCTCATACCGTACAGCAAGTGAAAATAATCAGGCTGTATGTACTGTTCTGTTTCCACTGAAAGCACAGATTGGAACTTGACAGCCTTTGGATCCGGTACATGGTACACGGACAACGCATAGACTTCATCGACAACAAGATGGACTTTGTAGTTCTGGCATAGCCGCATGAAGGCAATCAAAGCATCGTGGGTATAGCATCTTCCGAGGGGATTGTGTGGGTGGCAAAGGATCAGAGCCTTTATCTTACTCCCATCATTTCGATCAGCTTTCAGCATTTCTTCGTATGGTTTCACACCATCCGCAGTAAATTGGTCAATTTCTCCAAAGCTCACGTATGTGCACCGTATCCTGTTATGCTTTTAGCTCTCGCCCTATTCCAAGAGAAGCTCGAAGGTTATTACAGACTTCGCTTTAGTACCAAAATCGTCTTCAAAAGCTTGATAGCATGGTCGAGATAGAAGGACTGCATCACCAGCGTCGCCAATTGAAAGTCCCAGCAACTCACACAGCGATGTGACACCACTGGCAAACAAGAGCTCATCTGCTTCAACGGCTCGATGGGGATGGAATTTCCTGTTTATATGCCTAGCCATGGCCTTTCGTAACCGCGGAGATCCCCATGGATTGACCCCATAACTGAAGTCGTGGGCTTCAAAGGATATCTAGCCATCGTCAGCTTGCTCAAGGGCTTTCTACAAGAAAATCAGAGCCAGTTGCTGAAGGGTCATGAGCGAGTCAGCGTCTTTGGCGGAGACACGCCTACCCGAACAACATAGACTCTATGTATCTCTTACATGTTTCGTTGCGAACTCGGCAACATCCTGAAGCATAAGATACTGAGGTCACGACTTGGGTCAGTCATCGTTTTCTCATCAGTCCCTCGGGCACGCTAGGAAAGGCCTACGTTTTCTGACACTCCAAGGTTGACAAACCCATTTGGATTTGATTCAGGATGGTATGGATTGGCAAGGATTTGCGAAAGCCTGTCCCATGGGCTGCCCTTAGCCGCGAGTTCGGCCCCACGGCTCGAGAGTGAATGGTATTTGGCAGGATGATCCATTTAAGATATACCAAGCTAAAGATGAGAAAGTTGAATAGAGATTCAATGGGAGCTCGCACAACAACCTCCGATACAAGCAAACAATCAAGTACATCATGTCAAAAGCGTGATGGCTACATGCGGAATGACGCAATGCTACTACTTGCCAACCAAAGAAGTACCAGTCTACCTCACAACCTAACCGAGCGAACATCGAGTGCAGCGACCTTATTTCAAGAAGAAACCGACTCAGCTTTCCATGTCAGGTTGAAAGATTGGCAGGCAACTGAAGACTTACCCCCAAGCCCCCATCGTCTCATCAATGAACCCTTCGACTTGAGGAGACAAAGCCACCATGGCACAATTTGCGTCTGTCTACCTCGATCTCCACTCGGTAATTCAGACCAAAGAGCTATTCTGACCATGCATCAGCAAATCTTCATTTCCTCATGCCGCTTATGCCGCGCTGAGACCATCATATCCGCGATCCCTCTACGACACAGTCCTAAACTATCACCACAGCCCCAGGAACATCTGTATTGATCTCGGCTCCGGTCATGGTCTCATTGCGCGATCCCTCGCAACGTGCTTCTCCCAAGTCATTGGCACAGATCCCTCATGCGGCATGGTGCAGCAAGCCCGATCCTCAACCCCGAACGCAGAGTACCCGAATGTAAGCTATCAAGAAGCAGTAGCAGAGAGTATGCCATTCCTCAATGACCAAAGTGTCGACATGATCGTCTCGGGTCAAGCAGCGCATTGGTTCGATCCTGCTCCATTCTTCCATGAGATGAAGCGAGTCGTCAGGAAAGGCGGCACGCTGGCTTTGTGGTGCTACAAAGACCATGTTTTCGTCGATTCTCCGAACGCAACGCAGGTGCTGAACGACTATGCGTATGGCGATGATGAGAATTTACTAGGGCCTTATTGGCAGCAGCCTGGTAGGAGTAGAGTACAGAACTTACTACGTGATTTGCAGCCGCCCGAGACCGAGTGGGAGGATATTCAGCGAGTTGAGTATGAGCCCGGTACTCATGGACCCAGATCGGGTGAAGGGACGATGTTTTTGAGTAAAAAGATGAGCCTGGGTGATTGCATGAATTATATCCGAACTTGGAGCTCGTTTCACGGCTGGCTAGAGAAACACCCAGAGTCTATAAGGCGAGAGGATGGTGGGAATGGGGATGTCATTGATGAAATGCTTGATGAGATGGTCAAATTTGAGCCGAAGTGGCAAGGCGACCCAGAGATCAAGGGAAAGGAAGTTGATATTGAGTGGGGGACCGGACTTTTGCTTGCGAGGCGCAGATGATTCTTTTGCTGCCCCAGATCCAGTATGACCCCCAGCTAAATCTCAATGCGTTCCGGAGCGCAGTGATTGCGTAATGGCTTCCAAATCGGGCTCACGGTTTTGTTCCATAGGAGTGGAAGGTCTCACTGTTTGACGATGTCGATCAACTTATACGTCACCGCTTTCTCAAACCAACTATCTCAAATGAGACTGAAAAACCCAAAATCTAGATTAGAAAGCGTATCCCTCCTGGAGCTAGCGTCACTGCTACGGTTGCTCGAGTTATCCTACAACGGAAGGTACCTCCGGCGCTGTAGTCCGGTTTTTGGGACCTGGCTTCAAAGCGAGCTTCTAATTGAGCGTACATTCTGAAATAGTCTTGTATTTGCTATGGGCGCAACCCTGAAGATACTCTATTCATTAATGCTATAACGACGTTCACCTCTCTTTTCCTTCATTGACTCTAATATTCTGCCTTACCGATGCGTAGTATTGAACGAGTACCATGAACGATGAAGTAAGTGTATGCTGATCGCCAACCGACTCAGGAAAAACATGCGCAACCGCCTTTTCAAAGGTTTGTATCGTTCTTACGATCAGATATCGCTATATAGCCCCTCCATCCATCCCAAGTCCACTGCCTATCTCGTTGAAGGTGATATCATTCCCCACAGCCTATTAGATCTATCTTCCTCCACCCTCGAGAAAGAAAAAGAGACTCACGTTCTTTAACCATTCGCTCCAGTCTCCTCCTCATTTTCATCCAGATCCAACAAAAAAACAACCCACCCAAGAAAAATGTACCTCGTAATCTCCCTCCTCACCACCACCACCACCTCTCTCTCCCCTCCCCCAAAATGGCTCCCACCCTACAACCTCCCCAACGCCACCATCCGCGCAATCTTCAACCAAACGCTGCCCCGCTCGCTCGGTCGCCTCCTTCTGGAACGGGGATCCAAGATCAAGTCCCGTTGCGTGGAGTTCTTGCTGGAGAATAGGGTGCTGGAGGTTTGATTGGGGTGGGGGTTGATGTGTTGGATGGGAATTGGGAGGTAATATATATATATTTTTCCTGCCTGCTTTTGGTTGTTTTAGGGAGGGGGGAAGGGGGAAGGGGGAAGATGGGGAGATTACAAAACGAAAAGAAAAGAAGAAAAAGGAGAAATGTTATAGCTAACCCCCTCCTTCTTATTAAACGCACAGAGCTACAGCGGCACTCTACGATCCGCAAACCCAAAAGCGATCTACTGGGGGAGCGTCGAGTATGAGGATCGGTTCTTGGGGCGTCAAGTATAGGGCATCCGTCCCAATCTTTTCTACGCTTTCTCTTTGTGGGTAGAGTAGCGCGATTTGAATAGATGAATATTAGTGCAAGTGGGATAATGAGACATATCAAGGAAGAAGAAGGGCGGGAGAAGGAGGAAAGAAGTGGAAAGAAGTCGAAAAAGGTTGAGGAGAGATGGGTAAGGGGAGGGGGTTGGTGGTGGTGCTTTCTTTCCTTTTCTCTTCTTAGTAAGATAGTTATGAATATAGTATTCAGAGAGAGACAGAATGAGTACGAGATTGGAGTAATCCCCGTTTTATTGACAGTTAATAGATCAGTTTCGATGTTTTTTCTGGGATAGTCATTTCAATTCGATATAGCAACTGGCACTATCCTTTGCTAAGAGCGTTTCATAACCACCCCCACTTTTCGGGAATTGGTTGCACTCTTTTCGGGGAGTGCCGTTTTTGGACTATAGGGGTTGTGGTGAAAGCTTCGGAAGGGATAGGCGGTTTTTGGAATCCTGGTTTGGGGTGAGGGAGTTTGTGGGGATTTACCCCATGCTGGTGACGGTGTCTGTGTTTTTTACTCTGTCCTAGGATCAAGAGTCCAAGTAGTCGGATTTTCAGTTGTGAGTAGGGATATATGTACCTTACTCCGCGTCGTCATGCTTTCTACTTCCAAGACCCAGGAATAATTCATCAATGAAGTATCATTCCCGCGAACTGGGGGTAATCCTCGATTCAAATAGATTGCTCTCCAAAGAGCTCAGGACCGAAAGATGGGAGAAGCGTTCATCCTTACCTCGACAGCGAGAAGCTGCTGATACACCTGAGAGTAAAGGAACGATTTAGTACCTGCATGGGGAAGTGGCCATCCGCGATGTAGAGGAAACGATAGGATCTAAAGCAAAGGAAGAGATTGTGGCATTCAGCTTTTTCTTCTGATGTCCAATGGTTTAGTCGATGGGAAAACTTGATTTGCTTGTTTTGTCAATCGGTTTGCATAAAAATGAATGTCAAGACAAGTCTGCTTGAGATCGATAACTCCCTTTCTCGGGGATATGGGGGTTTGGATGCTGTACCACTGGAGCTTCACATCCCCGTCCGTGGGGTTTCAGACCATGCATATAAGCAGCTCGGAGATTTCAAATAATGCTGCACGATCCGCGTTGAATGGGGTTGGGGACCTGGCAGTGGTTATACGCAGAAATAGCAGACAGTCGAACAATTCTTTGATTCTGCTCCGAGCAATCCAAAAAGAAACAACTTTTTACTGGAGCTGGCGAAAGCGATGATGAGGGAATCACCGTTTGGTCTTACGCCCGGGGTACTATATAGACAGAGGGCAGAAACACTGTACAGCGCTGGTCATCAGAGCTTGACCATTCGCTCGCCTCCGAGACCGTCTTCGAGCTCCGATCACCTGAGTCTGACCCAGAGCTCTCATCTTCTGAGCTGGAATCCCTCATGTGCGTATCTCCCTGCATTGCGTTCAACTTGTCGTTGACCGCCTTGTCCGCGATCTGGTTCTCACTCCTCGAAATCCATTTAATCTTCAGCGTCCCAATATGATCGCAAATCTCGTGCTCCAGATCCAGAGCTTCTTGAATAAGGTCCCTATTAGCAACTTTGTTCCCGGCTGAGTTGGTCCAGCCATTCTGTATCCATTTGCGGCTCCATTGCGTGATGCACTTGTATGCATACCGTGAATCGGTATCGATGCGGACCTTTATGCCAACATTTTTTTTGAGTTCGTCGCCTTTGTCCCTCGCCATTTCTAGGGCATGCACGATGGCTGCCAGCTCGGCGCGCTGGCTGGTCGGTGATGGGTTGTTCGGGAGAGCCCAGGTGTAGCTTTTCGAGCTGCCGTTTCCATGGAAGCGGACAACGGCTGCAGCGCCCACAGCGTCGGCGTAGCCATTTCTCCTGCACCCTCCATCCACCTTCATTGCCATTATATAGACCGTGATGCTGCCACGACAGGACGTTGGTATGAGACAGCAGTGCAGTAGGTAGATTTTGAAGCTATCACTTCAGCCCATATCAGTATCAAGATGAATCGTTCTGCTGCACTCTTCCTCTTACCTGAACCCTCACAAAGGAGCTAACTCTCTAGTCAAGCCTAGACGTAAGGTCGCCTCTGATTCTTTGGCTTGCGAGACAATTGCAAAATTGAGAGGATCACTGCGGTTGAGGCCGGAGCGTCCCTATTTAAAGTTCGTCTCAAATTCGAAACCTCCAACGAGCCGAACAAAGAAGATTCGAGATACGCGTCTTCCCGACGCCCTTACGGCGCTGGTTTCGGCCATTGTTGACAGCGCACGGATCTGTAGAGGATGACCTTGGTCCAAAGATCAGGAGATGCTTCTTGATATGTCGGTCTCTTCGTGCGTTCGTTTGACGAGATTGTAAGGGTACGGAGTGAACTCTGGGCTTTTTGATGAAGATGTGATTTGACGGACAAGAAAGGCTTGGCGCATGATCAGCCCTCCAGCCCTATCGGCACGTCGGCGGCTGTGCCCGTTCATACACCAATAAGTTTATTGCCCAATCAACGTACGTTCATTCGTCAATCAACGCGTTCATTGATCAATAAACAAGTATTGACAAATAAACGCGTTGATTGATCAATATTCAAATCATTGACAAATGATTTAGTGTATTGTTCAACGCACGAATATTGTTGATGTTTCAACGCATGCCGCTTTTGTGATTTGACGTATTAATTGAAAATTCGCAAATTTTCGTCGATAATGTGCAACGAAATTTTTCGCAAATTTTTCGTCGATATCGTGCAGCGAAACTTCTTCTTTTGCAGCGAAGTTTTACAATTGCACAACGCATGTTTCATCGCAAGTGATCGTCGAAACATGAAATCAGTAATCGAAAAAAGATTTTACATTCGATTGTTTAATTTTGAGTGAAATCGACAAGAATTTTACTTCAATTTTATAAATGAAATGAATGATGATGAAATTGAATTTGAAAATTGTGATAAAATTTTTGATGTTTTGAAATGAACAGATTTCAATGAACTTGAATGAGCATCAATGAGTTTGAATGAACATGTGTCGCAATGATTAAACAGCGAACTGTCGTAATATTTGAAAAATGAACATTATATTTACAAAAAAATGATTGTAAAATAGAATGACTAAATAAAATTAATGAATACATCAATGCGAAATATTGATTTTCGTCGCATAACGATTGACACAATGTAAAAATTATCAATGTCGCATCGAATTTATATATCAAAATAAAAAATCAATAATCATCAAGCAAAATCGATTGATTAATTTAGCGATACGAATTGTAAATAAACATTTTTCATTCATAAAATCGTTGATTCGAATCGTATGATGAAAGCAATCAACAAAATGCAATTGAAATTTCATTCATGAAATTAAAAGTCAAAACGTAATCGTAAAACAAAATCTGACGATGAATTTCGATTTGAAACATTTGTTTGACTAATTGAAAATTTTCGCTAATATGTGATGTATAACAGACAATAAACATTATTTTTTTTGATTTGACAATGTTGAAAAACAAAATTTCGAGTTGAAAATCAAAATTTCGTGTTGAAAATCAAAATTTCGATACACAAAACACGAAATTGAAAAAAAAAATGATCGAAATGTTTGATTGAACAATGATGATTGCGAAAACGTAATTGAAAATGAAAAATCATGACAAAATACGAGCGATGTGATCGTATGAATTAATGTCGAGAAAAATTGTGACAAAATAAAAACGAAATGATCGTATTTAACAAAAAAAAAAAAAAAAAAAAAAAATTAAAAAAAAAATTGAAAAAGTCAATAAATTTCGCCAAAAAAAAAAATTTTGTACAATTGTTAATCGATTTTTCGATGATTGAAATTTGATATCATTTATTTCGTCGTGTTGAAAAAAAAAATCAAAATTCGTTTTATCGTGACGAAAAATTTTGATCATTTCTCGACGTATAAAATTTACGACGTAATAAAATTTCAAATACACGTTGAATCGTGTCAAAAACACGTTTTTGAAATTCAGAATTTCGTATTACAATTCATCGTCGTGATGATGAAAAAAACATCGTGTAAAAAAAAATGAAAATGATGAAAAAAAATTAAAAAATAAAAAAAAAAAGACGAAAAATTGATCGACGATGCGAAATTAAATTTCGTTATATTTTTAATTTCAACATCACGATTTCACGATCGTGAAACATTTTTTCATATAATGAAAACATCTGTTTGAGTCATTAAATCATTCATTTGTTTAAACGATTATTTGAATAAAATTTGCGAATAAAATGTGCGACATTCGTACGAATAAAAATCGTGAATGATCGATCAATTCGACAATGTTATATACATTTTATATTCAACAACAATGAAACAACGATAATGTGTTTTTGTTATATCATTCAAAATTTGATATGATTGCGAAAAAAATCGTTTTGATTTCATATATCACATTACGATCAACGAAATCAACAAAACGACGATTTAATGCATACATCATTGTTTGTGTACGATTTAAATTGTTTCATATTCAAACAATGAAATTGTTCGTATATTTTTTTCAATTTTTCGAATTTTTGATGTTTTTGACGTTTGATTAGAAACAATTTTTTTACAATTTCGTGTATAACGAAATATGCAATGAAATCGTTTCTCATAACAAAGTTTTTTTATACATGATCATTGAAAAACGTTCAAACGTTCAAACGTCGAATTTCATTTTCATGCGTCGCACACGTTTATTTACATTTTCAAATGAATTCGTTTTTTCGTTTCATACGTACGTTGATTTTTTTTTTTTCGAAAATAATATTTCAGAAAAACGATAAAGACTTCTTTACGACACGAAATCGTGATGTTGAAATTCGATTTTTATCAATTTTCGAAAATTGATTTTCTGAAATTTTTGTTTTTTTTGTGATAAAAACAACATTCGAAAATTTAAAAACGAATCGTTCGATTTCGATATCAAAATCGAAATCGTCGTAATTATCATGTTGTTCAGATTGAAATGATTTTTCGTTTTGAAACAAAAATAATGAAAAATCGACGACGATTTCAACACGATTATCGATTGTTTCGTCGATTTCGTCGTTTTTTTTTGATCGTTCGCGATTCACAAAAAACGTCAATCGACGTTTTTTGTTGAATGATCGTTGCGAAAAACATTGATTTGTGAACATTAAAAACGTTTTCACGTTTTTAATGTAAATTTTCGTGCTTTTTGATGCAAAAAAAAACGATGATATTGACGAAAATCGAAAACATCATTTTTGCGATCGCGAATTTCATTCGCATCGAATTTACATCATAAATCAATTATCGATTTATATTGAATCAAAAAAAAAAAACATATTTAAAAAACATTTCGACGTTTTGTGTCGAAATCAACATTCGTCGCACGTTTCAAACTCGTTTTTGACGCGACGACAAACGAAAAAAATAAAATTCGATTTATTTTTTTCAATTTGAAAGCAACGAATGCAACGTTCGTTCGTTGATCGATCAACAATTTGATATTTCATTAAATTTTGAATTACAAAATTAAAAATAAATTTATTTGAATGACAAACGTTTTCAATTTTTGCGAATGCGTTATATTTGCAATGATTCGATTGAAAATAATCAAAAACATTGCATGATCGTCGTATATATTGACGAATTGCGAACGTTTTTCAATCGAAAAAACAATGCGAAATTGAATTATTTTTTTGTCAATTTCAATTCGTTTTTTTTCATTTCAAAATTCACGACGACAACGTTGATTGAAAAAACATAATTTTCGTTAATCATTACAATTCGTTAATATTCGTACGAATATCGCAATTCATTGTATGCATTCACGAATAATCAAAAATCGAACGTTGCGCGACATTTTGATGTTTGAAACAGAAAAAAAAATAAAAAAAATAAAATATAAAAAGATGATTTCAAAAAAAACGTTAATGAATTTCGATTTCGATTTCGATTTCATCAACAACAACAACAACACATTATTGAATTTCGATTTTTTAACAATATGAAATTTTGAAAAAAATCATTTTGAATTACATGCGTGCATTTTGCATATTCAATATAATAAAATTTCTCGTTGATATTATTTTTCATTTATTCGTACGAGTTAATCAGAAAAAAAAATAATAAAAACAATAAAATTTTATCATGTTGTTCAATTATGATAATCGATTTGAAAGAATTTTTCTTGATCAAAAATTTGCTCGATGTTTTTCGTGAAACTAAACAAGAAATGAACAATTTGACGAGTATTGTTCATATCAAATTATTAATAACAACGATATTTTTTAACGATAATTTTGTCAATATCGTACGTTTTCGAATTAAAATCGTCATAACATATAATTGAACGATAAATAAATAGTGATTTTATTTAACAAATGAAAATATTATGTTTCGTATAACAAAATGTTTGAAAAAAAAAATTCAGAATTTTGATGCGACAAATTTCGATATAACATCTCAATTATCAATCAGTTTGATCATCATTGATTCACATTTTACATTGCAAGTTTCGATTCAAAAATCAAAAAATAAACATTCGATTTTCGAACGAATTAATTTTAAAAAATATAAATGAATAGTAGTCACATTGAGAAAGTAAAAAAGTAATATTGAAACATTTTAGAATTGAAAATTTTGAGACGATAAATTTCGATGACAATTCAACTATTTCATATCTTTTCGTTTTTTGTATATTTTTTGAAATTTTGTTTTTTTCATTTGACAAGTTAACAATGATTGCAATTTGTTTCATGAAATTCACATCAATCATTGTACATTTTCGTACGAGTGTTAATTCGAAATCAAATGATATAAATATAAAATTATCATGTTTAATTACGATAAAAATGTGTCGCAATTTTGAAATTTGAATTCATTCAAACAAAACATAATCATTCAAAAACATACACATTGCGTAAACGATGATCATTACATTGCAACATTGCGTCAATTGAAACATTCAAAACAAAATTTTTTTATTGATTATCGAAATATTAACGTTAACGTTACAAAAAAAACGAAATTTCAATCATACAATTTTTTTTGTTAAGCGATTATTTTTCGAACGTTTTGAACATTTTTTCAATTCGATTCATCAAAACATGTTGTTGAAATTCGAATTTTTCAACGACATTGTCGCATTTTTGATCGACGTCATGACAATAAATAAAACATCGTTTGTTATGTTTTTGACAAATGCAACGAAAAAAACAAAAAAAAAATTTGCATTTACAAGAAATTTGTTTTTGTTTCGATTTGAATTGATATTTCGTCAATTGTTTCATGATAATTTTTTGTGATTTGTCAGAAAAACTGTCTTTCATGAATTTGTTCAGTTTCGAAACGAAAACGTCAAATTTTTTGATCAAAAATCGTCGATTCAATACATCAAATTTCGTTTGAATCGTATGTTGACGTGTAATTTTGATAATGCGCGTTACTCGTTCAAAAAAATTGAATCGATTTGTTTTGACGACGCGATAACGATCAAAAATAATAATTTTGACAATATTTTTCATTTTGAATTCATGAATTTTGATGTTTTTGTTGAATTTTTTGATTTGTTTTTTTTTGACAATAACAAAATGATGACGCAAATGTACGAATATTAAATAAATTTCGATTTCGAAATCGTTTGAATGCACGAATTTTTGATTCGAATCGTGTTCATCATTATTGTCATTATTATTGAATTTCGAATTATCACAACGTTCGACGATATTTGTGCGCGATTCAAAATCAAAAAAAAACGAAATTCAACGATCGAAAAATCAAAAACTTTTGAAAAAATCAAGAAAAATTCAACAAAAAATTTTACAGAATTTGTTATTCGTGCGTTAAATGTGAATAAATCAACAAAAAATTCGACACGAAAAAAATTTGAAATTGATAAAATTAATTCAAAAAATTCGTTACGATCGAAAATATAATCAAATTGCGACATCGCAAAAATAACTTCTCAAGAATCTGTGACAAAAAAATCAATGACAAAAAAATCTGAAATTGATAAAATTGATTCAAAAAGTTCGTTGCGATCGAAAATATAATCAGATTGCGACATCGCAAAAATAATTTTTCAAAAATTTGTGACAGAAAAATCAATAATAGAAAAAATCAACGATAAAAAAATCAGCGATAAAAAAATCAACGATAAAAAAATTAACAACAAAAAAATCAACGATAATGAAATCAACAATATTAAAATTTGCGACGTTTTTTTCGTCGACAAATTCATTTTCAATGATCGCATTATGTTTGTTGAAATTTTGTATTTTCGTGATTCAATTTGTTGTATACATTTTTCGATCGTGTGTAAAAATTTCGTAAAACGACATTTTTATCGTGTTATGTTTTGCGACGTTGAAATCGAAAACAATTTATAAAATGATCAATCAATAAATTCAAAAACATTTTATTTTTGATAAATTTATTTCGAACAAATTTTGCGATCAATGATCGATGTTATGATTTTTCGTTCATTTATTCAATGTTTTCTTGACAATTTTGTTGACATTTTCAATGAAATTTTGAAATTGAAAATGTTTGAATTTATCGTTGATAATGCGAATATCGTATCGTTTCAAAAAAAACACGCAAATTTTTTTGAATTCAATTTCATTGTCGAATTGCACGATTTTCGAAAATTCGATTATCATGATGAAAAAAATCATCGTTTTCGCAACGATTGTCGATTTTTTGTTTGATGAATGTTCGTAAATAAATAAGTTTGAAAAAATAATTTTATTGACAAACGTTAACAAAAAGTTCAAACATCGTCAATTAAAACAATGAAAAACAATTTATTTTGATATGCAAAAATCAATTGTTTAATTCATTCGATTGATTACGAAAATTCATCAAATTTATTTGAATTCGTTTCATGACAAAGTTGATTTTGATTTGTTTCAAAGAATTTTTGACGATGACAAAATTATTTTTTTGACAAATGATGTAAATAATAAAAATATGATTGATTTTCGTTTGAAAAATGTCGTAATATTTGTCGCGTATGATGAATCAAATTCGATTTCGATCGTCGTGATTTTGATGTTTGTGTTCATTCATAACGAATTGATAAATTCATTGAATTTCGACGATTCGCTTGAAATTCAATTTTGTTACTTTTTGTCGATTGTTTCACTGAAATTCGCGATGATGCAATATATTTTTTATCAAAACGAAATTTCGTTTGACGCGATTTTTGAAATTGCGTTTCGTTTGATCGAAAATTTTGATTTGCGAATTTTTCAAATAATAACATATGATAAAAAAAATTTGAAAATTCAATTTGATTTTGTTGTCGAACTCGCGTAATCACGTCGTGATTTCAAATTCGATGCGATTGTGAACAATTTCATTCGAATCAAAGATGTAATAACTGTTTCGACGATCGAAAAATTGAATAATTTTTGAAACTTGTTCGAAAAGCTGAATAATATTGAGAATTTGTTCGAACATTTTGAATTAAACAGAAAAATAATAGCGTGTAAACGTGAATTTGACAATTATCAATCAAATCGTCAAAAATCAAATAATCAAAAATGATCGAACATTCGAAAAACTCGAAACAAAACGCATATATAAAAAAATTCGATCATTTTTCAATTATTGTTGTTTGCGTCATTTTTGTTTGTTGCTGTTTCAAAATTTTGTTTGTTATTGTAAAAAATTCAAAATTCAAAATTTGCGAAACGAATTTCGTTTGCGAAATGAATTCGTCAAAAATTCAAATCAAACAAATTCGAAACATCAAATCGATTATATCATGAAATCAACAATTTCGTCATATTAATAAAATCAACGCAACAACGATTATCGCATCGATATTTGCGCATATGCGACAATTGATGTGTACGTTGCATTTAACAAAACGTGTATATAATAAATTTTTTGAAAAATAGTTAGTTTTGCAATTATTAGTCTAAAAACTATTTTGTTTTCAATTATACATTTCTGATGTCACATTTCACGAGTTTTACATTTTAATAATTATTATAATCATCAAATTAACATCACTCGTGTATACAGCATGTTTGTTTTTTTTTTTTCAACATTTTCATCGAATTCGACGATGAATTTGTTTTTGATTCGTCAAAATCAAATGTCATCGCGAAAGAATATCGAACATATATAAAACAACAACATGCTCGATACGAAGCATTACGAAACGCATTTAATTTTTCAATCGTTCAAACAATTGTTTCTAAAAAAAGTTCTTCTATATCAAGATAATGAAAACAAACTCGATTTATTTTCGAAAAACAATTATGCAAAATGAATTCAATACGTTTGAAAAATGAAAAATCAATTCGACATGAATCAAGTGAACGATTATGCGAAAAATTTTGATAAAGTTAAGTTTTTCTTTGTTGTCATCTTTTTGAAAAAAAATTTAACGCACAATTGTTATGAAACGTCAAAACGAAAAACAATTTTGATCAAAATTACACGTGAAAAAATATGTCGATTTTTTCAAAAAAAATATCAAAAAAATTTTCATCAAAAAGAAAAACAATTTCGAAAAATACAAAAATTACAAACAATTGATTCATCAATCAATAAAAAATTATGACGCACATCGCATCGTTTTGATTTCAAATTTACATTCATTCATGAAATTTTCATCAACAATAGAATTGCAAAATTTCGTATTAAATTTCACGCAAAATAATCAAAACTTTTTGATCGAACAAAATATTGAAAACGATAAAAATTTGATTTTGAAACGTTTCAAACAACGAAAAAACAACGAGCGCAAAAAACAACGAAATATCAACAAAAATAAATTTGCGAACGATTTCAACAAACGCAAAAAAAACGACGAAAATTTTGATGCAAACGAAAACGATAATCAAAATCAATTCAACAAAAATCGCAAAAAAAATCGAAAAAACGATAAAAAATTCAAATTTAATAATTTTAATCGAAAATCAATAAAAAATAAAAAATTATGACGTTGAATCAAAATCGAATACAAAAATATTCGAAATAACAACAAATGTATCGATTGCGATAAATTCGAATGCAATATCAACGATTGCAAAAACATCAAGTCGAATACACATTCGTTCGAAAAAATTTTTCGAAAATCGAAATCAAAAAAATAATCGATTTGATGATTTTCAATCAAATTGACACAAAAAAAAATTCAATATCAAACGAACATATCGATTTCAATTATGACGAATCTTTACGATTGATATCGAAATCAAAAACGTCAAACGTCGTCGTCGAAAATTTCGCATGATTAAATGCAAAAAAACAATAATCAAAATAAACAAAAATTTCGACGAAAAAAATAAATTGAAATTCGAAATCGTCATGAATTTTGAAACAAAAATCAATTTGATAAATCATATTTTTGTTAAACAATTCGAATTAAAATTTTTCAACGTATCAAATTGCGAAATCGTGATTATAGAAAATCATTCATTTAAAAATTATGAAATTTATTTCGTGTAATTTGAAATACAAAACGAGAACGACGTTAATCGTTTTTCAACGACAACTTTCTAGAAACTGATTTGACATAAAATATGACGTTGAATTTGTTTTGAATACAATTATCGAAAATTCAAATGAATTGAAATATCGATAAAATCGAATCGTGATCATTAATTGTAAAATCAATTTTTTTCACAATAAATCGTATCGAGAAAATCGAATTCGAAAAACTAATCAACGCGATCGTAAATGACAAAAAAAAAATTTTTCATTATGTTCGTACGAATCATTCGTGACGAAAAAAAAAACATGAATAACGTACATATCGAACGACGAACACAAATCGATTTTGTTTTCGCGAAAATCAAAAATAAATCAAATATCAAAATCATCATTTTCGAAATTTTGAAAAAATTCGTTGATTTGACAAATGAAAACAAAACATACGAATTATTTGATCATGAATCAAACGATCACGCAATAAATTTGAAATTTGACAAAAAATTTTCGTATGATTTTATTTATTCATTGTCAAAAAACGAATTCAAAATATTGCGAACGTATTTGAATAAACATTTCAAAAACGAATTTATTCGATTTTTTATTTTTTCGATCGACGCATTTATTTTGTTCGTCAAAAAAAAGAACGAAACGTTAAAATTATGTGTGAATTATAAAAATTTTAATTTTTTAACGATCAAAAATAAATATTTTTTATCGTTAATCGATGAAAATCTCGATCGTTTGAACAAAATTCGCATTTATACGAATTTTGATATAATAACGACATACAATCGACTTCGTATTAGAAAAAATGATGAATGAAAAACAACGTTTAAAACACGATATGAACATTTTGAATATATCGTTTTATTTTTTGATTTCATTAATGTATTTGCAACGTTTCAGAATTTTGTCAACAAAATTTTAACGAAACGATTCGATTTTTGCGTCATAATATATTTGAACGATATCGTCATTTATTTTATGAATCGAAAACAGCATATCGAAAACGTCAAATGAGTTTTTCAACGTTTGAAAAAACACAAATTTTTTATCAATATCGATAAATGCAAATGATTCACGAACAATATCGATTTTCTGAATTTCGTCGTTTTTTCAAAGAAAATGCAAATGCAAAAAAACAAAATCGAAACAATACAAAATTGATCGATTTCAAAAAACGTGTCAAAAATTTTGAAATTTTTGAAATTGTGTAATTTTTACAAACGATTCATTAAAAATTTCAATAAATTAGCATTATTTTTGATCGTTATGTTAAAAAAATCAACAAAATTTCACAAAAAAAAAAGCAAAAAAAAAACGCAATTAAAACAAAAATCAAAATCGCAACAAATTATCGAACGAATTTTTGATTTTTGAAATTTTCAAAATTTTTAAACGTTTACGAAAAACATTTTTAGAAACATTTATTTTACAACATTTCGATTCGATTAAATTTATTCGTGTAAAAATCGACGTTTCAAATAAAACAATAAACGAAATTTTCGATCAATCAAATGACAAAAATCATTGACATTTCGTAATTTACTTTTCAAAAAAAATGATTTCAACGAAATTGTAATACGCTCGCGCTATCGAACAACTAATTCATGCGTTAATTTTGAGTACGCGTTTGCGTAACGCAAGTGCTTGACATTAATAATAAATGTAATTCAGATGTAACATAACTATAAACGCACGTTTAATAGAAACGTCATGAATTGATGTCATAATCATGACGTTAATCAAAGCGTCATAACTATTACGTCAGATACGAATATAAATAAATTGTTCATTTTTTTTTCGTTGAGTTTCAACGATTAATTTTACATTTACAATACTCATACGATGCTGATAATTAGTAATTGAAATTTATTAAATTTCACGTTTTTCAATAGTTAAATGCGTTATCGTAAAATTAATACATTATTGAAACATGTTTTACGTCAACGCGTCTAAATTTTTACAATTTTAATCGTTTTATTTTTCGAAGAAAAAAATTCGAAATTTATTAACATTATGATTGAATCAAATATCAACATTTCAAATTTTAAAATAAAGAATCTTGATGATGTTTCAGATATTTCAAATAGTTTTATTTTTTCGAGTTGAAACGACGTGAATCAAACTCAACAAAATATTTTTATTATCGACAATGCGACGACGCAAAGCATTTTGAAACAAATAACAATTGTTTTTCGAAAATTTAACGATGAAATCGTTCAATTGCGAATTCAAACTCGAACAAATCAAAATGCAACGCAATTCGTTATCGCATCGCAAACGCAATCAATATCAATTGTATTTATCGTTCATTTCAAAAAGCGAAAATTCAAAAAACAATCTTTTTACAAAAGCGAAAATGAAAATGAACATATTCGTTGATTTCGCGAAATCGAATTCGAATTTCTGACGTGTTTTAATTATTTTATGAATGATCGATCGAAAATTTTTTGATGCATGTCATCGTTGCGAAAAAATTTTCAATTTCAATGATTCAATCGCATCGACAACGATAAAAATTTGAAAAATATTTTTTACGATTATTACAAGTTTTTTTTTTTGAATTTGATAGCAAATTCAATAAATCGTCGATTCGTCGTTTACGAAAATTGAAAACGAATTCGTCAACGTACGAATCAAAAAATGTTTAATTTCAAAAATGAATTCGAGAAATACGAAACTCATTTGTCGTTTTTTGATGAAATTCATTCGATCAATTTTTTTTTTTGTAAGCTATTGTCATCGTTGAAAAAAAAAATTGTTAAATATCGAAAAAATATCGACGAATAAAAAGAATTTGTTTGCAAAAATCGTCATGTTGAAAAAAATTTTTGAGCGCGAACGACGAACAAGTTCGCGTGTTCAAAATAATCAAAACATTTTCAAACAGAAAAAAAAAAACAAAAATAAGAAACAATTTCAACAACAAAATCAATAGCAAAATTAATCGCAAAATCGTTTCAATCAAAACATTTTTTACGATTTTGAACGCAATACGCATGCGAAAAACAAACGAAAACGCAATAAAAATAATCAAAATACAAAATTAACGTGTTATCGATGTCATCGCAAAAATCACTATGTTTTCGATTGTAAAATTGATGTAAATGAATCGAATAATCAACATATCATCGTTGTCGTCAACGTCACATTTGAGTCAAAAAAAAATCAAGTTTCGCGAACGTCTCGCAAGCGAAACAAAAAAATCAATAAAAATTCGAAATTCTATCGTGATTCAAGATTGAATCAGATTTTTGAAAAATGAGCGACTTGTTCGCGCGTTCGTGAATTTTGAAATCAAAATCAATTTTATCAATCAAGTTTTTGTCATTCAATGAAAAATGCAATCGATAAACGAAATTATTTTATCGTTATCGAATTTTTGAATGAACAAAGTCGTTATTGTCATGAGACGCATGAACTCATTTACAACATAATAAATTCGTGAAATCAACATCGTCAATGCAAAACTTTGTTTTATGCAATTGATTATATTGAATCGAATTTTATTTTGAATATGTTTATGTTGATTGTCGAAAACATATTAATGAATTCGACGAAAAATAATTGACGTTTCAAAATCAAATTCAAAAATTTCAGATTGATACGTCTAGACAATTTGCAAAAATTTAAAAAATCACGAACAAATATTCGCGTTGATGTGTGCAAAAATCGAAAAACAATCGAAAAAGCAAAAATTTAAAATTACGAAAATGTCAAAACAATTAAAGAATTTAAAAAGTCAATTTGACGACATCAAAACAAATATTTTATTCGAGTTAAATAAAAGTGATCATGCTATTGATTTGAAAAAAAAAAAAACGAAAAATCGTCGTTCATGTCGCTGTATAATTTATCACAAAATGAATTAACGAAATTTCGACGTTACATCGAAAATGTCTTGATCAAAAATGAATTAAACATTCAATTTTTTCGTTAACGCGTCGATATTTTTTGTATCGAAAAAAAATGAAAATTTTCGTTTTTGTGTGAATTATCGAGATTTGAATGCGATGATTATCAAAAATCGTCATTCATTATTTTTAATCACAGAAATTTTGAATCGTTTTAATGATGTCAAGAAATTCATCAAAATCGATTTGAAAAATGTTTATCATCGAATTCGCATCAAGCAAAACGACGAGTGAAAAACGACGTTTCGCACGCGATATGAACATTTTGAATATCAAATTATGTTTTTTGAATTAATCAATGTTTCAGCAATTTTTCAAATTTATATCAATAAGATTTTGCGAAGATTTGTCGACGTCATTTGTGTGATTTATTTGAACGATATTTTGATATATAGCAACGATTCAACGCAACATTGACGACATGTGCGTTTTGTGTTCAAACGATTGAAACAATACGAATTGTATGTCAATTTAAAGAAATGCGAATTTGTCATCGATCAAATCGAGTTTTTAAATTTCATTGTGTTCATTGAAAATGTACAAATGAATTCAAAAAAATTCGAATCATTGAAAAATGATCGCAATTTAAAAATTATCGCGAATTACAAATGTTTTTAAATTTCGTCAATTATTATCGTCGTTTTATTCATGATTATTCAAAGTTGATTGCATCATTTATTGATTTGTTGAAAAACAATAAACAAAACAAAAAATTTGAATTTTTTGTTTGAAAAAAAAGTCGAAATTGACGTTTCGTCGATTGCGCGATATTTTTACATCGATTTTCATTTTTCATCATTATGATTCAATCAAAAAAATCAAGATGAAAATCGATGTTTCGAATTTCGAAATTTCAAATATTTTTAGTCAATTTGATGAGCAAAATCATTGACGTTCGATCGCGTTTTGATCGCGAAAAATGATATCGACAAAAATGAATTACGAAATTCATGATCAAAAATTACTAATTATAATTATGATTTTTCAACAATGACGACATTATTTCGAAAACGTTGCGCACGCGATTGAAATGTGATTTGATCACAATAATTTAAAAAAATTTATGAAACAAAAAAAATTTAATTCAAAATCAATCAAATGAATTTTTAAATTAATTGTTTATGATTTCGAAATTTTTCATCGTGCAAACAAAATCAATTCGACAAATAAATCATCGAAACGTTCAAATTACGAAAAAACATCGTCATTCAATATCAAGTTTCTGTTTACGTTGCAAAATAAATTTGCGTTATCGTCAAAAAAACGAATCGATTTTGAAAATCAGAATTTTGTTTCGAACATCGCAACAAATATTCAATTATTCAAAAACAATGCGCGTACGAAAAACAAACGCGAAATGCTAAAAAATTTAAATTCACTGTTTCAATTAATTGATGTACAAATTGTCATTTTTAAAAAAAAAATACGAGATTTATTTGAGAAATTTTATGAGAAATCGCAAAAATCGATGAAATTTTTGATTAAAAAATTTCAAATTATCGACAAAACGATTAAAAATTTGTCGAAAAAAACAAAAAATCATTTCGTCGTCGACGCAACAAATTTTATTGAAAAATGAATTTCGAAAATTTTTTTAAATTCAAAAATCGTTTTTATGTATTTGAAAATGCAACAATAAAAAAAAAATTCATAAACAAAAATCACGATGATTCATTGACAAAACATTTTGATATTGATAAAATTGTGAATTTGATTCAACGAAAATTTTATTGATTCGTTTGCGCGAAACAAATTCGTTCATATGTCAAAATTTGCGACATATGTCAACGTATCAAAATTCATCGACATAAATTTTATGAAAAATTCAAATTTTTATTTGTTTCGAATATTTTTTGAAAAAAAATCATCATGAATTTTATTATCGATTTGTTTTTTAACAAACGTCGCGATGTCGTTTATGATTCGATTTTAATGATAATAAATCGATACGATCAAAATGATCAAATACATTTCGATTACGATCAAAATCGATGTCGTTACGTTGACGAAAATTTTTATGAAAAAATTGTTTTACGATTTGACGTTTCGAATGATATAATGAATGACAAAAATTTTGTTTTCACGAATGTTTTTTGATTTTCGATGTGTTATCACGCACGCATTAAACGACGATTAAACATTGTTTTTCATTTTCAAACGAATGATTTAATCGAACGTCAAAATCAAATTTTTGAAACGTATTTGCGTACATTCGTCGACGCGAAACAAACGAAATGAACAAATATGTTTTCAATGATTGAATTTGTTTATAATAATGTTATTTATGTTTTTTTTACAAATGTTTCGTTTTTTATTTAATGTATGATTATCATTCAAAATTCACTTATGTGATCGAAAACGATTTCAAAAAAAAAAAATATTCATTGCAAAAAATAAAGTAAAACATTTGCATAAAATAAAAAAACGTTGATAAAACGTTTTGAATTCGTTGTCGCAACGCAAACGAAATATTACAATCAAAATCATGAATCAAAGAAATTCAATGTGAATGATTTAATAATGTTCAATATCAAAAATTTAAACAACGACGTTTTAGCAAAAAAATGTCGCACAAATTTGTTGAATTTTTTCGTGTGAAAAATAAAATCGATGCGCAAACGTATCGTTTTATTTTATTCAATATTTATCGCATTCATAATATTTTTCATGTTTCGTTATTGAAAAATTATCATCATAAAAAAAACGATAAACATGCGAAACAATTTATGCAAATTTCAAAATTCATTGATGATGAAAAACAATGAAAAATTGAAAAAATTTTTGATAAAATGAATGACAAAAAAAATATTTGATACAAAATCAAATGACTTGATTGAAATTCGAAATATAATCAATGATTACATGAAAATGAATTCAAAAATGTTTCAAATTTGATGAAAAAATACAATGAACGTGCGTCGCGCAAGCGCAAACGACGTCATTAATTCAAAATTATTTATTTTGTTTCAATGTCAACAATGATTTGATTTTTTCGTTTTATCGTTTAAAACGATAAAGACGATGAAATCGTTCAACATCAACATATGATCACGAACAAAAAAAAATAAACAAACGTCAAACGTCAAACAAAGAAAATTTATGAACAAAAAAAAATCGTTTATTCATCGTATATTCATTTTGAATCGAAATCAAAATCGTTCGAAACGAACGAGTCGAAATTCAACGAGTTCGAAAAATTCGAAATGTTCGAAAAATTCGTTTCATCGAAATTCATTTCGTTGATCGAAATCGCAAAAAAATTTTTTTTCGAAATTTTCGATTTTTGAATCATCATTTTTTGAACGAAATTTTGTATTCAATCAATGCAAAAATGAAAATAAAAAATGTTTCGTTTGTTTATCGTCAATTGCGCATTTCTTTTCATCAGAAAATTCATCAATTTCTCATTCTTTTTTTTCAATTTTTTCACTTTTTTCGTCAATTTCATTTTTTTCGCTTTTTTTTTTTCAATTTCATTCAGCAAATCAATGATTTGTTTTTTCGTTTTCGTCAATCGTTCGTCAAATTGATTCGTCAAAATCGTGACACGATTGATCGTTGATTGTGCGCGATTTGCGATAATCGAAATGTATTCATGATTGCGACGTCATTGTTTCAAATCAACAATCGTATTTTTTTTTCGTTTTTCGATGCGAACGAAAATGAATTGATCGCGACGTTCGATTTTTGCGAATTCGCGCACGATTTTTTTCATTTGTTTTCGAAATCGTTTTGAAAATTGTGATTTGTTAACGTCGTCGCATCGTTTGCGCAAACAAATACATATCGAATGACAAAAATTTGAATCGTGATGTTGAAAACGACATTTTTCGCAAATTTTCAAAGCATCGCGAACGCACGCATGACGATCAAAACACGTTATACATGCGAAATTTTCGCAAATTATGACATGTTAATTTGTTGTTGTTGTTTGCGTTCGTGACGCGTGCGTTTCAAAATATTTACGTCGATTTTCTTGAAAATCGATCATAATTTGAAAATAAATAAATTGTCGTATTGATGATTATATACATAAACAAACGTTGCGCAAACGTTGAAAAATATTTTACGCGAAAAAAATTGTGATAAAAAAAATATGAAAAAAAAAAAAAAAATGCGAACAAAAAATTTGTTGATAAACAACATCGTGAAATTATCGATACGTTGTTTTCGCAATCGACGAAATTTCATGTTTATTAACAAAGAAATTCGCGTCGACGTTTCGATGAAATTGAATTTGAATTTCGTCATTCAAATTTTGATGTTGACATTTCGATTTTCGATTTTGAAACATTGTCATTCAAAATTTGCATTGAAAACATGTTTTACGATTGCGCAATTACATTGAAAATTTTTTTTTTTTTGAACAAAAATTTGAAAAATTTTTAACGAATTTTTGAACAAACGATACATGAACGCAATGTGATATCGCACATGATATTTTTTGAAAATTTTTTTTTTTCGTTTGTTTTCGAGATTTTGAAAATTTTTTGATACGAATTTCAATGAATTTTTTGAAATTTTACAGTCAAAACATTTACATGTTGTTTTTATTTATTGCATTGATATTGTTTTTATGCATTGAAAATCAACGCATTGAAAAAAAAAACAATTGTAATACGTTCGCGTTATCGAACAATTAATTCATGCGTTAATTTTGAATACGCGTTTGCGTAACGCAAATGCTTGACATTAATAATAAATATAATTCAAATGTAACATAGTTATAAACGCACGTTTAATAGAAACGTCATGAATTGATGTCATAATCATGACGTTAATCAAAACGTCATAATATTACGTCAAATACGAATATAAATAGATTGTTCACTTTTTTTCTCGTTGAGTTTCAACGATTAATTTTACATTTACAGTATTCATACGATGCTGATAGTTAATAATTGAAATTTATTAAATTTCACGTTTTTCAATAGTTCGATGCGTTATCGTAGAGCTAATACATTATTGAAATCTGTTTTACGTTAATTTGCTTTACGTCAACGCGTTTTAATTTTTACAAATTTTGATTATTTTTTTTCAAAAACGATTCGCATTTTTTTTTAAAATTATCATTCGCATTTTTTATTGTTATTTTCATTAAAATCAAAATCGTTGTTGAAATTTTTTCGTCAATTTGATTATTTGAAAACATTTTTCATTTTTCGATTATCAAAAATTGAAATTTTCGAAATTTATTGAAATTTGATGATAATTAAAAAAAATTGAAAACGAAAACGATTGTTGAAAATTTTCAATTGAATATCGTTATCGTCGTTCATAATTTAACGAATTTTTTAAATTTTGAATTAAAACGAAAAAATTTGAAAAAAAATTCGAAATTCGACATTTTATTTGAATTTAATAAATGATAAAAATAAAAATTAAAAAACATTAATTGTATTAACATAAATCAAAAATTCAAAATAATGCACAAAAATAATTGAAAATATGATAATTGCAATTGTTCGATGAAAATCTTGAATCAAAAAATAATATAAAAAAATAAATTTCGTTTGAATTCGATAAATTGTCGATTAAAATTTCGATAATAAAAAACTTTGTTTCGAATATTAATATTATGATTATCACGTTTTTTATATGAAATAATTAAAAAAATTCGAAAATTTTGAAAAAAAAATCATTTATAATTAATATCAGAAAATATTTCGCGAAATAATGTAATACGTCATTTTTCGAAATTAAAATTTTTAACGAATCAAATCAATTCGAAATCGAAATTTGAAATTTGATTTAAATTCAAGTCAAATTTTGATATTTTTCTCTTGAAATTTGATTCAAATTCAAATTTTTTTACGTGTCAAAATTTTGAAAATTGATTCAAATTTGAATTTTGTTGCGATCGAAATTTTCGATTTTTTCACAAATCGAATCAAATCGACGCATTCGAATTTGAAATTTGATTTCGACGATCAATTTATTTATGATTTTTGATATCGTTTTTGTTACGTTCAAATATTCGTTTTTTTTTTTTTCAATTTTCAAAATAATATCGTTGATTGCATTGAAAAAATTATGTTTTGTTTAAATGTTTAATTTGAAATGCGACACGTTTTTACGTTTTCGATTTGAATTTTTTGAATAATTTTTGAAAATAAAAAAAATTCGTTTTAAAATTTGAAAAACGTCAAAAAATCATTTTGATTTTAAAAAAAATTGTTTTTTTTCGATTTAATGAATCGATTTTTCAACATTATTTGTAATTTTTTTTTGAAACGTTTAACAATGTAACAAAAAATTTTATCGAAAAAAATGTCGATTCAATCATCAATTGTGTCGATATTTTCGATTATTCGTTTTTTCGATAAAAAAATCAATCGTTTCGATTTGTTTATTGATTTTTCGCAATACGATTGTTTTTTCAAAAAAAATTAAAAAAATTTTGTATGAAAACATTCGACGCTCGATTGAATCGAAATTTTAAATTGTAAATGATTTAATCGTTTTCAATACGTTGTTGAAATATTTATAAATAATTTGATTTACAACAATTGTCAAACGTCGTTTTGATATAAAACTTATTCATGTTTTTTTTTTTTTTTATTGTTGTTGTCGTTTTTTGTATCGATTTCGTTTTTCGATATATTTTTGAAATTATTCGAAATAATTTTGATTTTTTGAATAATTTTTGTACGTTTTTTTTTTCGAATTGTATTTAAATGTATTTTTTAAAACGTAAAATAATGAATTTGTTTTTAAATTAAAAATCATTTGATTGAACAATTTATTCATGAACAATTAATTTGCAAATTCATTATCGCAAATAAAAATAATTTCGAATATCGAATTTTGAATATTTTACGAAATTTCGTATTGTCGATTTTCGCGTTTTTGATTCGATTTAATTTGTTTAAAATTATTGAATTAATTTCAATCGAATCAATCGTTCAATCGAAAACATTATGTTAAATTTTTTCTTATATAAAAACACAAAAATTAAAAAAAAATATATTATAATCAACGCGATTCAAATATGTATCAAAAATAAAAAAATAATAAAAAAAATTTGTTCAATTGATTTAACGCGAAACGTTTTTAATTATAATTGACGAAATTGATTAAATAAAATTTTTGTTTTCGATTAAAACAACGATTGTTTGTTTTAAATCGTCAAATTATTTTGTTTTTAAATGTTTCGCGAAAATTTAAATTTATTTAATTTTTAAAATTGTATTTTATCAAATATATAAACATATCGTTTATTTTTTGTTTAATTGTTTGTATTTTGCAAAATTGTGCAATTGAAATCAAATAAATTGTTTAAACAATTTCAAATGTATTAAATTATTATTTATTTCAAACATGATTTTTTTTACGATCGAAATGTTTAAATTATGACGATCAAATTTCGACAAAAAAAAATAAAATATCGTTTTTTTCGTTATATTGATATTCATTTTTTAATATAATTTTTTTAAATTTCGAATTCAAAAATTTTTGATTTTTCTGATAAATTCGAAACGACGTTAATAATATTTATCGCAATTTTTGCAATTTTTTTGATTATAATTTGTATTTTGACGATATTTTTCGAAATATTTGAAATTAAAAACACAATTGTTGAAAAAATTAATAAATCGTTATCATGAATCGTGTTTGAATAAACGTAATATTGATTAATTAAACGAAAACAATAAATTTGCAAAAAAAATAAATACAAAATGTTGAAATTGCAAACAATGTGCGATGTTAAATTTCAAATCACGTTAATTTCAACGTAAAATTAAAACATAATTTGTTGTTCGATCATATTTATTTATCAATTATTTATTTGTCAAATTTATTTGTCAAACATGTTCGTAACATTATTTTTTTTTTTCGCGAACGTCGTTTCGACGATTCGTTGTTATTTCGAAATTGAAAAATTTTGTTGAAAATTTTGTTGATTGATTTGAATGTTTGCAAAATTCAAAAATTTCACGATTATCATTTTTCATTTTCAAATGTTTCGTTATTGTTTCAAAATTCGATAAAATTTGACAACAATTTTTGAAAATGTTTTTGACACGATTTAATTTTTCATACGACGTAAATTTTGATTTTAAATAACATCGAAATTGTAACGAAAACTAAAAATTGCGAAAACGTTGCGAAAATGAAATCGAAATGAATCATTCGTATTGAATTCGAAATTTTCAAATTTTAATCGAATGTAATTTCGATTAATGTCAATATAACGATTTTTTTTCGAAAACGATGACGATTCGTTGAAAAATTTGATTCGTTGACGATATTTTGAAATATTGAAATCAACGTTTTGAACGATTTTGAATTTGCAATTATGAAATGAATACGATGAAAATCGTTCATCACATCGCGAACATTATCAAATTTTTCGTTGTCAACATAATATCATGTTCGATTATGCGATCAATTCGATCAATTGACACGATATTGAAAACGATTGTAATGATATCGAAATTTCAAAATATCGTTCATTTTTCATTCGAAATTTTCGTTGATTATGAAAAATCAAAAAATTTATTGATTTGATTTTCGAAAAATCACGAAAATTTTTGCGCAAAAATCAACAATAAAACAAATCGTAAATATGCATTGATTTCAAACAATTCGAATCGATATAAATTGTTCATACGTTGTAATATTTTGTAAAAATTTAATTTTTTGTTATCGAATTTGTCAAACGATTTGATCGTTTTGATGTTTCGTCGATCGAAAAAAACGAAATTTTTTTCGACGTATTTTACGATTTTTCGATGTTTGTTGATTTGAATTGTCATACGTTTTTGAATCATTTTTGCATGATTTCGTACGTAATTGAAAATATTTTGCATTGTGTCGATAATATTTTTTGTTTTGACGATCAAAAATCGTTTTTTCGTTGTAACATACGAAATAAAATTTGATGAAAAATTCATACGAAAATGAAAATTTTTATTGATAAAAAATGAAAATAATTTTGTTGTTGTAAATATTGCGTTGTTGTTTGCAAATTCGATTATAAACAATCAAACGTTTCAATCGTTTTGCATATAATTGCAATATTGTCGCAATTGTTTTTCGATATTTTGATTGATTTTTTCGATTTGTTTATCAATTTTTGAATGAAAAACGATAAAAAATTTACATTTGATGTCGAAAATTCGACAAAATGTTTGTCAAACGAACGATATGAATTGAAAATTTCGATCAAACGTTATCGAAAAAAATAATTCATGTGTACGAAATACGTAATTGATAAATATTTTGATTGTGATTTCAATATTGATATTTTCGTCGTCGACGATACAAAACATGTAATTACGTTTTTTGTTAAATTTGTCAATTATCGTGCAAATGACATTATGATCGTGAACGTCGAACAATTCGATAATAAATTCATTAATATATCGATTTAACGTTGCAAAAATATAATCAAAAAAATAAATAAATCGTTTTTGCGATTTTTGAAAATTTTCGTGCGTTGATATTCATAACAATTACGTACGTATCGACGAATCGTTTTACGCATGTTGAATCAATAATAATCACGACGTATAAAATTTTTCATGCGATTAAAATTTGAATGTTTCGAAACAAAAAATTCATGAATTTTTTTGAAAAAATTAACGAATAAAAGAGCATCGACGAACATTCAAAATCGATTTTTTCGATACAAAACGTCGTTTTTTTCAATGCAATTTCATAAATCAATTTCATTTTTTGAAATAAAATTTTGTTCGATAATTTCACGATAAATCGTGCAATTATCGTCAATTTTATTGACAACAAAAATTCGTTCACAAATAAATTTGTCAATTTTTATCGTTTAAATTTCGAATCGTTTCGAAATAAACAATATTTGTTTTCGATATTGATGTCGTTTGTCAATATCGTTTTTTGATCGTGAATCAAACATACGAATCAAAACATTTGTTTTAACGTTTTGAATTTCGAATTGAAATTGAATGACAATATTGAATTTCGAAAAAATTTCTGTTCAACGAATTTGACGAAAAATTAATTTTTTTGACGTTATGAAAATTTTTTGATTTTTGTGATCGATGAAAATTTTGATCGATTTTTCAATGTTTTTAAATTCAAAACGTCAATGTTTTAAACAACGAATAATGATCAACAATTTTTTGTCATAAATTTCGTAATTGCATTCGATTGAAATCATGTTGCGATTATAAAAAACAACGAAATGCAAAATTTTTTCGTCGTCGTATTGAAATAATATTTTCGCATTGACGTAATCAAAAATCAATTTTCAAAATGATTTGTTTGATTCGATCGTAATGTCGTAATATAAAAATTTCGATTATCGTTTTTTGAAAAATTGAAAATTTTTTCGATTTCAACAATTCATTCGAAATTCACGAACTTTTTGATTATTCGAATGAAAATTCGAATTTTTTTTTTTAAAAATCACGAATGAATCGTTTGTAAAAATTGACGAAATTCACGAAAATTTGTATTTTTTCAAATTTGTAAAACGTTTTCAATTGACAATAATTTTTATTTTTTTCTAATTTATGCGAAAATCATTTATCGATAATATAACGTTCAAAAATGTCATTTTTTTTGAAAAATTCGCATTTTTCAATATTCATTTGTAATTCGATTTTTTTGAATTTTTTCAATATTTTACGAACGTGAACGATGTGCTTTTTTTTGAATTTGTTATAAATAAAAATATCATTTAAATAAATTTGACAAAAATCGTTCAAAAAATGAACAACAAATCGTTTATGTAATGTTGTTAATTCGCGAATTCGTTGATCAATTCGAAAAATAATATTCGATATTTGTACGATTTCATAAAAATAACGAATATGATAAATTTTTCATTTTTTTTTCATTCATTCGAAATTTGTTGAAAATCGATATGATATTCAATTTGATCAAATATTTGCAATTTTGCATTTTAATTAAAAATTTTTCGATCAAAAAAATGAAATATCGATTGCGTTTCGTGATATAATTAAATCGTCGATAATTCACACACAAACGTAATTGATCATTTAATTTGATTGCAAATAAAACGAACGAAACGTATGTTGTTTGATTGAATACGATGAAATTTTTTTGAAAATTATTTTTCAAATATTTTTTGAATTTTTGAAATTTGAATTCGAACAAAAAATATATTCGATTTCGAAACAATGTATTGTTATCGTTTAAAAATTTGATTTTGTGATTGTAAATTCGATGCGACGACAATTTAATTGATTTTTAAAAATCGAATATTTTTGACAAATGTTTGAAATATTTCGATATTTTTTTCATTATACGTTCAAAAATCGATTTGATTTATTCGTGTTTTAAAATTTTTTTGATTATAACGACAATTTTCAACGATTCAAAATTTGTTCGCAATGTTTTGAATGCGAAATCGATTTGATTGATCGTAATAAAAAAATATTGCATTTTTTGTTTTCAATTTTTGAAATCGACGAATAAACAAAAAAAAATCGCATTAATTATCGCGATATTCATCGAATCGTTTGAATTCAATTTCGAAAATGAAAAAATTTCGAATTGTTGTTTTTTGATTTTTCAACATTTGTTGCGTTGTTTTTTCAAATTTTTTTTTTGACGAATGTCGTTTTCGTAATCGTTGTGATATCAATTTTTGAATGATTTGATTCAACGACGAACGATTCGTTATTTTGATCGATTTTCGAATGAATAAAACAATCGAAATATTTTGAATCGAATACGTTTAATTCGTTTTGTACATAAAACGTTGAAAAATTAAATTGCGAACGAAATAAAATCGTATATCGAAATTTTATTGTAACAATATGTTTCGCGTTATTTGTTTTCGATAAAAAAACATCGCGACGTCAATTAAATACGTTTTATCGACGATTTGAATCAAAAATTTTCAAACGTCGAATTTGCATTGTTTTGATGAATATATTGTCATGATAATTACATTTGAACGATTTGAAAATCAATTTATCGTAAATCATATTCAAAATAATTTCATGTTTGTTCATTCACGATTTTTTTAAAATTATCGAATGATTGTTCAAATCGATGATGAACAAAAAAATTGTCAATTCGAAATGCAAATCAATTGTCAATTTGAAATAAATGACATAAATTATTGAAAAAATCTGACGATCGTCGAATTCGATAATGAATTTCGATTTTAATAAAAATACGAAATTCATGCTCAATATGTTGCATACAAATTGCGCAATTTTTTTATCAATGAAAACATAATCAATTGCATCAATATTTATTAAAATTTTTAATTTATATTTATTATCGTTGAATGACAACGTACAATTGATAATTAAAAATCGTTTGACAAAAAAATCAAACAATTCGTTATAATAAATAAAAAAAAATTTTAAACATTCATCAATCGCGTTTTTGATGTAAATTATCAATTTTTCGAATCAAATTCGTTCGATTCGTTGATTTTGTTCATGTAAAACATTTGCATTTTGTGTCAATGACATTTTTGATGTTTGTAAACGTTCGAACATTTTTTTCATACGTGATCGATTTCATCGCATGTGAAACATTTGTTCGTGACGATTAATTTGTTTATTATCGAATCACGAATTTTGATTTCAACGTTGAAATGAAAATGAACGACAAATTTCACAAAAAAAATCGAAATAACAAATTTCGTAAAAAATATCGAAATCGAAACGACAAAAATTGATTTGAATTGAAACAATTCAAAACGTTGTTGACGTGTCGCGATTTTTTTTTTTCGAAAATTCGATTGTCGATTGTATATTTGTTGCAAAATAATTCGAATTTCAGCGAACGTGATGAATTCACGTGAATATATATTTATCGTTTTTTTCAAATTTCAGAAAATTTTGTTCATCAATTTTTCGATTTTGATAATTTCGTTATAATCAATTGAATTGTTAAAACGAAAAAAAATGAAATAAAAAAATTGAAAATTTTGAATATTCATGATCAATGTTCGAAATTGATTACGCATATTGCGTTTGAAATCAAAATTTTCGTAAATAATGTTCAAAAATTTCAACATCATATATAAAATTTTGAAATGATTTATATCAATGTCACGAATCGATTGTATGTGATTATCGACATCATTTTCAATTCAATCAATCACAATAATGATTGCGATCATGTTCGTGTCGTAATAATCAACGTTAATCGTCATTTTATCGTGTATTTTTGTTTTTCAAACACGTTAAATGAATTTTATTTCATCGATGAATTTAAAAAAATTTGAATGTGTTTTGAAACGTCGTTTGTTTTTTTGAAAAAAATTAATTACGTTGATTTCATCGTCGTTTTTTTCATCGTCAACGTCAAAATTTCGTGCACGATCGCGAATTTTGATCAACAAAACGTCGTGATTTTTTTTCAAAAAAATGTAATTTTTTTGTTTGATCAAAAATAAATCACGTTGTTTTTCGTATTCGTTTTTCAAAATATTCAATTTTCGACGAATTTCATTTAATTCGATATTCGTATTGATCAATTCGTCACGATCGACGTTGACAATATTGTACAAATTTTGATATTGAATCAAAACGTTCAAATAATTATCACGATCGATGCGTAATCGATCAAATTTTTTTAAAAAATCGACGATTTTATGATTGATTCATCATTTCAATTGATCGATAATGACGATATTCAAAAAATGAATGATTTTTTCATTTTTCATTTTTATGAATTCGATCGATGATACAAATCGACGACGTTTGAATTGATTAACGAAATTTTCGTCAAAAAAATTGTCGTTAATTTCATGCAACATTCGATTCACGTTGACGCGTAACGTTTTGAAACGTTGTTTTATCGAAATAGAAAATTCGAAAAAAATTGTTTCGTGATGATTTCGAATCATAACTGAGAATGAAAAATTGAAAATGATAAAAAAAAAAAATCAATCGAATCAGTTTTCGTTTTTTATCGTCGATTGCGTGAAAAATCGATTTGTTATTTCACAATTTTTATTAAATGTTTCGTCAAAAGAATTTTTTGATCGTTTGTTTGATCAACAAAATTTTTTTGTCGTTTGTTTCGTCAAAAAAATTTAATCGATTTGAAATTTTATTTTTGAACGTTCGCGTATCACGACGAACGATAAAAATTGAAAATTTATTGTAATATCATGAGTCGTGTTTGAGTAAACGTAATATTGATTAATTAAACGAAAACAATAAATTTGCAAAAACAAATAAATACAAAATGTTGAAATTGTAAACAATGTGCGACGTCAAATTTCAAATCACGTTAATTTCAACGTAAAATTAAAACATAATTCGTTGTTCGATTACATATCATATCAACTATTTATTTGTCAGATTTATTTGTCAGACATGTTCGTAACAATCGTGACAAACATTTGATCGCGATAATTCAAAATTTTCGTAACACGATTGTTTTTGATATTAAATTGAAATTCGAAATATAATAAAATATTCGAAATAAATTTAAATCAATTAACGTCGTATTTCGATCGCATTTGAATCGATTTGAACATTTATAAATTGTTTTCGATCGTGTTCAATGATTTCAACAACAATTGAATAATGTTAAAAATGAATATCGACAATATTTGAATACGATTTATGAATTGTGCAATCGCGAAAATTTTCAACATTCGAATACAATTTTCGAAATTTTCACAATTGACGTAATTGCAAAAAATTTTATATTGTTTGACATCGAATCAAATTTGCATGAAATTCAATTTGTTTTCAATTATATTTTCAATTTTTGTCAATTTTTTTGATTTTATTTGAATATATTTTTTGTTGCAATTTTCGTTTTCGATTTTTATAAATCGAAAAAAATGAAACAAATCGTGAAAAAAAACGAACAATGAAAAAAAAAAAAATTTGAAAAATAATTTGAATACGAAAAATGAACTGAAAATGAAAAATGAATTGTTGACGAAAAATGAATTGAAAACGAATAATAAAAAAAATTAAAAACGAATTAAAAACAAAAAATGAAAAAAAAAATGAATTGAAAACGAAAAAAATTGAATGAATAAAAAATCGTTGTTGTTGCGACGATTCGCACAACGATATTGACGTTAATACAATTAATATTTTGAATCGAATTGATCGCAAAATATTGATTTTTTGAACAATTATATGTCGATCGTTTTTATAATTCGTTACGTAAATTTTAATACAAATCGTTAAATTAAAATGTTTTTTTTATTTGTATTGATGATTTATTTTGATTTAATTTAATAAAAAATTGTAAATGATGAAATTCATAAAAATAAATTTCGAAAATCGCGATTTTTCAAAAACGAAAAAAAAATATCTGTTACGAGCATGTTTGAAATCTCGATTGAAATTTTATTTTATCAACGAAAATTCATATGAAAATTAATGTGATTTGACGCACATTTCTATTTTTGACATTCGATTTTCATGTAAATATTTGTTTTCTAAATCAAATATTTTCGTTTTGTTATTTGTTTATCTTTTAATCAGACACGATTTTTGACATTATATTTGATTTTCATCGTGACGAACGATGTAAATTTCATATTCGTTATCAAACGATCAAAAAACAAAAAAAAACAAAATCGATCAATTTGCGACGATGACGTTTTCAATGCAATTTTTTCAATCAACAATGACGATGATTTATTGTTTACAACACAACGATTTTTCGTTCTGAATTTTGCGAAACTAATTGACATTCGATCAAATTTTGCAAAAATTGTTCGTCGAAATACGCGAATAATTAAATAAAATTGTCAGATATGTTCGTAAAAATACGCGAATAATTAAAGAAAATCGTTAAATCATTTGTAAAAATACGCAAGTCAAAAGAAAATCGTCGAATCATTCGTAAAAATACGCGAGTCAAAAGAAAATCGTCAAAATGTGAAATTTTCTTTTTGAAAACGATGAAAAAATTTCTTCATTATGCGCATCGTGAATCAGCGAAAATGATCGTGAATTTGCGAAAATGACAATTAATTGTTGATTTTTTTGTTTTGAAAATTAATCAATCAATGAATTTGTTACAACGATAATCAATAATCGATTTTTTTGTTCGTCGAAATCAGTCGATATCTAATCAATAATCGATTTTTTTTTTCGAGTTTTCGACATTTAATCAACAGTCGATTTTCTTTTTGCTCGTCGACATCGAATTGATTTTTACATCATTTATTTTCTTGAAACGTTGAAATATCATTTGTTAAAAATAAAAATAAAAATCATATTCAACAATTTTACATCAAATCATCACATTAACAAACAATCATTCAAAATCAATTTCAAAATTCTCGATTTTTAGATTTGTTACATTTTCAACATTGTCGAAAAATCTATTCGTTTCGTTTTGTTTCGTCAATGTCTCAACGAGTCTGTTTGTTTTAATGACATTTAATGAATTCGTTACAACGATTAATGAATTTGTTTCAATGAAATTTTTAATGAATCGATTAAAACGATTTCAAATTGTATGCGTTCGATTTTTTACATTTTCGCAATCAACATCAATGAAAATGAATTTTTTACATCACGATACGAAAACAATGACATGAAAAATTGAAAAAAAAACGAATCAATAAATTTGCTATTTAGTCGAAACAAATTCGTCTTTTTCGCAATTTTCTGTCATTGTTAATGCGTCAATATTTTGTCAATCGATTTTTCTGTTTCAAAATTTGCAATCAATCAAAACGCGTCGATTAATAAAAATTCGAAAAATTCAAATTCGAGAAATTTGAAACAACATACGTTCGCGAAATCGATATCGTTTTGATTGTTTTTTTTCTGTTCGAAAAATCGATCGTTTTATTATATTAATTTGCAAATATTTTTCGCATCGATTGAAATCAGAATTTTCAACAAAATTTTAATTTTCGTGATTATATATTTTTTGTTTTCGTTTTTCTTTTTTTGCATTCGCATTTATGTTGATGTATTGAATGTAAAAAGTTTAATTCGTTATTTAAAAATCAATGATCAGAATATATATCATAGTAGTTACATAAATCAAATCATTCGATTGACTGAATGTTAAATACAATTAACTAATTAATTATTTGACTGTTTTCAAGTTTTAATCACATGTCAATTCATAACAATTTGTTTTAATAAAAAGAAGTTAACATTTGTTTCGATGTTATTTTTATCATGTTTCGTATCAATACTAATCACATACTTTTAACATATCAAGTTTAGTCGAGTCGAGAAAATCGACGAATCAGAACGTTAAAAAAGACGTCAACAATAAAAATCTTAAATGAAATGACGACGACGAATTTCTGTTCAAAAAGAATCTTAATTTTAGTTGACGACGAAGTTAGCAACGATGAAATTGACGACGACGAATTCGTAAATTCATTAAATAAAACTAAACGATCAGATAAAATGTTTTGAATCATAATCGTTTCGTATTTATCGACGAAATTCATGACGTCGTCAAATTTCGACAAACTTTTTCATATATTGTGTTTTGATTCGTAACTTTTTCATTCAACAAAATATTCAATGTTTCGCTTTTTGATCATACGTTTGTTGATGATACGAAACAATTCAAAAAATTTGACGTTGATTGTATCGTCATTCACAAAAACGAAATCAAAATGATTTGATTTAAAACGTTTGAAAAAGTCAATTGAAAACGACGAACATTTTTTCAGTTGAATTACGTTGAAAATCGAATGTATAAATCAGTTGCTGAAAATAGTCAATCGATAAATCAAACAATCAATCTTTTTCATGATAATAAAAAATTCGACGAATTGCTGATCATATTTCTTGTTAATAATCGAAAATATATTATAATTTTTATGCAATTTGATTAATGTCATATTTTCTTGTTTCATGAACATAAATTCATGCTTTTTATCGTAATGAAATTTAACATTCATTTGATCGAAAATTATAACGTCATTGACGTTTTGACGAATGACGAAACGACGTTTTTTTAATGTGAATCGCGCGAATTCGAAAATGAAAACAAATTTAATCAAATCAATGATTTGAATTGAAATTAAGTCATAAACGATTTCATTTGAAAAATTGTCAACATTAATTGAATTGTTGAAATTTCGTTGCACATGCAACAAAATTTCAAATCAAAAATCAAAATATTTCAACGTAAATATTAGAAAACAAAAAGCGATTTCGACGATTTGATTGATTCGTTCGAACAAATTATCAATTTGAAAATGATAAACAACTGAATACAAAAATTTAATTTCTAAACGAATAAACATGACAATTCACATGTTCGACAGAAACTTTTTGTCGCGATTCGAAATAATAATTTTAAATCATTTTCAATTAGTCATATTTAAACGATTTAACAAAACATGATTTTATTGTACAATTGTTCATATGCTTTTGTTTGAAATTAACATTATGCGTTTGAAATATTTACAGTTAATCGATATCACGCAATCGAATTGATCGATTCGTGATTTTGATAAAGTCAAAATGAAATCGATAATGATAATGTGAAAAAAAATATTCGATGTGAATATAAATTGTAACGAATTATAAAATTTGTAACGACGTGTTTGATATGTTTGACATTTAAAACAATGTTTAAGAATTTTTTTTAAATATTTGAACAAATCGCGAATGTAATAAAAAATTGTTATTTTGTCGTAACAACGAACGACGAAAATGTTTTGAATAATTGATTGAAATATGCAAAAACGATAAAATTCATAAACGTAATTATCAATGACGTAATCATCAAAACGAAAAATTAATTCGTTTTTTCGATAAAAAGAAAGCTTGACGACGTTCACGTCGTTTTTATTTTGTTGATCAAACATTGAAAATTTTTTTTTCAGTTTAAATCAATGTTGTAATCAGCAACGAATTTTTGACGAATTTTTTTTTCATTTTCATTAAAACAGCAATGAACAAAACATTCAATTCATTTTTTTCGAAAATTGTGTCGATATTGATATTGATTAAACGTGAAAAAACGTCAAACACAATATGTTGTTTGTCTGATTTGTGACGCAATTCGATTTCGAAACGCTGAATGTAATCGAAAGTTTTGATGAAACGTAAATTAAACTTATTAATGAAAACAATAATGAAATTTGTTTGTTTAATTTATTTCAAAATCGCATCGTGATTCGTGAAAATGACAATAAAACGTTGTTCGAAAAAATCGATTAAATGTTTTATTTTCTTAAACATTCAAATTATGTCGATTAATTTCAATTCAATCGATCAATATTTGATTTCGACGTCGATTAAAAATCGACTAAAAAAACAAAATTGATTAGATAAATTTGCGAAATGAATATTTTTTGTCATTTCAATTAACACTGTTTTTAACATGATAAATCATGTCAGTTAATTCGAACTTTTTGTCAAAATCAAAATTCACGAATAATTTTCTAATTGAATTCGAATAAACAAAATAGAAAAATTTGATTAGTAAAAATTGTAAAATTTGAAAGAAAATTACTTTTTCAACAATAAAATGTTTGATTTTAGTGTTGCGTGAATAAGTTTTTTTGACATTGTCAATTACAAATTCGTCGTGAAATAATTCAATTTTCAATTGTTGTAATGATTTAAATATTTCGACGTATCACGACACGTAATCACGTAATCAATTCGTAAATTTTAAATACGTTTCGAGTAATTGAAATGTGATAGAAAAAAACAAACGTGAAATAACTTTGAGTTTTTTTTCAATCGTGATTAATTCAAATGAATCGATTTTTTGATCAAACAAATGAACAATGAAATAATCAATGAAAATCTTTTTCGACTTGATGAAAATGATGTTAACACGTAACATATCGAATATTTTTTTGAAACATTCGAAATGTTTTTGCAAAATGCATAAATGAATGACAATATCGTTTACGTAAATTTTAGCGAAAACTCGATAAAATCGAAGAAATCGATCGATTTGACGTTGCACATAAATTGACGAATTTTTGTAATTCATCACAATTACATTGAAACTTTTTTGATCGCGATGCGTAATTACAATTAATTTATGTTTATTTTCTGAATGAATTTTTCATTGATAAAAAAGTCGAACAATTCAACACGATAATGTATTGACAATCGATAACAACAGAAATAATGTTGAATTGTAAAAATAAAAAATAAACGTCTGACTGAATGATAACATTAAAATCGCGAATATTTACAATCGAACGATTTTTTTTTAATTATTAATTTTCTTTCATACGCAAAAGACAAAATAATTAAAAAAAATAAAATCGTCTATTCAATTAAGTTTGTTTGATTCGTGTAATTTGTCGAAAATTTCGTCGACGAATTTTTTATCTTTTTTATTTAATGAATACAAACAGATTCGAAATTTTTTTAAAAAAAATTCTTTTCGAAACGACTTCAGAATTAGAATTGCATCTGATAAGATTGCGAAATTCGACATCTCGTTATTGTTTTGCGATTTCACGAATTTCGCACTTTAATAACATTTGCACTCAATAAATAAAACTTATAATGAAAAACTTATATTGAAACACGAAAGAAATTCTATTCAAATAATTAAAAATATCGAAAATCGATCGAGTGCGTATTGAGTTGTGACGAAAATCGCATCATTGCATTGCAAACATTGCGCAAAAATTGAATCGACACGAATTTGACAACGATGCAATTTTTCAAAACTCAAAACTATTGCGATAATGAATCGATTTTCGTTATTTTTGATGCATTGAAATGCGCTCGTTCTGTTTTACAATCATGATTAAATAAATGAAAATCATATGTGATTGTTGATTGAAATACAAAATGCGAAACAATTGTACAAATCAAAAAAAGTTGAACGAAATCATTTCGCAAACATTTCAACTGACGATTTGACACAAATTTGATAACGACGAAATTTTCGAAATTTCATAATTATTGCGATAATGAATCGATTTTTTTCATTTTTACAACGTTGAAATGCGTTCATTCTGCTTTACAATTTCGATTAAATATGTGAAAATCATATGTGATTGCTGATTGATGTGCAACATGTGCAATAATTGTTCGTTGCTGAAACGTTTTGAAATGATGTTGACGTATATTTCGATTGAAAACAAAAATTAAATATTGATTGAATTTATCGACTTTAAGCAACGAAATTTTCGTATTGATCAAAATTCTTTCCGATCGATCACTCGCGTCAAACGAATATACTGAACATTTTTTTATAAATTGTGTTTTATATTTTAATCTTGTCAGATATTTTTTGTTTTCAATCTGATTTAAACGAAATTCTCATTCAATTTTTTTGAAAAAGTTGAGCGAAATCGATGTTCTTTCATAAGTCGAAATATTCAACTATTAAATTTGTGAAAGTTTTCACAACATTATTGCTAAAACGATGAATGATAACGTCGTTTTCAAAAATAATCTTTGCGACAGATTTTTCAAATTTTAAATTAAACGATAAATTTGAAATTTTTGACGTATTATTTGCGAAAACTAAAAACTGAAAATCGCTGTAACAAATTGACGAAAACTGAACATTTAATTGAATGAAAATTTCACGTTGCGATAATGTGAAATTGTGAAAAATTTTCGAAATCGAAACAACAATAATACACGTTGTTTTTACGATATCAATTATCATATTGATAACGACGTAAATTGCAATTATGATTTTTTTAAATCAATTAATTTTATGAATTTGAATTGAACGTCGAAAAATTAAATCGACGATTTGATTAACGTCGTCGACGTGAATTTGAAAAACATTGATAAAATTTATTTCAATCATATAATCGACGCGACAATTTCGAGATATGTGTATCGCGTGATTGTTCTTGTTGCGAACGATAATGTGTTTGAAATTGAAATTTATCAAATGAACGTAAAGTGAAAAATTGAATTCGTTTGATTCGAACAGATAATTTCAATCGAATGAAACAATAATGTAATGCATTGAAAAAACTAACTCGTTATGCGAAAATATCATTGTAATTTTACGTGCGTGAATTGAAATTTGAACAATCATGCGTGACGTTCGAATTTCGAAACTAGCAATGATTTCACAATTATCAATGTAAATTGATTTATTCGATATGTTAACGTCGATTTTTTTTGATTCAATAACATCATTATTCAACAACATGTTAATTTTGAAATTATCAATCAAATGTATTTTTCTGATAATTTTAATTTTAACTATAACGTCATTTTTTTGATCAAAAAAATATATAAATAAAATAACATACTCGATTATCATGTGCTTGTCGACATTTAATTCACGTATTGAAATGAATGTAATCATGATTCTAATAAACACATTCGAAATTTGTTTTTTGAAAAATTGACGATCACAAAAAATAATTTCAACGTCGATGTTTAAACAAACAAACTCGACATTAATTGTAAAAAATAAAATTACATGAATACGTGCATAATTTCAATCTCGAAAATCATAATCAATGTCGACGTTTTTGTTGAAATCGACGTTTGAAACAATGATGAAAATCGATGCAAATTTAATTTTTTCAAAAAAATCGAAATGAACATTTGTGATAAATTTCGACGTTTTTGATACAATAATTGAATCAAAATCGATAATTTCGATTCTCGATTGCGTGATAAATGAATTCGTAAATTCGTTTGACTTTGAAATTGTCAGAAATTTTTTAATTGAATTTCGAATAATCACATTAATGTTTTGAATAATCATAATAATAAAAAAAATTGATTAAATACATTTGTTGAATAAATCGAATTAACTTTGTCAAAACAGTCGAAACGAAAATGTTCGTGTAATTTATTGTTGAAAAAAAAATCATTGTTACATTTTTTGCAAATAATTATTTTATTCGATTTTGACAAAAACATTTTTGACGTGATCAAATAAACAACGTTGTCATTTTCGTTTTCGAAATCGTTGTAAAAAAATGATTGATAATATGAAATATTTTTTGAAACATGATAATCGTCAATATTTTTCTCGTCAAAATAATTTTTTTCAGTTTTTTCAGTTTCGTTATTCTCGTCAACGTTGTAAATTTTAACTTTGTCAGATTTGTCAAATTTTTTGACGTTTGACTTGTTGAGTTTCTGATTCGAAACGAATTTGCTTGAAAATTTTAACAAAAAAAATTGTTTTGCAATCGACAAGACAATTGAAAATAAATCGAAAAATTTTTGTTGATAATTTTTTGAAAACTGACGAAATTGATAATTTGATTGAGATTGATAAATTGAATTTCTATATTGATATGAATTGTAGTTCGAAAACGATCACATATACGTTTGATTGAAAAAATTGACGTAAAATTGCTGACTAGAATCGTTTTTATTTCGATTTTGTTTATTTGAACGATTGTTAAATCGATCAACATTATTGTTGAAATTTTAATCAAAATTACTATTTTGTTCACGATGACGAGTTGTCATATTTATTCACACGTTTTTTTTTGCGTTTAGTTGATTCAAAAATGTAAACAAAATAATGTTTTTCGATGATTCAAATATTTGTGCACGAAAATTCAATTCAAAATTATTTCATGCAATAATACATTGATGAAAAACAAATGAAAAATCGATTGTTTTAACATGTTTAAAAATATTTTGCATGTAAAAACGTGATTTGCGATCACGATGAACATCAACATAAATATCAATTTCGATTTGTAATTTTTTCAAAATAATTAAAATTCGTTTTTTGAAACGTTTAATGAAATGAGCACATTAACGTTTAATGTTAATTTCTCGAAAAAAAATTTTTCGATTTCAATAAATTTCGTGTTATATCAAATCAATGCATTTTCTTTAAAACAAATAATTATTAATTTTTTCATTTTAGAATCAAAAAATGTCTTTTTCAGATTCTTTAAATGATCGATGAAGATAAAAACGTTATGATAAAAATTGTGTTTTTTTGAATTAACAATGAATTGATTTGTGTCGAACGAATTTTCATAATCAGAATCAAAATAGTTCACATTCTCGACAAACTTGAAAACTGATTGTAAAATATTGTTGACAACAGAAAAAAATATTTTTGCAACGAATCGCGACATTGACGCGAAAACGATAATCACGATCATGATGTTATTTCACAAAACTTAATTCATTTTAATTGACGACGAAATTATTGAAAACATGTTGCGACGAATTTTTTCGATTTGAATGAAAAAAAATGTTTGACTATTGAAAAAAAATGTTTGATTATTGTCAATCTGAATGTTGATTGAACGACGTTCATTGTTCGTGATATTTGATTCGACAATAAATTGACGAAAAACGTTTGAATCAAAATCAAAATTAATGATGAACGAATAACTAGAAACTATTGACGAAAAAGTAAATTCACGAATTTCTGAATTGTTATTTCGTCGAAATCTTGAGCTAATCGAAACATCAGACTGAATTGTAAAAATTCGAGTCGAATGAAAATATCGAATTTGAATACAAAAAGTTGCACGCGAAACATTGAAAAAAATGACAAATTGTTAATAAATGAACTAATTATGAATTCAAATTGAATTAAAAAGCTTTGAAAAACGTTCGATTTTCGAAAATTTTCAGTGTTTATTCGAAACTGATTTGTAAAATTTAAAAAATGTGACATCAAAAATGTATAACAGAAACGATTGTATGATTAAACTAATAATTGCAAAATTAACTATTTTACAAATTTCTGTTTATATAGTCAGTCAATTTGTTCAATCGTACACACATTTCGAAATTTAGTCGAAAGTATGAGCTTGTTGAATTCAATCGAAAATTTGATGCTGACGTGATCAAATTGATCGTTTTCATGATTTTTCGAATTTCGATAATCGAATTGCTTGATATAATTTTATCGAAATTCGACTCGCAATGTTTTGCTGATTTGAATTTTGAATGTTTTACATGCGTTTTCTTTTTAACATCGAAATTTCTTGAAATGATCAACATTTTTCGACATGTTTCGCAATAAAAATTCGTTAAACTTGTGTGAATATGCTTTTTTTTTGAAATTTGAAAAATCGTTGTAATCGCGATTTTCGCATTTGAAATCGTTGAATTGAAAAATCATTGTCATCGTGATTTTCGCATTTGAATATTTTTCATTTCGATTTTTAATCAGTTTGCGTTAAAAATCTGAAAATACATTTTTTTGAATGATTCAAAAAAAGCATGATTTGATGATTTCATTATTTGCTGCTTTCAAAATCGAAAATCTAATTTCGTATAATTCACAATTTTCGATTTGATGATTGACAATTAATTAATTGACAATTAATTCTGAATTCGAGTCATTTTTTTTTTTGTTTTTTTTTTTCGTATATCGAATTTATGAAAAATTTAAACGCGAAAAGCGTTGTTGTCGCGATCGCATTCGATATATCAAATTTCGAAAATTTTTTTGATTTTTTTTTCATTTCACATTTTACTCGTCGTTCAATCAAATCGAACAACAATTTCTGAAAATGTTTTTGACACGATTCAGCTTTTCATGCGTCGTAAATTTTAAACAATAAATAGCATTGAATTACGTGTGAAAATTAAATTTTTTTGTCAGCGATTTCATCGTGAAAATTACATTTATTTGACGTCGAACGCGTCGACGATTGATAATTTTGTTGACATTTTTTTTTCGAATTATTCATGTGAAATTTTCGAAACATATTTTTTAAATGTTTAATCATTGCAATTGATTTTCAGATACGTTTTTCGTAATTTTTTCATTGAATCAAATAATAAAATTCTGATTCATTGTATGATTTATTCGAAATTTGATTTTTTTTATAAATTTTGTTGTTCAAAATGATTTCAATTCAAAATTTCTCGTTCGTGAATTTTTCGTCATTTTCGATATTCGACTGATACGTGAATTTTAGCGAAACTTTTTTTTTTAGATTTGATTTTTTTCAACAATGAAACGTGAAAAACGTCATGAATTCGTCAACGTTTGAATATTTCGAATTGATATGTTTGATTTTTTATTGTTGTGACGAGCGTATTATGTGTTAAAATTTTGATAAATGTTTGAATTTTTATTTTATCACATCGAAATTCGCGATTCGAATTTCGTCTATGATCAAATCATTTACATATGATTTGTCAGATTTTCATAATTAATTTTGCAATCTAAAATTCTGTTGTTTATTCATATCATTGCATGACATCTTACATTATTTTAAACTTTTACAAATTCATCGAAATATGTTTTCGTACATATTTCAATCATAGTTTGTAACAGACAGTTGAATCGAGCATTGCGAACTTCATTTTGCAACAGAATTTCGTCGATCAAAATCAGATATCTGAATCATTAACGAATTTCGATTTTTCTTTTCACACGTTTATTCAGATCAATACAACAATCTATTTATCGCTCGTTTGTGATACGCGAAATTAAATAAACATTCACATTTTTTCATTTCAGAAAGTCGATTTCAAAATCTCATATCAGATTTCAGAATCGTCACGATAATTCAGCATTCAAATCACTATTTATTCGTATTTGAATCATTTTTCTTGTTCGAGAATCAATTCAGAATTTTATTTATTTATTTAGCAAATCAGCACTTGTCTTCTGACTCGATAATAGTTTCAATAATTTCTCGAATCAAATTGTTTCGAAATACTCAATATCTATTTCATCATTTTTATTGAAGAATCTTTCGATATTTTATTTATTTATTTAACAAATCGATCGTCTTTTTCAATTTTCGCGATACGAACGATGCATTGTTCAGAAATTCAAAAGCGAACAGATTTCGAAATCGCGAAAGTCGAAATTTTGAAAATCAAACAACGATTGCAAGATTTACGTCAACGACGAGTTCAAAGAAAAACTATCGAAATTGTCAAATTTATATCAACATTTCGTGATATCGACATATTCGATTCAACATTCATGTGTGATATTCAAAAATTCGATTTATATAGTCAAGCAACAGATTTTTTGCAACATTTTGAACGTCAACAAAATCAACATCAATATCGAAAATCAAATGTGTTTGCTTTGTTATTCAAATGTTTTCGAAAATTTGCATTCGCATGATTCAAAGATCAGATTTTTATCATTATACAAGATTTCGATCGCGATTTAACATGTGCATTTTTTACTATCTCGTTTGAATTCGTATCGAAAATATCGAATCAATCATTTGTTATATCTGATTCGCATATTTCACATTTTTCGTTTCAGTATCACTCGTGCGTCGAATGCTCCGTTCAATTTTTCTCATTACGTCGATTTTTGAAACATATCAAGCAAAAAAACGTTTGTTTCAGAATCGTTTGCAAGCATTGCGAGCAAGATTTCAATTTCAAGAACAAATTTCACGAACATATACGCGAACATCATGCTTAGAAGTTTGTCATTTCGTCTGTCACATCAAAAAATTCGAATTTTCGAATTTTCGCATCAGAATTCACGTACAAAATTAAAAAAAAGTCAACAATCATTTGTTCGTTTGTTTCGTTTGTTTCGTCGATTTTTTTGCAACATTTGCATCGATATCATCAAAATGTTCACATTTTTTTATTGCGACATTCGATATGACATCAAAGCAAACGAAAATTGCAACAATGTTAATCACACGAAATTTTACATCAAAGCGCGTCAAAATTGCAACGTTCAATTGTTCGTTTGTTACGTTTACACTTTTTGCAACATCACGAAATCAAATATTTTCAACGAAAATTGTTTCGCGATTTGTTTCATCAAATTCGAATTTTTCGATTGCGACACATAAAATCACATCAGAATCGATGAAAAAACTATCAGTCAATTCATTTACATTTTCGATTTCATTTTCTCGAACATTTGTATCAAAACATCAGAAATTTTATCTCATCATCGTTGATTTGATTCGCATGTTTCGTGAAAAATTTGAATCATTTGATTTACGTCAACATCAAAAAAAATTTGTTTTTTCGCAAAGTTCTGACATTCGTTCATTTAGTCAATCACGTTCTTTTTATCAATCACGAATTATCGTTTATTTTTTGTTTGCAATTAATCAGAAAGCGTCGATTAGTCAAAATTTGAAAAGTTCGAATTCGAAAAATTTTCAGCAACATACGTTTGCGAAATCGATTCGTTTTGTTTTTGTTTTGTTAGAGAAATCGATTCTTTCGTCATACAAAAAATTAAACATTTTTTACATTTCATTGCAATCAAAATTCTCATCAAAATTTTCATTTGCATGATTTCGATTTACGTTTACGTTTTCGTTTGCGTTTTCGTTCACGTTTTCGTCATTTTTTCGATTTCGAATTTCAGATCACGTTTGTTGCATTTGTTTCGATCATTTCAGTTTTCGCAATGATTTGTTTAACTATTCAAGTTCTAATCAATCATATCTTTCGAATCGTCGATCGATGAAAAAAATGAAAAAAATAATTAATCGTTTCGAAACGAAATTGAAAAAAAACGGAAAATAATGTGACGAACGTATTATGTGTTAAAATTCTGATAAATGTTTGAATTTTTATTTTATCACATCGGAATTCGCGATTCGAATTTCGTTTATGATCAAATCATTTACATATAATCTGTCAGATTTTCATAGTTAATTTTGCAATTTAGAATTTTGTTGTTTATTTATATCATTGCATGACATTTTACAATTGTTTTAAATTTTTGAATAAATCGAAAAATTTTCATTCGAATTTCTTATTGCGTTTGATGCGAATGTTTTTGTCATTGACGTTGACATAATTTTTTACGTAAAAACGTTTTATTTTTGTTTTTGCATTTTTGTATTTGATTTGTTGTTTCTGTGCATATGCTAAATTGATTTTCAGTATTTTCATCAATTTTGTCAGTTTTTCGACATGTTTTTTCGCAAATTTTGATTTAGCTTTGAAATTTGCAAATTTTTCAAAAAATATTTTCGAAATATATTTTTGTATTGTCACAAAAAATCACATTTGCGTTGACGCATGTTTATTGTTGTTGTAAACAAATTCAATCATCGACAATAATTTTATTCAATTATTCTGTTGAAAATTGACGTAAATTTTGAAATATTGTTTCATGATTGAATTTTGACGTTTCGTTTGATCATTTGTTTGCGAATGATAAATCGTGAATAATTTAAATTTGATTTTTAAAACATAACATAAAACGTCGTGATATTTCGAAATAAAAATCGATTTTTTGTTTGTTGTTATCGATGAAAAAAAATCATGAAATTTAATAATTTTTCGAATCAATATTTCGACGAGATTTTTTGCGATCATTGTTTTTTTGATAAAAATGTAATATGTCATTTTCGTTAAACGATTTACGACAACGAATATTGAATCGTACGTTGTTTCGTTTCATGTTTTGTTTTCAAATAAATTTGTCACGAAATTCATAATAATGTCAATTCATTTGAATTTCGATATAAAAAAAAACGATAATTTTTCGTATGATTTGTGACGAAATGTTGTGTTTTTTTTGCAAATTGCACATGTTTCGCAATATTTTTTTTTTTTGTGTTCGCATGTTTGAATCATTTGAATTTTTTTTTTTTTTCGTTCGATCAATAATATTTTCGTCGTATTAATTTCAAAATGCGTTTTACATCGAAATGATTTGCGAAAAAATTGTCATGATTCGTTTTTATGACGTTTTTTTTCAAACTCGATGAAACGTACAAACGATTTTCGTGTCACAATATTTTTTTTCGTTTATTCAAAACGAATGTGATTTTTCAAAAATAATTAATTTCTGTTTCATTTGAATCGCACAAAAATTTTTTTTTAATAATGAACGAATCAATTCGACAAAATTGTCAATAATTTTATTGTCGTATGTTGCATCATGTTCATGAATATGTTTTTGCGTAATTATTTCGTCGATCGACTCGAAAATTGTTGTATTATTCAATATTAATGTTTTTCATTCGTTGATAATCACGTTTGATGTATTTGAAACGTCAAAAAAATCATTCGAAAAATTGTTTTTTTCATTTTTTTCAATAAGTTCGCACGCGAAATTTTCATTTTCGTTGAATTTGAACATCGTTGTTTTGATTTCGTTCACATAAATCGAAAATTCGTTTGAATTCGTTTGTAAAAATTGTCGCAAACGCGTCAAAATTTAACGATTATTTTCAATTTTATTTTCGATGATCGTTATGTGATCAAATCGTTTTGACAAATCGTTCGCAAAATTTTTATTGTCGAAACGATAATCGATGACAAAATTGTAACGTAACAATTTTTGTGTTCATCGTATTTGTCGAAATGATAATTTTGTTGTAATCATGAAACGATTGAAATTTCGATGATTCGTCAAAACGAAAATTTGTTTTTTCGTTTTTTTCAAATAATGACGTCAATGTTTAAATGCAAAAATTATAATCAAAAATTTTTTGTCGTGAATTTCATAATTACATTTCGCGAATATCATTTTTTTCGAAAAATAAATTATCGAATGTCAATGATTTTTGTCGTTTGATTGACAAAATATTTTTTTTATTGTTTTATTCGAAACGTCGATTTTCACACGAATGAATTTAATCGAATCGAAATGTTGTAAAACAAAAATTTTTATAAACGTTTTGCGTAATCGTTTGAATGATTCGAAAATTTCGAAAATCAAAAACTCGTTCGATAATCGTTTTTTATTGTGATTTTTATTTCGATTTCGCTTTTTTTTAGTTTTTTTTTATGAAATTTTGCTGATTTTTTTAGCATGAAAATCAAAAATAATGTCAATTTATTGAAATTTTTGATAAATCGTTTATAAAAATTGCACAATTCGAAAAATTCGAAAATTTCGAACACGTTTTTAAATGTTGATCAATTTTGTATGATTTCGATTTTATTTTGTTGCATTTGCATTTTTTTCGATAAAACGATAAAATTCAAAAATTCGATATTATTTTTGAAAAATTTACATTTTTTCATGTTAAAAAAAATTTGTGTTTTTTTAAACGATTTAATATTTATTTGACGTTTTCGACGTGTTGTGTTTCGTTTTTGAAATAAATAATTATATCGTTTAAATAAATAATGATCGACAAGTTTAATCGTTCGATCAAAATCTTGTTGACGAAATTCTGAAACGTTGCAAATACATTAATGAAATCGAAAAACATGACGATATATTCAAAATGTTCGTATCGTGTTTTGAACGTTGTTTTTCATTCGTTTTTTTTTAATACGAAATCGATTGTAAATCGTTATCATGTCAAAATTTGTATATTTGCGAACTTTGTTTAAACGATTCAAATTTTCATCGATTAATAATAAAAAATATTTATTTTTGATCGTTAAAAAATTAAAATTTTTGTAATTTACGCATAATCGTAAAATTTCGTTTTTTTTTAACGAACAAAATTGAAACGTTCGCAAAAAAAATGAAAAATCGAATAAATTCGTTTTTCAAATGTTTATTCAAATATGTTCGCAAAATTTTGAATTCGTTTTTTGACAATGCGTAAATGAATTCATACGATGATTTTTTGTTTGATTTTAAATTTATTGCATAATTATCGAATTCATGATCAAATAATTCGTATGTTTTGTTTTCATTTGTCATGTTAACGAATTTTTTCAAAATTTCGAATAAAAAAATTTTAATATTTTTTTTTTTTTTCATTTTCGCGAAAACAAAATCGATTTGCGATCGTCGTTCGATGTGTACGTCATTCAAATATTTTATTTCGTCAAAAATCATTTGTACGAACATGACAAAAACGTGTTTTTTTTCATTGAAAATTGCATTGATTAATTTTTTTGATTCGATTTTTTCGATACGATTTGTGATGAAAAAAAACGATTTTACAATCATTGATCACGATTCGATTTTGTCGATGTTTCAATTTATATTGATTTCAAATAATTGTATTCAAAACAAATTTAAAGTCATGTTTCAATTTAAATTTGTTTCTAAAAATTATCGTTAAAAAAACGATTCACGTCGTTTTCATTTTATATTTCGAATTGTACGAAATAAATCTCATAAATTTTGAATGAATGATTTTTTATGATCATTGTTTCGCAATTCGATACGTTGAATGATTTTAATTCGAATCGTTTAACAAATTTATGATTTATTAAATTGATTTTTTTTTGAATTCATAACGATTTCGAATTTCAATTTGTTTTTTTCGTCAAATGTTTTATTTATTTTGATTTTGATTTTTTTGCATTTGATCATGCGAAATTTTTTACGACAACGTTTTGCGTTTTTGATTTCGATAATGAACGTGTTGAATTCGTTCGAATTTGAATTTATTCGATCATTTGTTATTGAATTTTTTTTTTGTCAATTTGATTGAAAATTATCAAATCGATTATTTTTTTGATTTTGATTCATGAAAAATTTTTTCGAATGAACGAATATTCGATTTGATATTTTTACATTTTTTGATATTGCATTCAAATTTATCGCAATTTATGTATCGATCGTTGTTCACGATATTTTTGTATTCGATTTTGATTTAACATTATAATTTTTTGAATTTGATTGATTTTCGATTAAAATTATCGAATTTGAATTTTTTATCGTTTTTTCGATTTTTTCGTCGATTTTTGTTAATTTGATGATTGTTGTTTTCGTTTTTATCGAAATTATTTTCATTTTTTTTGCGTTTGTTAAAATCGTTATCAAATTTATTTTGATTGACATTGCGCTGTTTTTTGCGTTAAAAATTTTCTCGTTGTTTGAAACGTTTAAAAATTATTTTTTTGTCGTTTTTAATTTTCTGTTCGATCAGAAAATTCTGATTATTTTGAATTAAATTCAATACGAAATTTTGTAATTTTATTGCTGATGAAAATTTCATAAATTCATATAAATTCGAAAACAAAACGATACGATGTGCATCATAATTTTTTATTGTTTGATTGATTTGTTGTTTATAATTTTTATATTTTTCGAAATTATTTTTCTTTTTAATAAAAAATTTTTTAGTATTTTTTTTTAAAAAGTCGACATATTTCTTTCAAATATAATTAATTTTCGAATTGTTTTTGATTTTGACGTTTCAAAATAACTGTGCGATAAACTTTCTCTTTAAAAAAATTACAACAAAAAAAAGTTTAATTTTGTCAAAATTTTTGACGTAATCGTTCACTCGATTCATGTCGAATTGATTTTTCATTTTTCAAACGTATTGAATTCATTTTTTATAACTATTTTCAACGAATAATTTTGATTTGTTTTTCATTATTTTGATGTAAAACGATTTTTTTTTTTAGAAACAAAATTTGAACGATCGAAAATACAAATGCACGTTGTAATGTTTCATTCGAACATGTTGTTGTTGAATATATGTTCGATATTTTTTCATGATAACATTTGATTTTGATGAATTCAAAATGAATTCATTTTCAAAATTCGTAAAAATATTCATATTGTTGAAAAATGTAAACATGTTGTATACACGAATAATGTTAATCTGTGAATTATGATAATTATTAAAATGTAAAATTCAAAAAATGTGACATCAAAAATGTATAACAAAAACGATTGTATGATTAAACTAATAATTGCAAAATTAATTATTTTACAGATTTTTGTTTATATAGTCAATCAATTTGCTCAATCGTACACACATTTCGAAATTTATTCGAAAATATGAACTTGTTGAATTCAATCGAAAATTTGATGTTGACGTGATCAAATTGATCGTTTTCATAATTTATCGAATTTCGATAATCGAATTGCTTGATATACTTTTATCGAAATTCGATTCGCAATGTTTTGTTGATTTGAATTCTGAATGTTTTACATAATTCAAAACGTTTTGTAAAAATGTAAAATCGTCGATTCATTGAAATGAATAAACAACGTCTTGAATTCGTGTTTTGAATGATTTGTAATTTTTGACAATAAAAATCTCGATCGTACGTCGATTTACGTTGTTAAACAATAAAATAAAAAAATGATCAATTTGCAAAAATTCGTGCAACGATCATTTAACTGAATAATATGATTGAGAAATTGAAATCAAAATTCGACGAAATGTTTTTCGAAAAATTCTGAAATTGTTTTTCTAATCAATGATTCGAAAAACAATAAATCGAAATTTATTGTAAGTCAGAAATGTAAAAACAATAAAACACGAATTTATAAAAAATGTTCATTAAAATCGCTTAAAAAACGACGAATGATTTGATCGAAAAGAATTTATGATTTTCTGTTTGTAATTTTGCGATTTTTTTAATTTTATATCGATATTGAAATTCAAATTTTCAATGCGATAAATCATTTGAAAAATTTTTCGTTCAATCATAAATTTTGCAAATGCAATTGTTTTCATTTTGCATCGTCAACAACAACGTATTATTTTAATCTATTTATTCAAATTTGTTTTTTGACAGAATTAACGCAATTCAATTTTGCAACAATAACGAAAATCGATTCATTATCGCATAATTATGTGATTTGAAAGATTATTTGCTTTTTTCGTTTTTTTTTTCAAAGAATTTTTTTTTTAAAAATTTCGGATTTTTTTATTGAATAATAAAAAAAACAAAATTTGAAAAATTTGTCTGATTTCAAAAATTTTTCGAATGAAAAACAAATTAAAATTAAAAGAAAAAAAAATTTTGAAAAGAAAAAATCGCAAATCGAATAAAAACAGTAAAATTTGAATTCAAATCGTTTTTCGAAAAATGCGAAATGAAAATCGTATGAAAAATTTTTTGAAACGCAACGATGAAACAATTTGAAACACATCGATCGAATCATCGAAAAATTTTTTTGATTGAAATAACATTTAAATTAAATAATGAAAATTTCTGATTTAATTGCTAATTGATTTTCGTTTAACAAAAATGTTGATTTGAAAATTATATGAAAAATTTATGTTATTCAAATTGTTGATTTATTGAATGTAAAAATTTAATTCGCTATTTTTCAATTTGAAAATATTTATCAAAAATTAATAAATAAATCATTTGATTGACTGAATGTTTTTAAAATAATCATTTTGATTAATTTAATTATTTGACTGTTTTCAAATTTTAATCACATTCGTTCAAAAAACTTATTTTTTCACGTTTATCGCAAAAATCGAATTTTTTTGAAATTTCTGTTTATCAAATTGATATTTGAATTTTTTTTCAATTGAAATTTTGAATCGAATATTTCAAAAAAATTTGATTTTTCATTTCGAAACGAAAATGAAAATTAAAATTTGTACGAATGTTTGAAATCTCGATTGAAATTTTATTTTATTCGAAAATTTATATAAAAACTAAAACTTGACGCATTTTTTATTTTTGAAATTCGATTTTCAAAATATTTGTTTTTTAGATCAAATATTTTCGTTTTGTTAAAAAATTGTTTATTTTTTAAAAACACGATTTTTGACAATAAAATCGTTAAAATTTGAATTTTTGATTCATATAATTCGCAATGTATAAATTTCGTTTTCAAATTTATTTTTACATTTTTTTTTTCAATATTTGTACAAATTTATCAAATTTCAAATTTTTAAAATTTAATTTTTTCAAAAAAATATTTGAAAAATTTTTTTTTTAATGACACATTTCGTTATAACAATTTTTTTTCGAAAAAAAAAAATTAATTGATCGAAAACGACATTGAATAAATAAAATTTTATAATAAAATTATTAATTGCATGAATTTTTTAAAAATATTAAATTTGTACGTTTTTTTAATTGAATCGTTGAAATTTGAAAAAATAAATAAAACAAACATGTTTTTTTGATACGAAATCGACGTTTTCGAATATTGTAAAATTTTTTCGTTTCGAATAAAAAATCAATTTTAATTTTTTTTAAATATTGACGTAATTAAATTTGTCATTCAATATTTCATTTTTAATCAATTTTTTTTTTTCAAAAAAATTATTTTTTTTTTTATTTTTAAATCAATACGAATGCGATTATTTGTTCAATAATTCACGAAAAATTTTTCAAATTTTTTCAAAAAACATTAAAAATAATTATTGTAATCGATATTTTCGATATGTTTCAAATTTATAACGCGTTAAACACGCATTTTAAAACAATTGATATTATTACGAACATGTTTGACAAATAGATTTGACAAATAGATAATTAATATAATATGTGATCGAACAACGAATTATGTTTTAATTTTACGTTGAAATTAACGTGATTTGAAATTTAACGTCGCACATTGTTTGCAATTTCAAGATTTTGTATTTATTTGTTTTTGCAAATTTATTGTTTTCGTTTAATTAATTAATAATACGTTTATTCAAACACGATTTATGATATTACAATAAATTTTCAATTTTATTGTTCGTCGTGATACGCGAACGTTCAAAAATAAAATTTCAAATCGATCAATTTTTTTTAACGAAACAGACGACGAAAAATTTTTGTTGATTAAACAAACGATCAAAAAAATTTTTAACGAATCATTTGACGAAAATCGTAAAATAACAAATCGAATTTTTTTATTATAAACGACGATATTTTCGACGATAAAAAACGACGAAAAAAAATTGATTCGATTAATTTTTTTTCTTTTATCATTTTTCAATTTTTCATTTTTAATTATGATTCGAAATCATCACGAAACAATTTTTTTCGAATTTTTTATTTCGATGAAACAACGTTTCAAAACGTTACGTTTCAATGTGAATCGTATGTTGCACGAAATCAATAACAATTTTTTCGACGAAAATTTCGTCGAACAATTCAAACGTCGTCGATTTGTTTCAACGATCGAATTCATAAAAATGAAAAATAACGAAATCATTTATTTTTTGAACATCGTCATCATCGATCAATTGAAATGATGAATCAATCAAAAAATTATCGATTTTTTGAAAAAATTTGATCGATTACGCATTGATCGTGACAATTATTTGAACGTTTTGATTCAATATCAAAATTTATACAATATCGTCAACGTCGATCGTGACGAATTGATCAATACAAACGTTGAATTCGATAAAATTCGTAAAAAAATGAATACATTGAAAATTAATTACGAACAAACGCGTGATCGATTTTTAATCAAACAACACGATTACATTTTTTTCAAAAAAAATCACGACGTTTTGTTAATCACGATTCGCGATCGTACACGAAATTTTGATAACGACGATAAAAACAACGACGACGAAATCAACGTAATTAATTTTTTCAATAAAAACAAACGACGTTCAAAAATTCATTCAAATTTTTTTAAATTTATCGACGAAATGAAATTTATTTGACGTGTTTGAAAAACAAAAATGCACGATAAAATAACGATCAACGTCGATTATTACGACACAAACATAATCGCAATTATTATTGTAATTGATTGAATTAAAAATGATGTCGATAATCACATACAATCGATACGTGATATCGACATAAATCATTTCAAAAATTGACATATAATGTTGAAATTTTTGAATTTTATTTTCGAAAATTTTGATTTCAAACGCAATATGCGTATTCAATTTCGAACATTGATTATGAATATTCAAAATTTTCAATTTTTTTATTTCATTTTTTTTCGTTTTAACAATTCAATCGATTATAACGAAATCATCAAAATCGAAAAATTAATGAAATTTTTTTTTTGAAATTTGAAAAAACGAACGAAATGTATATTCACGCGAATTTATCACGTTCGATAAAATTCGAATTATTTTGCAACAAATATACAATCGACAATCAATTTTCGAAAAAAAAATCGCGACACGTCAACAACGTTTTGAATTGTTTTAATTCAAATCAATTTTTGTCGTTTCGATTTCGATATTTTTTACGAAATTTGTTGTTTCGATTTTTTTCGTGAAATTTGTCGTTTATTTTCATTTCAACGTTGAAATCAAAATTCGTGATTCGATAATTGACAAATTAATCGTCACGAACAAATGTTTTACATGCGATGAAATCGATCACGTATAAAAAAAATGTTCGAACGTTTACAAACATCAAAAACGTTATTGACACAAAATGCAAATATTTTACATAAATATAATCAACGAATCGAACGAATTTGATTCGAAAAATTGATAATTCACATCAAAAACGCGATTGATAAATGTTTAAAAAAAATTTATTCATCATGACGAATTGTTTGATTTTTTTGTTAAACGATTTTTAATCATCAATTGTACGTTGTCATTCAACGATAATAAACATAAATTAAAAATTTTAATAAACATTAATGCAATTGATTATGTTTTCATTGATAAAAAAATTGCGCAATTTGTATGCAATATGTTGAATATAAATTTCGTATTTTTATTAAAATCGAAATTTATTATTGAATTCGACGATCGTCAAATTTTTTCAATAATTCATGTCATTTATTTCAAATTGACAATTGATTTGCATTTCGAATTGACAATTTTTTTGTTTATTATCGATTTGAACAATCATTCGATAATTTCAAAAAAATCGTGAATAAACAAACATAAAATTATTTTGAATATAATTTACGATAAATTGATTTTCAAATCGTTCAAATATAATCATCACGACAATATATTTATTAAAACAATGCAAATTCGACGTTTGAAAATTTTTGATTCAAATCGTCAATAAAACGTATTTAATTGACGTCGCGATATTTTTTATCGAAAACAAACAACGCAAAACATATTGTTACAATAAAATTTCGATATACGATTTTATTTCGTTCGCAATATAAATTTTCAACATTTTATGTACAAAACGAATCAAACGTATTCGATTCAAAATGTTTCGATTGTTTTATTCATTCGAAAATCGATCAAAATGACGAATCGTTCGTCGTTGAATCAAATCATTCAAAAATTGATATCACGACGATTACGAAAACGACATTCGTCAAAAAAAAAAATTTGAAAAAACAACGCAACAAACGTTGAAAAATCAAAAAACAACAATTCGAAATTTTTTCATTTTCGAAATTGAATTCAAACGATTCGATAAATATCGCGATAATTAATGCGATTTTTTTTGTTTATTCGTCGATTTCAAAAATCGAAAACAAAAAATGCAATGTTTTTTCATTACGATTAATCAAATCGATTTCGCATTCAAAATATTGCGAACAAATTTTGAATCGTTGAAAATTGTCGTTATAATCAAAAAAATTTTGAAACACGAACAAATCAAATCGATTTTTGAACGTAAAATGATAAAAATATCGAAATATTTCAAACATTTGTCAAAAATATTCGATTTTCAAAAAACAATTGAATTGTTTTCGCATCGAATTTACGATCACGAAATCGAATTTTTAAACGATAACAATACATTATTTCGAAATCGAATATATTTTTTGTTCGAATTCAAATTTCAAAAATTCAAAAAATATTTGAAAAATAATTTTCAAAAAATTTTATTGTATTCAATCAAACAACATACGTTTTGTTCGTTTTATTTGCAATTAAATCAAATGATTAATTACGTTTGTGTGTAAATTATCGACGATTTAATTATATCACGAAACGCAATCAATATTTCATTTTTTTAATAAAAAAAATTTTAATTAAAATGCAAAATTGCAAATATTTGATCAAATTGAATATTATATCGATTTTCAACAAATTTCGAATGAATGAAAAAAATAAAAAATTTATTACGTTCGTTATTGTCATGAAATCGTACAAATATCGAATATTATTTTTCGAATTGATTAACGAATTCGCAAATTGACAACATTATATGAATGATTTGTTGTTCAATTTTTTGAACGATTTTTCTCAAATTTATTTAAATGAGTTTTTCATTTACAACAAATTCAAAAAAAACAACATTTCGTTCACGTTTGTAAAATGTTAAAAAGATTCAAAAAAAATCGAATTACAAATGAATATTGAAAAACGCGAATTTTTCAAAAAGAAAATGACATTTTTGAACGTCATATTATCGATAAATGATTTTCGCATAAAATCGAAAAAAAATAAAAATCATTGTCAATTGAAAACGTTTTTACAAATTTGAAAAAAATACAAATTTTCGTGAATTTCGTCAATTTTTACAAACGATTCATTCGTGATTTTTCGAAAAAAATTCGAATTTTTATTCGAATAATCAAGAAATTCGTGAATTTCGAATAAATTGTTAAAATCGAAAAAAATTTCAATTTTTTCAAAAAAAACGATGACGAAAATCTTTATATTACGACATTACGATCGAATCAAACAAATCATTTTAAAAATTGATTTTTCGAATTACGTCAATGCGAAAATATTATTTCAATACGACGACGAAAAAATTTTGCATTTCGTGATTTTTTATAATCGCAACATGATTTCAATCGAATGCAATTGCGAAATTTACGACAAAAAATTATTAATTATTATTCGTTGTTTAAAACATTGACGTTTTGAATTTGAAAAAATTAAAAAATCGATCAAAATTGTCATCAATCACAAAAGTTTGAAAATTTTTATGACGTCAAAGAAATTAATTTTTCGTCAAATTCGTTGAACAAAAATTTTCTCGAAATTCAATATTGTTATTCAATTTCAATTCGAAATTCAAAACGTTAAAACAAATGTTTTGATTCGTATGTTTGATTTACGATCAAAAAACGATATTAACGAATAACATCAATATCGAAAACAAATATTGTTTATTTCGAAACGATTCGAATTTCACGCGATGAAATTTGACGAATTTATTTACGAACGAATTTTTGTCGTCAACAAAATTGACGATAATTGCACGATTTATCGTCAAATTATCGAACAAAATTTTATTTCAATGAATAAAATTGATTTACGAAATTGCAATGAAAAAAACGACGTTTTGTATCGAAAAAATCGATTATAAATGTTCGTCGATGTTTTTTTATTCGTTGATTTTTTCAAAAAAATTCATGAATTTTCTGTTTCGAAATATTCAAATTTTAATTGTATGAAAAATTTTATATTTCGCGATTATTATTGATTTAATATGCGCAAAACGATTCGTCGATACGTACGTAATTGTTATGAATGTCAACGCACGAAAATTTTCAAAAATCGTAAAAACGATTTGTTTATTTTTTTGATTATATTTTTGCAACGTTAAATCGACATATCAATGAATTTCATTATCGAATTGTTCGACGTTCACGATCATAATATCATATGCACGATAATTGACAAATTTAACAAAAAACGTCATTACGTGTTTTGTATCGTCGACGACGAAAATATCAATGTTGAAATTACGATCAAAATTTTCATCAATTACGTATTTCGTACACATGAATTTTTTTTTTTTATAACGTTTAATCGAAATTTTCAATTCATATCGTTCGTTTGACAAACATTTTGTCGTATTTTCGACATCAAATGTAAATTTTTATCGTTTTTTATTCAAAAATCGATGAACAAATCGAAAAAATCAATCAAAATATCAAAAAACAATTGCGACAATATTGCAATTACATACAAAACGATTAAAACGTTTAATGATTTATGATCGAATTTGAAAACAACAACGCGATATTTGCAACAACAAAATTATTTTTATTTTTTATCAATAAAAATTTTCATTTTCGTATAAATTTTTCATCAAATTTTATTTCGTATGTTACAACGAAAAAACGATTTTTAATCGTCAAAACAAAAATTATTATTGATACGATACAAAATATTTTCAATTACGTACGAAATTATGCAAAAATGATTTAAAAACATATAACAATTCAAATCAACAAACATCGAAAAATCGTAAAATACAAACAAAAAAATTTCGTTTTTTTCGATTGACGAAACATCAAAACGATCAAATCGTTTGACAAATTCGATGACAAAAAAATAAATTTTTACAAAATATTACAACGTATGAACAATTTTTATCGATTTCAATTGTTTAAAATCATGCATATTTACGATGTGTTTTATTGTTGATTTTTGCGCAAAATTTTTCGTAATTCATTCAAAAATCAAATCAATAAATTTTTTGATTTCGTCATAATTAACGAGAATTTCGAATGAAAAATGAACGATAATTTGAAATTTCGATATCATTACAATCGTTTTCAATATCGTGTCAATTAATCGAATTGATTTCATAATCGAACGTGATATTATGTCGACAACGAAAAATTCGATAATGTTCGCGATGTAATGGACGATTTTTATCGTAATTGTTTCACGACAACAAAATCAAAATCGTTCAAAACGTTGATTTTAATATTTCAAATCGTCGTCAACGAATTAAATTTTTCAACGAATCGTCGTCTTTTTCGAAAAAAAATCGTCATATTGACATTAATCGAAATTATTTTCGATTAACATTTAAAATTACGAATTCGATGTTTATTCATTCGTTTTTGATTTCACGATTTTTATTCAATAATTCAATTTTTATTATTATTTCGATGTTATTTACAATCAAAATTTACATCGCATAAAAAATTGAATCGTGTCAAAAATATTTTCAAAAATTGTCATCAAATTTTATCGAACGTTGAAATGACAATAAAACATTAAAAAATAAAAAATGATAATCGTAAAATTTTTGAATTTTGCAATTATACGAATTGATTAACAAAATTTTCAACAACGTTTTCAAATTTCGAAATAACAACGAATTGTTGAAACGATGTTCGCGAAAAAAAAAAAATAACATTACGAACATATTTGACAAATAAATTTGACAAATAAATAATTAATATGATATGTGATCGAACAACGAATTATGTTTTAATTTTACGTTGAAATTAACGTGATTTGAATTTTAACGTCGCACATTGTTTGCAATTTCAATATTTTATATTTATTTGTTTTTGCAAATTTATTGTTTTCGTTTAGTTAATTAATAATACGTTTATTCAAACACGATTCATGATATTAATCAAATTGCAATACGAATTTTGAAAATGCAACGAAAAAAACAAACGAACGAACGAATTAATTGATTAATCGAATAAATTAAATCGTTTAATGTTAATTTTGATGTTGATATTTTAACAAACAAATGTTAAAAAAACATTTGATCGTTTTGTCAACAATCAAAAATACAAAACAAAATTTGATGATGTTATTATATATTATAATACAAATGTTTGTAATATAAAAAGAATAAATTGTGTAATTATCGAGAAAATTGTTGATTAAATACATGTGTCAAAATATTATAATTTTCGAACAATTATTTTCTAATTATTTAATTAATTATGTTAATATGTTAATGTTATAACATTCAAATGCGTTAAAACGAATTTCGATTTTGTCATTCGATATGATAAAACAAAATGTTAATTTTAATGATTGAATAAATGTTGAATTCGATACACGTTTGTCGCATCGTGTTGAAAATGAAATCGTCACGAAATTGATTGAAAACGATCGTGTTTTTTATTCGTTAATCGTTTCAACGAATATGAAATTTACATCGTTCGTTTAAAAATCAAATATAATGTAAAACGCATATTGAAAAAACAAATAATATAACGAAAATATTTGATTTAGAAAAAAATATGTACAAAACGATCGAATGTTTAAAATAAATTGTGTGTTAAATTTAAATTACGTTAATTTTTATAAAAATTTTTGTTGATAAAATAAAATTTCAATCGAGATTTCAAACATGTTCGTAACAATAGAACACATTTTATAAAAAAATGTTCAGTAAAATCGTTTAACGCGAATGATCGATCGAGAAAAATGTTGATCAATTTTACGTTTGTATTTTTTAAAGTCGATAAATTCAATCAATATTTAATTCACGTTTTCAATGCGATAAATTATCAAATTTTTTTCGTTCAATCATCAAAACTCATTTTGAATGCGAAAGTTCGTACAATTGTTTCGCAATTTGCACATCAATCAAAAATCACATATGATTTTCAGTTATTTAAATCAAATTGTAAAGCAGAAGAAGCGCAATTTAACGTCGCAAAAATAACAGAAATCGATTCATTATCGCAATAGTTTTGAGACTTGAAAGATCATGCTTTTGTCAGATTTGTGTCAGATCGCAAACAAAAATGTTTGCGAAAACGTTTCGTTCAACTTTTCGTAAACTGTACAATTTTTTCGCATTTTGCATTTCAATCAACAATCACATATGATTTTCAGTTATGTGAACAAAATTGTAAAACAGAATGAGCGCAATTCAACGTTGCAAAAATGACAAAAATCGATTTATTATCGCAATAGTTTTGAAATTTGAAAAACGATGTTGCAATCAAAAATGTGTTTGTTTGCGAAACAACTTCTCGCGATGTTTGCAAAACAACGATGCGATTTTCATCACAATTCAATGCGATTACGACAAATTTTTGAAATTATTGATTATTTGAATAGTGCTCATTTCGTGCTTCAAAACGAGTTTTCGTTTGTATGTTTTACTTATTGAATGCAAATGTTATTAAGATACGAAATTGATAAAAACGCAAAACGCGTGCGAAATCATTGCGAAAATTTCGTAATTTTATCAGATTTGATTCTAATTTTAAGAATTTTCAATAAAGTTTTTTTTTAAAAAAACTTTCGAGCACATTTGTAATATTATATTATAATAAACAAATTCGAAAATTTTTTAAAAAAAATTTCATTAAAAACTTTTAAAATTAATGTCAAATTTGATAAAATTGCGAAATTTTTACATTAAAATCAAATTTCGCACAATTATTGCGATAATGAATCGATTTTTGTTTTTATTATAATGATAAATTGTGTTTATTTTGTTTTACAATTTGAATTATATAATTAAAAATTATATGTTGTTATTGATTGATGTGCAAATTGCAAAATATTGCATAAACGTAATAATCAAATTTTGATATTCGTAATTCGAATTTTGAAAATTTTGTAATTTTTTATTCGATAAATTTAAAATTTCAAAAGAAAACGCAAAATATTTTTTTTATAAATTGTGTTTTATTCAAAAATTGTTATTTTTGATCAATTCAATTATTATTGAAAAAAAATTAAAATATTAAAAATTCAAAACAATAAATATGTTTAATCGAAAAATATGATTGATTTATTGTTAAAAAGTACGATAACGAAAAATTAAAATATGAATACGAATAAAATCAAAATTTTTGATTGATCGATTAAACGAAACGTGTCAAAATCGATTATTATTAAAATCATTTACGTAATCAAATTTTATTTATTGTTGTACGTAAATTCGATAATATTGTATGTAATGCAATAACAATCATTCATATTCGTTTAATAAATTATGAAATTCGAATTAACATAAATTTTTTGTGATTGTCAATATCAATTTTTCGATTACGAAATCGCGAAAATCAAACAACAATGAAAATATTTCATCGATTCGATCGCGTCAAAATTGTAAAAATATTTTACATATTCGAATTTGATCATTAATTCAACGAATAAATAAACGATTATGAAAATATTTTACGAAATACAACAAATAAAAAAAATTTATATAGAACACAATTTATAAAAAAATATTCATTAAAATCGCTTAACGCGAATGATCGATCGAAAAAAGTTCTGATCAATTCTGCGTTTGTATTTCTTAAAATCGATAAATTCAATCAATATTTAATTCACGTTCTCAATGCGATAAATTATCAATTTTTTTTCGTTCAATCATCAAAATTCATTTTGAATGCGAGAATTCGTACAGTTGTTTCGCAACTTGCACATCAATCAACAATCACATATGATTTTCAATTATCTAGTTCAAATTGTAGAACAGAATGAACGCAATTCAACGTCGCAATAATAACAGAAATTGATTCATTATCGCAATAGTTTTGAGATTTCGAACATTAAATCATTGTCATCGAGATGTTTGTTCGCGAAATGTTTCGTTTCAACTTTTTCTCAATGTTTGCAAAACAACGATGCGATATTCATTATAACTCAATGCGATCACGTCAGATTTTTGAAATTATTGATTGTTTAAATAGAATTCACTTTGCATTTCAAAATGAGTTTTCGATTATATGTTTTATTCATTGAGTGTAAATGCTATTAAGATGCGAATTTCGTGAGATCGCAAAACAATAACGAAATGTCGAACTTGACAATTTTATCAAATTCAACTTTAATTCTGAAGACGTTTGAAAGAATTTTTTTTAAAAAAATTTCGAATCTGTTTGTTATTACATATCATATCACGCATCATGAACGATTTCAAATTCAACAAATTCAACGCGTGTCGAATTTGCGATATTTTTATTCGTTAAAATTGCGAAAAATAATTCAAATTAACAAAACAATGATTTATCGACGAAAAAATTTGAACAATTGTCGATTCAAATTATATGTCGAAATTATTATCGAATGATTTTCGAAAATCAAAATAAAATGTCGATTTGAATTTTGATAATAAAAACATTGAAAAAAAATTCGACGCAAAAACATAATATCAATTCATTGAATATATTGATAACGATGATCAAAAAATGATAACGAAATTGAAAATTGTCAAAAAAATTTAAAATTTTTTTATCAACAAATACAAACAAAAATTTGTTACAATTGAACGACAATATTTGCAAAAATTCATGAATTATAAAAAATTTTCAAATATGATTATCGAAATCGTTTACATTGATATTATCAAAAAAAATCGCAAAATTGCAAACATGCAATCAAATATAACGAATTTGTTCAAATCAAAACGTCGTTTTCAAACATTTTTACAATTTTTGTTTATCGAATACGATATTATTCGTGATACAATCAACGCACAAAACAATTTCGATATCGATAAATTTATTCAAAAATTGTAAAAAAAAAACACAATTTATTGCGAACAAAATCGTTAAATCGACGTTAATGATCAAAAACAATCGTTTTCAATCGTATCGCATATTTCAACGACGATTTTTTAATTTTGATGAAAATTTTCGTCGTCGTTTCAAAATCATGACGAAAAAAATTAAAAATTGTTTTTTTAGTGACGATTCACACAGAATCGTCGAATGCAATTTTTTGAAAACATTAAAAAAATGAACAAAAAAACAACAAATCAAAAAATTGTTTACAATAGAACACAATTCATAAAAAAATATTTATCGTTTTTTTTTCAAAAAGTTTATTATTTTATTGAATTAAATCAATTTTGACGAAAAATATCAAAATTTTGATGCAATTTTTTCGCACGTTGCACATCAATCAAAAACTTAATATGATTTTCGTTTATATAATCAAAATTGTAAAATTCGATGAAAAAAATTCGATGTTGTAATATTTGTTAAATTTTGACGAAAACGCATTGAATTATTGAAATGCGAAATTTCGATCGCATACAAATTGATAAATTCAAAATTCAATTTCAATTTCATATCAATTCAAACAAAGTTTTTTAAAAAAAACTTTCGAAATTATTTGTCAAAAATAAAAATAAAAACATAAAACATAAAACGTACAACGTCGCAAATTTTTTTTCGTTTAACAATAATTTCAATTTCGATATCGACATCGATTCAAACAATGAAAAACATATAAAAAAATCGTCGTTTTTTCAAAAAAATTGATCAATAAATTTTTCAAATTCGTATAAATTACAAATGTCGACGTTTCGTTACACATAATTAACGATTTTCGATTTTTTAATGAATTTTTCAAATCGATTAAAAGACGCACGATCAAAATCGAAAAAAAAAAATTGTATTCAAATTAATGTGATTCAATGACGATACGTGTCAAAAATGATAAAAACACGTTAACGAAAATGTTTTATGTATTTGATTTCGACGTTAATTTTCTATTCGACAAACATTTTATTAAAAAATTTTTGATAAAAAATTTCAATAACGATAATTTGTTCATGCGCAATAAACAAAACGTTGAAATATTTCGAACATTCGTTCAAAAATATTTACATAATTGTTACGAACATGTCTGACAATAAATCTGACAAATAAATAATTGATATGATAAATGATTGAGCAAATATGTTCAAATCGAATTATGTTTTAATTTTTTGACGAAATTAGCGTGAATTGAAACTTGACGTTCGCATATTGTTTACAATTTCATCATTTTGTATTTATTTGTTTTTGCAAATTTATTGTTTTCGTCTAATTAATCAATAATACGTTTATTCAAACACGATTCATGATATTACAATAAGTTTTCATTTTTATCGCTCGTCGAGATACGCGAACGTTTAAAAATAAAATTTCAAATCGATCAAACTTTTTTGACGAAACAAACGACAAAAAGTTTTGTTAATCAGACAATCGATTTGAATTTTTTTTTTGACGAAACAACGACGAAGTTTTCGACGATAAAAAACGATAAAACGAACAACAAACAAATTTACTTTTTTTTATTTACAATCGTCAGTTTTTTATTTCTCGTTATGATTCGAAATCATCATAACTTTTTTTCATTTGAGATTTCGTCATTTGAAATTTTTCGTGTCGAAATCGATCGTTATTTGAAACAAATAATCGACAACATCAACGAGAAAAAAATTGTTATTCAATTCAAACGTCGCAAATTCGTTTTTTCGCGTATAAATGTATCGATAAAAAATGACGATGTCATTCATTTTTTGAACGTCATCAACGTCAATCAATTGAAATGATGAATCGAAAATCATGTCGTCAATTTTTTGCAAAAATTCGATGTTTTGCGTTCGAATCGAAACATTTATTTGAAAATTTTTAATCAATATCAGAAGTTTGCGAATGAATTTCAAAACAACATCAACAAATTTGCAAAAATTAATTTCGAATTAACAAAAAAACGTTCATTGAAAATTCAAAACGATGTCGCTTATAATATTTTTCAAGACAAGTACGACGCGTTGAAATTGAAATATCAAATTTTATCGATCAACGAAAAAAAACGTGCGAACAACGATGACGACGATGCGTTTGTTTTTAACATTTCAAAAAAACGTCGTTTCGTCAAACATTTTGATTCATTCACGTTTATCGATGAAATGAATTTCATTTGACGTGTGTGAAAAACAAAAATGCATGATAAAATGACGATCAACAATGATCATTACAATACGAATCTGTTCGTCGTTACATTTGTTATTGATTGAATTGTCGACGAAATTGACGATCACATTCAATCGATACGTGACATCGATTTTAATCATTTCAAAAATTGATTTATGATGTTGAAATTTCTGTCAAACATTTACGATAATTTTGATTTCAAACGCAACATGCGTAATTAATTTCGAACATTGATCATGAACATTCAAAATTTTCAATCGTTTTATTTCATTTTTTTTCGTTTCAATAATTCAACAGATTATAACGAGATTATCAAAATTGAAAAATTAATGAAAAAAATATTCTGAAATCTGAAAGAAATTATGAGCGTATATTCTCGTGAAATTATCATTTTTGACGAAATCAAAATCATTTTTCAATAAATTTACAATCGACAAACGAATTTCAAAAAAAAAAACGACAACACGTCAACAACGTTTTGAATTATTTCAGTTCAAATTCATTTTTGTCGTTTCGATTTCGATATCGTTCACGAAATTTGCTATTTTCGTTTTTTTTGTGAAATCAACGATTCATTTTCATCTCAATGTGAAAATCAAATTTCGTGATTCGATGATTGACAAATTGATCGTCACGAACAAATGTTTCACATGTGACGAATTGAATCACGTTTGAAAAAAATGTTCGAACGTTCACAAACATCAAAAACGTCATTGACATAAAATGCAAATATCGTACATGAATTTAATCGTCGAATCGAACGATTCGAATTCGAAAAATTAACAATTCACATCAAAAACGCGATTGATGAATGTTTAAAAAATTTTTTTATTCACGATGATGATTTGTTTGATTTTTTTATCAAACGATTTTTAATTATCAATTGTACGTTATCATTCAACGATAATAAACATAAATTAAAAATTTTAATAAACATTGATGCAATTGATTATGCATTCATTAATAAAAAAATCGCGCAATTTGTATGCAACATGTTGAACATAAAATTCGTATTTTTATTGAAATCGAAATCATTGATTGAATTCGACGATCGTCAAATTTTATCAATAATTCATGTCATATATTTTAAATTAACGATAGAATTGCATTTCGAATTGATCGTTTTTTTGTTAATTATCGATTTGAATAATCATTCGATAATTTTAAAAAAATCGTGAATGAACAAACATGAAATCATATTGAACATAATTTACGATAAATTGATTTTCAAATCGTTTAAATGCAATCATCATGACAATATATTCAATCAAATTGTTCAAATTCGACGTTTGAAAATTTTCAAGTCAAATCGTCGATGAAATGTATTTAATTGACGTCGTGATATTTTATTATCGCAAAAAAACGATTCGAAATATATAACGATAATAAAATTTCGATATATCATTTTGTTTCGTTTCAAAGTCAAATTTTTGTTTTTTACAATTGAAAATGAATCAAATGTATTCGATTCGAAATGTTTCGAATGTTCAATTCATTCGAACGTCGACGACGATGACGAATCGTCAATCATCGAATCAAATGATTCAGAAATTGATATTTCAACAATTACGAAAACGACATTTATCAAAAAAAAAACTTGAAAAAACAACGCAACAAACGTTGAAAAATCAAAAAATAACAATTCGAAATTTTTTCATTATCGAAATTGAATTCAAACGATTCAATGAATATCGCGATAATTGATGCAATTTTTTTTTGTTTATTCGTCGATTTCAAAAATAAAAAACAAAAAATGCAATGTTTTTTCATTACGATCAATCAAATCGATTTCGCGTTCAAAACATTGCGAACAAATTTTGAATCGTTGAAAATTGTTGTTATGATCAAAAAAATTTTGAAACACGAACAAATCAAATCGATTTTTGAACGCATAATGAAAAAAATTTTCAAATATTTCAAACATTTGTCAAAAATATTCGATTTTCAAAAAACAATTGAATTGTCATCGCATCGATTTTACGATCACAAAATCGAATTTTTAAACGATAACAATACATTGTTTCGAAACAAAATATATTTTTTGTTCGAATTCAAATTTCAAAAATTCAAAAAATATTTGAAAAATAATTTTCAAAAAAATTTTATCGTATTCAATCAAATTGCATACGTTTCGTTCGTTTTATTTGCAATCAAATCGAACGATCAATTACGTTTGTGTGTGAATTATCGACGATTTAATCACATCACGAAACGCAATCGATATTTCATTTTTTTGATCGAAAAAATTTTAATCAAAATGCAAAATTGCAAATATTTGATCAAACTGAATATTATATCGATTTTCAACAAATTTCGAATGAATGAAAAAAATGAAAAATTCATCACGTTCGTTATTTTCATGAAATCATACAAATATCGAATATTATTTTTCGAATTGATCAACGAATTCGCGAATTGACAATATTACATGAACGATTTGTTATTCAATTTTTTGAACAATTTTTGTCAAATTTATTTAAATGATATTTTCATTTACAATAAATTCAAAAAAAACACATCGTTCACGTTCGTAAAATATTGAAAAAATTCAAAAAAATCGAATTACAAATGAATATTGAGAAATGCGAATTTTTCAAAAAAAAAATGACATTTTTGAACGTTATATTATCGATAAATGATTTTCGCATGATTTCGAAAAAAATAAAAATCATTGTCAATTGAAAACGTTTTACGAATTTGAAAAAAATACAAATTTTCGTGAATTTCGTCAATTTTTACAAACGATTCATTCGTGATTTTTCAAAAAAAATTCGAATTTTTATTCGAATGATCAAAAAATTTGTGAATTTCGAATGAATTGAAAAAATCGAAAAAGTTTTCAATTTTTTCAAAAAAACAATGACGAAAATTTTCATATTACGACATTACGATCGAACAAAACAAATCATTTTGAAAATCGATTTTTTTGATTACGTCAATGCAAAAATACTATTTCAATTTAACGACGAAAAAATGTTGCATTTCGTTGTTTTTTACAATCGTAACATGATTTCAATCGAATGCAATTACGAAATTTATGACAAAAAACTATTAATTATCATTTGCTGTTTAAAACATTGACGTTTTGAATTCGAAAATATCGAAAAATCGATCAAAATTTTCATCGATCACAAAAAACTGAAAATTTTCATGACGTCAAAAAAATTCATTTTTCGTCAAATTCGTTGAACAATTTTTTTTTCGAAATTCAACATTGTCATTCAATTTTAATTCGAAATTCAAAACGTTAAAACAAATGTTTTGATTCGTATGTTTGATTTTCGATTCAAAAACGAAATTGATGAACGACATCAATATCGAAAACAAATATTGTTCATTTCAAAACGATTCGAAATTCACGCGATAAAATTTGACGAATTTATTTACGAACGAATTTTAATTGTCAATAAAATTGACGATGATTGCACGACGTATCGTGAAATTATCGAACAAAATTTCATTTCAATGAACGAAATCGATTTACGAAATTGCAATGAAAAAAACGATGTTTTATATCGAAATAATCGATTATGAATGTTTGTCGACGTTTTTTTATTTGTTGATTTTTTCAAAAAAATTCATAAATTTTCGATTTCGAAACATTCAAATTTCAATCGTATGAAAAATTTTATACGTCGCGATTATTATTGATTCAATATGCGCAAATTCGTTCGTCGATACGTACGCAATTGTTATAAATGTCAACGTACGAAAATTTTCGAAAATCGAAAAAATGATTTATTCATTTTTTTGATTATTTTTTTGCAACGTTGAATCGACATATTTATGAATTTTATTATCGAATTGTTCGACGTTCACGATCACAACGTCATTTGCACGATAATCGACAAATTTAATAAAAAACGTCATTACGTGTTTTGTATCGTCGACGATGAAAATACAAATGCGAAAATCACGATCAAAATATTTATCAATTACGTGTTTCGTACGCATGAATTATTTTTTTCTATAACGTCAAATCGAAAATTTCAATTTATATCATTCGTTTGACAAATTTTTTGCAAAATTTTCGACATCAAATATAAATTTTTCATCGTTTTTCATTCAGAAATCGATGAACAAATCGAAAAAATCAATCAAAATATCGAAAAACAATTGCGACAATATTGCAATTACATGCAAAACGATTGAAACGTTTGATTGTTTATGATCGAATTTGCAAATAACAACGCGATATTTGCAACGACAAAATTATCATCATTTTTCATCAATAAAAATTTTCATTTTCGTATGAATTTTTTATCAAATTTTATTTCATATGTTACAACGAAAAAACGATTTTTGATCGTCAAAGCAAAAAATATCATCGACACGATGCAAAATATTTTCAATTACGTACGAAATCATGCAAAAATGATTCAAAAACGTATAACAATTCAAATCAACAAACATCGAAAAATCGTGAAATACGTCGAAAAAAATTTCGTTTTTTTGAATCGACGAAACATCAAAACGATCAAATCATTTGACAAATTTGATGACAAAAAATTAAATTCGTACAAAATATTAAAACGTAAAAACAATTTTTATCGATTCGAATTGTCAAAAATCATGCGAATTTACGATGTGTTTCATTGTTGATTTTTTCGCAAAAATTTTCGTGATTTTTTCGAAAATCAAATTAATGAATTTTTCGATTTCGTCATAATCAACGAAAATTTCGAATGAAAAATGAACGATATTTTGAAATTTCGATATTATTACAATCGTTTTCAATATCGTGTCAATTGATCAAATTGATTTTATGATCGAACGTGATATTATGTCGACAACGAAAAATTCGATAATGTTCGCGATATAATCGACGATTTTCATCGTAATTATTTCACGACAACAAATTCAAAATCGTTCAAAACGTTGATTTCAATATTTCAAATCGTCGTCAACGAATCAAATTTTTCAACGAGTCGTCGTCGTTTTCGAAAAAAAATCGTCATGTTGACATTAATCGAAATTATTTTCGATTAACATTTGACGTCACGAATTCAATTTTCATTCATTTGCTTTTGACATTACAATTTTTATTCAACAATTCAGTTTTTATTGCTATTTCGATGTTATTTACAGTCAGAATTTACATCGCATAAAAAGTTGAATCGTGTCAAAAACATTTTCAGAAATTGTTGTCAGATTTTATCGAAATTTGAAATAACAATAAAATACTAAAAGATAAAATATGATGATCGTGAAATTTCTGAATTTTGCGATCATACAATTTGATCAACAAGATTTTCAAATTTCGAAACAACAACGAATCGTCGAAACGACGCTCGCGAAAAGAGAAAAATAATGTTACGAACATGTTTGACAAATAAATTTGACAAATAAATTTGACAAATAAATAATTAATATGATAAATGATTGAACAAATATGTTTAAATCGAATTATGTTTTAATTTTCTGACGAAATTAACGTGAATTGAAACTTGACGTTCGCACATTGTTTACAATTTCATCATTTTGTATTTATTTGTTTCTGCAGACTTATTGTTTTCGTCTAATTAATCAATAATACGTTTATTCAAGCACGATTCATGATAATAATAAACAAAATTACATCAAAATTTAAAAAATACGCATTGTTAACGAGCAACACGATGTTTGCAATTGAATTTTTTAAAATTTTGTTTGTTTCAATTGCAATGTCAACAATCGTAAATTCGAACGAAATTTTGTTCGATGCAAATATTGATTTTCGAAATGATATCGAAATTAATTTTCAATTATCAAATATTGATTCGAATGTCGATTCAAATGTTGATCAAAAAAAACGTAATTTATACGAATTATAATATCGACGTTTTGATCATATAAAATTTGCAAAATTTCGAAATTTGCACAAAATTACAATTTTACGCAAATCAATATTTATTGTTGAAAATTGCAACGATTTATGCAAAATATATGCGATTACGAAAATGATTAATGCATATAATCGTCGTTTAATCGAACGCAAAATTTATATATTGAAATTGATATTTATCGATATTTGTAAATTTTTATTCGTTTCAAAATTCGATTACGAATATTTTTTAAAAATCGTGAATAATCATTTTCGACGAACGTGAATTTTGTTTTTTCGCAAACGAATCGATGCATCAAAAATTTTCAACAAATGAAAATTGAAAATGAAATTAAAAATTCAACGAAAATTACAAACAATACGTTGTGACAACGTAAAAAAATTGAAATTTATATTCGATTTTTAATGCAAATTTATCGACATTGTTTCACAATATATCGTTTCGTATAATTTCATTTAAAATGACGTAATAAAACGTGTTATAAAAACGATCGAAAATCAAATTCGAACAATGATTCAAAATGCAAAATTGTTTATAAAATTTTAATTTGAAACAAAAAAAATCAAATGTATATATTTGCAATCGTATAAATACAAAATCAATAATCGACGACAATTCAACAAATTTTATTGAAATTTGAACAAATATTAAATCATCAATAAATCACATACGCGTTTGAAAATGCAATTTTTATTCATTTGTTAATATCAAACAAGTTTGTTCGTGAATTTTTTCAAAAAAAATTTCGTGCAAAGCTTCAAAATTAAAACTAAATTTGATAAAATTGCGAAATTTTCGTCGCTCAAATCAGAATTTCGCAATTTTTTCGCGATTTCGTTTATTTCGCACGTTAATAATATTTGCATTCAATAAATAAAACTTACAATCAAAAATTCATTTTGAAATTTGAAATGAATTTTATTCAAATAATCAAAAATATCGAAAATCGAGCGAATGCGCATTGAATTATAATGAAAAACGCATCGTTGCATTGCAAATATTGCGAAAAAATTGAAACGAAACATTCGACGAACAAACATTTAACAATAATTTAATTTTCGAAATTTCAAAACTATTGCGATAATTGACGAATTTCAATAATTTTTGAAACGTTGAAATGCGTTCGTTCTGATTTACAATTTTGATTCATTAAATGAAAATCATATGTGATTGACGATTGATATGCAAATTGCGAAACAATTGTACGAACGACGAAAAATTGAACGAAATCTTTTCGCAATCATTTCAATTGACGATTTGACACAAATTTGATCATGAAATTTTCGAAATTTCAAAACTATTACGATAATAAATCGATTTTTGTTATTTTTGCAATTTTGAAATTTCATTTTGTTTTACAATTTTGATTAAATAAATGAAAATCATATGTGATTGTTGATTGATGTGCAAAATACGAAACAACTGTACGAATTTTCGCATTCAGAATGAGTTTCGATGATTAAACGAAAAAAATTTGATAATTTATCGCATTGAAAATTTGAATTTTCAATTAATGAAAATTATCGAATTTAAAAAATACGAACGCAAAATTGATCAAAATTTTTTTCGATCGATCATTCGCGTCAAGCGAATTTACAGAATATTTTATTATAGAAAGATTTTATCATTGTTTGAAAAAAACAAAAAAAAACAAATTCGTTAATACAAAAAAATCAAACGTGTTCATAAATTATAACGAAAACATCACGATTCAATACAAAATATGAATTTTCGATCGTCGTGATATTATCAAACATCACAAAATAATGTTTTTTTGAACGTGAAAAATGAAAAAATAAATCGTTGAATTTGTTTACGATTACGATGAACGAATTATTTGAAAAACAATTTGTCGAAAAATCACGCAAAATAATTTTTACATTTACAATCGTTTCGATAATATCGACGTTTGCATCAATTTTTGTTGCATTAATTTTCGCGAAATTTTCGAATTTTGTTGCGTTTATGATTTCGAAAAAAAAATCAATCAATGCATATAAAAAAACGATAAATTCGTTGATACATCAAATGAAAAAAATGAAATTAACGAATTTACAACGAAATCGATAATTCAAACGCGTATTAAATTAACATTTTTTACAAAGTTTTTACGCATGATACAATAATTTTTTCACGTAACAATTTTTAAACGTAAACGAAACATCACGAACGAAAAAAAACAAAATGAACATCGCAACAAAATTGCACGCATCATGATGATTTTTTTGATCGAAAATTTCGATACGTGCAAACATGATAAATAAATTTTGTTTGTAATAACAAAAAAAAAACAAATCGACAATTCATTGAAAATTTAATTATATTTGTATTCGAAAATTATCAAAAAATCGTCAATGATATTATTTGAAACAAATTTTGATTTGAAATTATTCAAATCGAATTAACGACGTTAATAATCAATGAAATTTGAAACGTCGTCATTTCATCGAAAAACGTCAATATCGTTATCAATAAATGAATGTTCAAAATCAAAATGCATATAAATGATACATTGAACAAATTGAAAATCAAATTCGTTGCAAAATTTTTTTCGCAAATATATGAAATCGATTATACAAATAATTTTGTTTCAATTGTCAAATTCGATATTTTTCGTTTGTTTTTTGTCATCGTCGCGTTGAAAAATTTCGAATATCATCAAATAAACGTCAACAATGTTTTCACGAAATCATTTTTTAAAAAAAGCAATTTACATGAAATCGTTATTTGACGTGAATTTATTTTTCGAACAAACATTTTTGATTCGTCGAAAATTTTATGAATTGAAACAAACAAATAGAAATTGACACGAACGTTGCGTAATAAAATTGCACAAATTGAATTTCGAACAAATTTCGATTGATTTTTGTATGTTTCGTCATAAAAAAACGAAAAATCATATTATTTTTTTACGTGAATGACATTTTTGTTGTCGTCAAATTCAACGAACAAATCAATTGATTTAAAAATGAATTCAAAAAAATATTCAAAATCAAAAATTTGAAAAAAATAAAAAAAAATTTTGACATTAAAATCATTCGCGATCGTAAAAAACGAATTATTCGATTGAATTAAATTCATTATTTGAACGAAATATTGAATAAATTGCATATGAATATCGATAAACACGAACGTACGAAATTATTTATGAACAATTACGATTTATTCAAATCAACAAAATCAAACGACGAACGAATCGATTCAAAAAATTATCAACATAAAATCGAAAAATTCATGTACGTTGTCATTCACATTCGTTCAAATATCGTTTTCACATTAAAACAATTAAATCAATATTTCAATAATTTTGCGAAACATCACGACAAAACAATGAAAGTTTTATTTCGTTATATTCGATCGATTATTGATTTAAATTTTGTGTACGATTTGAAATTGAACAATAATGAAAATTTCAAAATTAAAATTTATTCGAATTTTGATTACGCAATCGATAAATTGAACAAAAAATCAATTTTCGAATACGTTTACATGTTCGTTGAAAAATCAATATCATAAATAAATCGTAAACAGAAATCGATCGTTATTTCAATCATTGAAATCGAATATATGATTTTGTCGACATGCGTTAAAAAAAATTATGAATAACACAATTTTTTCGAAATTTGAATTTCATCAAATATTTCGAAATCGAATTGAATTAAATAACAATTGTTCAAAACGATAAACATAAAATTTGTTTATCAATGCAATTTTTGAAAAACAATCAAATTGTCAATTTTTTGATCAAAAACGCACACATTCATGAAAAATCAAAACATATCGATGTAATTTATCACAATATCAAAAATTTGTATCAAAAAAATTTGATTTAATTGAATTACGTTTCAAATGCAAACATGATAATCGTTGATTTGACTAAATCATTGTCAAAAAATAAATTCAAGAAATTCGTGAAACAATTGAAATTGAAAAAATCGAAAATCAATTAAATTTTTCTTAATAATCAGAATTGTTTTTTTTTTATGTTAAAATGTTGATGATTCAATCGTACATATTTGACAAATCATGATCGAAAACAAAAATTTGTTGATTGTGTTCAAATTCGAATTGCATGATAATTGTTGAAAACAAAAATATGAAAAAAAAATGAATTGTAAACTATCGAGAAATTTCGACTTATAAATCTTAATTACATGTGAGAAAAAAATCTTTTTCGCTTTTTTCGCTAAAGTTAGTCATTTCAACGAACAAACATTCAAATCAAACAAATCAAATCGTCGATGACATTTAACATTTTGTTTCAATCAAAAAAACGATAACGTTTCGATGTCAACAATGTTTTTATTGTATATTCATCAAAAAATCAACTTCTAGTCATATTTTTTTTCATATCATATTTTTATTTTCTCAATGTTCGAGCAGATCGAAAAATCATCGAATCAGTTTTTGACGAAGTCGATGATGTCGATTCTGACGAAATAAAACTTAAATCGACGAATGAGTTTGATTTTGTTGTGAAAAATTTCCGAATGACGACGACAAATCGTTGACTAAATGTAAAAGTGCTGAATTGATCGATTGCGAAAAATTTTCTGAATGCAACAATGAATTGCTCAATTGCGAAAGATTTTTTGATGACGATGTTATTAATTTCGAAAAACTTCTTCATATCGAGACGTTTAGCTGACTTGTTTTTAGTCGATTTGTCAATATCGTTTAATCGATCAAACAAAAAAATTGCAAATTTTATGACGAATTCGTAATCGTGAACTAAATTCATTGCGTTTTTTAATTTCGAAAAACTGCGTCATTCATCGAATTGCGAAAAATATTCTAATCAACGAACAAAATATTCAAAATCACGACGAACGATTTGACGCTTATTAATTAAACGTTCGATTTCAAAAAATTTTATCAACTCAATGTTCTTTTCAACAAAAACGAAATTCGAATGAATAAATCTTGATTTACGATAAGAATTTTCGTCAAAAAACGTCGATTTCAATTGTGTCACTAATAAAACAAAATGTATGCGTCAGTGCGTAAACAAATTAAATCGATAAAACAATTGATCAATCTTTTTCAAAATCTTGAAAAATTCAGCGTATTGTTGACTAAATTTCGATTCAAACATCGCAATAGCAAAAATATCGTACTCATGATGTAATCGAATATAAACGTAATTTTCGAATTTCATATAAAGCGATTGATGTTTTCGATCATAATGATGTTTGATTTGCATTTGAGCGAAAACGATAAAATTGACGATTTCGATTTTGACGCGCGCAAAAAATGAAAATGAAATTTTTGTAAAAAATTTTCATTTTATGATCGACTGTTCTGTATCGACGTCGACAGATTTTCGCAAACTAAAAAATTGAACTGACGTAAAATCATAGACGATTTCGTTAGAAATTTTGTCGATGACAATTGATCGATGATTGTTGAAATGACGTTGAATCACAAACAATACATCTGATCAATCGACAAAATTCTTCATAATAATCAGATAAAATCGAAAAACAATTTCAATAATTTGATTAATGCGCTCATTTTGTTCGTCGATTTGAAAATGATATGTTGTCGAATACATGAATTTTATTTTCAATTTTTCGAATATGATCGTTCACATATCGAAAAAAAATTTTCGATTTTTATTCGAAATAATGATTTTTGATAAATTTCAATTTGCAATATTTAATCGATCGAATAACGCGATATTTCATTTTTTGACGAATCAAATTTTTTTGTCAAAAATAACGAAATCACGTTTGAAAAATTTGCATGACAATGACATAATCGTATCAAATTCTTGACGCGATAAAAACAAAACGAAAATGAAATTCAAAATAACAATGTGAAATGAAATCGAAAAAATCAATATTGATTGCTGTGACGAGCGTGCATCGAATTCAACATCTGAAATCAATATCTGATCAATCACTAAAACTAACACTTTTATTTTATCACATCGAATGTTAGAATCGAAATTCGTCTTGACGCATTCAAACGATTTAATTTTCTACATATGTTTTTACAGATTTTCATGTATTTGCTTTTCACTTAGAAATTCTCGTGTAGTTATGTATTAATTCAATCAATGCATGACATTTCACATTATTTCTAAATTATTCATTTTTTTCAGATTGTTCGAAATACGACAATCTATTCAATAAACAAGATTTCAAATCAATCACGAAAATCTAAGAAATCATTTTCAAAGTCAGATTGAACAAAAAGACTCGACTCTATTCAGCGAATCAATAAAGAAAAAACAGAAAATTTAGCTCGCTTTAATGTTGTACAGAATTTTCAAAAAAATGTTTATCGCGAAAATCGATGTATCAAATCGAATATATCGAAAAACGAATTACAAAAATAATCGTCAAATTATCAATCAACAAACATTTATACGATAAATCGAAATTCAACATTTATCGTTTCATCAGAAATTATTCATCATAAATCAACACGAGTTACTTCATCGAAAATAACACTAGTTTAAAATTGCTTTCGTTGTTTTTCACGATCAAATTTTTAAAACACGACTATTTTTGAATATTTATTGTCGAATTCATTGAAACGAAATTTTTTTTTTGCATTAAAGTTTCAATCATGTTTATTTCTATCAACATCTTTTTTGTGATCATTTTTTTTAAGTTTAAGCGCAAGATTTTTAGTCAAATTCAACAATTAGCAGTTTTTTCGAAAAATGATCAAACTATCGTCGATTCATTCAGATTGATAAAAAACATCTTTTTAGATTACGTTTTTTCGAAAAACGCAAATTACAATTCGAACGATGCGAAACATACGATAAACATTTGTATCGTCGAACAATTTCAACAATGAATTCGCAAAAATTTTTTCACGATATTGCAAATGTTGAATCAACTGAAAATCGATCGTGACGCGAAAATTCAAATTGTTTGAAATTGAAACGTTCACGTAAAAAATTATAACTCGTTGCTCAAAAATCTCGAAAAAATCGAAAAAAAACAAAAAACACAATCGAGAAATCGCCAGCTTATTTCGACGAAAAAATAAAAATATAAATCAACTCAATGTCGATAAATTCAAACTCAACATCGAAAATGAAAAATTCAAAAAAAATAATCAGACGTTGCGTGACGAAATAAATATTTTTCGAATGAATTTTACAACAACGTTCATTTTTCAAAATGACATCAAATTCAAAATCGAGAATGTTAAATTGATCAATCGCAATGTAAAATTGCAAAACGAAATAAATTTTTTAAAAATCACAACAACGTCAATTTCCAATTTCACACTGTTTATCGATAAAAAAGATAAAAATGTCAAAATGACGAATTTTTTCAAATTCAGTGAAAACATTTCAGATTTTTTTTACGAAATCTGAAAACAATTGATCAAAAACAAATTCATTGTTAACGTTGATCATTTCGTCGACGAATATATCAAAACAACGACATTCATCAATTGAATCGAAAACAAAATTCGCGAACATTTTTTCGCTCGACGTAAAATCGACATTGTTTATTTCAAAATTTCTCAAATGATTTTTGATGTTTTGATTCTGATTTATGTTGAAAAAAACAAAAAACGAAACGTACGCAATAAATTCAAAACTTTTATCATGCGTATCAATCAACGTTTTTCGAAATTTTTTTTCGAGTTTTTGATGTTGTTCAGTCAATTGTCTCATTATTCAAAACAAAATCTGATCGATGAATTTCGCGAAAAGTTCACTTTTCAATTGCAACGAGTCATTGTTAATAACGATCGATTTGAAACAATCGAGAATTTAAAAAAATTGATTGAAAAAATGAATCAAAAATTACATTTTTTTGAAATCACACGTTTCGAAAATTCGACATTTAAAAATATTTCACGAATTATTTTCAAAACATCAACTGTCAAAATCGTAATTCGTGATAACATGTTCAACGTCAAAAAAATCATGTTCGTCGTCGATCAAATGATCATGAAAATTCTTTATGATAAAAATGACATCGATAAAAATTGTTATCGTTGTGAAAATTTCAATCATCTGATACGAAATTGTTTTTTTTTTAAAATCATCGATATCTGATTGTTCAAAAAGATTAAACAAAAAAAAAACATTCTGACAATCAACGAAATGAATGAATTCTTGATGAATTTTCAATTTGAATTCGATCAAACTTTTTTTGATGATTATCTTAATGATATCAGCAATGAAATTTTTTTTAATCATGAATCGAAAAACGTCTAAATTTTTTCAGAGTCGCGACGAAAATGCTGTTTATTTCAACAATGCTCAAAGCATTCAGCACGTTCAATAAATTTCAAAACAATTTTTTAGTGATTAAATGTACATTAATTTTTGATAAATACGAACACAATTTGCAAACATTAATGAATACAAATGTCATTGAATACGTTTTCATTGATGAAAAGATTGCGCAAATGATTTGTGAAACATTTCAAATAATTTTCGTGATTTTATTACGATCGAAATTCGTCAACGAATTCAATGATCGTGAAACTAAATTCATTACTCATGTCATTTATTTTACATTTATTGTACAAAATCATTCGAAAATTATTATTTTTATGTTCATCATCAAAATCGAAACTCATTCGTTGATATTGAATAAGTTCTGAATGAACGTTCACGAAATCATTCTCGACATGAAAAACGATAAAATTATTTTCAAACTCGATCGCTGTTCTCATTTCGAAATATTCAGAATTTTTAGAGTCAAAAACGAGCGTTCAATCTCGTCTAAAAAATTATATTTTTTTTCATCAGTATCGTCAAACAGATTCTCGATATCGATGAGTTTTCAAAAATATTAGATTATTCAGAAACGATCGACGTCATTTGTGTTCAAGATTAAATTTTCTTTTTTTATCGTCGAAAATTTCGAGAATGAAAAAAAATTTTCTTTCAAAAACATATTGAATTCTAGTTTCCGATATGCTATTGAAAAAATTGATAAAAAATATTTTTTGTCAAATTCTCGAGAAAAAAACGACGAATTAAAATCATACGAAATTCTCAACAATTTACATTCGTGAAAATTTCTGTTCGAAAATCGAATCTAGTCAAAAAATCTGCTCGACGATCTAATCGTCGATTCAAGATTTCGACTTTTGATAATGAAAACGACGAACAAAATTTCGATTCTGATGTTTTTTTGAACGTCGTTTTTATCGACGTCGTTGTTTATCAATTTCTGACAGAATCAAAAAAGAAAAAAAAGAAAATCAAAACATTCTCGCTAATCATGAAGAAGTTAAATGAAATTATTGACAACGTCAAAAAAAATTTAATCAAAACAAAGTCTGATTCCGATTTCGATTTCAAAAAAATTTTTAAAATCATGAAAGCAATCGTCGAGAAATTGAAACGAAAAATTTCTAATTTTTTTAAACGATTCGAAAGCGTGCTCAATTTCAAGAAAATCGATAAATTATTTTCTCATAAATTTTACGATCACAAAATCGAATTGATCGAAAAATCGAAACAATTGTTTCGAAATCGAGTTTATTTTCTATCGTCAAAAAAATTCGAAATTTTTCAGAAATATTTTCACGAGAATTTTCAAAAGAAATTTATCAATTCAAGCAAAATATCGTATGCATCGTTCATTTTATTCGTCGTCAAATCGAACGAACAATTTCGTTTTTGTGTGAATTATCGAAAATTAAACGTCATAATCAAGCGCAATGAATATTTTATATCATTGATTGAAAAAATTTTTGCTCGAATTATAGATTGCAAATTTTTGTTCAAACTGAACATCATATCGATTTTCAATAAATTTCGAATGAATTCACAAAACGAAAAATTGATTATCTTTATATGTTCGTTGAACATTTACAAATATCATGTATTATTTTTCGAATTAACAAATGATTCGACGAGTTGACAACATTACATGAACGATTTGTTATTCGAATATATTAATCATTTCTGTCAAATTTATTTGAACGATATTTTTATTTACAGCAAAATTCGAAAAGAGCATGAACGACATTTCACACAAATGTTTCAAAAATTGAAAAAAATCGAATTTCAAATTGATATCAAAAAATGCGAATTTTTTCAAACGAAAATTTCATTTCTGAACGTCATATTGACGACAGAAAATTTACGTATGAATTTCAAAAAAATTCAAAATATCGTCAATTGAATTCGTTCAATTTGCATTAAAAAAATACAAACGTTTGTGAATTTTTGCAATTTTTATCGTCGTTTCATCAAAGCATTTTTCAAACTCGTCAAGTTCTTGATTCGAATGATCAAAAAAAAAACTGATTTCGAATGAATCGATTTCGTCAATGAAACGTTCGAAACATTGAAAAAACAAATTATCGAAATTTTCATATTTCGACATTACGATCGTAATCGTAAAATTATATTAGAAATTGACTCATCGAATTGATGTCTGAATGAAATTCTGTCGCAATACGATGACGAAGAAATTTTTCATTCGATGATTTTTTTCAACAAAAAAATGATTTTTGTCGAATGCAATTACGAAATATACGACAAAAAATTTTTAATCATTATTCGATGTTTGAAACATTGAAAATTCGAATTCGAAAACATCGACGAATTCGTCGAAATTTACATCGATCACAAAAATTTGAAAATTTTCATGACAAACAAAATTTTTATTTTTCGTCAAATACGTTGAACAGAAATTTTAATCGATAATAATATCAAAATTCAATATCAATTCGAAATCAAAAATGTTAAAACGAACGTTTTGATTCGAATGTTTGAATTGCGTTTTGTCGATGACGACGAACAAAAACTTTATAAAAAACAAATTTTGTTGTCGTTTTTTCGATTGCAATTATGTTCGATTGACGTTCAAAACGATTTGTACGAACGAATAATGCAAATCAATCGAAAAAATGAAAATTGCATTAATCATCGTCAAATTCTAATCGATGAACAAATCATCAACGAGAAAATAAATTTACAAAAATGTTCAAATCGAGACGACGTTCTTTTCAAAAACGAGAATTTATGAATATCAAATCGTTTAAATTTCATGATTAAGATAATTCGCGATGCTCACGATTAATTTTTTTGTGCTCATTCGAACATGAATCGCATTGAGAAACTCATTAAACGTTATTATTATTGATTTAATATGCGACTATTTATCAAACGTTACATTCGTAACTGTCACAAATGTCAACGTTTTAAAGTTTTTCACGATGATCGTCATGAATTATTAACATCATTGTCAATTTTTAGTCAGCGATGAATGAATATCTCGATAAACTTCATAATCGAATTATTTGAATTCAAAAAAAACAACGTTGTTTGCATTATTATCGATCGATTAATCAAAAAACGACATTATGTTTTTTGTGTGATCGAAAATGACGATTTGACAATCGAAATATGCGTCAAAATATTGTTTCATTACGTATTTCGCACGCATGATTTATTTTCTTCTATCGTTTCGAATCGAGATGATCAATTTGTGAGTCGCGTTTGAAAAGTTTTTTGCAAACGTCTAAAAATCAAATGTAAATTGTTCACGACATTTCAATTTCAAACGAATGATCAAATCGAGCGAATTAATTAAAACATTGAAATTCGTTTACGTTTATATTGCAATTATCGTCAAGACGATTGAATTGAATGAATCGACATCATGAAATTCGTTGACAACAATGACGTTTTCGCAATCACAAATTTCATTTCGTTTTTCATCAATAAAAACTATCATTCTCGAATGATTTTTGACTCGAATTTAAATGACTACGAAATCATTAAAAAACGTTTATTGATCAAACAAAGCGAATTCATCGTCGAAAAAATGAATCGCATCATCGAGTGAATCAAAATCAATGCTGTTGACGTTAAACAAAAAATAACGACTCGAATCAACAAATTTCGCTATTCGATCAGTTTTGAAACAGAAAATTATGTATGATTAAATCGTCGTCACATCAAAACAATTCGTTCATTTGACAAATTGAATGACAAAAAATTGAATTCATATTTCGTTGTCAAGAAGCGAAACATTGTTTACGAACTGAAATTGTTCGATGACATGCACATTCATTTCGTCTTTCATTTTTGATTGCTAAAAAAAAATCTCAACGACTCGTTGAAAAAACAGCACAACGATTTTTCGAAATTCGTTATCGCAAAAGAAACATTCGAATGAAAATTCGACGACATATTGCAATTTCGATATCATTATCATCGTCTTCAATATCGTTGTAAATGATCGAATTGAAATTTTCACGATCGCGTTTGATACTATGTCGACGACGATGAATTTCAGAATGTTCAAAATATCGTCGATGTTTTTCACGAAATTAATTCAAAAACAGCAAAATTTGCTTTGCGAAATGACTAAATCGTGAACTTTACTGTCTGTAATCAGTCAAAAAATTGTCATCGAATTCGTTACAATTCATTTTCAGATTGACGTCAATGATTTTTTTTTCTTTTTTGTCATTCGTTTCGTTGTCATTTTGCGTTATTTACAATCAGAATTTACGTCGCATGAAGAACTGAATCGTGTCAAAAACATTTTCAGAAATTGTCGTCAAATTTTATTGAACAATGAATGATAATGTAAAATGTCATGCAATGATATGAATAAACAACAAAATGTCAAAAAATTCGAACATTTACAAATTCGTCAACAAAATTTTCAATTGCTTACTAATGACACGCGAAATTATTTGTAAAATTCGTACAAAATATTTGCTTTTCAAAAAGATTTAATACATGCATATTTCGCTGAATGCATTGTACGAATCAATTGTTTTATATGCGATAACATCGACGTGTTAATCATGATGACAGAAATTTTATCGACGTGATCAAATTGCTCGTCTCGTGATATCAATCTGATGTTGCAAAAATTTTCATGTTTGTCGATACGCGAAGTCGAATCATCAATTATTAATGTTCGTCGAAATTACTTTTTACGAATTGTATGAACTGATTATTTTTCAAAACATTCATTGATTTCACGCTTTGACGCATGCAATGTACACATTCATTTTCGCACATTCGAAAATCTCAATACATTAAAAATTGTAACGACGATTTTATTAACATGCTCGAACTGTTTATTTCAAAATATGATCATGTGAATGTTTTCAAAATTTCGACGAATCGATTTCGTTGACGAGATTTATTTCGCGACGCTTCGCGTTTATTTTTCTGTTTCGACGACAAATCAATTCAACGTCATTTAACGACATATTTACATCGCGCAAAACGCTCAAAAAAAATCAATTAATCGTTTCGAAACGAAATTGAAAAAAAACGAAAAATAATGTGACGAACGTGCATCGAATTCAACATTTGAAATCAACATTTGATCAGTCACTAGAACTAACACTTTTATTTTATCACATCGAATGTTAGAGTCGAAATTCGTCTTGACGCATTCAAACGATTTAATTTTCTACATATGTTTTTACAGATTTTCATGTATTTGCTTCTCATTTAGAAATTCTCGTGTAATTATGTATTAGTTCAATCAATGCATGACATTTCACAATTGCAACGAATCATAAAACGCGTGTCGACGCGTTTAATATATTTGACATTGAAAACAATGTTTCAAATAATCACGTAAATATCGTGACAAATCTCGAATGTAATAAAATGACGAAATTTTCTCGAAACATTTGACATAATCAACGTGATCATCGTCATGAATTAATCGCAAAATATTCGAAACGATCGAATGCGATATGCATAATCGACAAAACTCGTAAACATGATCATCAATAGTAATGTTTTCAGAACGAAAAATAAAATCGTTTTTCTTTTTATAAAAAGAAAAATTAGCGACGTTTTCGCTGCTCAATTCGACATTCTGATTCAGAATGTTGACAATTTTTTGTCAATTGAAATTCGTTTTGTAATCATTCAAAATGCGCTGTCTAAAAACGAAATTCATTTCGACTAATGAAACAATGAACAGAACATCAAATTCGTCTTTAACGTGATTAAACGAATTGATGTTGACGCTAATCAATCTGAATAAAACATTCGACACGATATGTTGCTTGTCTGACTTGTGACGTATTTTCAAATTAAAACGTTGTATGTAATCGAACGCTTTGACTAATCGAAAATTCAATTTGTCGATTAATGAAATAATAAAAATAATTTGATTAACGATTTTCAATGTTGCGTCGTGATCGATGTAAATAATGCTTTTATCTGAAATTTCAACAATATGACGAGTTTTCTTCAAAACTCATACAATGTCAGCAATTTCAAATTTTGTTGATCAATATTTTGATTTCGCGTCAATGACAAAACGATTGAAAAAAAATATCGACTCAATTGCGTGACGCGAAAAATATTTGTTTTTCAAACTATCTTTCAAAAAAATTTTTTTAACATAATACAGCATGATTTCGAAATCAAATTTTTTGTTGATATTTAAATCAATGAATAGCGATCGCTTGATGTCGACGTGAATCAAATAAAAAAACTTTGACAACATGATTTGCAAAATTTCGAATGAAATTATTTCTAGTTCAGTTGAATTTTTTAGTCGAATTTTGATCGAATAAAATTTTCGAACATTGCTCGCTGTCGAATTATGACGCAAAAATTCGATCTTACGATTTTGAAATGATTTGAAAATATCAACATAATAAAGCACGTAATTTCGCATTCAATCGATCAAATTCAAATAAATTTCTAATTGACGTAAAATACGTGAAAAGCGAAATTTCGATATTGCTTTAAGCTTTTTTTCAAAAATAATCAGATCAAATGAATCAACTTTTTGATCAAAAAGTGAAATCGACGAATAATCAAGAAAAGCTTTGACAATCTTGACGAATATGTTGTTTTCGATCAGAACGATAAAAACGCGTCGCAGATGAGATTCGTGTTTCTTTTTGATATATGAAAAAATCACGATGTCATCGACATATGCGCGAACGAACTCGCGAAACGTACGAAATAATCGATTTATTTGACGTTGAACGTATGTCGATGAATTTTTGTAATTCATTATTGTCACATTGAAATTTTTTTGATTTCGATGATTAACAACGATGAATTTGTGTTTGTCGATCGAATGTATTTTTCATTGATAAAAAAAAGCAAAACAATCGATGACGAAAATATATTTGCAATCGCGAATCAAAATGAAAATATTCGTTTGAAACGACAAAAATAAACATTCGATTGAATAATGACATTGAAATCACGAATGTCGACGATCATTTTGTTTTTTCGCTTTTTTTCAACTGTTTTTCAAACACAGAAAATCGAATAAAAAAAAACGTTAATTCGTTAATTCAAAACAACTTGTCGATACGATGAAACTCGTCGAATGTTTGATCGACTAGCTCGCGATCTTTGATTTTTAATGAATATATCTTGATTTTGTCAAATACACGCGTTTTTCAATCAGATTTGAAAGATATACGCATTCATTTGTTTTCAAACATGTTAACAAAATCGATGTCGTGTCATAATGTCGAAAAATTCTTGACAATTTTGACGAAAAAGTCAACAATATTCGATTCAAAATTGTAAATAATGACGTCGTTGAATAACACAATTTCTGATGAATTAAAAACATCTGTGAAAATCTTTTTCAAAATTGACGTTGAATCAAAAAGTGACGCGAATGAAAAATCAAACATTTTTGACGTAAAAAATGACATGAAAACATTGATTAAATTAAAAAAATCGATGAATGTTGTTTCGATTTTAACAACGACGACAATTACATAAACTGTAACGCAAACAGAAATGAACTTCTTAAATCATTCATTTTTATGAAAATTTTGACTTTTTAATCGCAAAATGTCTGACGTCATCTGACTCTTCAATGTGAAAAACATTCGAAAAATTTAATTCAAATACACGATTTAGTCGATAATTGCGTGATATTTTGACAGAAATATTTTTATCATTGCGTATCAATATAGCAATAATGTTGACGTCAATAAAATGAACATACATAATCAATTTCGTGTTTTTTGATTCGAACAAAAAATCGCGCGAAACAAATAAATTGACGTTGTGAATTGATATAATCATTTCAATATGCGACGAAATAATAACAATTTTCTTCAAATGTATCAAACGTTGAAACGACATCTTTGTTGACTTCACTTCGATAAAAATTGAAACATCAATATTTTCAATGATAATTTGTTTAATCTTCATATCAATAATGAATTGCTCAAACTCGATGATATCATTGTCAATCAACATATTGATTTTAAAATTGTTCACTAAATGAACTTCTCGCTGAATAAACGAGATGACATTCTTGTCGTTTTTCGATTTTGACAAATAAATATCACAAACAACATATTTTCATGTTTGATGACGATTTGTATTCAAATCACGAATTTGCAAAAAAAAAATCATAGTTCGAACGAAAATGTTTGACGTTTGAATCTTGAAAAACGTACGATTTATCAATGAAACGTCGACGTCAATGTCTAAACAAACGTTTGCTGACTCGACGACTAGCGAAAAAAATATTCTAATTTTGACATAATTTCAATTTCTGAAATCATAGTCGATATCGACGTCAAAAACGAAATTGACGTTGAAACGTAAAATAACTTTATCGAATAATGAAACGATTGACGAAATCGATGACATCGATTCGAACGAAACGAAATTTTTGATAATTTCGACAAATGACACGAACATTGCAAAATACACGATTTCAAATTTCGATTTTTTTGAAAAAATTCAAATGAAATCAAAATCAATTGTGAAAATTTTTTTCATATTGATTTTGATTAACGTCGAGCAATTGACACGAAAATGTCGATGTAAATTATTATTGAATTGAAAAAAATTTTACAATGACGACAGCGAAATTTTGACGTCGTCGCAAAAACAAATGAAATGAAATTAACAATTTTCTCGTCATTTTGATCATCTGATTCGTAATATGTGAAATTCTCGTCATCAACGTGATAATTTTTTTGCTTTTGATTCTGTTTTTCGTGAAAATCTTTTTCAAACTCAAATTCATTTTTCTCGTCGACAACGTATGTTTTGATTTTGTCAACACGATTATCGAATTTTTTTTCGTTTGTCTGAAAATCAGACTTCGTTTTCGTTTGATTTTTCGAATTTGATTCGTTTTCGAAAATCAATTGCAAAAGTTGCTTGACGAATGACAAAACGATTGCAATTGAAACAAACTTTTCGACGAAAAATTGATATTGATTTTTCTGATTCTGATAAACTGAATTCTTGAATTGATACGAAATGTAATCAAATGAAAATCATTTTTCGTATTGTTCTGAATAAAGATAAGAAAATTGAAAATCGTTGACGTCAAATTGTTGTTGATAATCATTTTGTCGCTCTCGATTCTGTTTACTAAATCGATTAACTCGATCAACATTGTTGCTAAAATTAACGTCAAAATTGCTAAAATCACGTTGACGAGCGATCATATTCATTCAAACACTTTTTTTAACGTTCAACTGAATCAAAAAGCTGAATAAAATAATATTTTTCGTTGACTCGAAAATTTGCGCTCGAAAATCAAGCTCAAGATTGTTTCAAACAATGATACATTGATGAAAAACGAACGAATAATCAGCGACTCTGAAATATCGTAAAATATTTTGCATGTAAACACGTGATTTACGCTCACGACGAGCATCGACGTAAATGTAAAATTCAGTTTGTAATTTCTTTAAGATTACAAAATTTTTTTTTTTAAATCGTTTGATTAAATGAATGCATCAACGTTCAATCGTAATCTTTTTGAAAAAATTCTTTTCGATTTCAGTAAATTTCGAATTGTATCAACGTAACGCTTTTTTTTAAAACAAATAATCACAAGTTTTTTGACTTTAAAATCAAACGTGATTTTGTTCAAATCTTTGAAATGATCGATAAAAATGTAAACATCTCGATAAAAATTGTGTTTTTCGAAATTCACAATAAATTGATCAATATCGATCGAATTTTCATAATTCGAATCAAAATAATCAACATTTTCGACAAATTTGATGATCGATTGTAAATTATTATTGTTGTCGACAAAAAAAAATGTTTCGTTAACAAAACGAAACACGATGACGAAAATCGCGATCACGATCATAATGTCATTTCAAAAAATTTGATCAATTTCAAAAAATGATTCAATTGATGACATGTTGCGACGAATTTTTTCGATTTGATTCGTATTGATAAATGAAAACGTTTGATTATTGTTTGTTTGATTATTGTCGAATTGTGTATTTTCGATTGAATGTTCATTGTCAATTGTTTTTGATTCGATGATGAATTGACGAAAAATATTTAATTCATTATCAAAATCAAAATTGATAATGAAAAAATAACTAAATGTTCGTGACGAAAAATTGAAATTACGAATTTTCGAAACGCTATTTCGTCGAAATCTAAATCTGACAAAAACATCAAATTGATCAAAAACAATAAATTGAACAAACGTTTCTAATTTGATTACACGCGACATCGATGAAAAAATTGAATTATTAAACGTTGAATTGACAGTTTCAGATCGAGATAAAAAATTGCGAAAAATTTTCGATTGTTTGAATTGCTGAATATCGACGCGAAACTGATTGATAACGTTTTGTAATGAAACAATGTCGTTGACTCACTGAAATGAATAGAAAGAATCACTAATTCTGATTTTGAGAAATCGAAAATTTTTGACAATCAAAGCTTGAATCGCACGCTGATTCTCGCTATTGAACAAAAAAATAAATTCGTGATCGATTTGATAAAATTCGTGAAATGATCACGCAAATTAAATAATTTCACTAAAAACAAAAATCAAAATGTCGATTAATGAAAAATGTTTGAGATTGTCTTTCTAATCAAAATAATGAAATGTGAAAAACTTTCTAAATCAGCAAAAAAACTTTTACAAATCAAAAAACGAATGTATTAAATCAAAAAAATACTCGTACAATGACAATTGATGAAAAAATCGATCGAAAAACTTTTGAAAAATGAAATGAAAAAATCATCGAATAACAAAATTGCGAAAACACGAAAATTTTGATAGAATAAAAACAAACAAATTAAATCAACAAAATATTTTGTATGATGATTGTCACAATGCAATCGATGATGCAAAATGACGACTGATTGTAACGATGATGTTATCATATGTTGAAAGCAAAAATGTAAAAAAAAAAATGAATTGTAAACTATCGAGAAGTTTCGACTTATAAATCTTAATTACATGTGAAAAAAAAATCTTTTTCGCTTTTTTCGCTAGAATTAGTCATTTCAGCGAACAGATATTCAAATCAAACAAATCAAATCGTCGATGACATCTAACAATAATTCAAAATGATTGTTTTTAAAATCGTTCGAATTTAATTTTTTGATCAAAAAAAATCAACGTTTTTTTCGTCAATGATTAAAAAAGTTCGAATTTAATAAAAATTACGTCATTTTTTTCATTCTGAAACGATAATAATTCTGTTATGACATAAAATCAAATTAAATGATTTGAAACTAAATCGAATATTCTTGCAAGACATTTGACAAAAATTCTGTCATCGTTTCATATTAAATGAATAATGATCAGACAATTGACTCGCAATTATTGTACATAAATTGACATTTCGTCGTTCATAATTTCTAAATCAATCAATTCACATTTTACGCATAACAATTGATAACATCATTCAAACGATGATCGTACGTAAACAAATCGACATCATCAATTGTTTTTGACGTATCAGTTTTCGAAATAGCACACGATTTTAAAATGTCAATTATTCATCATTGTTGTCGTTGTCATCGTCGAAAACTTTATTGTTTTTTCGATTTGACGTGTCGATCGAAATCAATCATCAACAACAAACATTCAATTGAAAATGAAAATTTCAATCAAATTTCTCATTTTTTTTACAATTTTCAGCAAAAACGATTGATTTTTTTTTTAAATATTCAAAACATTTCGATTTTTCGTGAAAATTCGCATTGTCATCGCTCAACGACGACACATTTGAATATCAATTTATCATTGTGTTTTTGTTTGATTCGAACAATTCAAATTAACGATTTTATTTGTTTTTTCATCAACAGATAATTTGCTCAACAAATCTTGAAAATTTCAATTTGCTTTTTTTTTGTTTTGTTTATTATCATTTTCATTTAAGTCATTTTGATTGTTTTCACATCACAAATCATTCACATTGCGTTTGAATTATTCGATTACATCGATACAATTAATTCAATTTATTTTGTCAATACATCGACAGAAATTACTGTGAACAATATCGTAATTAATTGTTTTAAATCAACATCGTTGTCAATTATTAATCATTCAATTTCGACAAACATTGTTTATTCAACAAAATGAATCGTCGACAAAATTCGTTTTCGCAAAAATTTTAAAATTCTCGTGATCGTCATCGAAACGTATCGAAACAATCAATCATTTTTCGATTGAATTAATGATCGAATTACGTCATTCATTTTTGATTTAAAATCGACGATTGCAAATATTTTTTTTGATATTTTTTACGTTCATTTTTCGAAAAATTTACGTCGTAAATTTCAAGTCATTTCGTCGACGTCGTTTTTTCAACGACGAAACAACATCATAATTTCGTTGAATATTATTTTTCGAAACACAAAAAATATCGAATCTATTTTTGCATTTAATACAAACATGACGAATGAAAATAACAATTAACAAAACACGAAATTCACGCAACAACAATGACAAATTTTTTAAACATTGATTACAGATGTTCGAAACGATGTTCAAACAAAATTTCAAAATTTTGTCGAATCATCAAATTCAATCGAATTTTTTGACAATGACGATAATGTCAAATGAAATGTTCAAAAAACAAAATTTTTCGATTCGTGATACGAAAAAAAAAACGTTATTATCGACAATTCGATCGAACATTCGAACAAAAATACATATTTTCGAAATGTTCATTTCTATATTGAAAAAATTAAAAATATGACATTGTTCAAAAATGTTGATGTGATTGAAACAAATTTTTATAATTGCATGCGTGATCATGCATTACGATAATATATTGAAATCGTCAATAACGATCAAAAAAAATTGATCAAATTAAAAAAAAACGTAAAAAAGTGAAAACTTTTGTTGTTAAAACGTTATAAAAAATCGTCGTTCACGACGTTGACGATGATCACGAAAAAAAAATACATTATGAAAAATATTCGTAAACATAAAAAATCATTCGATTTCGTCGAAATAATAATCAAAAATGTTAAATCGATTATGATGTCAATTTATTCACAATTTTATTTAATTTACAATGAATTGAAATTAGAATTTCGACGAAATTTAACTAAATCGACAAAAAAAAACTATCATGAATGAATTTTTTCAACAACTTGATGATAAAAAGAAAATATGATAAAATATCGAAAATCGATATCGTTTTTATTTTCAGCACGAAAACGAACGTCGTTTTCAATTCATTTATCGTTTTTAGTTATCAATATTGTCAACATCATTCGATTTGTATAATATTTTCTTTGTTATCAATGAACGTGTAAATTACGAAAATTTCAATGAATTTTTTTCTGTAAAATTCGTGAAATGTGACATCAAAAATGTATAATTGAAAACAAAATAGTTTTTAAATTAATAATTGCAAAATTAATTATTTTTCACACGATTTGTTATATACACGTTTTGTTTGATGCAACGTACACATCATTTAACGCATATGCGCAAATATCGATGCGTTAATCGTTGTTGCGCTGATTTTATTAATATGACGAAATTGTTTATTTCATGATATAATCGATTTGATGTTTCGAATTTGTTTGATTTGAATTTTTGACGAATTCATTTCGCAAACGAAATTTTTTTCGCAAATTTTGAATTTTGAATTTTTTACACGCGTTTTCTTTTTAGCATCGAAATTTCTTGAAATAATCAAAATTTTTTCGTATGTTTTGCAACAAAAATTTCGAACATGTGTAAATATGTTTCATGTTTTTGATTTGAAAAATCGTTGTAATCGCGATTTTCAAATTCAAAAATTGTTTGATTTGAAAAATCATTGTAATCGTGATTTTCGCATCGAATATTTTTTTTTTCGATTTCTAATCAGTTTGCGTTAAAAATCTGAATACATCTTTTTCGATAATTCAGAAAAAGCATGATTTGATGATTTTATTATTTGTTGTTTTCAAAATCGATAATTTGATTTCGTACAATTCACAATTTTCGATTTGATGACTGACAACTAATTGAATGACAATGAATTCTGAATTTGAATTATTTTTTATTTTTTTATTTTTTTATTTCGTACGTCGAAGTCATGAGTTGATTGAAAGAAATGATTAATCGCAAAAAACGTCGTAATCGATCGCATTGAATATATCGAATTCGAAATTTTTTCGATTTTTTTTTTATTTTACATTCACATATTCATCGTTCAATCAAATCGAACAACAATTTCTGAAAATGTTTTTAACACGATTCAGTTTTTCATGCGTCGTAAGTTTTAAACAATAAACAACATCGAATCAAATGTGAAAAGTAAATTTTTTTTGTCAACGATTTCACGATAAAAATTACATTTATTTGACGTCGAACGCGTCGACGATTAATGATTTTATTTGCATCGTTTTTATTCGAATTTTTTGCGTGAAATTTTCGCAACATTTTTTTTAAATGTTTGATCATTGCAATTGATTTTCAAATACGTTTTTCGTAATTTTTTCATTGCATAAAATAATAAAATTTTGATTCATTGTATGATTTATCAGAAATTTGATTTTTTTTGTAAATTTTGTTGTCAAGAATAATTTCGATTCAAATATTTTTTTTGTGAATTCGTCGTCGTTTTCGATGTCAATATCGTTTGATTGATACGTGAATTTTAGCGAAATTTTTTTTTTTTTTTTAAATATAATTTTTTCAAACAACGAAACGTGAAAAACATCGTGAATTCGTCAACGTTTGAATATTTCAAGTCGATATGTTTGATTTTTTATCGTTTCGAATATCTTGAACGATTCGAAAAATTTTCATTTCAATTTTTTGTTTCGTTTGATGCGTATATTTTTGTCGTTGACGTTGACGTAAATTTCGACGTCGAATTTCATTGATTTCGTTTTTGCATTTTTGTATTTAATTTGTTGTTTTTGTGCGTATGTTAAATTGATTTTTAATATTTTCATCAACGCGATCAGTTTTTCGACATGCTTTTTTGCAAATTTTGATTTAATTTTGAAATTCGCAAATTTTTCGAAAAACATTTTTGATATATATTTTTGCATTGTTTCAAATGATGACATTTGCGTGAACGCATGTTTATTGTTGTTGTAAACAAATTCAATTATCGACAATAATTTTATTCAATCATTTTGTTGAAAATTGACGAAAATTTTGAAATATTGTTTCATGATTGAATTTTGACGTTTCGTTTGATCATTTGTTTGAAAATAATAAATCGTGAACAATTTGAATTTTATTTTGAAAACGTAACATAATGCATCATGATATTTCGAAATAAAAATTGAATTTTTGTTTATTGTTATTGACGATAAAAAATTTTGAAATTTTATGATTTTTCGAATTAATATTTCAACGAAATTTTTTGCGATTATCGTTTTCGTGATTAAAATGTAATATGTCATTTTCGTCAAACGATTTATAACAACGAATATCGAATCATACGTTGTTTCATTTCATATTTTGTTTTTTGATAAATTTGTTACGAAATTCATTGTAATGTCAATTCATTTGAATTTCGATATAAAAAAAACGAAAATTTTTCTTATGATTTGTATCGAAATATTTTGTTTTGTTTGCAAATTGCGCATGTTTCGCAATATTTTTTTATTTAAACACGCATGTTTGAATCATGTTCGACGTTTTTTTCGAAATCGTTTTTTTTTGATTGAATTAATAATATTTTTTGCGTATCAATTCAAAAATACGTTTTATTTCGAAATGATTAACGAAAAAATTGTTATGATTTGTTTTAATGACGTTTTTTTCTCAAATTCGACGAAACGTACAAACATTTTTCGTGTCATAATATTTTTTTTTCGTCGTGTCAATGCGAATGTGATTTATCAAAAATAATTAATTTTTGTTTCATTTGAATTGCGCATGAATTTTGTTTTAATAACGAACGAATCAATTCGACAAAATTATCAATGATTTTATCGTCATATGTTGCATCATGTTCGTAAATATGTTTTCGCGCAATCATTTCGATGATCGACTCGAAAATCGTTACATTATTCAATATTATTGTTTTTCATTCGTCGATAATCACGTTTGATTTTTCATCGAAAACGTCAAAAAAATCATTCGTAAAATTGTTTTTTTCATTTTCGTCGAACATGAACGACGTTTTGATTTCGTTCACGCAAATTTGAAATTCGTTCGAATTTGTTCGCAAAAATTGTCGTAAACGCGTCAAAATTTGACGATTATTTTCAATTTTTTTTTCGATGATCGTCATATGATCAAATCGTTTTGACAAATCGTTCGCAAAATTTTTATTGTCGAAACGATAATCGATCACAAAATTGTAACGTGATAATTTTTGTGTTCATCGAATTTGTCGAAATGTTAATTTCGTTGTAATCATGAAACGATTGAAATTTCGATAATTCGTCAAAACGAAAATTTGTTTTTTTGTTTTTTCAAAATAATGACGTCATTGTTTGAATGCGAAAATTATAATCAAAAATTTTTTGTCGTGAATTTCATAATTATATTTCGTTGAAATCATTTTTTTTGAAAAATAAATCACGAAATGTCAATGATTTTTGTCATTTGATTAATCGAAAATTTCGTTTATTGTTTTATTTGAAACGTCGATTTTTACACGAATAAATTTAATCGAATCGAAATGCTGTAAAATAAATGTTTTTAAAAATGTTTTTCGTAAACGTTTAAAAGTTTTGAAAATTTCAAAAATCAAAAATTCGTTCGATAATTTGTTGCGATTTTGACTTTTGCTTTGATTGCGTTTTTTTTTGTTTTTTTTTGTGAAATTCTGTTGATTTTTTTAGCATAACGATCAAAAATAATGCTAATTTATTGAAACTTTTAATGAATCGTCTGTAAAAATTACACAATTTCAGAAATCTCAGAATTTTTGACACGTTTTTTGAAATCGATCAGTTTTGTATTGTTTCGATTTTGTTTTTTTGCATTTGCATTTTTTTTGAAAAGACGACGAAATTCAAAAAATCGATGTTATTCGTGAATCATTTGCATTTATCGATATTGATGAAAAATTTATGTTTTTTCAAACGTTAAAAAATTCATTTGACGTTTTCGATATGCTGTTTTCGATTCATAAAATAAATGACGATATCGTTCAAATATATTATGACGCAAAAATCGAATCGTTTCGTTAAAATTTTGTTGACAAAATTTTGAAACGTTGCAAATGCATTAATGAAATCAAAAAATAAAACGATATATTCAAAATGTTCATATCGTGTTTTAAACGTTGTTTTTCACTTATCATTTTTTTTAATACGAAATCGATTGTATGTCGTTATCATATCAAAATTTGTATAAATGCGAATTTTGTTCAAACGATCGAAACTTTCATCGATTAATGATAAAAAATATTTATTTTTGATCGTTAAAAAGTTAAAATTTTTATAATTCATATATAATTTCAACGTTTCGTTTTTTTTTTTGACGAACAAAATAAATGCGTCGATCGAAAAAATGAAAAATCGAATAAATTCGTTTTTGAAATGTTTATTCAAATACGTTCGCAATATTTTGAATTCGTTTGTTGACAACGAATAAATAAAATCATACGAAAATTTTTTGTCAAATTTCAAATTTATTGCATGATCGTCTAATTCATAATCAAATAATTCGTATGTTTTGTTTTCATTTGTCAAATCAACGAAATTTTTCAAAATTTCGAAAATGATGATTTTGATATTTGATTTGTTTTTGATTTTCGTGAAAACAAAATCGATTTGTGTTCGTCGTTCGATATGTACGTTATTCATGTTTTTTTTTCGTCACGAATGATTCGTACGAACATGATCAAAAAAATTTTTTTGTCATTCACGATTGCGTTGATTAGTTTTTCGAATTCGATTTTCTCAATACGATTTGTTGTGAAAAAAATTGATTTTACAATTAGTGATCACGATTCGATTTTATCGATATTTCAATTCATTTTAATTTTCGATAATTGTATTCAAAATAAATTTAACGTCATATTTCATGTCAAATCAGTTTTTAAAAAATTGTCGTTGAAAAAACGATTAACGTCGTTTTCGTTTTGTATTTCAAATTGCACGAAATAAATTTCATAATTTTTGAATGAATGATTTTTTATAATCACGATTTCGCAATTTGATACGTTGAATAATTTTAATTCGAATTGTTTAACAAAAATATGATTTATCAAATTGATTTTTGTTTCAAAATTCATGACGATTTCGAATTTCAATTTATTTTTTTCGTCGAATTTTTGTTCATTTTGATCATTGTTTTTTTACATTTAGTCATGCGAAATTTTCGACGACGACGTTTGACGTTTTTGATTTCGATATCAATCGCAAAAAATTCGTCATGATCAAAATCGATATATTCGTCTGATGTTGAATTTTTTTTTGTGTCAATTTGATTGAAAATCATCAAATCGATTATTTTTTTGATTTCGATTTTCGAAAATTTTTTTCAAACGAATGTGTATTCGATTTGATGTTTTTGCAATCGTTGATATTGCATTCAAATTTATCGCAATCGATACATTTGTTATTATTTCGAATATTTTTGTATTCGATTTTGATTCAACGTCATAATTTTTTATTTTTAATTGATTTTCGATTAAAATTATTAAATTTGAATTTTTTATCGTTTTTTCGATTTTTTTTGCGATTTTTGTTGAATTGATTTTGATTATCGTTTTCGTTTGCATCAAAATTTTCGTCGTTTTTTTTGCGTTTGTTGAAATCGTTCGCAAATTTATTTTTGTTGATATTTCGTTGTTTTTTGCGTTCGTTGTTTTTTCGTTGTTTGAAACGTTTCAAAATCAAATTTTTATCGTTTTCAATATTTTGTTCGATCAGAAAGTTCTGATTATTTTGCGTGAAATTTAATACGAAATTTTGCAATTTTATTGCTGATGAAAATTTCATGAATGAATGTAAATTTGAAATCAAAACGATACGATGTGCGTTATAGTTTTTTATTGACTGATGAATCAATTGTTTGTAATTTTTGTATTTTTCGAAATTATTTTTTTTTTTGATGAAAATTTTTTTGATATTTTTTTTGAAAAAATCGACATATTTTTTTCACGTATAATTTTGATCAAAATTGTTTTTCGTTTTGACGTTTCATAATAATTGTGCGTTAAATTTTTTTTTCAAAAAAATGACAACAAAGAAAAGTTTAATTTTATCAAAATTTTTCGCATAATCGTTCATTTGATTCATGTCGAATTGATTTTTCATTTTTCAAACGTATTGAATTCATTTTGCATAATTGTTTTTCGAAAATAAATCGAATTTGTCTTTCATTATTTTGATATAAAAAAACTTTTTTTTAAAAACAATTGTTTGAACGATTGAAAAATTAAATGCGTTTCGTAATGTTTCGTATCGAACATGTTGTTGTTTTATATATGTTCGATATTTTTTCGCGATGACATTTGATTTTGACGAATCAAAAACAAATTCATCGTCGAATTCGATGAAAATGTGTAAAAAAAAAAAAAACATGTTGTATACACGAATGATGTTAATTTGATGATTATAATAATTATTAAAATGTAAAATTCGTGAAATGTGACATCAAAAATGTATAATTGAAAACAAAATAATTTTTAAATTAATAATTGCAAAATTAATTATTTTTCATACGATTTGTTATATACACGTTTTGCTAAATGCAACGTACACATCAATTGTCGCATATGCGCAAATATCGATGCGATAATCGTTGTTGCGTTGATTTTATTAATATGACGAAACTGTTGATTTCATGATATAATCGATTTGATGTTTCGAATTTGCTTGATTTGAATTTTTGACGAATTCATCTCGCAAGCGAAACTCGTTTCGCAGATTTTGAATTCTGAATTTTTTACATTTTCGCAATTTCGTCAGATTCAATATTCGACATCGTATCAGTTTGAAAAGCAAAATAACGTTTACATTTTTTAACAACGTTCGTATCAATTAGATTATTCAAATCGATAACAGTCGACACAAAATATGCAAAAACGTTCATACGAAAATCAGCAATATCGATTTCAACAAACGCAACAAAACGAAATTCAAAAAAATCGAAACACGTTCGATTTGCGATTTCAATATTCGCAATTTTTACGTTTTAGTCAATATTTTGTTGATTTTTCAAATTCATTTTCGTTTTCGTTTAAACAAGATATTTATTTTAATCAGAATGAAACGTCAAATCAAAATGAAACATTATATCGACGAACGTACTTTGCAAAAAAAAAACAAAAAACAATTATTCAAACGATGAAAAAAATTATCAAGATAATCACAGCATGAATACTGAAAACGCATCAAAAATATTTATGATAAATGATGAATATTATGACGAAAAACATTTCGAAATTCAAAAATTTAATGAAAATTATGTGATTCATGAATTATTCGAATATTTTGTGAATATTTCAATCAAATAAACAAAAATTTATTTATGCAAACGTTGTCAATCGAAATTTTATTTTAATAACAAATTTCATCGACATTTGCGTTCGTGTCAGACAATTTCGATTAAATTTGACACATCGTCGACGAAAAATGTTCATAATTATCAAACATTTATCATACAATCAAATGTCAAAACAAATACACGATTCAATTTCGAATTTCGTTCGTGACGTTACGTCACGATGAAAACAAACATAAAACAATTTTTCATTGATATGTGCGTCGATATCGAATGCGATACGTCATTAATCGATCGCAAATTTTTGATGCAAAAAATATTTGATTATCGAATTCATGCGCGACAAAATATAAAATTTTTCAAAATTCGCGATATCGAAAACGTCGTCGTAATCACGACGAATTATATATCATTAATTTTTCGAATTTTCGAAATTTCGATTAATGACGAAAATGCGATTGTCACGTTCATTCGACAAATTTACATAATGAAAAAATTAAAAACAAATTTTTTTTTGACAATGATATATTGAATTCAAAACGAATGAATATAAATGTAAACAAACAAATGATTATCATTGAAAATTGCAAAAACATGAAAATTCAATTAAATGTCATTAATGTTGAATCGTCGATCAAACGCGTGACTCGTGTCAACGAAATTATTAGAATATCGATTAAATCAATTTTTACGATTTTTTTCAAATTACGTGAAAAAATAATCTATTTATTGAACGCGATTTTATGTTCACGTTTTCGCGAATTAAACGTTTAAATTAAAATGAAAACGTATTTTTCATATCATTGATACACATACAGAAATGATTCAAACGAACAACGTCAATTTTGAAAATGTTTACATTTTCAAAATACGCGTTTGAAACTCGTACAAAAATACGAAAAAAAATGTTATTTAGTTAATTCGAAATACGCGCATTTAATTGTTAATGTTTATAAATTTGTTTCACGCAATTGATTCAAACAAATTATTAAATTTGATGTTTCGATTTTGATCGTTGACGCGATTATCGCGATCAATCATGAAAGTTTGCACGATGCGATCGCGTTTAATTTCGTCGTTTTAAATTTCAATTTTACGATCAATTTTGCAATTAATTCGTGCGAAAATTTTAACAATTTTGTTTCAAATTCAAACATTAATGTTGAAAAAATCTTGTTCGCAAATATCACGATTTGCGATGATATTAACGCACGAATTAAATTTGCAAATGTAATCGAGAATTATTCAAAATTGTGAAATGATAACGAATTTACTGTGCGAATTTCGTTTGAAAAATGAATATTAATTGAATTCAAACTCGACGCGAAAATCGAAACAACGAAAATTTATTTTTTCGATTTCGCAAATCGAAAATTTGTTGATAAAATTTTCGATAAATTGCACGTTCAAAATCGAATAAAATACATCAATCAATTCATTTCGCATGATTATTTTGTTTTCGCAATATGAAAAACAATATTTGAATCAAATGATTCAAAACGCAAAAATCGAATCGTCGTAAATATACGCGAATTAAACAAAATCATTTTAATCGATTTTTATTTTATGTTTTTTCAATCAAACATTATTTCAATTGTCGTCGAATGCAAATTTATATTCGTTTTTGACGTTGCGAGTTTTTTTCATCAATGATTGATAAAATTTGCAAACAGACATAAATTTATCGTCGTTTCACATAAAAAACAAAAACAATTTAACGTTGTCGTGATGAATTTCAAAAATTCATCATCATACGTACAACGACGAATCGATTTTATTTTTCGAAATTTTCGCGAATTTGCTCGTGTTTACGTAAACGACATTGTCGTTTTTTTCAATATTTTTGAAAAACATATGATTTATTTTCATTCGATGTTCGAACGATTGAATATTTATGAAATTAATTTATCGTCGAAAAAGTCATTTTTCGACTATTTTACGATCGCATTTTTTGATCAAAAAATTGACGTTTTTGATTTCATTATCGCAATCGATAAATTGAAAACAATAATCAAATTGAATTTTTTTTATATTTTCAAAAATCTGAAAGTTTATTTAAATTTTACAAAATGATTACGAAATTTCGTCGCGTTTTATGTTCAAAAAACGAACACGTTATAACGTCGCAAAATTTTATTTTTACGTCAATTTTCAAGCAACAAATAAACGATTCGCAAAATCTATTCGCAAAAAACTGTAATGAACAATTTTTCAATTGAAAAATTAAAATCATATCGATTATTGCAAAAAATTTTTAACAAAATTTCATTTTTGATACATTTCAATTTCGATCGAAAATTGTACATCGACATCGACGCGTTTAAACGACGCGAATTCGACGCGATAATTTATCATTTCAAAACAAACAATAATTCAAACAAATTCAAGCGTAACGACATTGAATTCATTTTATTTTTAAATCGAATGTTGAACGAAATCGAAATCAAATATTGATTTATCGAATTCGAAATGTGTGATTTAATATGAATTGTCAAAAAAATTCGACATATAATAAAAACAATCAAAAATATCATTGTTGTGTTCACGAATTATGTCGTTAATATTTTTATCGTTAAACAAATCACGATGAATTCGAACAACATCGATAAATTTAACTTTCGTTTTGTTCGTGTTTCAATTTATCTGTCACAATTTAAATTGAAAATGAAATATAAATTCAAAAAAAATCATGTTGTTTCGAATGCGTTATCAAAATTAACGTTTGAAAATGAACAAATCGACAAAAATTAAAAAAATAAATTTGATTTGAACACATATCATGACGAAATAATCGATTTTTCGAATAATTTCGATTGTTACGTTTTTCAAAACATTCTTATTGTCATGTCGAAAAATTTAAAAAAAAAATCAAAAACGAATATCAAAACGAAAAAACGTGACGAAACATGATCACGATGTTAAAATCGTTGACGATTCGAATGCACGAAAAAAAACAAAATTTGTCGATTCGAAATTTTCAAATTTCGTTGTCGTTCGAAAACAACGTAAAAAAATTGAAACGTCAATGAGCAAAAAAATGACGATACGAAATTTATATCAAAAAAATTCAAAACAAAAATCAATTTCGCGATAAATACGAATGACATTATATATCACGTTGACATTGATTCGCGTCGATCGTGTATATTTGTCACAATGAAACGAAAAATATTTCGTTTAATTCACGATCAAAATTATCATTCGAAAATTCATCGATGTTATGACAAAATTTTCAATACGTTATACATATTTCGATTTTCGCGAAAAATTAAAAAATATATCGAACATTGTTTTATTTGTCAATTGACACAAATCAAACGTCATCGATCGTACGAAAAATTCATGTTTATTATATTCGTTTCGCGTTCATTTCACATTATTACGATTGATTTCATTTTAATTATGTTCGACGAAATGAACATTATTATGTTCGCAACATGTAAACATTTTCGTCGAATTTTATTGATTTTCGACAAAAACATTTATGAAACGAAAAAATGAATCAACGCATTATTGAACAAACTATTGATCGTCGATTGAAAAATGTTTGAAATTATAATTTTAAATCGCGATTCAAAATTCATGTCGAATTTTTGACAAATGTTTTTCATCAAATTAAACACGAAATTGTTAATTTCAATGATTTATCATTCGCAAACGAATGATTCGTCAAAACGAATCAATCAAATTGTTGAAATTGTTATCAAATATTTCGTCATTGAATTTTCGAACATCGATTACATTTTAATTTTTTTTGCAATTCAAATTCAACTAAAGAACACGTTTAACATCGTTACAAATTTATCATTCAATGAAATTATATACGAATTCAAAATCAAAAACGCGATATCAAATTTAATCGCATTTAACATAACAAAAATACAGAATTTGTCAATTCAACGCATGAAATATCAACGAAAAATTGTCAATGTCACGAATTTTGCGATTGTCAAAATCAAAATATATTATAATTCACGTCATATTTCGATTCGATTAAAACAAAACGAAAAAATTTATTTACAATTCAACAAAAATTACAAGCTGTTTGATAAATCAAATTCGAAACTATTTCAACAAAAATGCGAATCATTTCGAATTTTTGAACGCATCAAACGTTTTGCGTATAAATTGAAATTGTCATCAACGTGACGAATTCATTTCGTCGTGTTTATTGCACAATTCGAATTAACATTTGTTGACGTTGATTTTTACAATCGTTTTCGTTTTCATTATTTTGATTTCATTGAAATTGAAAACGATACGAATCAATACAAATTTTATGAAATCGAAAAGTTAATCGACAAACGTATCAAAAAGTACAACAAAATTTTCGTAACTCAATATCTAGTCAAATGAATCGACTATGAATCGAAATATGACGAATGACGATTTATTTTCGAATTACAGAATTTTCAAAATTTCATTGAGCAATACGAATTCAATCATTCGCAAAATTTTGATGATCGCAACGACAAAAAAAAACGAAAAAAATAAATTGATGCATGACATGATTACGCATGATGATAAAACATGAAATTCAATGAAAATATTGATTTTTTTTTGATTGACAGATTGTTATAACATAAAATCAAATTAAATGATTTGAAATTAAATCGAATATTTTTGCAAAACATTTGACAAAAATTTTGTCATCGTTTCATATTAAATGAACAATGATCAGACAATTGATTCGCAATTATTGTACATAGATTGACATTTCGTCGTTCATAGTTTCTAAATCAATCAATTCACACTTTACGCATAACAAATTCGATTATACGAATTTGACAAATTATGATTAAAAACATGAATTCGTTAATCGTGTTCAAATTCGAATTACATAATAATTCAAAATGATTTTTTTCGAAATCGTTCGAATTCGATTTTTTGATTAGAAAAATTCAATGTTTTTTTCATCAATGATCGTAAAAATTGAAATTCAATGAAAATTACGTCGTTGCACGAATTAATATTTAATAAAAATCACAATCAATGCAAAAATTGAAATTTAATGAAAATCGCATTCACGAATACAATAAACATAATTGTCATCGAATGAAAATATTAAAAAGTACGATGACGAAAAATTGAAATATGAACACGAATAAAATCAAAATTTTTAATTAATCGATTAAACGAAACGTGTCAAAATCGATCATTATTAAAAACATTTGCGCAATCAAATTGTATTTATTATTGTACGTAATTTCGATAATATTGCATGTAATACAATAATAATCATTCATATTCGTTTAATATGTATCACGAATTGTTTCATATAACAACATGATGTGTTTTTTGTTTTTTAAATAATTTTTTTAATTCATTGATTCAATGTATTTATTCAAAATTATTGTTATTTTGATATTGTTGCATTTAAAACAAATAATTGAAATTTTTGTTTAAATTAATATTAATTGTTTTTTTTTTTTTGCATTTTTTTCTTTCATTTTTTGCATTTTTTTCATTTTTTATATACATTTTTATGTTTTAACAAGTTTGTTCGTGAATTTTTTCAAAAAAATTTCGTGCAGAATTTCAGAATTAAAACTAAATTTGATAAGATTGCGAAATTCTCGTCGTTCAAATTAGAATTTCGCAATTTTTTCGCGACTTCATCTATTTCGCACGTTAATAATATTTGCATTCAATAAATAAAATTTACAATCAAAAATTCATTTTGAAATTTGAAATGAATTTTATTCAAATAATCAAAAATATCGAAAATCGAGCGAATGCGCATTGAGTTATAATGAAAAACGCATCGTTGCATTGCAAATATTGCGAAAGAATTGAAACGAAACATTCGACGAGCAAACATTTAACAATGATTTAATTTTCGAAATTTCAAAATTATTGCGATAATTGACGAATTTCAATAATTTTTGAAACGTTGAAATGCGCTCGTTTTGATTTACAATTTTGATTCATTAAATGAAAATCATATGTGATTGACGATTAATGTGCAAATTGCGAAACAATTGTACGAACGACAAAAAGTTGAGCGAAATTTTTTCGCAATCATTTCAATTGACGATTTGACACAAATTTGATCATGAAATTTTCGAAATTTCAAAATTATTGCGATAATGAATCGATTTTTGTTATTTTTGCAGTTTTGAAATGCGCTCATTTTGTTTTACAATTTTGATTAAATAAATGAAAATCATATGTGATTGTTGATTGATGTGCAAAATGCGAAACAACTGTACGAATTCTCGCATTCAAAATGAATTTCGATGATTGAACGAAAAAAATTTGATAATTTATCGCATTAAAAACTTAAACTTTCAATTGATGAAAATTATCGAATTTAAAAAATACGAACGCAAAATTGATCAGAATTTTTCTCGATCGATCACTCGCGTCAAACGAATTTACAGAATATTTTATTATAGGAAAATTTTATTTTATTTCGCATATTTGCATTTTTTATTCGCATTTTTTTTCAAATAATAACAACAATATTTTCGAACATTCGATTTCTTATTATTTTCACACAATGATCGAAATCATTGTATATTTGCGTCTGTATAACACTTATGCTCGTTGTATGCATATGTAAGATGATAAGATAGTCTAGTCTGTTCGAATAGATTGAGAACACTTCATTCGTCAGGCGTGCGACACGGCAAATATGTTAAATTGTTTCTTAATCAACTTCGACGATACAATTCGCAGTCGCATGAGTATTAAATCACATGCGAGACATGCGAAAACCTCACCACCACGATACGAAATAGTTGGTATAACTGTAAGGCTAGAGCATGGGAGTGTGTGTAGGAAAATGGGAGGTGGGATGCAGAAAATAGGAAGTGACTGCAATGACAACCTTAATTGAGCGATTTCGCGTTTAGAAGCGTTTACGAGTTTTCTCTCGTGCCAGATCTACTCGTATATCACGCAACGGCCTCTATTTTGATAAGCTAATTCGGACGAGACGCGCAATGACAACTTTGTTAGAACTTAGAGGCAGAGCTTCTATATTTGTCCCCCAATATGTCCGAAATAATCTATATGCGCTCTTCTTGCCGCATCATTTAAAGATCACAAGCGACAATCCTACAAATACCTGCTGTATGCATTTTGAACCTCAAAACTCTAGAGCCTATAGCTGGCGCTCACACTACTATTACCTCCATATCCTCGACGTTGCTATCGGGTAACGTGCAGCTTACGCTAACCGACTTTCGCGATGGTCCCCCATCCTACTCTACGTGCTATCTGTCTAATAGCATTCCTTACAGCAAGAAGCCAAACGTCTCCACTGGAAAACCATCACAATGACCTGGAGCACCGAGACAATAAATGGAACTGCACATGCAGCAATGCACCAACCGTTTTGGCGGGAACGTGAGTGAGGCTCGGCACCATCTATTACCGTCGCCTTAACGTGCTGGCAGTTATATCTTGGTAAAGACAGCTAACAGTCAATCGTTATAGCTTTTTGCATCCCTCTGATGTACCAATCACACAGCCAGCTATCCTACCAGCATCTGGCTCTGACCAACCCTGGTTTTCGAATCTCTGGTGTACGCCTGGGACAAGAACATACACCTTCTTCAGCAACGGCCGGCTAGTACCGCCGCCCTTGACATACCGAAACATACAGGCCGCGCTGAACGAGGCCATCAGGGAGATCCTAGGGATCATTGACAGGAAAGGTGACGGTCCAGTTCTAGCAAGCGAAGTGGATGCAAACCTGGGCATATTTGGAGTGTGGTATACTTCGCCAGCTGCCACAAATTTCATGATCCAGGCCCAGGGCAGCAAAGGAATCTTGACTTACAGTGTCTTGGCAGCTGCACTGACCGGTCTCAAACAGTATGCAGACGCGGGATACGACAAGTCGAGAGATCCTATCGTTTTCCAGATCAATGATGGCGATCGGGGTGAGGTTGGTATTGGCTTTGTGGGGTATGTTGATCCGAAGACGAAAGAATGCATGTATCAGTTTAGAAGGGGCACTCCTTCTCCCTGCACCGACGTCGCACAAGGAAAGGTACTCTGATGTTGAATCCAAGCTGCGCCATCGCAAACAAAACCACTGCTACCCGAACGATCAGCTGGCCTGTACAGGACTTGACGTTCTGCAATTGCTCATCAGAGTCAGCCATCCACCAAGCAGTAGTAATCTGCAGTGAGGGTTGATAGGAAAGTGTCTTATGGCGTTGTTGATTGAAGTGACCTGCTGCTCTGAATGATCAAGCTTCTCTACACCAACCACTCGCCACGCCAGAAAACGGTGTGATGCTGGTGAAAGACGGTGGGTCGAATTGGGGAAAACATGAAATCTAGGATATCTTCTTATGCGCAATAGACAGCCCAGAATAAGAAATACTGATATGATCAAAATGAACATATTGGCGGCAGTCGTTTGGTGGGTGACTTCATCTCTTTTGTCGGTCACACTATTGGGGTCACAGGGGTCGATTATGCCGAGAAATCCACATTAGTCTCGAAGTACCAAGCGACAAGGTGGAAGCAGAGGACTGTGGCTTCCAAAGCCATGTCTGTTGATAACGAGCACAGCTAGTTAATAATGACATCCGGCCGTGACATGTTGCGTTGAAGCTGAAAGCTCAAAGAATGACCAAAAAGCAAATACAATAATAAGCATTGAATTGGCAAGAGGAAAAATTATGTAAGTCCACACACCGATTCGAACGATGGACCTAGAGATGACTGCGAATAAACTGCAATCTCTCGCTCTGCCGCTGAGCTATATGGACGATGGTACTGGAATATTTGACAAAAATTATATTTAACTATGTTGAATCTTTGCAGTCCCTACATTCTATTTAGTTTCCTTTTCATTTCACAGCACACACAAGTACTACCGCACTCAAGAAATTATTTTCCGTTTTTATCAACGGATCTGCAACTAGGGCACAGTCAACAGCAAATCAACACCTTCAGCAGGGACCTTCCCAGTTGGCAAACGTTCTGTTTCACGATGCCATCCTACCGATACAGTCCGCACTATGATCGTTGTTTCGACGATGCGTGGTACCATGGCCGGGTACACAATGCAGCTTACTCGCAGAAGCATTACCAAGCTTTCAGACTCGACAGCTCGCTTGTGCAGTGGTTCCAGGCCAACGGTAGACACGTGTGGCATATCCAGGGGTTAAGGACCCGAAACACTGCAGCGTGTGCAGGATCCCAAGAAAGGCCAAGTGCCGAGACACACCAGTCGCAGAAGGCGGCAACAAAGCTCGCCCCAAGGTCAACTGGGGAGGATAAGAGTCGCCGCGCCCCTCTGATCGGAGAATTAGCATCCAATCATCACCATAAGCTGCTCAAGCGGCACGCACTAGCAGCTGGCTAAAATAAGGTAACAGTGACGACTACTGACCGTTCGCAGCGTCCCCTCAATTTACTGCTAAGGTAATCTCTTGATCTGCTCATCTTTATCGCCACGTCTGGCCATTTCGGACCCCTTGGATTCAGAACACATCCATTGCCTGGGTCAATAGCAAAAAAAACCACGTTACTGCACCTGTTGCCATTGGCTGGACATTGGGCTTACGGGTTTCAATTCTACTACACAAGAGACATCTCACTTATGCTCCTCATACTACTATCGTTGAACATCCAAAAAGGCGAAGGAGGTTGTGCCGTCTGGCAGGATGACTCTACCTAGTTTCTGATCATTTTATTCATTGCGAATGGATAGTTTCCTCGAATGCTGCGTGAAAATATCGCTAACGCTAGGCGGGGGCAATTCATACTTGCTGTTTCGGCGCAAGTCGCAACAGATCATAATGATGTTTAAGATTTGAACTGTTATATTGGAGACCACTTTACTATCAGGGGTATAGATGCTGCAACCAGCCACGAGCTAGCGCGCCGGTTTACGACGCTCCAAAACATATAATCATTATATCACAGGCTTCAGCTACCCCCCATCAACTCGAGCCATCGTAGTGTCCCTCAATCCACCGTGTGCCTTCCTTTTCGCTGTCCACGCTTTTCCGGATGATTTCCGTTTCACTTTCGCTCGGACTGGAATTCCGATTGCCCGGTTCAGGCCGTGAGTTCCTCGCTCGTCCTGGCATGAAAACCGTAGCTGTTCCCATCAGGCTCTTGCCCTTCGGTGCCGATAACTGCTCACCGCTTGTAACGGCGGTAGACGACGAAGTGTTGGACTGATCAGACAACGCGGGTTCGGTGATGACATCGATATGCTCTGTCTTGACAATTTGCTCCGGGTTACCCTGACTATGATGTGCTCCTGACACAGAACCGCGCATCCCACGAGCGGGTATCCACGCGGCGGCTTTCTTCGGCGGAGCACCTGCTTCAGGATCATGCGTTGAAGCTAGAGTCCTGTTCTTCATTTCATGACTGTTTGGATCTCCGCCGCTCCGCCATCTGTTGCCCTCCGTAAGCCCAGCTTTGGTCAAACCCATGAGCTGATTGAGGACTGCAAACTCGAGCTTGAGCTTGATAGCGTAAATCATGGGTTTGATGGACGCTTCACCGACATAGTTGTGCGTAAACTCAAGACCAATTAGGATGATGTCCATGCCAATACACACACTGTTGATGAGGATCAACTGGAACATGACTTTTCTTGTCATACTGTGATAGATAGCTCCAAGTAGTCTGACCGTCGAGAAGATGTACAGACCCGAGATGATAAATTCCTGGAGGCAAAAGCCGACGAGCTGGATTCGTTCCATGACATTAAACTTGCTGACCCATACGCTAGCATTTGATGAGTTACTGCCACATGTGAAGATAATCGTCGGTACATGCAGGGCAAGCGCGTCGACTAGAATGAGGGCGAGAACGTAATGTAACGTTTTTTGCTTCCGAACGACGAGATGAAGTCGTGAGTAGAGCACAAAAGCTTGACCCGTGACCATACACACCCATCCGATCTCAATGAAAGGTAGGGTGACAGCAGAAGGAGATCCAACGAGGAATTTGAGGATGAAGCCGAGGGCATGCAATGTACATCCCCAAGAGCTAATGAGGAGTGACCAGAAGTATAATCCAGTACGTCGTCGGAAGGTATATAAGACCACTAGATCAAGCTCGATGGTATACAGCCAGGCAATTGCAGTTCCTGCAGCCAGTATACAGTACTGAAGCGGATCGTAGGGAAGAGCCCCAGTTACCCCAGTCGTTTCGCGTTTGAGCAGGCTCTCCATGACTGCATGTATGATGCGGTTGATCAGTGAAAAGACGTAGCAGAACACAGTTCTGACGGTGCAGCGTTCATGCGATGAACATTGACTGGACAGTGCAAAAGGCGGGCAAAACGAAACCGAAGTGCTGCAGGAATCAGGTGTTATAGAGGTAAAATGAGACGGGGTCAAAACACCAATTCCGCACATAACGGCTGAGGGTTGGTGTAGTAGTGTGACGGAGTGCCATCCCTGTAGCTCGTCGCTCCGTGGCGTAAGAAATTCGCAAGACGCCAAAACGCGGAGTAGGCCAATCTAGCTAGTACGAGTAGATGCAGAAGCGCGGACTTGAGTGCTAGAGTCTGCCAGGCACAGGGTCGGTGGCTTCAGGCGGTGTCCAATAGCGATCAGGATAAACCATTCTGGTATCAACGCACAGACGGGGCGATGCTAGACAGCACCACTAAACCAGTTGACATGCATAGAAGGGAGGCCGAAGAGAGCGATAGGACCGGCGGTGGCTCTCGCCCATCTCTAGCAATCTGAATCTGGCATCATGGACATGCAAGTCAGACGCCGGGTCATCTGGCGTCTACGTGGTAACCTCATCTTTGGGATCAGCGGAGCACGAGGTGTCGATCTCACAACTGTTCCAAAAGCCGGTTCAAGGGGACCCCGCGTTGCTGGCTCCAGGTCAGGCTCAGAGTGCCCATTGCCTAGGAGTGGGTCAGCGTTGAAAAGGCGTTGACCAAAGGTCTGGAAAGGCATGGCGACCCCTGAATGACCTCGGAGAATTAAAGCACACCAATGTGTAGGCACGAAGTTAGACGATAACAGCGTGCGTCGGGGCGAAAAGAATGAAATGAGAGAGGGGGTTTTTGCGGATGTGTATCTCTTGCGTACAAATCAAGAGGGCCCGTCTTCAGCAAAGGGATTATGTGGTGGGCGTTCGATTGGCGCGGCTGCAGAGGCTCCTCTAGCAGTAGCGCATGTTTTTACCTTATATTCCTTCGAGCCTGTTTCGATAATGAAAATTACTAAGGTACCTGACTACCTGTACGTAGCAGCAATCAAGATCTATTGTTGCTATTAATATTCACATACAAGCGTGACAAACCCAACACAGCTCATCGATCGAACCCGAGTCTACTCTAGATGGCTTTTGGCGACTGCTAGGACTTGACTTTCGCATTTTGGTATGAATAATGATGTATTGAGCCCCTGGTACAGGACGAGAGTACCTTCTACTTACATGATATTGGTACGATCTTGCCGATTGGTGCGGAGGGACGGCCTAATGATTTCTCCGGCTCTCTTCCACGACCTTGACCAGCAACCTGAACGCAGGGAAAGAGCAAATTTACTTCACTTTTCCATCTCCTCTTGCACCCAGTAGTATGAGCAAGGTACTGCGTTTTGAAACATAGCTCATGGCGCCGTCCCACCAAGCCGATGATGGTGATATTTGTCTAGACCCAACATGAGAGCCGGTCAGACCAAACTTTACCTCACTCAGCTGCGCGGTGGGTTTTCTCATTCCGCAAGGCTCGAATTTTCCCTCACCCAATACGTTGCTGTGCAGGACTTTGGAGGCATGGTTTCTTTAGCGATCGACCAAGCGGCTGATGCAACCTTTGGGACCGCAAATGGCCATTCACGACCCTTGTCGGTTGATGAATCAGCCTTACCTACGGACGACATATCCTCACATGAGCAACTCAATTCACGCAATGATGGAACCACCTGTGAAAAGCCTGGTTCTGCCGACAGTCAGAGCCCCGCTAGTACTGCAGCAGAAGCCCAAAGGCTCGGTATGCTTCCGGAACCGCCATCGTTTCCGCAGCTCTCCAACAACACACCAACATCTCCTAAGCCTTCCGCAAAGCGAATGCCATCCGAGGGGGAGGACGAGGAGCCGGCGACCGCAAAAGGCTTTCAGCGATCCGCTAGCCCTACGTCGGCGATGCATAGAAACAAGGGGGCATTGTATGAGAAGGTTGGAGAGGAAGGTGTGTGTAAAATGCATAAATTCTCTCTCTATGAGACGACAAGCCGATACTACCTGGTTGGAGGAGATATCACGGACAGAAAATTTAGAATCCTGAAAATAGACCGGACAGCCGACTCTGGAGACCTGATCGTTGCTGAAGATGAGATCGTGTACACCAAGAAGGAGATGAACCAGCTTCTCAATGCCGTCGACGACGGGAACAGAGTTTCTGGAGGCTTGAGACTCAAGTGTAGTACTTGGGGTCTCCTTGGCTTTATCAGGTTTACCGGTGCTTACTACATGCTTCTAATTACAAAACGTAGTCAAGTCGCCATGATTGGAGGCCATTACATCTATCAGGTAGACGGTACCGAACTCGTTTCCTTGACAGTCTCTTCTTCCTCGCGCTTCAGACTAGATCGTGACGCTGAGGAAACACGCTTTGTTGGCATCCTTAGTAATCTTGATCTTTCAAGATCCTTCTATTTTAGCTACTCTTATGACATTACAAGAACCTTGCAGCACAACATTGTCCGAGAGCGACAAACCCTACGCAGTGGTAACGCTGACATACCCGAACGTTCACATAATTCAATGTTCGTCTGGAATCACCATTTGCTCGATCCGGCATCACGCGCGCTTAGAAATACCGACGACTGGTGTCTCCCAGTCATCCATGGATTTGTAGACCAAGCTAGTAAGCCGGCAACATCATTAATTATTCTACCTGATTAAAATTCTGTGCACAGGGCTCTCAATTTACGGCAGAACGATCTATATAACGATCATCGCGAGACGGTCTCGCTTCTTTGCTGGCGCACGTTTTTTGAAGCGAGGTGCTAACGATCTGGTTCAGAAGTCTTCCGCTCTGTCTCAAAAAGCGGCTAACGACATAAGCAGGGATACGTTGCCAATGATGTTGAGACGGAGCAGATCGTCTCTGAGATGCTCACAACGTCTTTCCATGGGCCAGGGCCCGAATTATTCGCTAATCCAAACTACACCTCCTATGTGCAGCATCGGGGCAGCATTCCGCTGTACTGGACTCAAGACAACACAGGAGTCACCCCAAAGCCAGATATTGAGAGTAGGACAACCAATGATACGTAAATATTCTCCCACTGATTCTCCTTAGTGAATCTCATAGATCCTTTTTACAGCGCTGCTGCGCTCCACTTTGACGATCTTTTTGAAAGATACGGAGCCCCTCTTTATGTGCTCAACCTCGTCAAGGTATGTTCGACTTACTGGCCCTTGGCCTCGTGACTGATCTAGATCAGTCTCGGGAGCGGACACCCCGCGAGTCTATCTTGCTAAAGGAGTACACCAATGCAATAGAGTATCTTAATCAGTTTCTGCCCAAAGATAAAACAACCTTGTATAAGGCCTGGGACATGAGCCGAGCGTCGAAAAGGTAACCTGTGCCTCAACCCTTGTCTGTCAGAAGATACGAGCTTAATCGTTTCACCAGTCGCGATCAAGATGTGATCGGTACACTCGAATCGATCGCGGAAGATGTAGTAACGGCAACGGGGTTCTTCCGCAATGGTAGCACTGAGTCTAAAGACTTACAAATGCAAAATGGGGTTGCTAGGACCAATTGCATAGACTGTTTGGATAGAACGAATGCCGCACAGTTTGTAATCGGTAAACGCGCGCTTGGGCATCAACTACACGCTCTGGGAGTCATCAGCGACACTTCCGTCGATTATGATACAGATGCTGTCAATCTCTTTACACATATGTAAGCCTTGATCCCTTCGACTGTTCATCACTTGTTGAAACCTTGATATCAGGTATCATGATCATGGTGATACAATAGCCATCCAATACGGTGGTTCACACCTAGTCAATACCATGGAAACATACAGGAAAATCAATCAATGGACGAGCCACTCCCGAGACATGGTGGAGAGCTTCAAGCGCTACTACAATAATTCTTTTCTCGACAGACAGCGACAGGAAGCTTACAATCTCTTCCTGGGAAATTACATATTCGTACAAGGGCAACCGATGCTGTGGGATCTCACAACGGACTACTACCTCCATCACGCCGACCCACGGCTCTGGTCGGGCAAATCGCGTAAGAGCTATATCAAGTGGTATACCCCTGAAAATCTCAGAACCAGAGAGCTCCCCGATGCAACGCAGCCTCAAGGGCCATTAGCCGGCAAATCACTCTCGTTTTTTGACGATTACTGGCTTGAATACTACCGACCTTTGGCATTATCGTCCTTTGGGAAAGTCTTCTCTTACAAGATGAATTCCACCTTCCGCTACATACCATTCAAGTCGACGCAAGACGGCAAATACGATTTGAGCCCATTTCGCGTCAGAGCGACGCATGACCACGACACTCCCGAGAAGGTACGGCAGAGGAAAGAAGTGTCCATTGTAACACCGCAAGAGGGCACATCCACTGATCGGTCAGCGGGCGCTCCTCAGGTCATTTCTCCAACAAAGCATACAGAGCTGCCGAGTTGGCTCCACTCTCAACTAAGTGAATCCACACCATTGCGGTCTGGTGTCATGCAAAATGTAGAGTTGAATAGTCATGGTATCGTGCAAGCGGCGAAGGACGATGGTAGCGCTGGCAAGCCGGTGAAGGATAAATCAGCGGTGACCCAGTGGACCCTCAATCAATTCTACTCAAATTCTCTCAACCCCTCGGTCACTGACAGCGAGGCACACGAGTATCAACGCTACATTAGTCACCCATTGAATCTACCGTTGGTGACCACGACAGACATCCCGCCCAACCCGAACGCGGATTTTCTCGTTCACATCAACAGCAACGCGCCCGATGCTATGATAAGTATGCCATCCAACGAAGAAGACATTGCCGACTATACAGAGTTTCTGAACGTTGGAGAGGATCCTCTGACCGTTTTCGAAGCCGACACGCCCAAGAAAAGGTATAAAGCCTATCGGCAATGGCTCAAGGGCAAATCGTTGTTTAAGCAGCAACGACTGGACCCATGATGTCTAGGCAGTTCCCGGCTGTTCGTTGAGACATTATGACCTCTAATTTCTTATTGATTACTATAGTGGTGAAATTCTGACGTTGGTCCTATATCACCCAATGGGCGTAGACATTTTGGGTCATGAGGTCCTCATTTGGAACCTGCATAACGCGGACCTGTTGAACACTCCCATGGAGATTGTGTCGTATGAGCTGAATGTTCCGTTTTGTCCTATACATCTTCTACAAGTTGGTGGGCAACATGGCAGGATCGGCTGACTCTCGTCAACGTTATTCTTACCTCAATTCTATCAGCCCAATACTATTCATTTGCACGATAACTAATACTAGCGCAAGACTTCTAGCGTTGCGACATACGATTGCAATTACCAGTCGCGGATACAAGCACATACGCGGGTAGTACTCATGTTACCAATAATTCCGTTAGCCTACAATCGCTTCTTGTCAACATGCGATACTCGGCTGCTACATCGATCTCCCGCTTCACCACCGCGGTAAGCAGTCTCACACTGTTCTTTACTTCGGTCTGGACTTGTGATATATCCGAGGATCGCTCCTTGTCATCTTCGAGAATTTTGCACCAGCAAAACCCCAAGCCTTTTATAATCTCGACTCTGTGATGTGCTATTCGAGGCCAGCAACGAATAATCACCGAACGGATGACGTGCAATGCCGCAAGTAGCAATGGCGGGTAAGCCGTTGCGAAAGGGTTTGTAAATATTTCGGACAGAAGAGGAAGGATATGCTGTGGACGCATTAACAGAGGAATACCATTTGAGGAGACGACGGTAGTATCTGCTTGGACACCTGGACAATCGGCGACCTGAACCTGAGACTCCGGCAAAGGACGGCGCGCCATGGTGAAATAAATAATAGATACATACCTTCAAGTGCTGACAGCTCGCAATACCCATCTCTTCCACTATATCTGACATTCTCCGGATAAGGCATTCTGCTATCCGGACATTTTCCCCAGCGAGCGCGAACCCCTTCAAGATACCACATCGAAAGATATGATCGAGGGCCTTCTGTTTGCATTCCTGATCCCTCTCTTCAGGAAACCTGGTCCGAACGAGAATGAGTAAAGTAGGGTATATGATACGCAGTAATCGAAGCGATTCGAGCTCTGGAGTCAACTCAGGCAGGTAGAGCAGGCAGGGGGTTAGAGCCTCCTGAAAGACTTCGCCTAATCCTGTACGTTCAAGAAGCCGCGGAGAAACGGTTCTGAGGAAGCTGGTGAGTAGCGAGCAGCCTCGGATCTTGTAGGCCGTGGAAGCGTCGTCGAGAAGTGCTAGCAAAGGTGGTATCAAGAGGGGCCAATTCGACTCTAACGATGAAGCCTGGTGCATTCCTAATTAGCAGTGTTTCTGACCATCCGGACACGGAAGGGGAAGGCGAACGTCTAGCTGTATCAAGATCCATTCGAATACGGTGACAATATACACTTGACTGTACTTCCATGGCTTCAATTTCATCTCGTCAATACTTGCTTCGAGCTTAGGCGGAAGTGCCGATATTGCCTTCCGACCAGCAGGTGTGACAGCGGAGTTTTTCGATTTCGCAAAAGCCGGCTTCACGTTCTCGTGAAGTAACTTGGTGAGGAGGGCTTGGATCCCCGTTGGCCTATCCTCTATCCTCGCCAGGCACTCCTTCAGATAAGCGGACGCTTCAAGGTAGGAAGTCTGAGCTGTCCATGGATCTTCAATATTCGTGTAAGATGCCAGGCATAGTATTAGCTCTACAGGTAGCTCATGACTATTCGTATCCCCAACTCTCTGTAGATGTGACAGCAACCGAAGTCCGACGGCATATATGGCGCGGAGCCTCGTACAGCGTCTCGACAGTGAGACGGTGTGTTGCTCTACCTCCTGATAAACAGAGGCACTAAAAGAAAATAGATGAGAACACTATACCTTGAGCATAGGGTGAGGGTTCGGCAAAAGAGTCTCCAGGCAGCATAATTAGCGATAGATGACTTTGTAGGCGGACTATTGCATCCCAATCTAGCAGCGGCGATTGGACACCGTGAGATTTTCTGAAGCAAAATTCTGCGATGAGCACGTCATGGTAAAGTTTCTAAGCTAATAGTCAGAGCAAGCCATTAAGAAAGGTAACTATGTCGCACTTCGAGATCAACCTCTCCATTTGGTAGACTGTTCGTCAATCCCAACGTCTGCAGGAAATCTCCTTCGACGGGAAATGGGTGGCTTAAATTCTCTGAAAGCAATTGATCCGGAGTTCCTTCGGTATCCACAATAGCCCAGGCGGCTAATCGTAATGCTTCAAAGTCCATGCCGCCATGAAGCTCGTAGTACAAACGGACCTTCCACAACAATACCCGTGGGCGTTGTTGCCGGGATTACCACACATGAAGTAACATGGAGATACATGTACCTTAGCCACTTGGGCCAGTTCAACTCGTAACCCTAAGCCTTCACAACCAACAGTAAATACAATACGGAATACCGACACTTTCCACTGATAAGGTACTGTGGGTACCAAAGGCGAGAATGTCAAATTGTTGAAAATTGTGTCCAAGCCGCTCGAAAGACCACTGGAGAGCTACCCTCGTTGTTACATCCGAAGCAGCTTGCAACGTGTTCCTGTTGAAGAACCTATTTGATAGATACCAATTTTTATTTGTTATGTGTACCTAGGTAAGGATCACAAATCTCTGTACACTCAGTAAGGTACATTACCCTACGGAAAACCCAAACAAGTCCCGTGAGTTATTCACGTGACTCGACTTAGTACAAAACAGCGTCAACCTGTACTATCTGCAACAGTTTCTCTATGACCTTCGCTAGTCCACGTGAAGGTGGCTGGGCTTGGGACAATGGGTATATCATAGACCTTTTTGTTAAAGCACTGAATCATATCGGGTATTAGCCTTGGTGTTTGTCCTAACATAGGGGCCAATTACCATAACTACCCCTAGTCGATGATACAGAGAAAGTTGTCTTCTCGTTGCTTTTGGTTCCGAACTCTCTCTTTTATTCGCCCCTTGTGAGGAAGTGGCTTCGTGGTCAACAGTACTCAGTAGAGCGGCGCCTTCAAAACCAGCGCCATTGGGCGCGGTGTTTGAGAATCGCCCTGTTGACAATGAACTCAATCATTTTGTTAGATCTAGCTCCCCTTTTCGTCTTTGTATCTCTGCCATTGCTCTGCTGGGGTCCATGTCTTTGGGGTTACGAAGTTGCCAGTCAATGACCATCCCAGTGGCTGTTTTCGTCCACTGGCCTCCTTCGGCACCCAGAGCCTTCTTGAGCTCTGTGCCGTTTACCAAAGGTTTGAGGGAGCAAACGTCAAGCAATTCGAGTGACTCAATCTGTGAGAGCCACCCTGTATAGCTCTCGAATATGTTCTGCCAATCTCGAAGAGGTCAGCGAATGCTGTATTCAGATGGTGTGGCACTTACCGGCTGAGCTATTTTCAAACACTTGGACAAAGAATGCATACATCACACATAGGCGCCAGTGGGTACCCCACCGGCGTATAGCTGTGCCGTACCTCACCCGCAGTGAGGCAAGATCTTGATGTTGGCGTACATCTTCTCCACCGAAGCCATCTACAAGGTAGCTATTGTTGACCGCTTGGGCCATCATTTCTTGGATCTCACATACACAGTTGGAAGCATCCGTCACTATATTGATGATGTCGTTCGGTGCCTTGTTCGGTGCCTTGAGACCATTTTGTGCGACTGTAGCTGCTGCGCTTAATGGTCTGCCTTTTAGCAATTTGGGCCTCGGGGAGGCAACCTTTGCCCATGGAACCAGCGCGAAAAGTAGCCAGACGTGATAGGGGTCTTCTGAATGGATCATGTTACTCTGGAACTTTGAGATGAATATGTCCGGTGTTAACGATGACAACGCAACTTTCGGTGCTTCATGCATGTTGCTGCTAGAGTTGAAGCTCTCATCTAAAGGGGAAAAAATGATTTTATACAGCCCGAGTTCCTCGATCAGGGACAGTGCTTTGAGAGGATCTGGACCTAAGGAATTGGTCAGATTTACTGGACTGCATAGTGAGTAATGGTTTTACCCTTGAACATCTTTTCGACCTCCACTCCGATTCTTTCTCGGCTGATCTTAAGCTTTAATGCTTTCTGGATAGCTGGGTCGCTCATTGCCTGCTTGTCCTCAGGCGCAATGGTGAATCCTAGTCTGCTTGCAAAACGTATGTGCCTAAGGACTCGCAATGGGTCATCACGAAAGGTTTCCAATGGCGCCAGCGGCGTTTTGATAACATGATGCTCCAGATCGTCAATACCTCTCCCCGTGAAATCTTCCACCTCCAAAGACGTAAGGTTAAAGAATAGAGAGTTGACGGTTGAGTCTCGGCGAAGGGCATCTTCCTCAGCTGTACCAAACGTCATAGATGGTGTCCGACTGCTTTGATCATAGACTTCTTTCCGAAGATTTACAAAATCAAGGTGCAGCCCAAAAACCCGCATGACCGTGGTTTCGAGGTGCTTCGATTTCTCGGGATTAACCTCAATCTTGGCCAGCCTCCCAAGCATTTTCTGGGCGGTTTCCAAGTCGTATTTACTATCGACAAAGGCCTTGGCCAGGTTGGCGAAGTTGTAACCAGTCATGTTATCAATACAAACATCGATATCATCGCTTTCCGTTCCCAGGAGTTTGTCTCTGACCCAGCCACCAGCAAATCTAAGTTCTGGCCTGGTGTGTTCCTGCAGATTGCCGATATGATCTGATATATCCAATAAGAGCTGCCGAATTTGACATTCGACCTCAGTAAGATCGGACAATGGCAAAGTTTTCTTCATCATGACTCGTTCACGACGGAGCTCTGATACTAGCCTGATAGGTTGTCGAAAACGAATAGAACCAAAGCGAGAGCAGCTTCGTTTGAAAAGCAACATTCAACAATGATTTAACATGACTGTATTTGACTCATAAAATAAACAGGTAAATAAGAAGTGGGTGAAATCTGATTGGTTCTTGACATCTACAAAGACGGAGAATATTCCGTGCAACGTCTTACCTCACTAGTGTTAGCGTTGTCTCGGCGAGTCAGACCCACGGATTTTGCGGGGTTTAGCACAAACGATCGTGCCGACGCTAACGGAACGAGGTTCCGAGACAATATTAGCGTCCTCGAGCTTCAACTCTCTCTGCACGCCCGAGGCCAATAAATCTTGAACTGAATACTAAAAAAGTGCTATGGCAGGAGCACAGGGTGGTGTCATGCATGCGCCGAGTCCCACGTCGGTCTATCTCCAAATCCTTGAGCTCGTTTGCACTAACAAACTCCCAGCGTATACGTCAAAAACCTCGAAGAGCGCATTAAGATCGATCAAATGAAGGAGGCTCTTGCTGAGATTTTCTCCGAATACGGCAATATCATTGACCTGGTGGCCAAGTCTAACATCAAAGCCAAAGGACAAGCTTTCATCGTCTTCGACGACACTCAGTCTGCCGAGCGGGCAATCAAGGAAGTTCAAGGGTTCGAATTGTTCGAGAAGCCTATGCTACTGGACTATGCCAAGACGAGAAGCGACGCGACCGTTGCGAAGGAGGGCACCTCGGAAGAGCTGGAATCTCACAAGCGGAGAAGACTGGCCGAAAAAGGTATGGAGTTAAGTCGAGCACTCGGCGAACGTCGTTAAAATTTGAGTGATTCTAGAGCGAAAGCAAGCTGCAGAAGCAGCCGAGATCCAGAAGAAGCTGAAGAGGTCGGCAGCAGTGGCCGCACCAGACGCTGGTGCCGCCAGACCCGTCAAAGCCTCACGTGGAGCGGGCCTCAAATCCTCGAACCCAGCAGCAGGTGCCGTCGTGCCGGAAGAGTACCTACCGCCGAACAAGATCCTCTTCGTGCAGAATCTACCAGACAATTACGATGTCGACAGTCTCACATCAATATTCGGCAGATTCGAAGGATTTAGGGAGGTTCGACTCGTGCCTGGAAGGACGGGAATAGCGTTCGTTGAATACGAAGCAGAAGCTGGTGCCATCAGCGCGAAAGAAAGGACGGCCGGCATGGCACTTGGAGACGAGGGCAAGATCATGAAAGTTGTATACCAACGGCAATGAAAGATAACACTGGCGCCTAGCTTGCACACATTGCGGCCCAACAGGACTAGAAACCTAGGAACTGCCATCTGGATCATGACTTACAAACAACGACAAGCAGGGACTAGCGCCTGGGAATAGTCAACTTGAGTGTCCATCACAACGAGAATAGCAGAGAGAAGCATACATTGTGTTCGATCAGGGAAGGATTGGCCACTAGAAAATTACATCCTGGTCCTCTTGCTCACCCAGGACATCCTTGGCCTCCGGTCCAGCTTCGTTCTCCTTGTCACTGTCCCGTCTCTTGCCTTTTTCCGCTTCGGCCTTTTCCGCGATCTCATTGTCTCGCTGTTTGTTGTTTTTGACCTGAAAGACACACTGTTAGCCAATGATCTGATCCGTTGCGAACTCAACCAGTTCCACCTTTTTCAACCGATAAAACTCCTCCCGATCAAGTTCGTCCAGCTCCGAGTTAATGTCTGTCTCGCTATTAGCATATGTGTGCTGGTTAAAAGAGCGCTCAAACATACACTTAATGGTATTCTCCGTTCGAGGTATGATGACCTACACATGTCAGTCAATGGGGAATCCAAATTTTCTCGTTGCTAGCAGCACTTACGTGCTCACTTCGAGGAACGAAAAATTTGTGTTTAGCAAAGCCACTACATTTGTTGGGTTCTCGTGCAACTCACATGGCATTAACTGTGTAATTGATTTAGTTTGCGTCAGCAAGGGAGACTGTACGCTGGGCTTACCTCTTCTGTTTACCACCTTGATTACTTCATCTAAAATTACAAAAGCTGTCTGAAACTAGCTCAGCAATCATGGACATTGGAAGAGAACGAGGTTGCAGACCTGTAAACTCGCCAGCTCCACCAATGTCTCCACTGCTCTTGAGTAAGTTTCTCTGCAGCGCTGAACCTGTTGACCTCCTTTGCCTAAACCGGTTAAGCCGAAGTCGTTGTTCTCGTCCTTGGTGTAGCTTTCGAAGGCAGGTAAGAATACGCCTGATACGTTTTCTTGTTTGGTCCTGACCCGGAAGCGAGCATTTTTGGCCGACTCCTGTATTTGATAACCAATGTCGCCACCCACAGCATAGGTCACCTCGGCCAAAGAGAACGCTGCTATTTGCATCACCCGGCCCATTTTGCGCTTGGCTTCATCGATTCGTTTGGTAATTTCTGATTGGTTCAGTATCTCATCCTATTAGCATCAGATCATGAGTACCTCGGAAGCGTCTATTTGACGACCATTAGCAGTTGTTGGAAACATGCGTTGCATAGCTTACTTCGTCAAGGCCTCACTTTTCCTCTTCAATAGACTATGTCCTGTCTCGGCGCCCTTCAGCTTGCTTTTCATAGCACCCAGCGACTGTCGGGTGGGGAAAACTGGCTCTCTGTCCTGCACTTCTAAATTAGATACTCTTCTTTGAATCAGCGATATCTGGTGAGTCCCTACGCCGCCGCCAGACATTTTAGAAAATTGCCAACGTTCTACTACGTGACGTAGAGTAGGTATTCTTCGACGCTTTCAACAGCGTTGATATTCAGCCCGCAGCTCTCAAGAGGATCGGCAACGGCCTAACGAGGAAGTGAATGAGACCACTAGATGGAAATCTGGACGGCCCGCTTCGTAGTATCAGTGTTGTAGAGTAGTAATAAAATAAGGTAATGTACTACTCTACGAGTACTCTACTGCAGGTAATGAACAATCGGTAAGTCGGCCCTCTAAACCGTGAGTGGTACAGTGTCACTCTGCGGCAACTGGAATTTGTCAGTCAACACCTACCAGTAGTAACATCACCACCAATTCCGGTCGCGTCGTTGCATCCACTCGTTTGAAGCGATGCATTCATTTTGATTTAAGAATTCCGGCCTTTAACGCTCAAGATCGTCCACCATGCCCGGAGAACTTTTACCTACCATGGCTACTTCCGCAAAGTCCACATCCAAATCACTGCATGCAAAGCCGGACATGAGCCTCTATCTTATCGTGAGTTGCGTATGGAGACCGAAATCGCACCAATTTACTGATTAGATCACAGTCCGCAGACGACGTCGTTTATGAGCAGGACATCCTACGTGATCCGGCTAGCATCAAACCATGGCTTAGTTATATTGACCATAAACATCAACATGGCACCTTGCTCGAGCAAGCTTTCGTGTGTACATTGTCGCATCTGCCTAGGAAGCTGTGAATCTCACATTTTGTTCTAGGTGATGGAACGTGCATGCACGCATCTCCCTCGATCATATAAAATCTGGAAAATGGTAGCTTCGCTGACTCGTTTCACGATCAAAGGGGATCTAATTGGTATATAGTATCTTGAACTTCGCACCAAGCACTTGCGAAACATGAACCCTGCCATCTACTCGGTAGAATACGCCAAAGTCAACGCTTTGTTCGAGCGAGCGTTGATTTTACTCAATAAAATGCCGAAAATCTGGGAAATGTACCTTTCCTTCCTTATGCAGCAGCCGCTTATAACACACACACGTCGAACTTTTGATAGAGCCCTTCGTGCCTTACCCCTCACTCAACACAACCGAATCTGGGCTCGTTTCCGGCCGTTCGCCAGTTCCGCCTCGGGCGAGACTGGGATGAAGATATGGAGAAGATATATGCAAATACATCCCGAAGATATGGAGGATTATATCTCACTATTGGTGGAAATGGGCCAGTCCACTGAGGCGGTCAAGAAGTATATGGACATACTCAACAATCCGAGATTCAGGAGTAAACAGGGAAAGAGTGACTTTCAGCTATGGTCCGAGATGGTGGACCTACTTGTGGAGCGAGCACGAGAGGTAGATACCGCAGACAATGTTGGCATCGACGTGGAAAACATTGTGCGGAGTGGCATCGATCGTTTTGCAGACCAGAGAGGGAAATTATGGGCCGGCCTCGCAACTTATTGGATTACCAAGGGCAATTTCGAAAGAGCTCGAGATATCTTCGAGGAAGGCATAACGTCTGTCATGACGGTGAGAGACTTTACCATGGTTTTTGATGCCTACGCAGAATTCGAAGAGTCCATAATCGGCACACTCATGGATGCAGCAGCCATTCGCTCGGAAAAAGGAAAGATGAATGAGGACGCCGATTTCGATCTCGACATCCGAATGATGCGGTTTGAGCAGTTGATGGACCGACGGCCGTTTTTGGTAAATGACGTGCTTCTACGTCAAAACCCGAATAATGTAATAGAATGGGAAAAAAGAGTAGCTCTATGGGGCGACAATAAGCTTGAAGTTGTGCAAACGTACACTGATGCCATCGCTGCCGTACAACCTAGGAAAGCAGTCGGCAAATTCCATGAACTCTGGCTCAACTACGCTAGGTTCTACGAAGAAGGAGGTGATTTGCGTAATGCTCGAGTCATTCTGGAAAAGGCTGTCAAAGTACCGTTTAAGTCGGTGGCAGAACTTGCAGAAACTTGGTGTGGATGGGCGGAAATGGAGCTACGCAACGAAGACCTCGATAGAGCTGTTGATATCATGGCGAAGGCAACGCAAGCGCCGAAGCGATCTACGGTCGATTACTTTGATGAGACGTTGTCGCCACAGCAGCGTGTTCACAAGAGTTGGAAACTTTGGAGCTTCTATGTTGACCTGGTGGAGAGTGTCAGTAATCTCGAGGAAACAAGGAAGGTCTACGAGCGGATATTTGAGCTTCGAATAGCTACGCCCCAGACCGTTGCTAATTATGCCAAACTACTTGAGGAAAACAAGTATTTCGAGGAGTCGTTTAAGATTTATGAGCGAGGTCTTGACCTATTCAACTACCCTGTGGCATTCGAGTTGTGGAATCTGTACTTGACGAAAGCGGTGGATCGACAAATCAGTGTAGAGAGGCTTCGTGATTTATTCGAACAGGCCGTCGAAGGATGCCCACCAAAGTTCGCCAAAGTGCTCTATCTCATGTATGGCAGTCTGGAGGAGGAGCGCGGATTGGCAAGGCATGCAATGCGAATCTATGAACGAGCCACCCGGGCAGTGTCTGATGAGGATCGATTCGAAATGTTCAATTTCTACATTGCCAAATCGGCGGCCAATTTTGGACTGACATCCACACGGCCCATCTACGAGAGAGCTATAGCAGCGTTGCCTGACAAGGAAGCTCGAGACATGTGTCTGAAGTTTTCTGAGATGGAGAGACGATTGGGAGAAATCGATAGGGCCCGGGTCATTTATGGACATGCCTCTCAATTTTGCGACCCAAGGACAACGCCGTCTTTCTGGTCGAAATGGGAAAGCTTCGAGGTGCAGCATGGCAACGAAGACACCTTTAAAGAAATGTTGCGCATCAAGCGAAGTGTTCAAGCCCAATACAAGTGAGTCTTGTGATTTACTGCGTTTGTGTTCTGACACGAAGACTAACATGCCATCAGCACCGACGTCAACTTCATCGCATCTCAAGCACTTGCGCGAAGTCAGCAGCAACCAAATGAAGGCCAGGATGAGGAAGAAATGGTCGAAGACGTGAAACAAGCTGACGCCATGGCAGCTCTGGAACGTCAAGCTCGAGCACCTGTTGGATTTGTTGCAGCTAGCAATGGGCTCGAAGGCGGCAACGTGCAGTCACGGCAGCAGCCTGCTGTACCTGTCAATCCTGACGCGCTGGATGTTGATCTGGATGATGACTGAGCTGGGAAAAGGTAAACTACCAACGTCTGAGTTTTCACGCGAACCTTTTGTCGCGGACTCCGATTAAGAATCACGGCTTTGCGCACAGATCAAAGCACCAAGGCTCTGTCTATTGCGTAGAAACAGTAACAACAACCATACGCCAATTCTCCTTCCCAATTACTGGGATTTATGTCGCTCACCAAAGATCTCTCAAGAACTGTGCTCACCATGCGGTTAGAAATCAGACTCGCGGACCTACGCTTAAAGTCGGCTTAGCCGGGACAGGGACTATCTGTAGGCGCTTGTTACCTCAAGAATGGCGGACACGATGCAGCATTTCTGTGGCCCAGTCAACTATCGGAAAGCTCCGGCGTCTCCTGTCGCTGTCCATTTGGCCCAAGAAAATGACGGATGATTTGGTGCCGCTTTCACACGACATACACAAAGTCTCAAAATCAAGGACTACATCTACCTACCATTACTCCGCTCTATATCCACATTAGACCCTTCAGCGAGGGAACCTGGCATTTCACAATGCCCATTTTCATCATTTCGAAAATTGTGACTTGTTCACTTGGAAGGGTCAAGGGCCAATAGTGCTTAGTGGAGTTATGCAGGATGGAGTGTCGATCCGTCTCCTAGCTCGCTTCGACACTGGCCTTCTCGTTCTACCTTGGGTAAAGGGCACCGATGTCGTGACGACTGATAACTGTAGCTTGCTGGAGAGGTAGCTTCCTTTTTCACCGCGGAAGCTGAGATGGCTAGAATGCCGGGGTGTCTCTGTCGACGTTGGCAACAGGCTATCAAATTGAGAGGGGGATCAGGGAAGATGAAGTAGGGTGCCTTTGCTAGGCCGATCGATAGGGTGAACTGAACATTGTTGTGTCCCTCGATGGAAAGCCACGCGAAATCTGATGCGTGGACAAGAGTGTACTTCATGTCCACCCATTCCTAGAAAGATCAAGTCACTAGGCTGGCCACGAAAAGCCAAACATCAACCTCGCGCAGTCTACTTGTGGTTTTCTCCTCAGTAACAAACAAATAATCTATGCGTATGCACCAGTATTCTTTCTTACAGTTACAGTAGATACAAAGAAGCTCAGGGTGCTTCCTCTTTCCCATTGCTCCCCATCTCTGATATCGCTCCCTACTGCCGATCCCTCTTGGGTTCAGGAGACCGAGCTTCGACTTGGGGGTTTTCTAGCACGACGGAACCTTCCGGCGGCTTTCCTTCAGCACTCCTTGCTTCTGGAAAGATGTCCCTGAACATGTGGGGCAGGAATCTGGCAACACGGTTCCAGGTCTCCTGCCAGATCCGTGACGATTCCTCGCCCTCAGCCGGAGGCTTGAGGAAGCCGCCATCGGCCATAACAAGCAGAATATTTTTGATGCTTTCGGGCACCGCTTCGTCCTGAAATATACATTTAGCTGATTGGCTGACAAAAACCAGACTTGGCAAGAAGCTCACAAGACTATCCGCTTGCCCACTTTTCATCAGACTTTCCATGACGTCCAGAATCTTGAGCCAAAGATCTAGCATCCCGTCCCATTCTGAGAGTAGCACGAGGTGATGTAAGAAAATCTTACATAGTAATGTCGCTGCCTGCACCCTAGTCTCGCCCATGCCCATTGGATCGGACTGGTAGGTTTCCGGTTTCAGTAGACGCGATATCAAAGGAAAGAGTACTTCGCCGAAAATAGCTGTCCATTCCTGATGATCAGGAGAGGCGAGATCAGGAGAGAGTAAGGAACGCTGCAAATAGGAGAAGGCTTGGTGTCGAATTTCGCGGCAGGGGTTTAGGCATTGGGCCCGTAGCGCTTGGAAAATTGGAGACCAGTACGTGATCCATGCTATTTTTTCCAGTCAGACGAAACGCAAAAATAGAAAACAAGGGGCATCGGTACCTTCGTTCCTTTCCAGGTGGGATTGTTCGATAAGACTCGGCACGCGATCAGTCAGATGGTAGATCATCGTGACGGCTTTGAATCCTCGATCAACGACTTCGAGCTCACTGGGAAATCTATCAGTCAATGCTCGTATTGCGAACGGAGCGGGTAAGAGTGATTACCGGGGCTTGACCGTTTTGACTGGCTTCGACTTCCTGGCATTCCTATCCTTTTTCTGCTCAATGACGGCCCCGACGCTCCCTGCTGTGGCGAAGCTATTCAAGAGAGAAACAGTAGCTTCATAGTTGTCCGCAGTCACAGACGAAGGTCGGCTGGTGACTGCCCTTGTGATCAATTCAAAGACATCAGAAGCTACCTCAGGCTGATCCTTTAAGCTTTGTAACAATGACCAGAAGTCTGGTGTATTAATAACTTCATTCCTCAGAGGGCTTGGTTCTTTGACACAGATGGCTAAGCCTTTGGAAATACTTGTGGCGGCCTTGTCAAGGATCGGCTGATCAAAGCTTGAGATTGTATGGAGAACCACCGGTGCACGTATGAATGAATGCTCCTACACCAATTAGCCGGCGCTAGAACTATGTCATTTAGAGACTTACTTGGCTTGCATTTAGCAGAAGCAAAAGGTAATATACGGCTCGTGAAAGTAAGAGTGGATGGGCATGGGCAGCGTCGCGGACAACAGCATAGAGAGTATCTGCGACCGCCTGTCCTACAGTTGCGATGGATTCTGCATCACGCATTGCTAGAACAGTGGCGAGCTCAAGTACGAACACAATGGCAGGATCGTAGAAAGGACCTTGATGTATCGTGCGATGACCATTCGTTCTCGCAGGACCTGCAGGGGGCCTCTCTGGTTTAACGGTAATAACGACCGGCGAAGAGTTTTCCGGCATCTGCTCAAGGAGGGTGTTCACGAGGGCTTGGAGCGACGGAACAGGTATTTGTCTGGTAGTTTTTTAGCAAGGCTTCCCCAACCTCATCCATGTCTTCTAACTTACAACACGCCGGAGAAGACGGCGCTCATGGCGCACGCGTTGATACAGTCCACGGTACACAATGTGCTTTCTAGTTCTTCCTCCGATGGCTCAGGAGGATCATCGGCAGCGTAACTGGATAAGTAGGATGTCAAAGACTGGAAAAGCCCACTCTCATTTGCATTCTCTGCACGATCGATAATCTGAGATGGGGGTTGAAGGGGAATTTGCGCAATGTCGAGTATCTCATGGGCTTTAGAAAAGGTAGAGGGTATCAATGAATTCACAAAAAGATTGAGCCATATCCTGACAATCTACACACATGTCATTAGCAGACTCAGACCAAATCTTGAGGAAGAGATACGTACATGCTTCCAGCCCTTCTTTATCTTTGATTCCTTCCCTGAAATGACCCCAAAAAGAACGACAGACGCCAATTGTGCCTTAAAGTCCCTGCCAAACCTGACAGCGAGCTCGCTTACCATGACGCTCTTCTTTCCCACCTGAACCTCAGTATTTAGTGCTGTACTAGAGGTCTGCGGCGATGCCATTGTAGTGATCGAGCTAAGGCAGAATATTATGTGGTCAAGGGCATCCGTTAGATTATATTTGGCTGCAATTTGAGCACATTGATCGAAGCCTGCGACAACTCGGGAGAAAACAGCGTCATCAGATGCTGACATGAAGACATATGATAACGTTGCGACAGTGGGCTTCCAAGTGGCACTGAACATATCTGCGTCGAATATATTGGTATCACAGAGAATCAACTGCCCGGCTGTTCGAGCTTTGAGTAAGAGCTCTTCCCAGGCATAGTCGAAAGACTGCTTGTTATTGTGTTCATCCGGTAAAATGATTTCATTTGTCTTGATAGAATCATATATCTCGTGCAGATATTCGGCGGCAAAATCGTTGCCACCGTTGACCCCGCGGAGATTTTTGGCAAAATCTTCATAAGTCATGCGTTTCTGACCCTTGATGTTAGGATTATGCAAATCTGTATTCAACATGATGATAGCATAAGTCAAGATGTACACGGCGTCTTTATCAGCGACGCCCTCCGGGGTGGAGCTTGCACAGTATTTCTCGGAAAAGTCGGTCACTATACGCTCGATCAATTGCGATTCACCAGGCAGTCGGAAGGAGTTCAAGAGATCTCTCAAGGCTTCGTCGACTCGCTTGCCATCGAAGTCAAAGAGATCGAGGAATGCTTTGAGCAAATGCCCGTGAGACTTTTTCGACAACCAGTCACCGAGTATCCCTTTGCTAATCCTTGTGGTTCCTCTTAAGAATCTTGTAACCGAATAGGGGTCGTCGGGATTATCAATGATGCCCTGAGAAGCTAGAAAGGCGATGCCTGCTTTAGGATTCTCATTGAATTTCGTGGCTCCTCGAATGATGATTTTCTTGCGGGCTCGCTGCTCCAGAAGCCGTTGCCTCTCTGGAAAGCCCTCGTATCGCGGTTCATCATTGAGTCGATCAGCTATGAATTGTATGTAGCCTAGCAACGAATCTAGGCACAGAGGTGGCACATTGGTCGTGCTCCAGGTAGCCGAATCGGGAAAAGCATTCCTTGATAATAATCCTATGAGATCTTCGCACAAGTCGCTCCGGTCCACTTCACAGTCATAATTGACGTATAACTCAATTAAGAAGCTGGGTATCCTTGAAAGTGCCCCAAGACTCTCCACCATCGCCTCTCTAGCGTCGGGCTTCCTGGAGCCCCCTTCCAGCCCGAGTTTTTGTCGATCCTTGACTGGCACAGGCGTCGAGCGGCCACTACTCGTTTGCGAGGGAGGCTGCTTCACAAGCTTTGGCGCTTGTGGGACGCCTTCGTATAATGCTGGATCAATGCCCGGCTCGGATGGTATCTCGACTCGAGGATGTAAGCAAGCCACGAGATATGATAGAAACAACTCCTGCTGTAATTTAAGTACTCCACGACAAGAAGCGAGCAAAGTTCCGGCAACTCTTAATGACTCATTGAGTAAACCCATGTGCTCCGAACGCACCAACTGGAAGAGGTGCCTGCAAAGATCGTTTCTGGCCAGAGTTGCAAGACTCGGATGCTTGGCTATAGATGGTCCTGCCACTTCGAGTGCTACATCAATAATTCGAAGAGCCATGACCCTCATCGCATCCGCATGCTGCCTATTATGAGGTTGAAGTAGATCGACGAGGACTCGGAACAGCTCCCGTATAGACGGTAAAGAATAGGGTTTGATTGTGGTGTCGTCTCCAGCGTTCACTTCGGAATGCTGGGTTAAGTCAATGGTGCTAGCGCTGGCTAGCGACCTTGTGAAATTGCCATCATTGGTCTGCTTTTCCACGTCCAGAGATGATGGCTCGGTCTTTTCGTTTTGACCGTGTTCTGGGTCAGTAAGAATGGCTGAAGATGGATCCTTGATCCTGTCCTTTTTCGGCGAAACCACATGTGCGCCATCTATCGATGGCTCCATCTTCAGCGATTGCGCTGTACGTTCATCATCTGCGTCCAGTGCCTCAACATCTTCACCGGCTTCTGCTTCGAGCGACTTCAGGCGCTCAAAAACTACTTGGCACATAGTGATCATAGACATCTCTGCGGACCGCCTAAGGAGCTCTGACAGGCGCATTTGACAGCACATGCTCAAGCCAGTCTCCATCATCTCACAGACACTTTCATCCCCGAGCAAATCTCCCCCAGGTCCGGAGAGCATATCCTCCATCAGCTTTAATATTCGTAGCAGTACCGTTTCGTCTGCTGCCGTGTCACTAGCTTCGAAACGGCAGTGTGTGATCGCTGCAGATAGCAATTGCATTCCCAAGGGAAGTCTTGGGGACTCCCTGCCAATGAGGTTGTAAGCAAAAAATTTTGTGATGGCGACCAGAGCGAGGGAGGTTATGGGGGCGGAGGTGGAGGAGGAGCGGATGACTTGGAGGAAGGGGTGGAGCAAAGATGGAATATCAAAGGTCCTTATGTCTATTATGGTCAGCATCTCCTCCTGTGCGATGAATTCTTGTTAGACAGACCTGTGCATCCTCGGAGATCGTTTCTGAGCCGAGCAAAAGCAGACATCAGAGGATTGTCTTGCATGCTTTTGCCTTTTTTACCTCGTAGTCCCCAACGGCTGGCCAAGCTTTCGTCGGTGCCCACTGTTCCATTTGACCCTTGAAGTGACCTGTCTGGCCGATCCTTTGTTCTAGTATCTCTAGATTTCGGCCTGACCTCTCGTCCGCCCGACACTGTAGCCCCCCCTCCCAAGATAGCGGAGACAGACGAATGAGCCCATCGTGCATGCTTTCGCATGGCAGAAGTGACAGTGATACATTCCGTTGTAATGAGTGCAACAGGATCAACAGCAATGGCGACTCTAGGGTATGCGCGCTTTTCTTGACTGTCCATGACTGGAGTTCTTCTGCTGGCCTTGGAAAGAGAGTTTGAATCGAAGGCTATGACGCCGCACTGAATCTCCCCATATCGAGAACATCCAAGTCAATCAGCCAACCGCCGTTTGTGGGACCGGATAGATGTGTGGATGAGATGATGGGAAAAGGTGTCATTTGAAATTATGCAAAGCCACATATCAAATACTGTTGTACTCTGAAAACCTTAACTAATACGTGATAGGTGACACCGTTTGGCAAATTAGTAAGGCAGCATCATTTCAAGATGTACCACGAGGTCTTCTCTGACGGCCTTGCAAGTATCACGGTTGTCAATGATTGAAGTTCGTCGCACGCAGCTAAACAGAGGAAAAGATGTTGTATGTTACATGTTTTTTCTTGCCAAGCCATCGGCTCAGATGTGAAATCATCTCGATAAAGAGACAGACACCTATGTACGCCATACCGTGAGATTCCCTGGTATAATCCCTTCCAAGCCTTCTAGATATGAGTTCGAAAACGCAGCATGTCCAAAATACTCTTTACATCACGTTTAGGGACTTCACTGCGCGGCTGCCCTCGGCTTTGCCGCTTTGGGCTCGTCTTTGGCAGCTTTTGCCTCTTGGCCCTCTTTGACCGCTTTGCTCTTCTTCTTCTCTTCTTGTTCGTTGCTTGCTCCCTTGACTGCGTTTGAGTCGGAAGCCTCCTTGACCGACCCAGCGGCAGCCTTTTCGGAATCCTTCTTTCCAACCTTCGGCTCTGCATTTTCGGTGGAGTCTTTGAGCTGCTGACCGGCAGGCGCCTGTTTCTGTTCCGACTGCTTTGCTTGGTCTCGTTGCTTCTTTGCCTCTTCATCTTTCTGCGTGATGCCTTCAATGTCTGCCTTGTCTTTGTCCCACTGACTATTAGGGTCATTGAAATCCTCCTTGATCTTCTTCATGCGCTCCGCACGCTCCATTTCTTCTTTCTCGCGGTTCTTACGTTCTTGTTCCATCTCCTCCATATGTCTGATGTCGTCTACGCTTGGTTCGTAAAGATGCCAAACCGTATAGTGCGGTAGACCAACCACTGAGAAATCCATTCTCTTCGCCATCTACGTTGCTCTTAGTCGCTTGATTTCGAAAAGGAGAATGTGGTGGCACTCACTTTTCCAAACCCTTCAGTTTCCGCATGTTTCTCAAAGCTAAATGCAGGGAAATGGACACCAGATCGAAACACTTTGGCTTTCGCCAATATACTCACGCCTCCCACGCCATCGATCTCCATCTCCATATCAGGATCTCCATAAGGATCGCGTAAATACGCAAGGTGAGGGCGCCAAGTAGCATACTCTGCGTAGCCTTCGACTATGACAGCATCTTCGTCCAATGTGTCAGCTAGAGCGAGTGCTGTTTCTGACTCTTGCCATGAATTCAAGTCGTATGGCTGTTCACCTCCAAGCCAATCAGGTAGGGGTCTCCAGACATCTGTTTTGTGTATGTAAGTGCAATGATCTCCTCGAACGATGATTATATAGCATACTAGGAACAATGACATCCTTATTGTGCCGCATCAAGTCCTCCAAAATAGTGAACGGTGCAGTCTCCACATCAACATCCCGCCAGTAGACCCAGCTGTGAGTGGGCCGAAGGGCAGCGCTGAGTAGCCAGTTCCTAGCCTGCGCCATCAGTTTTCTCCTACTTGCCTGAGCAGCGAAACCGTGACGACTCTCGACATCCTGATTGACTTTCTGGCCAAAGTCCTTCTCTAGGATTGATATCTCGCCGTACGGCTGTTTAGGGTCCGGGTCTTTTTGTAAGTCTGTCAGCAAATGGGATAAAAGGCTCAAAGTGTTGTCTTTGGAATCGGATACTAGGAAGGCTAGATCGATGAGGTGGTGCGGATATGTAAAATTGCGTAGATGAGCGAAGAACATAGGCAAATGCGATTCTGCATCCCGTAGAGGGGCGCATAAGAGGACCCTTTCCTCTCGCTCCCAACCCCTTGCTGTACCTCCCACGTTAGAAAGGTCATAATATCTGACAGTCTCAAGCTGCAAGTCTTCACTGGTTGATAGTAAACCAAGTGAAAGTGTTGTAAAGGTCGCGGTGCGGAAGGAAGGGAAGAAGATAAGGGATAGGAGCAGGGATATGCTGCCAAGAATGGCTAATCGAGTCAAGAGCTGTTTCCTTCGCCGTAGTTGTTTGGAAGCTGGCTGATATCTGCGAAGAGTGCACAAGTTAGTAACGCTGCCGAGCATCCCCCACCGTGACCGGGTGTTGTCGAGCCCAACGGACCTATAAGCTGAGGGAAGACTGCTCCCTCGGGGATAGGCGGATTGCCCATTGAGGTAGGCATGGTGCCTGTTATTTAACATCTCCCCGGCACCACTGCCTAAACTGCGTCTTCAAGACTGACGCCAATGCATCCAGCTGCCGTTCCACTTTGTAGCGATGAAAAATGGGGCCTCGAGGGCGAAAGATGGGACAGAGTAGGCGGGGATGTTCTTGTTGTTCACAGGCTTGTGGACGTTATATGGACGCGGTTGATCTTAGGGCAAGCTGCATTATGTTCGCACAGTCGATTTCACAGGTGTTGGGGGAGTAGAGCGCGGTTGAATTATTGTCGAAAGTGAAGACAACGGGAGTCTCTGGAGAAGTGGACAGGAATCGCTGACCGACGCTAGTGGGCAACCCCTGCGTTTCTCGTCTTGGCATCAAAATCCGGCCCAACCAAAATCCAGCGTCAACCCATCTTATTTGGCATGTTGCCATCGATATAGATCACTGAGGCTTTTGCAGTCGAGTGCAATGCAGACTATTGTCAGGCAACGAACGCCTCTACTTTGTATATGAGAAAGACTATTTGACATTGATCCTTCCTTTCAAGGCCTTCTGCAAGCGGGCTCTGATCCAATCGCGCTACAGATCCTGCTCTCCTACTCACCGTGTTGATGATTCGACTGTAAAGGAAAGCAGCCGCCCGAACTCTGTCTTTCGGCCCAAGCTATGCTTTTATGACCTGCCAGACTGATCCCTACAGACATTAGGCCCTGAAAGACCTATGGGATATTCGGAGCCGAAAATCTAGATTCTCCCAAAGGGTTAGCAAAACGAGTCCAGTGAGCCTGCTTGTGAGCTTCAGAAACATTGACGCAATGTCAGAAAAGCCGAGTTAATCAGGTCTCTCCTACCGGCCCCAAGTCTACGATGGCCAAGACGACCAAACACAAACTCTGGGCTCGAAAGTCAGCATGAAAGTCCACTCCATAACGAAGCGCGATGCAACGTATGGGGCAGCCTAACTCCACCACCAATCATCCTAGCTGGTAGGAGCCAGTCCGGTGTGGGAGGGTGACTTGGTAGGGAAGGATTTCAGGGAATGGATTGACTTCTTTCATCATCATGCGGGCAAAGGACATGTAGATATGCTTACCTTGTAAACCGAAGTAAAATTAAATGCCAAGGTGGACCTGGATCGTTCTGCAGTCAGCAAAATCCGTTTTCAAATCTATCTAGACTACCCAGAATTTGACGATATCCATTTCAGAGATTTGGTAAGTTTGGTAATGTTAATCCACATGATAGTTCAGTAGCAGAACTGAAAAACAATTTCTCATCATCAAGAATCGCGCAATGTTAAAGAAGCGTGATATTGAGGGCGAATAGGAGCATACACGGGGAGGAAAGGTTTGTATTACCCAAAGGTGGCCTTCACGAATGGGGACTTAATACCCCGTTGTATCTATGAATTGTAGTTAGTGCTAGATCTTTAGACAGCCTTTTCGGGCAGGAATCGAATTGGGTCTCATCTATTGAGACTGTGTTTCTACGCTGATCAGATGGTAGTGCATGTTGTTCAATGGCTCATAGGCGTCGCCAGAACTTGTAAGGTTGATTTCTTCATGTAAAGTGTGACGAAACGTGGTTAGACTTGAGCATATTCACTTACGGGAATCTGAGAGTATAAGCGGTGGCTCAATGTCAGGGGACGACGAATGGCGATACTGTTGCAAGGAGCAAACGAAGTAGTGCGATCCTACCTAGTTGATGGAAGATTTGAGATTTATGACTGGCCTCGCGGGCATGTCTACCTAACTACCTAATGGGATTGAAGAGGTATCTTATAACAAGCTAAAATGCGTAAAGTAGCCGCTAATGTAAAATACACCACAACCAACGCTCAAATACGAATGTTCATGTTTGAACGGGAAGAAGCTTGAAGATCTGTCGTGGCTCATTATTGATATCATGGCCGACAGAAGACGCGTCAACGGACCTGCCAGTGGCACTACGCCCCCAGTGTACGCCCAGCCGATCACAGGTCTCCAGAACCCTGGACGCCTGCGGACGCGAGCACCAAATCAGATCAGGAAGATATGTAGGTACTGACAGCCCAAAAAGCGGTTGCCTCTATAGTTGACCTAACTGCTGCTTTCATAGTCCTGAAGACCGGTTTGACACCCTCTGCCTCAGGTTCGGCGTACCTAGAGCTTGAGCCTTCTTCAGGAACAACTTCAGGCTCTGAATACCTCTCAAACCGATCGAGTTCACTAAAATTGACGTGTACCGTCCATGGACCGCGACCCCTCCCGCGATCAGCACCATTCACCCCACAGCTGCTTCTCTCAACCCATATCAAATTCGCGCCTTTTGCGTCTCGACAACGGAGAGGTTACGTGCGGGATTCTAGCGAGCGTGATCTTGCCGTCCACCTTGAGACTGCCTTGCGTGGCATGCTCATCACTGAGCGATGGCCGAAAAGCGGCGTCGATGTGATTATCACCATCCTCGAGGGTGAAGTAGACTGCGGGAACGATAATACAGGTGCACTCAATATAGGTGAGCCCAGCCAGAGCAAGGGATTGGCAATGATGTCGATCCTATCTGGCTGTATCACTGTGGCTTCTGCCGCAATTGTGGATGCGGGTATTGACTGCGTGGATTTTGTTACTGGGGGCGTTGCGGCTACAGTCCGCCAGCCTGCGACAGGCAAGAAGAAAACGACACCCATAGCGGATTCAGGCGAACCAGAAGCAACGGCTCGAATGTTGATGGATCCTTGTCCGGCAGAGCATACAAACCTAGGTGGTGCTTGCGTACTAAGCTATCTCCAATCACGGGATGAAGTGACTGAAATATGGGTAAAAGGAGATACCTTTGGTGAGATCGATCGCGATGCTTCGGACCACGCAGCGATCGATGCCTTGATGGATCGAGCGGTAGACGCAGCTGTGGCAGCAAGACTTGTTCTTGTGGAAGCTGTCAAGGAATCCACTGAGATCAAACTACAAAAACGTAGCCTTGAATCTCAACTGAGATGACTCCATGAGGGTTTCATAGCAATCCAAAAAGGCGTTACATCACCCGCATTTCAAGCGCTTCGTATAACCCTGGACTATGAAAGATGACTCACCCTGAGAGACGGCTGACAGGAGCTTTCGAGCCCAGCCTGAAGGCACCAAACCGCCGCTCATGGAGACATGGTACAATTGCATCCCAATCTCAAGGAAGTGATGCTCGCTAGGAAATCTTCCAATGGGCGAACGGAGATTCCATTATAATGCGAATTCATTGAGGAGGCACGGATGTCATTAGACAGCAAATGGACAGCCTTCCACCAGCCTCACTGATGTGTTTAATTAATTAGAAATTAGCTTGATTGTTCAGACCATATCATAAAGAAGGCTCTCAAACTCTGGTTTCTAATCACGAAGCCTAGAGAAACGATATGCACCAATCTTTATACGAAGAAGATGGCGAATGTGGCTCACTCTGGCGCACTGTGGATAACAGGAAACGTCTTGATCAGTATTTTCCTTATGAGCTCGCCTGCTCATGGAAGGGCATCCTCTGTCACACCAAGGCGTCAACAAGCATCACTTTACTCCAACCGGTATAAAACGCCGAATTCTGCCCTCTATCATCGCTTCACATTGCCGCGAAATCCGACAGAATAAGGATTGAACAGCTGGTAGCTTGACTCAGGGCCATTTACGAATCCAAAAAAATCTATCAATTCTCATTCAAACAAATTTCAGAAACGTGTAAATATAATTCGACCAAGAAGCTATCCTCTACTGGCACGCAATCCTTCCCAGTGCAAGTGAAAGCACATCTAATACCAGCCTATCGCATATCGGCCTTCAGAGAGAGCTCATACTTAATCTTTGCCGCTATCTTGTTCTGGGTCCAGTCATGCACATAGTCCACTCCAGTCTCGTCAGCCAGCCCTGCCCTCTTGGAAGCTATTCTCAACGCTTCAAGAAAGCTGGGCAGATGGGTTTCGATGCATCCTTCTAGCGACTGGTAGATATCCCCTCGCCCACTGTCCACACAGATCTGCATTTGTACTTCCGAAACGAAACGGTCTGTGGGATTTCTGTTGTTGTTACGGGCTTCCTCGCCCGTAGGAAGCTGTTTTATTGACTTTATAAGGACGACCTTTCGTTCTCGAGTAGTTTTTGACCAGACCCTTGCGATAGCCGAATGCAAGTTGCAATGGCCTGCGGATGGAGCTTCTGGGGCTTGGGTAGGCTCTGGCAAACCCGTTGACGAGGTTTGAAACCCAGGACCACCGAAAATCTGCTTGAGATGCTGAGCTCGAAGTCGACGAACTTGATCAGGGTCAGGAGTGGCGCCTGAGTCCTCATGATAGAACTTATTTTCGCAGCCGGAGAAGGCACATTGGAGAACGCTTGGGCCGAAAGGATTGGCAAACGGAGCAATTCTGTCATTATTATGGACATCGTCGATAGATACCGTGACAGACGACCAGAATATCGAGGTCAGGGTTTCCGTTATCAGGTGCTCTGGGATGGGTACAGATGACGCCCTCAAGCCATCGACTACAGATGGGGCCAGTGGTTCTTGCTGACGAATAGTGTGAAAGAAAGTTTTTGGGCTCACATGGCCCTTCTGCGTGAAGGCAGCCCAGAAGATGACAAGCTGTATGCGCCGGCATAATTCGATACGCCGTTTCTGCGTGTAGATTTGAGGTGCCATTGATTGTTCCATCGTTATGGCCAGGAAATCTCGGACATCTTTCCACCCTCTCAAGACTTCTGGTAGTTTTTTCCAGAACTTGTATGCAGGCAGCAATGATGATGAGCCCAGGTCTCGTGGTATGCCAGGAGCATTGAAGTCTTGATACACAAGGTCAAGGTACGGGTACGCCCATGTACTATCGTGTTGGTGAAGCAAAGATTTCATCATTGTAGATACCACGAGATGGAGGAGCTTAACCTCACCAGCAGCGATAATCAATAGTAGTGTTTTTTCACGAGCAGCTTGACGGGTGGTCGTCATTGGATCCTTGTCGGCAGTACTTGATTGCCCCAAGCCTAAGTCGCCTCGAGTCACCCACAACTGCATCTGGTCAATACGCTTGAGAACTCGTACGCATTTCGCGAATCCGGAAACAGGGTACTGTATCAACCAACTGTCTAATGTCGCCCGCTCGAAATCGTCGATAGCCCAAAGTAAGGCCTGTGGATATGGAACCCAAGCCCCTAGTTCGTTGAACGTTTCCCGAGTCCTGCAGTGGGTTATGATGTTATTCAACATCCAATTTACCACTTCACGTCGTACCCTCTTCTCATTATCGTCGAGCCCAATGCCCTGGGTTGGTTGGCACCATTCCTTCTCAAGTACTTCGTCCATCATTGCTATAAAAAGTTGCATAATTCCAGCGATACCCGTGTTGAGACCTTGAGTGATGGCAGTACAGAGTTGATGATTCAGGTAACGCATGTTGGCATCCTTGTAGACCACGGTAGGGAGGATAGCGGCCAGATTCTCATTGTATATTGATTTCGGACAGAGTAAAGCGCACTGAAAGCAGATACACTGGCTGGAAACCATGTCAACGTTACGTGCTGCACACCCAGCAGCCAAAGGGAAGTCCCTGAGTGAATTTCTAAGTCAGCGTTCGCTCTTAAAGGAAATTTTCAAGATAAACAGGTCACAAATGTACAGGAGAGGGAGAGAAGGCGCCAAAAATTACTGACAGGGCAAAATTCGTTGTGTTTTCCTCCACGTTTGCTTGGTCCAATTGCTTCAAAACAATCGACATTATCTCGTTGTCTCCAGCACAAATGAGGCACTCCCCACGGTAGGCTTCTGCCTGTTCGGAAAGATCAAGTGCCATCACATGCACCTCAGCGTCTGCTGCATCTATCCTCTCAGCCCGCATGGCTCGGTTGCTTTTCCGAGACAAGATGTCGGCGGTATAGGAAGCTTTGTCCAGACTAGCAATGTATGCTAGTGCTTTGTTGATAGATCTGTTGACCTCGGACGCTTCGCGGGCCTCGTCATTTGGCGAGCTTACAAGTGTCTGGTATGTAGCTCTGTTTGACATATGAGCTTCACGGAGCCGGTTACGAAGCATCACCGATTGCTCCGCACTTAAATCGTGGGCTTGCATTTGTTCCATTACAATTCCAGCTCCATGGCGGTCCTCTAGCCGCAGTGCTACTTGCTGTCTCTTGTGCCTCAGCAGTAGTGATCGAAGCTTGTCAAGTTTCCCCAAGGTCTTACAGATGACGGCCAGGCGGTCGATGGCTTCATCGCTCAAGAGTTGCTTCAAGTCATTAGTGGCGATCTGAGACTGCTCTAGGAGTGAGTCAATGTCCACCAGACATCCAGTAGCTGATTCGTATGCCGGGCCAAGGGATGCGCCTTTCACGTTTGACCGATCCCGGCTGCAGACGACGGATATATGTAGCGAATTACATGCCTTATTGAAGGCTTCCTCATTTGCGAATGATTGAAGAGAGTCCCAGGTAGTAGTAAGATCTTCATCAACAGTGGCAGAAAGAGCTTCTGTTAGATATTTCGGATTAGCATTGTCAGATTGGGTTAGGCGTTGAATTGCAAGAGATGCCTCTTGAGTGAGCCCCTCGTACGACACGTCTTACAGCTCCAAACCAAACCGGGAAAGGGGCCGAGAGGCAAATAGTCCGGAAAAACTTACGAAAGGCTCCTTTTGCAGACACCACATATATACGTCCGTCTGCCACATCTTTGTAAAGAAGCATTGCATCGGTCGCGCCTGCGTAGAATGGAATCGCAACCGAGATATTTGTAGTTTCTGGAGAATGGGTATACCTATTGCCAGCGATGAGCAGGACAATCGGAATCTGCATCACGTGTTCGGAGTTTGCCAGAGTAGTCAAGGCGTTCACTTGGGTATCTGATATTTCCCCATCGGTAGTCATAATCCACGCGTCTGAAGCGCGTATCTCTCTCAGTGCCATCGCATGCTTCAGAATGGCGTCAGGCTTCGTTCCTCCATTGCCCACTAGAATTACAAGAATTAGCATCTTCCGCTTCGGATGAAAGCGTTGTCACGGTAGAACTGGAGATGTGCGGACAGATGCTGAGAAATTCTCCACAGATCATATACCAATCTGGACGATATAAAAATCTCCCGAAAGACTTACTCCAATACGACCATGGATGTATCTCAGAAACAGGCTCAGGCCGAGAACAAATACTGTTCCATTTCACAACCTTGTCCTCGGCATTGTTCGATAGCTGCTGTACGAATGCTCCCTCAGATTTGATGATTCTACCGATCGTCGAGCCAGAAGCGTCAACAGCGAAGAACCTTCTTGAGGCGTTGAACGGGACACGCTTTAGCTCTCTCTTGGATGGGCTATCCAGCTCTTCCTTCCAGGTCGCCATGATTCTAGTATAGGAGAAATATCTGTCAATCGTAGAATTTGATGACCTCTGCTCTCAGTGGATAGGTCGTTGTGGTCTCTGGATTCCCTAATCGAAGTTGAGGCTAAAAGACAGAGCTGTCGATATGCCAAGGTGGAGCAAGCGGTGGTGTATAAGGCGCAAACGTCCTACGAATCCTGTACGCAAGATCAAGATATAAGGGTGCTGAATGTTAATAGCTAAGTCTACAAAGTATGAAGAGTGCATGAAATTTAATGAGGTGACTTTGTGGGAGTCAAGTATGTAAGAAGAGAGAGGAAGGTGAGTCAGGGAAGTATCCCGTCCGTGAGTCACTGGGCCCATACGAAGGCACAAGCATCCAACATGGAAGGAGCAACTTAGCGCATAGAGATTTAGCACAAGAACAATAATACTGCTACTAGCCATTTTGCTCGACAGGCTAAGTGCTGCAGTTAGTCCCTCTAGGAATCGAAGACGACGATAACACTTCCGGCACTTGTACCCTACGAGAGGCATGCTCCTAGTCTAGCGGACAGATGAAGTTTATAGGGAGTCGTTGGGATATGTTCCGCTGACTACGATCTCATTCCTACCTCGATTTCTCCTAGTGCTGCAAGTCGCGCTTATTCGAACGTGTATCGCTCGACTAAGTCGTATGTTCCATATATATCGAATGGATATGGGATTCTGATAGGATAAAGATCCAGATACTCCAGCTTCGTGGCTACGAAAGCTCACGTGGTTCTATTAAGCTAATGTACCTTATGAAATCTGTTACATAATTGTTGACGGCTTCGCGGGCCGAGGAACCGTTGCGCATGACTAAAGTATCTCGACTACTTCCGGTACCTCACTTTCGTTCGCATTGTCAATAATATACCTAGCTGGTGACTCAATAATTATGAATTATGAAAAAGCTGGCTACAAGCTATTCGGGTGCTATTGAGTCCGCTGATTCGACAGGGGAACTCAAGGCTAGATTCATTCCAGCCATGGGATTTCCGTCGTTGAGTCTTGGTCTGAGCCGCTCACGATAGGTTCATAATGCCCCAGCACGCCCACTTTGACCGAATTGAGCAAAGCAGCCAATTTTCGTGGCTGCAACATGACTACGACTCTGATGACTGGGAGTCGGAACCCGATTGCACCAACGACAATAGCTCCGCCAATACTTATGCACTTCAAACTCTAGATGGTCTCCCTCAGAGCCTACCAAAGATTCATGATCAAGCAAGTGTGGATTTCAGGATCGAAAAATCTAATCGCCTGGATCGTCGGCACAGCGATGCCACTGAACAGAGCTTTATGCTATACACACCGGACGAGGAACAGTCAGTTGTCAAAAAATTAGATATTCGCCTAGTACTATTCATAGCTCTACTCTATATGTTGAGCTTTCTTGATCGGTCAAGTAATGTTTTCGCCTTCACGTTTCTGAATCAGGCGGTGGATTGACTGTTACCAGACATCGGAAACGCCAAGATTGCCGGCTTGTCTCGAGATCTTTCCTTAAGCTCGGATCAATATGAATGGCTCCTGAGAGCATTCTATATTACCTACATCATATTCGAGTGGATGACGTTACTCTACCGCGTCATACCGCCCCATGTTTACATCGCCGTCTGTGTAGGTTGTTGGGGTCTAATAGCATCTCTACAGGCCGTTTCCTCATCTTTCGGATTTATGGTTATACTACGATTGTTGCTGGGTATTTGCGAGGCTGCTTTCGGGCCGGGTGTGCCATTTTATCTTTCTTTCTTCTACAAAAGGGATGAGCTTGCTCTGAGGACAGGTCTTTTCATCTCGGCGGCACCGCTGGCTACATCATTTGCCGCGAGTCTTGCTTGGGCGATCACGAAAACATCGCAATATATTGCTATCACACCATGGCGTATGCTCTTCCTTGTAGAAGGGTTCCCTAGTGTCATCATCGCCGTCTTTGCCTGGTTCTACATTCCTGACAGCCCTGAGACAGCAGTATACCTTTCCCCGCGGGAGAGACGCATAGCGAATTTGAGACTTCGAAAGGAAAAGGAAATCTACAAAGATGGATCTACTGGAAAAGGATTAAGTTTTGCTGAAATACTACAGACTCTGATTGATCCAAAAGCGTATGTCACTGCCGTAAGTCCCTCAGCCCGCAACTGTACGAAATTTTCACTTGCCGCATTTATCGGGGCCTTAGTCAGGCTCTATCTGTGGGTGGATTGGTCTGCGTGTTCGGTGTTTGTATCTAATATACGCTTTAATAGAGTTGCTGACGTCTTCTATAGGTCATGTTTCTCTGTTGTAATGTCGCATTCAGCTCGTTGCCAGTATTCTTGCCAACAATCATTGAAGAGTAAGTTCTGTTTCACATGAGTTTATCCTTATAAGTTTTAGAGGCTGTGGACAACAAAGTCTCTAAATTTGGGGAACTTACCGTACCCAAAGTTTGAGAAGTTACATGTGCTTTCAACGCAGCTGCTCACCTTGTCGTAGGATGGGTTATTCAGACTTGAAGTCTCAGGCCCTGGCAGCACCCCCGTACCTTGTCGCCTTTGTCGTAGTTCTCTTGACCAGCTGGCTGTCCGACCGTTGGCGGACGAGAAGTTTGTTCGTCTGTTTGCATGCCTTATTGGCCGCCGTCGGCTACACAATCATCGCTATTGCGGGATCTAAGGAAGAAAGTGCTGGCCTTGGTTGGCGCTACGCCGGAGTCTACCCAGCAGCTACGGGCTTCTTTTCAGCAATAACGATAATAATTACGTGGACCATCAACAACCAAGAATCCGACTCGCGGAAAGGTACTGGAGTGGCAATGCTGAATATCATCGGCCAATTGGGACCCCTCATTGGGACACATCTATATCCCGAGAGTGATGGTCCCTATTACGTGAAAGGGATGTCCATCTGTGCAGCGTTCATGGCAGCTGTAGGTGTATTGAGCTTGACCTTGCGGTTGATACTATCTCAAAAGAACAGTCGGGCTAAGGCTGAGTACGAGGCTATTTCTGAGGAAGATGAGGGACTAGTGATGAAAGAAGGAAGCGGAAATCTAAGGAGATTTGAATTTATGCTGTAGCACATTATTTGGATCGTTAGTGTCGTTTACTACATAAATCAGGATTACCTTTTGAACCTACCTTTTCATGTCTTGGTACACTGAACCTGCCTTCGCTCTTCGAGAATGCTCAATTCCCAAGCGCCTGTCCTAACAAGATCTTGGAAAGAGCACCTTCCGGCTTTACGCCATCAGAGAACCTCTTAGTCTTCTCCCAGACCTGCCTCCTCGGTGATACGCCTGACGACTTTGGCAAGCGCCCTGCAGGCAGGACTGTCAGGGAAATGCTCGAAAAAGCTCTCTCCATAATCGCAAGCTGTACCAATCCGTGGGTCCAGAGGCACAGAACCTAAATATCTGATCCCGCTTTCCTTCGCCAGCCTCTTGGCTCCACCAGTCGTTGCTTTGAAAATCTGAGTCTTGTGCGTGCAACTCGGACAGACGAAGCCGGACATGTTTTCCACGACACCCAAAATCTTGATTTCTGCTTTTCTGCAGAAGTCGATTTCTTTCCTCACGTCAAGCAGGCTGACCTCTTGTGGCGTTGTGACGACCACCGCTCCATCGACACCGGACTCTTTGAGAAATGAATTGACACTCAAATGTTCATCGCTCGTTCCGGGAGGTGTGTCCACGATAAGGTAATCGAGTTCGCCCCACTCGACATCCTTGAGAAACTGCTTGATCAGGCCGTTCTTCTTCGGACCCCGCCAAATGACGGCATCGTCTCTGTTTGGCAGCATGAACTGCACGCTCATTACGCCGAGATTGTCTGCAACCCATACAGGGCTCCAGCCAGCGTTGCTGATGTGGATAGTTTCTGCCTCAACGCCCATCATCTTCGGTATACTCGGACCGCAGATGTCTGTATCCATGATGCCCACCATGTGATCTGGGTTTGAAGCAAAGGCATGAGCAAGCATGGTGGAGAATGTGGATTTGCCAACGCCGCCTTTGCCACTCAACACGAGGATCTTGTGTTTGATGCCAGAGAGGCGGGCGGCGATGAGCGGAAGATCGGGGTCAGGACCCTTGGGAGTAGTGGCGCATATTGATTGATTTGGGCAGCCAGCGCAGGCATCACCTTTTCCTGCAAGATTCGATTCGGGACCTGGACAGTGCTCTGGCTCGGGTGCGACGAGTTTTGGAGTGTTCTTGACCGGGGCAGCGAGGTCGACTTGAATAGGCTCTTCCAGCGAGGGTGCCATGATAACTGATTTGAACGATGTATCTAAGTATGGCGCAGCTTACGAGGAATGATGTCGAGCTGCATATCATTTGTCGGCATGAGGTCCGTTTTAGACAGGATAGCCGCGATGGGTGTGTGATGGATGAGGGGCAGCTGGAGAGCAGGGTGCGTTGATTGATAAGAAAGAACTGCGTGGGTATTGCACATGGCTACTCTACAGGACTCCCTGAACGTATACGATCTTGCAGTTCATGATGATTCTGTCGCGCCGTCTCACGTTCCATTGTCGGCGACTTCTCTGCTTTCACATGCATTTCAGAATTGTTGGGAGAAGAATCTTTGCGGCCAACAACGTCATTTTCTTGACCAGAGAAAAACCCCACGCTTGTTTTCCAAGCATGCCAGTTCCACCACGCACAATTTGCCAAGCGAGGCAGGCTCTACAGAACCCCTCTCGACTGCCCAATCTTGGTATCTTTTCTTTTGACGACCCATGATTGCCTCAAGTCGTTCACCAATCTGGAGAAGCTTCGCAGGTCACGAAACGCAGAAAGGAGCCACAAGATATTTAGCAGCTAGTGCTGTTGGACAACACTGGGATTCAGTCAAGCTGGCTTCTTCAATTATCCATCCTCCTCACAATGGCCAGCAATTCAGGAGCTACGGGCTCAGGGGAGGACATGCTCCGTCAAAGGAATGTGACAGACCCGCAGCAGGAGGTTGAAGCTCGAGATGACCCGATGCCTACTCAGAAGGATCGGAAGGAGAAAAAGACGATAGGAAGGACGCCGGACGGTGTGGGTGAGTATTCTATTACCAGCTGAGTTCTAAAGTGTTCAACAGGAGATCTAACGAGAGCAGTATTCACGGTCCCCCAAACACATGATATGGTCTCTCAGATCCTTTCGCCATCTCAACCGAAGAATTTGTCCGATCTGGTGGTATTGGCTATTTTAGGTGCACACATAATTGCAATGCCACTTCTTCCGGCTTCTTTGAGGGTCCCAATCTACGCAGTTGTCTTCCTTTTCTGGCGAGCATGCTACAATGCTGGCATTGGATACCTCTTGCACGTACAGTCGAACCACCGAAGATTGGTGGCATGGGCGAAGAAGACGAAAATTTTTGTGGATCCGAAGACTGGCGAAAACAAGAACTTGTGGCTGTACAGGACGCTAAAACGAGAAATGGAGACGAAGATACCCCAGGACTATACGTTCGAAGATGCCCCTGTCGAGTACAACACTTGGCTCCTTTTTCGTCGCATCGTTGATCTCATCTTGATGTGTGACTTTGTGTCTTACACCATGTTCGCCGTTGCCTGCGGTTCGCAGCCTGTAGACGAAAGCCTTACTCGTACGGCAGCACGGTGGCTCGGAGGATTGAGTCTGTTTGGATTCAATCTTTGGGTCAAAATGGACGCACATCGAGTCGTGAAAGACTTCGCTTGGTATTGGGGCGACTTCTTCTATCTTGTTGATCAGGAACTTACCTTCGATGGCGTCTTCGAGATGGCTCCTCATCCCATGTATTCAGTGGGCTATGCCTGGTATTATGGCATATCATTGATGGCTGCGAGCTACAAGGTCTTGTTTATCTCAATTGTTGCACATGCTGCCCAATTTGCTTTTCTTATGTGGGTGGAGAATCCCCATATTGAAAAGACGTACAATCCACCGCCTTCTCGGAAACAATTTCTCGAGCACGAGAATGAGCAAGACGATCCACCTCCACATGAAAGACAGGATGGCCACGTGAATGGCGCACCTCCATTGGCTACTGTTTCTCAGCCATCTCCAGTCCACAATCTTCTTGGTCTTCAAAACATCGATCTTCACAGAGTGACGGACACCTCAGTGATCCTCTTACAGATATACATTTATTCCTTTATGGTGCTCACCCCATCAAGCACGCTCTTCCAGGCACTCTTTGTGGTCAATGCCACTCTTTGGCGGCTGTGGTATTCGCTTGGTGTTGGCTTCTTGCTCGATCGCCAGTCGAAGAGAAAACGATGGACACGCCATTTCCTTAAATATGGCGAAAGCACCGAAGAAGCGTGGCGGCAGTGGAAAGGCATGTACCACCTGAGCATGACCATGTGCTATGCAAGTTTTGTTGCTGCTTCCTGGAAGATGTATTCAGCCCCAGCTGATTGGAGCTCCGGGTTTGTCTTATTGAGACACGTTATTGGCGCTGGTCTTGTGGCTTTACAAATGTGGACCACTATCAGTATATACCAATCATTGGGAGAGTTTGGATGGTTCTTTGGGGACTTTTTCTTTGATCACTCGCCCAAGCTAAATTACAGTGGTATTTACCGTTTTCTGAACAATCCTGAGAGAGTGATTGGACTTGCTGGCGTCTGGGGTGCTGCACTCATCACGGGAAGCAGTGCCATCCTTGGACTTGCCATACTGAGTCACCTGCTCGCACTTTGCTTCATACAATTCGTTGAGCGCCCTCACATGCAGAAGCTCTACGGGCAGAGCATGCGAGGGGAATCCGGCTTATCCAGAAGCTTCAAACGGTCACTTCCCCCACCACTCGTCCAGCTACACGGTAGTGTGGACAAAATGCTTACTGAAACGCTTGATTCAGTCGACGACTTCGTTGATGCTGCCCGCCCTAAGATCGCTGCTGGTATGAGTGTGTTTGTAAGGGATTCTACTGCCCTATTCAAGCATCCCACACGCATTAGCATTACAAGATTGGCGCCTGATCTTGCTGGGTACGATCCCAAAGATTATTCGGTTGAGATCTTAGGTACGTCATCGGTGAGCGACGAGGGTGGCCGTGCAAGTGTCAAACCAGGGGACGACTTCAAAGCACTCGTCTTTGAGTATGGAGCTCCTATAAAGATCCGATGGACTGCGCCTCTGAACCACAGCAAAAGAGATTGGATAGGGCTCTACATGGTTGCTGATAACGCATCTCGGGACGTGACTCGAACCTCTTCACAAGGCCGATGGGTTGCCACCAACCGGGATCAATACGACTCCATCATCTCTGATCGCGGCACTCTAGTGTGTGACACCCGGGTTTCTGGGCATGAGCGTATGGATGGAGAATCCAAAGACTACTTGTTGGGGGAGATGGAGTTTGCTGGAGATAAGCTTTGGTGGATTACAGGAGTTTTCGAATTCCGTTACCACCACAATGGCAAGCACAATGTCATGGCGATATCTCTTCCTTTCGAGATCAGGATCGACAAGTTTGACGCAGACGATGCTGATACCGACGAGAACGGCTTACTTCGTGGTGCAGTGGAGAAAGCGCTGCTGCACCTCATTCGGAATTGCTTTGACCGCCATCCAGACATTGCCCCAAGGTAGAGGAAATGCCACCTGTGCAAGTCATGGCCGGAGCTGACATTCCAACCACTAGCACTATTGACGAACCTTACGGAGGGTTGGTTGAGCGCGAAGGAAAATTCGCCAAACGAGTGGTTTATGCGGTTCATCGGATGTGAGACTGAATATAGATAGGTTGAATAGGAGAGAGAGTATGCTGACGATGATGCAGGTTTGGTATCGAGTTAGCCCCTGAGGTTGTTCAAGCCGACGGCAACGTAAGTCTCGATCCTATTCGGGATTGTAATTTTCTGATTCCTCCCAGGTTCGAAATTTGGCATGGCGGATATGTAATGCTAAAAAAGTACTGGTAAGTCAAGTGGTTCCATACTCGCTTGATAACAAAATCTCACCCCGGTCTACAAGGCACCGTGGATGTCCCTCTCCAAGGGTAAAGGCACGCCAACACAGCCTAAATATTGATATTTTACGCGGACGGGGGATGTATATACTTACGGAGCATGACAAGTCTATAAGAAGCACAACCATGAAAGTTAATATCTGTGACGTTCCAAGCCTAGATTGATTGCGGCGGCCTTCCCTGGTCAATGTCCACCGCAGCATCACCTGCGGTCCCATTGGCCTCCTTCTTGTCCGCTTTCCTCGGTCTCCCCGACCTCACGCCATCAGACACATACTCCAGCTTCAAAACCGTAGAAACATTCCTGTCATAGCCTCTCGACTGCGCTTTCTTGACGATATTGCTCACGGTCTTGGCGCTCTTGATACCCGCCCTCTCCGCCGCAACGGCAGCCGGGATCCCCGCCTCGTAGAGCGCGAGGGCTTGCAGGCGCTGGACGTCGGAATAGTGGGCGTTCTGCGGTCGCTCTTCTACCGATTTGGCGACCTTTTTGGGCGGCTTTTCGGGCGGTTTTGATGGCGGGACGGGGGGATTGTGGGAGTCCATCGAGGGCCAGCGCGTGGCTTGTTCGGGATTGCTGGGGCTTTGGCCTGCAGCAATTGGGAGGTACCTAATGCCTAAGTGAGTTTTCAATTTGTACAATGCTTTTCGGTAGCTTCATACGATCAGAGCTTCTACGTTGTGATCTGCCTATCAGGCCCTGGAGGTATCGTTAGTTTGCAAGCTAATCTTATATCGTTCTAGTACTCTGGATGGGGTTAGATTGGGACGCGTCGCGCTTCGCTCACGCGACTTTGTTTTTCTCGGTTTGATGCTCGTGCAGAAGGGTCGACGGTCGAGCGAGTAGTACGACTCGGGATTGGATCGGTGATGCTGTGAATGAATGCCAGAAGGGAGGTTGGTGAGCTTGCACATCACATGCTTGGATGATTTACGATATCCACTTCTAGAGAAATGACGGTGGTAGAAAAGCTGGGTTCAAAAGGATGCTTGTGTTTTGGAATTGGCTTCAATGACCTATCTAATGTCTCCATAGTGAGAGCATGGAGGGTCGGGAAACAGCACGAAGGAAGGATGGGTGAGCACTTGAAGCGAGCTTGACAGTAAAACCTGTAGTGAGCGAGAAGGGGGAGAAGAGGGCATTAGGTAGCATAGTCTGATACGAACTGATGCAAATCCAAGCCTCCCACTTCGTTTCACGGACGATGTTTGACCACCATCTACCTCACCGTCGCCCCCTTCAAACTTTCCACTTTGCAGAACCCTCCCCCCTTAGTCACCAGTTTCCCGACCCCCTTCCCCTCATCCTTCAATTGCTCCACACTGCCCGCATCAAACGCAACCACCCCGTCCTCCGTTGTCGTAAACCCAACCTGACACATTTCCCAAACCTTCTTCTTAGGATTGAGAACCCCCTCCGGCTCCCCTTCCCACCCCTCAAAACACACCCTCTCCCCCGCCTGCGCTTCCTCGGGCGGACTCACCAGCTCCACCGGGCCCTTGTGGTTGTCCTCTTCTCCCTCTTTCAATCTAGGGGATGCCGCCAGCACCATCGCTGCGGACTTTATCCCGCGCATGGTTACGGGCTTGAGGTTGCAGACGGCAATGATTTTGCGGTTTTGCATTTGTTCAATGGGGATAAGGCCGTTCAGGCCGGAGCAGACAGTACGCACGATTTGGCCTGTGGCATCGTGCGTAGAGGTGTTGTCGGTGCCAGGCGGGTCGCCGCACGCGATAGTTGAGACGTAAAGGGAATCGGCATTCGGGTGAGGGGTGCAGTGAAGGATGTGGCCAACGCGCAGATCGATGAGGGAGGGTGTCAGGGGGGTTTCTTTTGGAGGAGCTTTGGCGGGTTTGGGCGCTTTTTCTTTTTTCTCCTTTTTGGCGGGTTTGGAGGAGGTGTCGGCGGCTGCGGGTGAAGGGTTTGTTTGTGAAGGGTCTGGCTTGCCTTTGCCGACTGGAAGGTCCTTTTGTTGTGATGTTGGAGCGCCGTTTGTGGTGGGCACGGCGGCTAGTGCTTCTGCTTTTTCTTTCTTCTTGCGCTCCTTTTCCTCTTTCGCATCGACGGGTTTTCGAACGAACCGGATGTCGTCCACGTCGATTTCTACTTTCTCTCCTGACTCTTCTGTTCCGAATTTGAGGCCGAATACCGGGCTATTCTGCACAAAGTCTAACCACCGCACAATGTATGGATATCCTTTTTCTCCTGTCCTCTCATCTGGGCTCCAGTTCTTCACCAGCGGCGCCAGGCTGTAATATAGAGCAATGTCCGCGATAGAGGGTTTGGAGCCTAACAGTGTCGTTCTCGTGGAAAGGTGTGTATTCAGAGAGCCGAGGCGTTCCGTATGTTTGGCTGCATCTTGAGTTGAGTCGGTGAGATGAGAAGACGCAGTGAGCCATTGGCCCGATTCCGTCCTCTCGGGCTCGGTGTATGTATTAGGGGAGAAAATGGTTGGAGAGAGGTTTGAGATATCGGACGCGGAGGTGTTTGGAGAGATGAGGTCAGGATAGGAAGAGCGGAGAAAGGAGAGCAGAGAGCTGGCGGAGTTTGACATGATGTACGAGAGTCTTCGAGATAGTATTGAAGATTTAGGGAAATGGTGTAGATTTCTCGGAAATTGCAGGAGCAGCGTTGACAAGAATGCCAGTGTTGCCTTCCTGACTTAGGATGTCAGCAGATGCAGCTCTTTATACCCAGTTCAAAATGGGCAGATTTTGCACTAGGACTCTCGAAGGCTGAAGAGAAATTCATGGGAGTCACGGCAGGTCTGAACATTACGATAGGGCTTGGCGTTAGGGTTATCTACAGTAGTAAGTGCCTGCAGTACGGAGTAAAGACAAAAGGGGCCTATCTGAAGCGGATTCCTGCTTTGAAGAGTATTGAAGCTTTTGCTTTTACTCATTCACAAAACAACCGCTTTAGAATATGTCCAAGTAACGTAAAAGCCGTAGTGCTAACCATGAGCTACCGAATCCCACTTGCACTGTGATTCTCTGTTAGCCTGACAGATGACCATGGCCCCTGGCCCGTTCAACTGAGTTTGATCAGCATCGCTACCATACAACCGCCACATACTTTAGCTATGTCCATGCAGGCCGATAACGGTCGACATACATGCCGTTCTGACGTTCACGAGGTGAGGCTGACGGACGAGTTCTCGGACGCTTAGGTAAGGTCGCTGATGGGAATAAGCTAGAGATACTTGACACCTCATAGTTTCCTAGCCGTAGAGGAGAGCGACGCGGCTCGGTGGCCCTACGCTTGACTATAGGGGTACGGTGTTGCTGTGAGCGTAGCGGAACAAGATTTGCCGCAGTCTTCTCGAACCGACGTGGTTCGCCGCGGTGTGCTTCTCTAGCTGCAAGAGCTGCTTCCTGGAACGTCTGCTCCAGGCTTTTGAGTTTTTCCTCGTACTCGGGCGCCGCAGGTCGAGGGAATCCCTGGTCGGAATCCACAATTTTGTTGGATTTAATGTACAAAATAGTGTTTTCAACGGTATCGCGAAGGAATCTAGCTGCGTTGGCTTTTTCATAGCGGGCAGAGCCTGACGATTCAAAATCTGCTCTGGCCTCTTTGCAAAGGGCTTCGAGTCTCTGCAACTTTGGATCATCATCAGGCTCAAGGTCTAAATTTTCGGTATTCATAATGCCTAGAGTAACACGTGTCAGCCCTGTGGAGTCTAGCCCGGACACGGGTTCGCTTACCGTCAAGGAGTGTAGCTCGAACGTGGATAGCATCCTTGATCGGCGACATTTCTTCTGCTGCGGAATTAATACCAAGTAGCTCCTCGACATAGATCTGGATGGCAGCGTGATGGTCATTTTCGTTTTGCATCAGCATGGTGAATGCCTTTTGGCTGACTGTGATTTCGTGATCTGCCAAATCTGAGGACCGCGCAGTGATGGTATCGTAGTCGTGATGCAGAACGCGTAGAAATGTCTCTTTGAAGCCGGTATCCCACCCGAGAATATTGACGACAGGATGGACCTCAGCAGTTTGACGGTAATGTTCTAGAATCTCGAATAGCCTGTCCTGCGAGTCGTGCTTGCTGAAAGCTACCATGATTGGGACGCGTGGCCCAACAAGACTGGGTCTTTGAATGTAGGAGGGTTGTGGGAAAGGGTAAGAAAGACTTCAGTTTTGACTTGCACGAAGAGGTCCGCGCTTGCAGGCCAGTGTTGATCGGAACAACACCGACCAAATGCCACATAGAGGAAGAGCTGGAAGCTCGGTTATTCACTGTGTGTCAGGGAAGGCTAAACACGTGCCGCAACAGGTATGAGGAACCCCAATCATGTGTGTTAGGATATGAAATTATCACCAGTGTGTTAAAGATTAAGTCAAGATGCAGATGTCGGCCCGAGGCTATCGTCTCTGGGGCGAGAGAAACCCCAAATAGAGACGAATATGATTGAATGTGTACACTAACGCTTCAGTCTCCATGGATTTGAGCTAGCCTTAGCTATCTTTTCCGCACAGTGCCAGGCCGCCCCTGAAGTTAGGATTATAACGAAATGTGCAAGAGTGACAATGATAGCAACATCTTTAATGGCAATCTGAAATCAATTTAGTGATTACTTTTGAAGGTTAGAGGAGTGATAGCCTACTTGTTCATGGCATATGGTTTCATATCGGACAAGGATGTTGGTAGGACTACTTGTACGACGACATGCCCAGGAAAGAAGGTCCTTTTTCGGTCTTAACTCGGAGCGGTGCTGAAGAAAGTCCGCGGCGAGCCATATAAGGAGCATAACAAGGCTGACCATAGTAGATCCAACTTCGATCAACGAAAAGATGGCCAGATGTAGGCGGCAGAAGGAAAGTATGGCAGACGAAAGTGATAGTACCACGGTTAGAGTAGAGACTATAAGGAAAAAATAAATCGGGTGGAGGTCGAGATTCCTGGGCCATGAGATATCGACACCGCCGAAGTGGATGTCTCGAGTGGGCGAGTACCCAGCGAGCGTGTGAGAGCCGAGGCCCAGGACCACAGTGCTTAGACAGACGACAAGTAGGTGAGTGCATGCCGATATGATCCTCGGCCAGCGAGAGATGGGCCTTTGGCATTGCTGTGGGCATATAAGTGCCTGGTCGGTGTCCTGCACATGCTCGATCACATGAACGGAGGGTTCTTGTGCCCAGCCTGTCTTGCTTGGGGAAGAGAAAGGAGTCATGACCGAGTCTATCTGAGATTGGAGCAGGGAGTCTCTGTTACACAGAAGAGTGAGACGATTAAGCGAGCTGGGGCTTGGGAGAGGATAGAGCAGAGCAGAGGATGGAGAGGAAGCATGAGGAAGTCAGCTGGCGAACTCATCATGATTATACCTATCGAGTCCCCGGCTGGGTACGAATTGACGCCCTGTTCTAAATTCAAATCATGCTATTAGAGTAACGTTAGAGAGATTGACGTGTGCGAGGAGGTTGGGTGGGAATGGAAGGTTGAGATGCTGACGTTGGAATTGTTTGAGATGCTTGGCAGGTCTAAAAACAGGATGCTTAAGCGAGAATCGGTTGGCTGCCGTTTTTCGGATTTAGGCGCTGGGAGCCGATGTTTCGGCTATTCTTGATCGCTCCGCTTTGAGACGCTACTCGTATGGAACATGGCTATCGACGATTCTTCATCAAGCCAGGATATTCGTGTAACAGACAGCTCAAAGCCTGTAACCCTTTTCGCAATGGCAAGGGTGATTGTAGTAGCCTTTGCTCTTCTTGTGAGACGGGGACAACAGCACAATAATCCAAGCGAAGCGAGAGTTCGCCATTTGTCCGACCTTTGCTTGAGCCGACTTGTTGACAAAGCATGGGTTGGACCCAGCCAACTCGTGCGCCCGCTGTCGAGTAGAGCAGATCCCTTGTATCCATCCTCGGACTAAAGCATACTCTTAGGTCTCGCTGAGCCATACGAAAGCCGTTGCGTCTCGCGGTTCAGTGTACTCGAATGTCTGAATTCGGGCCAAAGAAAGGATCTCACAGACCAACACAACTTCCTAACTGATCCCATGATTGGCTTAGGCCTTCGCTTCGCTCGGCGGTAAAAATCAACCGCCGACCTGGTGATGATGTATTGCTGCAAGGTGCAAAAGCCCCTGGCCCACATCACACGTCGGGTTTCATGTTTGTATGCTTATCTTTGCGCATTAGGCTTGGCGGTAGCCCCAATGTTGGGATGCTGCTCTCCATGTGCGGTGTTTGTTGCCCTGGCGTTGTATTTCCATGCAAAGTTTCATCGTAGAAAAGCTCTAATGCACCAGTGTCCTGGCAAAAGGATTCAAGTTCAATCTTGAGTTGTTCTGGCCCATTATAGCTTGAGATCTGCTCTTGACGCCCAGCAATATGAGCGCTATTGCTCGGCCGAACTATGGGTGAAGAGTAGGGTGATGCCTGAGGAGACGCCAAAGGCACGCTGTTTCGGTAGGACTGGAACTTGCTGTCTGGGACTTGTTGCATTGCCTCCCGGGGTATGGCATTACGATCGTTATATAGCCTGTTTGCTAGGACTAAGAAGTGGCCATCGTCCGTAATCTGCACTAGAAGGACACCAGATTTATGGACGTACTGTGCATAGGTGTAATCGGGTTTTCCCCAAGAGTAAGCTACGTCAACGTCTGGAGGAAAGTCGCGCGCTGCCTCGAAGTCCAAGACGTAGTGGAATTTCTTCAGTATAGCCTTTTGATACGAATGGGGGTCGTCGTCGATATGGAGGTTGAACGACTTTTCATCGAGATAGGACAAAACTTGAGGCCGTTCGGTCGGCGGAGGGAGGGCCAGCCGAATAAGATAGGGTGCTCGGAAAGGATGCATGTCGGTAACGGCAGACGCTTCGGCAAGAGGTACTTCGACAAGCTTAAGACCGTATCTCTCAACCGTGGTCGCCCAGGACACTATCGCGTCCTCGATCAGCTTAGAGGTAACGTTCATCCATTCAATCCTTATATGATAGCAATTGTCCGGATTATGCAGGCGATCGTAGTGCAGCGTGATTAACTCACGCCTGTATGACCGCTTACGATGATCCACGTCATACAAAAGCGATTTGCTAAGGGCGACACCCAACCGTTGCTTGTCACTGCTTTGGTTTGGGTTATCCGCTTCGATATTTTCACCAACATTTGAGCTTGACCGTGAGCCCGGAGTTTTTGGAAAATCTTTACCTGGGGCTTCTGATACAGGTGTTGCGGGCACTGACTTTCGTGTTCCAAACCAGCTTCTTGATTCGGGCCTTGGGATTCTGTATTCGCTGGCGATCTGGTAAAAAAAGTTGCCGTCTCGAAAGTTATGTCGTTGCTCGACATGTTGGAAAAGCCCATTGTCCATCAGCTCGTTGCCAAGTTCAACTGCCTCCTCCCGGGTTCCAATGTCTCGAAAATTCTGTAGTATCCATGTCGTCATCTCAAAACCGATGAAGCAGCTATAATGGAGCCTCCAATGCCATCTCCGATCTATCATACGAACTCCCTTGTCACTTTGTATAGTTTGGGCGAGTGACACCAGATTGAGATCGGACCGTTGGTAGAGCTCACTGTCAGGAAGCAGCTCCACAGCACTGCCTGCAGACTCTGCTTCGCCAATGTTTTCCTTCTCAGCCGCAACAATTGCAGACGGATTCCGTGTCTGATACATGATATCTAATGGATTTGTGTCCTTGCGTCGGCGCAAGGTGGCCTGGAAACGACGCTCTTCAGGAGTGACATAGCGAAACCTCTGCCACATTTGCGTCAATCTTTGTATGCCCTCTAACCTCATTTCTTCTTCGCTATCCTCGTTCATTGACTGTAATGGCCGACGGCTGTTAGCAGGTCGATCGACAGGAATCAATACGTATCTCGCGCGCCAGAATCGCAATGCGCCTGCTAGGGTCGCCGCGGGTTGCTGTCCAACACCGGAGAGAAATAAGTCAAGCTTGTGCCAGTCAAGATCGCTAGGCTGTTGATGAAATTTTATCTCGAGAGACTTGTACTCATCAGCTAGCATTGTCCGAATCGCCGGCCTGTATATGACCGGTAAAGAATGGCCGATGGCAGAGGCCAATGGTGCAATTCCAGGACGAACAAAGCATTTGACCTCGATCCCACGGTTCTCAACATATTTCAACTGATGAATCAAGTTATTTTTCGAGAGGTGAACAACAAGATCCTTGTCCGTAAATAGATCTTTATCAAACACTCTTAATTCTTGATCTGCAGGTCGTTGCAAGCAACGTGTAACTCCCATACTGGTGACGAGTTGGAATCCATGTGAAAGGCGGATTGCAGTCATCTCTCGAAATAGTTCATTACGAGAACAAGGGGTTTCAGATAGATCATGCGTCTCTACCGGACCTATATTGTATGAATATTGCTTGAATTCAACCTCTAATTCAGCTGCACTAGGAAAATCATCGGTAGTGATGGGCACAGCAGCAGGGGAGCAGAGAGATTTCCATTTGATTTTTGAAGCACGGAGAGGGCGTGGAAATACGTGTTGCCAACGGCCCATACGACTTGAAGTGGGGATATCCGTCTTGGGAGGATTACATGGGTTTAGCACTGTCATCCAAGAGGTCAGGGCAGTACATGATGACAGAACCTTGGCCTTCAACATGGCCTCGTTGCGTTCTGCATTGGGAGTCAACGTTGTTTCCTCATCTTCGCTCCATGGTGTCCTTTCTGCAGGGTGCCGACGCACTTCATGTCCTAGATGAGCCGGTGGTGCATGTTGTGACTCTCCAATTGCACCATAGGAATGACGAATAGCAGTGTCTTTACGGATTGGAATAGGTCTAGACAGCGTGGTTGTCTCTGTATTCGATGGTTGAGCCAGCCGAGAGCCTGTGATACTTTGATCCCGGAATCGACCAACTTCTGCCATCGAAGCAGTATCTTGAGTGGAGACTTCCTGAGTCTTTGAAGTGCGTCCAAGTAAAGACGGTGACTTTGCATGTTCTGCAAAGAGCTCTGTACTGGCAATTGCTTTAGGCGTTGTGATACCAAATCCTCGAAGTCCAAAGCTAAGTTGGCGGGAAAATCTAGCGGGTTTGGCCAGCGGTGAGTTGGATGATTGTGCTCCTGAAGATGCGTTGGCCTTCTTCAGCGACGTTCGTCTAGTAGTGTCTGTGAGTGTTTCGACATCAGGCCTTTTATCGAATGCATCTTGCTGGCTACTTTCGAAGGATCCACTATTTACCACTGTCTCTGCAAGTCTATAATTTTGAGTACTGGCTAAGGAGGTAAGCTCTACATCTCTGGCTATGTGGTTATCCGACCTGCACGTTGCAACGTATCCCAGCTCCGGCTGTAGAAAAACAATTTCATCATGCCTATCCATGAGTTGACTGACACTGTTCCTCGTTGGAGACTTGGATTTCGATGCGTAGGTTGGAGTCCAAGTTGGGTTAACGCGATTGTTCCTTCGAGAACTCGAGGATCTACTCATTTCTTCAGAGTTGTCGTTTCCCAATGGACGCAATGTCTGGTCAGGCGTTCCTGTATAATTGGGTTTTGGTAATGCAAAAGAAGATGGTAAATACGGAATAGCAATGTGATCCATCGTATTCTCCATAGCGCCCAACATTTGAAGCTCGTACATCCTCACTCTGGGTCGAAAAGCTTTTCGAGCTTGCCATTTATTCGATGCTTGATGTTCCTTAAAGAGAATTGCTTCTGACTTTGTTTCATCCAGTGCGGATGTCCAGAACGAGACATCTATCCAGTGCGGAATGGCGTAGCTCCAATGATCGATTGACGTTGAGCTCCCAGCTTGGCCATGTCTATGAATGCAATGACTGGATCGAAGATTCTCTGAAGTCTTCCTTATGCTAAGGTCTGCGTTGGGGTTTGGTGTTGCTTGATTAGATTGGTCATCTCTTCTAGCCGGTAAGGCTGATTTCCCATCATGTATCTGGGATGCTGTGTACTTGAACAAGGGAACCGAATGCAAGGGCATCCTTGAAAGACAGATTAAATCGATTCCAATACCATTAGCGACCAATTTCTCTGTGGTTGTGAGGAGTTGATTGTACTCCACCTCAAACACTCCAGTGCCTGGCGTGATAACTGCAATGGAAACGCCCGTTCTTACGAGATCTCGGTCGACATAGTCGCTTGAGAACTGAGATGAAGCAAGGCTAATTGCTTCGAGAATGTTGCCATGATTAGCACTGCAAGGATGTCCTCTAATAACCCATTCGGGCAGTTCTGTTGCTGATGCCGTGGCAAAGCCCGAGCCAAACGAGAAGTGTTTTCCTGCTGTTGGTCGGCAGACGCACACATCACGGAGGAATACCTTGAACTCGGCTTTCAACTGTCTCAGTATCCTTTCTCCCTCCCCACTGGCCATATCACTGACAACGACCCGATAGAAATCCTTGTGATGACTATGAATTGCCCCCTGAGGTTGAGTCCTTAGATGCTCTCTAATATCGTGATCCACGCAATCTGTTTGGTTATCATAGTATTCGATCCTTGTAAAGAGCACTACTGTGACAAGATGCTTGACGTCGATGCCCTGCCAACGTTGGAAAAGCTCTGGAAGGAATCCGTTGAGAGCTTTGCTGAACATGATCTCTCCGCTCCCACTAGCATCAAAATCCCACATTTCTTTCGACATCTGGATGAATAAAACATAGCGGGCAGACTCGCTTCGGAATATTGGTTTGGTTGACATGTTGAAAAGCGCAGACTGCACCTTTTGCCCATTGACGTACACATTCTTAACCGAAGCCTTTATTGTACGCATCGACCAGATCTTCATATTTCTATACGCCGTATGACCTGCCAATTCTGTTGCAATTAGATGCCACATGTCTGCACGAGTCAGGTATTCGTCTCTGAAAACGATCTCGACGTGAGAGGCATTGCAAACAGAGTCGTTTACCTGAAATGATTAGGCGACAATGCCAAACAAGATGTGGAATAGCAATTTGAAGGTACCTTGGAGACGAGCATGAGACTGCCCTTCTTGAAGCCAAACGCTTGCGCGATCTGCGAAGCCATGGATATCTGTGCATAATTTAGCCCTTTTGATCTGCACGTGAAAGCAGATAGAGGACTAACCTGGACTCCACCTAATTTAGATGACCGTTCAGAATCCAGTTCTTTCGCAAGAAAGTAATATCCTTTTCGATGGTCCACCGGGTACTCATCATCGTACGTTTCCTGGCCTGCCAGACCCCTGGTGAGTTTCGAAGATAGGTCTGGCACATCGCTCGTGTCCTGGGTCTCATTCTGCGGTGCATCATGGCTCATGATTTCTATTGTACTCGAAGCATTGACGGCAGTAAGCTGTAATAGACATCCCGTGACTATTTTATGATCGCGGGGAAACAACGCAAGATTAAGAAGAACATCTGCTGCTGAAAGGGTCTCATCATGTATAGATAACGGCAAAATGTGGCGCATGATGACTACTATCTGCGGTACTCGGAACGTACCTTGACAAAAGTCAAGAGAATGGGAAGAACAGCCTTCTTCAGGCTTGTCTCTAGCGCAAAAGAAAAGCTGGAGATAACAGTATGGAGCTGCTAGGCGTAATTGAGGCTATGGCAGAGTCAGTGGAGATTTCGGCCGCATATGGATGTTGTGGTCGGCGACCTCTGGCTACAGCGTGCCATGTCATCCAGATTGCGTTCCAGCAACATGTTGTCTGATCGTACAAACCAATTTCACTTTCGATAGAAATTGTCATGCCATCTAAGAAGTACTGGCAAAATCAAAGCAATCTCCATAAAGCCAACGATCTCCATTCGATCTTGAGGCGCTAATTCGCAAGACAATCCTTCACCACTTTTTCGGCAAATAATCGCTCTGACGATTGCAAACGTATCTTCTCTGACCATAGGTAATTAATGAAGGTATCGAAAGAGGACGCGGTCCTGGTCTTATAGACCGGATCGATCTGGTGGAATCGTGGATCCGCTGCGAGCCGCCGAAGAGGCTCTGACGTTCAGCACATAAGCAGCTATCCGAGTATTCATTTAAGCTTGAAGCTGCTGAAAAATTTGAGTTCGCTGGCAGTTTTGATGAACTCCAGCGGACTATACGGTGCCTCTCTCCGATAGCGTCAAGGACGAAAGCCGACTGTAGTCATGGCACATTATGAGTTTTGAACGCGTGGGGATCGGACAGACTTTTCATCATGGCGGTTATCGGCAGACGGATACACGTCGTTCACAGGTGAGATGGACAAGGAAAGCCGGCTGGCAGCACTGCAGCAGTCGCGCCCTCCAGGCTGTTTGGAGTTTGCCCGATTGCGGTTAGATGCACGCTAGGCTGAATGAGGTAGGCCTAGCGAGATCCGTCTTAAGGTTCTGCCTTTTCAGTTTTCTGTGCGACAAAAAGCTGGCAAGCTTGCAAAGTACATTAATATTAAGATTACCTCTGCTGCTTCCTCGTTTAGCCGCTCATCGGTAAAACCAGGCGAAGAGAAGGTTGATGCCCTCTATAAAAGCCTGATCACCTTGTCCATTCGTCAGAAATTCATACCATTTGGCGTTTCCCAGTTCATCAACATCTTGAATCAAGCTCATCGAAGCCTAGCCGTTTACAGCCTAGAGTCACCCTTCGCAGCCAATTACTCCCAGAAACGATCCTTCACCAATCACCAGCCCATCATCCTGCAACTAACACGGCCAGAGGGAGATCATCTGTGGCGCTGCGAGGTAGGATCAAGCCTCATTCCCTATATCGCATGTCATTGTCATTATTTACTGTCCCGGCTAACCTGATACGCTAGATTGTAACCTGTTACCTACATTCTTGGCTCTTGGCCAAGTAAACACAAGTGACAAAGGGGAGGAATCGCCGGTAGGCACTTTATTTCCTAGATCCCCATCGTCATTATCGTCGTGAATCGTTCCATGAACGCTCCATCCAGCCGCGAATCTTCTTCACTACTCTCTCCCCGTCACTTATCGAGGGGTCACTGTGGGTTGATAGACGTTATTTAAACGCAGAGTCGGTCGCACAAAGTTTACAGCCCAAAATCCCTCGAAACTGCGCCAACCCCACAGTCGAAGTGCCTTACTGCCTGAATCCAGTCCCTGATCTGTGGCTGTCTCGCCGTCCCTGCGACCACCCACCACGTTACCTCCATCATTTGTGAGCCAACCCATGTCTATCTTCTCTCAGTCAGCTGAGCATCTCAGCTTACCGCAGTCATCTAGATATAATACTCAACGTCCGCCACTTGCGCAATCCTCGGACGTTTGACTTGATCTCCTTCCTAAGCCATGCGTAAGTCGATTTCCCGCCACTAGGGGCGTTCTCAACCTACCTGCATTCTCTCGACTTACATCGGTTCTAGACAAATATCGGACCGCCGCGCGTCAACAGGCATGGTACAACGATGGAGATGACGAGACACCTAACCTAAATCCCTTTCAAAAGAGTGAGTTTCGGACCATGTTGACAATCGGCGACCAAAGCTAGCTTCCCTGACAATTGGTAGTTCGACGACGGCCAAAAGCCGATGAAGAGTTTGGGCTGCGCCCGCTCTCTCACTCCCAGTCCGAGTCAGCTGTTCACCAGGGACAGAGTCATGGAGGTCAAGAATACACTAGCCCGCCCCATGCGAACACAATGCCTTCATCGTCTACTGGCGCAAATGGATCTCCAGTGATCAAAGATGTTGCGATAGATGAGGAGACTAAAGAGCCTAGCCAGGACTCCGGTACGGCAACGAGTCAGACCATTGTCGACGAAACCGACAATGTGACAGCTCCAGGGCCAAGGCGCCGAGTAAGATTCCTCAATAAGCTCCATTTCAAAGATAAAGAGAGCTCTAGCATCGAGAGGGCCCCTACCACGGAGTCGAAGAAGGCGAAACAACAATTCACATTCATGGGCCAGATCAGAGCTACGTTGTTCAACTCGTGGATAAATGTTCTGCTGGTCATGATCCCTGTTGGAATAGCGGTGCACTATGCAAAATTAGACCCTGTTGCAATTTTCGCCATTAATTTTATTGCTATCATTCCTTTAGCTGCAATGCTGAGTTATGCTACCGAGGAGATCGCGCTACACACGGGGAAACAATTGGGGGTTTGTTGAACGCGACATTTGGGTAAGCGATCCATCGTTCCCGGAAGTCGAGTGCTAATGTCTCCCAGCAATGCTGTGGAGCTTATTGTTTCCATCATCGCATTGGTTGCAACCCCTCCCGAGATCATCATCGTCCAAACGTCTCTGATTGGCAGTATATTATCAAACTTACTTTTGGTGATGGGGATGTGTTTCTTCTTTGGAGGTGTAAGCGCACTCCGGTTCGTCAAGCTCCTATATTCTGCAGAACTTACGATGCATATAGATAAACCGGGTTGAGCAACACTTCAATGTTACTGTAGCACAGACCGCTGCAAGCTTGTTGTCTCTTGCCGTCGGCAGCTTGATCATTCCTGCGGCCTTCCACGCCTGGGCTACAACTCGTAAGAAATCATCACCATACATGCGATGATCTCAATTCCTAACACAGTGGACAGAGACGGATGCGGACAGGGCCGCTAAGGAAACGAACATAGCGGCACTGTCTCGAGCAACGGCAGTCCTCCTTTTACTTGTTTACGGAGCTTATCTCTTCTTTCAATTAAAGACTCACAGCGCCATGTACAATGAGCCAAGTAAGGTTAGTTCATGAGCATTCGGTATACGCTTGGTCGCATGTGTTCTGACCGAAAACACTTTAGAAAGTCGAGAAGAGGCGAACTAAACCCGAAGCCGGAGACACTACCAAAAACTTCGCAACTATGGGTGCCGGCATTTCAGCTAGCCTGGGAGGTAAGCTTGCTAATGTAGATTTGATGATGAAAAAGTCAAGCTCATAATGCCAGGTCCCTCTACCCAAGAGAATCCAACACAACAGCCGGATGATGATAAGGAAGAACCCCAGCTCTACATTTGGGTTGCCGTACTTACTCTTGCGATTTCAACGGCTTTTGTCGGAGTCTGTGCTGAATTCATGGTCGACAGTATTAATGATCTCACTGATGAACATCCTGCTCTGTCGAAAACATTCGTCGGTCTGATCCTTTTGCCCATTGTTGGAAATGCAGCCGAACACGCGACGGCCGTCACTGTGGCGGTCAAGGATAAGATGGACCTCGCAATTGGCGTTGCAGTGGGCAGCTCGATGCAGATTGCCTTGCTCATAATTCCGTTCGTCGTGGTTCTCGGCTGGATCCTTGGAAACGAGAACATGAATCTCGACTTTGATGGATTTCAGATTGCTGTATTGTTTGTGGCAGTTCTGCTAGTCAACTATCTCATTCAAGACGGCAAATCGCACTGGTGAGTTTTGCAAAGGTCTGGATCGCAGGATTGGTTCTAATATCTTTAGGCTTGAGGGTGTTCTTCTGATGACGCTATATCTGATCATTGCTGTTGCCGCATGGTTTGTCTGCTGTCTAGATGGCGATCGAGTCGAAGCTAACAGCTGTCCCAGGTACTATCCACCAGCAGAGACTGATCAAGGCGGTAAGGCACGTTAGTCCCCATGAGCTTTGTCAAAGGGCCATAATACGTGATGGAATTTCTTTGCCTGCGTCCTTTCGATTATCCGATTTGAACCAGGTGCGCAAAGAAACATCGTCGATCTTCTTGAGTCACTATCAAGCGCGAAGCGCACGTTCTGGGGAAAATTAGGAGTTTTCAATCTCACGCACCAGGGATTGTGCGGGGCGTTGGTGGCAATCTTTGGGCATTTCGGCTTTTGTGTGGAGTGAGAACCCTTAACAACCTTTTGCATTGTACATATAGTATCCGAGTTTTTCTTTTCAACTGTGGATTGCATAGAACGGGCGTCCTGGACTGGGATCGGGATTATGCTCGAGAGAATCATATTACTTTTACGGCCTCTGATGATGGTTGCTTGGTGCTAGAGCATTATGAGCATCCTACCAGGTAGCAAGCGTGCCTGTAATAAGGCACTTGTTGCAAAGGATGGAAGATGATAGAAGCGAGGCGAGGCAGTGAATCTATGCTAGAGTAAGACCTACCTACCTTAGCCTTGTGCATTGATCACCTGACCGGGACCGATGATTAAGGTACACGGACGGCAAGATTCACTAACATTCCTACTACTACGTGAAGATAGAACTCCTTGTCGGCCATAGAAGGCCTTGCATCAGTCCTCAAACACCCTACCAGTCTCCATCAGCCAATAGCGAATACCCGCCGACGAACAATAATGCCTAACAATAGAGGAAACCCATTTTCATCGTCAGCTGGGCTCCAAAGGCTTTCCAGTAGGTATGTTCATCTATCTACAGTCAAAAATGCTGTCGGTGCTATTGCTAACGGCTAGCATACTCACAGGCTATATGTCTAAGCCTGCTAGACAATGCTACTATCTGAGCAAACCTATACACTCTTGATACCTGCACTACTCCCCCGAAAATGGACCAAAGATGCCTTTCTCTGTACAGGCTCTTGACGACAGCGTCTTGTTCGAATCCCCTTGAGCTAGTTATAGCTGATAGCAGGAGCTTACTCGACCGATCGTGTGTGGTGAGTATGTTCACAAGCTATCGCACATATGGGATGGCTATGCTGACGCTGGGTACGCTAGTATGTCGAGGAGTCACAAAGTCAGTAATTTTGGGGTCGTTGTGGATGGTTTGGCCACGAATTATTAATACTGCTCTTTTGGCCTTCGAGTCTCTTTCTCAGCCCGAAAGATCTACGCTTTCCAGGACAGAGGTTCGATCTTCACGGCCGCACGATAAATTTCAAACCTCCGTTATTGATGCTTGAGCTCAGCTTTAAGTATTGTCAAGTCGTCAAGACCACCATTTGCCTTCACGGCTGCGGCAGACGCAGAAACACGTTTTGCAAATATCCGAAGGATATCTACACAAGGTACTCGTCGTATGACCTCCTTTTCAGGAGCTGTCTTACTATCTATCATTTATCAACTAATACCACATTTCCTCACAGAAATCGTTTCGACTCAACCTTGGATCCCTACTGGAGCAGCTTCGTGCCTTACGAACCGAATGTCTTTGGCAGAACCATGCATTTTCACAAATGAATATTCTTCCCTCAAGCTTCGCTGCCCTTTTTTGGTGTTCTTGGGCTATTGCTTGGAATCTCTGCCATCTAACGCTACAGGCTTCCTAGGCTTCCTTGACTTCACATACCAAAACGGCGACAACAATTATTTAGATTGAACCAATCTATCTAGATCAAATGTGAGTCTTCGTCAAACTTATCCTATTTCTCTCTCTCAAGACCCCCACTCAACATCAGGTCTGCCCACTAGCTCGACCTCTGTTCTTGTTAATACCCCTTCCCATTAGAAGTTTCACTTTCCGCCATTCCTACGTTCAGATATATTCTGCTTCTTCCTTGCATGGCTCCTCAAGGTCAGACTCACTCCACACATCTTGAGGGACTCACTTGAAGTAGTTGGAAAACTATTCCTCATCATCTCACCAAGACTTATCCGCTGTCGTTCCGATCTCGTTGACATATATGCAATTATTTCATTTTGAAGACTTCTTGGCTTCACTGTCAGACGGATAGTCTCTCGCAGTATATCTCACTGACTCGCTTAGACCTCAGCTGAGCCCACTCTAACTTCGTATCATCGTTTCGATCGTGATACTGAGGATATCACTGCCAATCCTGCCACTGATAGCATCACGTCAGTCGCTATCTCGGATACCTTCTTCGTCTAAACATCTGTTCGACCTTCTATGCACACCAAAATGGAATAGCTTTCGATTCCTGAGACGCTTTTCTCGGGACAAGCCGGTGAAACTCATCACTGCTGAACAGTAACGCCTCTAGAAAAACCCTCTGAAGCTCAGGAGCTCATAATGGATAGCCCTTTGAGTACTCTCGATCAAGGGCAAGATGAGGAATATGAGGATCTTTTCGGTACTCAAATAACTCCTGACACGGCTGGTCGCGAAATGCCTAACGACGATAACATGCTTTTAGCGACACAGTCCGATGATGTGATTGCACGAATACCCAACAGCCAATCGAGATCTCTGTCCAATAGATTGTGCGGCCAAGCACCGAGGTCGGCGAGATTACAATTACTCGAAAGCGAAGACATTATAGATGTCGAGGATCACGCGTCGGATATCGGAGATGTTCCGGCATTCATCAAACCTAAGGACGAGGTTGATATGGCGGAGCATCAGCATCCTGATGCTATAATCAAGCAAGAGGACATGGTGTCCCCTATCGGCATTCTTGGACGTTTTTCGACGGACGATGTTATCGATCTATGTCAATCTGATGACGACGAGGACGTGATCGAAGCGGCTGAAGTCGTCAAGGTCCATGTCAAGGCTGAGACAACGGATACCCCGTTCCTATGGAACAACATGGGTGCGGATGTAATCGATATTCCAGATAGCGATCAGGAAGAACAAAGTCTATCCTCAACTCCGGTCCCAAGCAGTTCAAAGACCACGGGCAGTTGCGGTTTTACTGCCGGCTCATCCCCAATTTCGGATTCGGTCAATTCGCAGAAACTGGCACCTGCCACTAAAAGATCGACTCTCGAGTCCGAGAAGTTACCACAGGCAGGCCGACCATCCTCCGCACGTCACGATCTCAATGCTATCACTACTGGTGCGGGAGCTATATTTCGCGGCAATCCGAGTCAAAGAGTCGAGCCCGATAGATCAGGTATCATCTCATCACCAGCAGTACATTTGGATGGTGATGCTGTCGAGGCGTAAGTATTCGATGGGCCCATTGATAAAAGCACTTGTTAATATTGTTTAGCTTTCGAAACATGAGGAAAGAGTATATAACTAAGAAGAAAGCTGGAAAGACGTCCGAAGAAGATGATATACTCTTCATGACAGCCGAGAAAAAAGAGAAAGCAAGGTGCAAGAAGATGATGGCAGAGTATCTCCGAGATAATGGACTCACAGATAGGTAGAATTTGCGGCTTAATTCAGATAATGTTACTAAGTTTTTACAGCGAGGACGACGAAGACGAGGCAGTTGTAGACGATGACGAACACCTTCTCACTCCTCAATTCTCACGCTTCGGATCTCCAGCTAAACGTCGTCGAGCTAGTAGGGACGAGGTTGAATCTAGCGGGGAAGCTTCTGGCGACGAGTAAGCGAGATTCAGAGGTAGTTTTGGAGGAAATGGACTGATCTGATACCAGAGACGAGCCATCACCTGACAAACGCAGCAAGACAAATCAGCGAGATAACAAGGCGTTCATGAGAGCGTTCGAGGTGGAGTTACATCATAATCTGATGGCTGGCTGTGAGAAAATGATCTACGATCAGCTCAAAAAAGAGGAGCAAGAGGCAAAGAAAATCGAGAAAGCAACGGAAAAAGGCCATCAGCAGAAGAAAAAGGAGAAAGTCAAGAAAGCATCAGCCGCCTCGAAAGCGACGTCCAAAGTAAAGAAGGCTTCTGCAGCGAAGAAGGCAAAAGCTAAGGCCAAAGCCCGGAAGCCGAATCCGTATCGCGCGGGATACTTGAACGATCTAAGCAGTCTACTGAGCCATAACGTTTACAGTGACGCGAATGCTAATCTAAGTAAGAGGAAGCTGGCAGTTACAGATGCAACAAGGAAAAAGGACGCCTTAGCTGGCTTATTAGCTGGCATCGACAACGAGGATATAGCTTTGGCAAGACAAGAGAAGAATCACATCGACCGCTCTACAAGAGTTCTTGGTATACGTAAAGTTCGTCCAGATGGCAAGGGTCAGTGGAAGCTGAAAGGTAATTTGAGTAGATCACACCCAATACGAATGGACTATAATAACCCCATAGGCATGATCTCCTCTCTACATCATTACCAGGTTCAAGGGGCAGCATGGATGGTAAGCCCCATTGCTCTTGCACTCCAGCTTCATTATATTGAAGTAATACAGAAGGAAAGAGAGACTGGAGACATTCAACCCAAAGGCGGTCTTGTGGCGGATGAGATGGGACTGGGCAGTAAGTCATGTCATATCGTTAGATCCTAGCCAAGGCTGACGAACCAATAGAAACTGTACAAACAATTGGTATGAATTAATGTCTTGGTCTCACCAGTTTACTTACGCACGAGCAGCCGCAATGGTTGCCAATCGCCCGGATTCAGGTGGCGGCACGAGGTGTACCCTGATCGTAGCCGCTCCTGCTTTGGTCACTCAGTGTGAGTCCTTATTGCTCATTATCCAGGGTCTGCTTATATTTCCAGGGATATCCGAGCTAGAGAAACACGTTCAATCAGACTTGTTCCCGATCATCATTAGACACTCTGCATCAACGAGGGTTGGAGGTCCTAGCACTCTCACTGTTCTGCAACAAGCAGATATCGTTTTGACGACCTATCAAGAACTTGTCAGCTCTTATCCAAAATGTGAACCCCCACCAGAGATAGAGACCTTGGAAGATAAAAAGCAGTGGTGGCATCATCTGTGGGACAAGGATCGGGGACCACTTCATCGCGTATTCTTCCACAGAATCATATTGGACGAGGCACAAGCCATCAAGAATCATATGTCTCAAACGTCGATTGCATGTCGAGCTGTCATGGCGCGGTATGGTGTTCCATTCTTGTATCTGAGAAAAGTCGTCTGACGAAATAACTAGACATCGTTGGGCCTTAAGTGGAACACCTATTCAGAACAAAGTGTCCGAATTATACCCGTACTTTCGGTACCTGCGGGTAGAGCATGCCGGATCTTTTGACGTCTTCAAGAAAAATTTCTGCATTCAGAATAACGATGATTGTACAGAGCGACTGCACGCCTATCTCAGACAATTCATGATCCGCAGAACTCATGCCACACACCTGATGGGAGCACCACTTTTGACCCTGCCTGAAAACCGTCAGCGAACTGTTGATGTCGAATTCAGCGAGGTTGAGCGAACTCTCTACAACGCGGTTCGCGATAGATTCATCGGTGATGTCAATAGGTGCATAAAATGAATGTTGTCAGATTGAAAACAAAGTTGACTAACGAAAATAGCTTCTCCAAGAGTGGAATACTAGAGGCAAGATCGCCACGTGTTCTGGTTAGACTTTCCTTGTACATGCAATATACATGTACAGCCTCATATAGTTAACGAATGCTATAGAATATGTTGCTCCGCCTGCGACAATTGACAGCTCATCCTTTCCTGATTCAGGATGTGATACAAGACTTATTCACCATAGAAGATATCGAGAAACTATGGACAATATCCGCTCCTGATTCAGGTGAGACACAAAAACGAGGCAAAGAGATGTACAGCACAATGAAGAGGATGATCGAGGACAAGGGACAAATCTTGGAAGATGATCAAGACGCTTCCGATAAACCCTCGACATCAGAAATCGGTAGCGCAGAGATCCAGGATGAGTCCACTTTAGTCCTAAGGTTTCGGAAATATCTTAGGAATCTGAACAAAAGCAAACAATGGACCGAACTCAAGGAACGTAGTCTCTGTCACATGTGTGACATGCCTCCGGACGAGCCTTATGTCACCGATTGCTTTCACCTCTACTGCAAAGAATGTCTGAGTCACATGGCATATGAGGCATCTAAGAGGGAAGAAACCTCTACCATGTGCCTCGTCTGCCACACAGCATTCTCCAAGAGTCAGCCTTGCAACGGGATTGAAGAGATTGAGATGGAAAACATCTCACCGCTAGGTTCTTCTCTCGCGCAGAATAGACCACGCCGAAGAAAACACCAGAACGACGCTGTTCGATGGTTAGACCTTGAAGGAGATGTTCTGCAGTCTTCTAAAACAATGGCTGTACAAATACAGTTGGAGAGCTGGTTGAACGAGGGGCCGGGTGAGAAGATTATAGTGTTCTCACAGTTTTACTTGCTGTTCGTCTCTCTCTACTCACGCAGACATCAGAGCTAATATCCACAGCATGAGAATCGTTGCAAGGATATGCGAGCAGCGTCATTGGGGATTCTGCAATGTAGGTTACCCGCCCATGGCAGAAAATCTTCGCTGATCTCTGCAGTACAATGGGAGTATGAGCCACGAGGCCCGTGATGAATCCCTAGCTATGTTTCGCGATGATACCGATAAACAGATTCTCATCGCCTCCATGAAATGCGGTGGTGTTGGCTTGAATCTGACCATGGCCTCAAAGGTCATATGTGTCGATCTATGGTGGAACAGCTGCGTCGAGCAGCAAGGTGAGTGATTTAACCGTGTCTAAGACTCTTCCCACAAAACTGACTTTCTTCAGCATTCTGTCGAGTATTCCGAATTGGCCAAGAAAAGGAGACGCATATCACTCGCTTTATGGTGAAGGATACCATCGACGAAAGGCTTATAGAGATGCAGAAAGAGAAAGAGCAGGCTATTGGTCGTGCAATCGACGATAAAAAAATGCTCAAACAACTGCCAATGCCAGATTTGATGCGTCTTTTCGGACCTGTCAGGGAAGATTCGGATGGATGCCCTTTTATCCTTGTCGATGATGACGAGCTTGGTACCATCGTTCCCGACAAAGATAAGCAAGAGCAACTTTTGTCCAACAAGGCAGCGAAAAAGACCAGGAAATCATCCAAAAAAGGCAAGGTAACCAAAACATCCCGTCAAGCCAAGGAACCTGAACAGGAGCCTGATCAGGAACCTGAACAAGACCCGTCCAGTTTGCCTGTAATCGACCCATTCGCTGATGATCCGGATTCGTTATTCTTGCCATGAAGGCATACTGGACATTTCTTTCTTGGTTCTCAGCGGCTGGCCTTTTCGATCTGCTGTCTTCAGGCATCATCGGTGCCATGGGCAGCACTATCATCCTACGAACTCGATGCGGATCTTGATTTCTTTCACGACAAATTCTCCTGGACAATTCCTACCCGGTTTCTTACCAAAGTCACGCCCTTCACAGTCTCTAGTCTCTTATCATGGTGCCAGCATGTCTGCGCCGAGGATATTTCGGATATCTTTCCTATTTCTCCTATTTGATGGGACGGCAAATCTACCACGGCGGACAAAACTGGGCTCTTTCCGCTACTTGAATCTACTTCCCTTTGACGACCGCTACGAAACGCGCGATTTCGTGGACCTAAAAGTGTTGATAGCATACTTACTTTACTAGCATTATTTAGTCGAATTCAACGACCGTTCAAATTCTTCTTTCCTCTTTGTAGCATTGGAAGGCCATACATCGTCATCTCCTCTTTTTGAACGAGTTCGTTGAGAGCGCTCGGTACCTTTTCATAAAATTCCATGATACCCATGCACGTCTCTCCTGTTTCATCGCTCAATGCTGCTTCTACATCTGTTCCCATACATTCTCGTACCATAATCAGTTGTGGCCCCTTTTATGTCCAACGGCTGTACGCAATTTCTCATAGTTGATTGATAATACAATAATCTACAGGCCTGAAATTCCATACACAGCGGGAAAAGTCATCGATATATGAACGCCTTTGCGTTTCTGGAACAAACTCCAACCTCCAACGCCAGTGCCCTCAAGCCTTGCAAATTGTAGCAGTAATTCATAATCATTTGCAACCGGCACCCTCTCCACTCCGAGCTCCGGGCCTACCTCATCAGAACCTCGTTTCGTATTTCCAAGCTTTTTGGGGAATCATTAGGTCTACATCTCCTCCACAGCGCAGTTGGGATGCAGCACGTAGACAACCTTATCCGCGTCCCTGGAGCTACCCTCAGCGCCCTCGTCGCCATCAACGAGGCCTTCTCCTCGTATTTGCATGAAGATGTTGTCCTATTACCCTCGTTAGCCTTGATCTTCATGTTCAATTTAGCTAGAATGGGGATTTACCTTGACCATCCTCCTCAACACCTTCTCTACTAAACTTCTCTCATCGTTCATCTCCTGCTCCGTGTTTATCTCCTCCTCCTTCTGCTCCAGATACCAGACCACCAGATCCTCATGCTCCACTCCCTCGCCAGTGGCTTGCTCGTCGTCATTGACCCTCCTGACCAGCAGATTCAAGATCGCCATATAATTATCGTACGTTATCTTCGTCTTCCGCGAAGCCGGAGCCGGGGTCCCGTCGGCATCAGGCTGCGCATCACCGTCCGCCATTGGTGAGTCACCGTCCCGGTCTTCATTCCCATCACCGTTGGCGGGCTCTACATCCTCCTCGTCCTCAACCTCCACATCATCCTTCTCAACGCTGATGATCGATTGCCGAAGCAGGTTGAAAGCCTCCCGCACAAACTGCGGCGTCACATCATCCACACAGTTCGCCTTCGCAATCGCCTCGCTTAGCCGAATCAGACTCTCCAGCTGCCGGACCGTGATGCGATAGCTGTTCCGTCCAATCCCACCCTGAGCGTCGTCGGCGCGGAGCTCCTTGTATTTCTCGACCAGCAGCTCCCGTGACTCGGGGGTGAATTCCGGCTTGAAAGTGCGTGCGAAGCGGATGTAGCGCTGGAGTTGCTCGGTCGTGAACTCGGGCTGCACGGCGTCGTCACGCAAGCGGTGGATGTTGACGATGTGCTCTGCGAGATGGCGGTCTACGCTCTCGTTGCACTCGTCCAGGATGACGAAGAAGAGGTCGAAGCGAGACATGATTGGGGCGGACATGTTGATGTTGGCTCGGAGTGTCGTTTTGCGATTGTATCTTCCCCCGACCGGGTTCGCGGCCGCGAGGATGGATGTTCGCGCGTTGAGGGTGGCTTGGATGCCGGCTTTGGCGATGGAGATGGTTTGCTGTTCCATGGCTTCGTGGATGGCGACCTGGTCTGCGATGTCCATCTTGTCGAACTCGTCGATGGCGCAGATGCCGTTGTCTGCGAGCATGAGCGCGCCGGCTTCGATGGTGTGCTCACCGGTTTCCTCGTCCCTGACGACCGCGGCTGTCAGACCTGCTGCCGAAGAGGCTTTGCCTGATGTGTAGACTGCTCGGGGGAGGAAGGAGCAGATGTATTTCAGGAATTGTGATTTTGATGTGCTGGGGTCGCCGACGATGCAGATGTTGAGGTCGCCGCGGAGTTGCATACCTTCCGGGGTGGTTTTGTGCACACCGCCCATGAGCTGGAGTAGGAGTCCTTTCTTGACCATCTCATGCCCGTAGACCATGGGGGCGAGCGAGTTAACGAGGCGGGAGTAGATGTGGTCGCTGTGTACCATCTGCTTGAGATCTTCGATCTCAGCAGCTGTGAGGGATTGGAGGTAGGCATCTTGGGCATGATCGCCTGTGTCATTGGGGTCGATTGTTGCAGTCTGGTTGAGTGAAGCGAGAATGTTGGTCGCTTGGCCGGAGAGGTAGTTGGCAGCTTGGCCAGGAGTCGAGGTATCCGGCGTAACCATACAGGATAGGAAAGCCATCCGATATGTAAGATCACGGACACCAAGTGCCTTGAGACCTGTAACCCCTGATCCTCCGGCGTCGCCGCCTCGAGGAGCATTACGGTTGTCCCGAGTAGCCTCAGGGCGGACACCCGGGACTCCAAGCTGGCTAACATCTGGAACTACAATGAGTGTTCCTGTGAAGACACATTTTTCGCCGGCTTTTGCCCGATCGACTATTTCTCCTCGAAGGATAACATCCATTGTTCGTGGCATACTTCCAGTAGGTATCTCCGAGCTGTTCTCTTGAATCCGAACCTTTTGCCAGTCCACAAAGGTACTCTGCCGTATATCTAGTCTCCATCCTTGTCTATTTCCACATACTAAATTGGGACATTGGGTAGGTTCCGTGTAGCGAAAGGTCTGCTCGACGTTGTTGATGACCGTCCTGCAGCCCTCGCAAATGAAGGTAGCTAGATATAGTTCAGGGCGAACTTCCGATGTCCGAGTCACTGTTCCTGAGATTGAGAGCAATTTTCCAACTGAGGCAGTCCGCAATTGCCGTACTCGTGAGATCAAAGGAAGGTTGTAGAATGCAAGCGTGAAAAGCTTATCTGTCTGTTGGTTTGTAGTTTTGCCGCCCATCGTTTCCGACGAAGTTGGTCCGGTGCCAGCAACGGATCCATTGGTCTGAGACGATGCGCTTGAGGGCTGTCTGTGCTCTTTGAAATATCGAGGCTCATATCTCGAGATAAGGTTGTGGAGAGCCCGGGTGAGGAAAGGCAGGTACCGGTAATAGTCGTCTGCTATTGCATTGGCTAACGTGTGATCTCGTAACGACAGAAGATGTTGGAAATCGACGTAGAGGGTAGAAAGGCTGTATATTCGAAGACCGTGTATTTGCGCAATGTAATATTTATCGCTTGCCAGGGCACTTGACGGAGGGGCCCCAGAAGATATAACGTCGTCAACAAATCTACACCTGTCAGTATCATCGGATATCTTCATGCCGAAGGACGCGACGCACTGTTCCAAGAACTTCTCAAACTCCTCGGCGACCTTCTCGCCAACTTTGTCCACCACCTTCGGCACAGCTCTTGCCATTGGGTCTTGAGGTCTGTTTCTGTCCGTACCTCGAACGCCCACTACCTCGTCATCTGGAAACCCCTCGGTGTCGCTAAGCGCTCCATTGCTCTCCGAGGGTGGTCCATTGGGGCGGGGAGAGGAACGCTGCACACTTCTGCGATTGGCATTTTTCTGTGCCGCATTTTTGCGAGCGTTGTCCGTGTCAGGATTGTCGGAGCTGAGCATTGCGCCCAGGGTTGAAGACATATCGACTATAAGCAGAGTCTCTGAGGAAAATTCTCCCCAACAAACCCTTCAAGCGAGCGGAATATGAGTTGTAGAGCTGGAAACGCGTCAACTCGCGCGCGATGTAAAGTGCTTGCATTAGCGTTACGCGCTAGGTTGGTACGTCTTGGCACTGGGACATCCATCCATGATCCACAACCGTCATCTCGTTGACGCGTCTCACCTACTCGGCACTTTCCATCTGCAACAGACCAGATTCAATACGCAGTATACTCCAAGACGGTGTAATGATTCCTGTCTGGGTCCAGTGACTGTTCGGTGCCACTGCACTGGCACCGTACCACCTCCCTGTGATGAAAGGTAGATCTTCAACCCTCAAAGCTTGACAGTATCAATGCACAACCACTCAGATCGAGTCCCATGATGTTCTCAAGCGAGTGTCCGAAAGAAGTATGCTTCCAGCCTTGACACTTTTACGGCCAGGTGCACTTGAGCACGCCCCTTCTCGGAGTATGTCCTACGTTGCACTGTAGGCATTTGCTAAAACTTGGAGGGATACCTTCTCCATCATCCTCCTTATGCACCTGTCCGATCAAAAATAGTAGCTGGGGTGAGACGATCAATTGCATACGAAGATGGAAACGAGCATCATCTTGTTCATGTCTCCAGTGGCCATCTAGTCGAGGTTCTGTGTTTTTTGGCTGACGGAGACACCATGCGTTCTAAGGCAGTAGACCGCAGCGCGGGCTTCCCTTCCTCCAGTTGTTTCTGTAGACGATACCATCTACTTTGAGAAAGGGAGTCACTTTCCAATTTTGAAAAGCCCACTTTCCTCCAATGGGATAAGTACTTCTTTTCCATGATGTGTTAAACGTGTAAATCTTAAGTAGAAGATTCCGAGTGCCTAGATCGATGACGAGGGCTTATCAACCGATCCGACTGTTTTTAAAGTCCTTTCATCCCCAAGTCTTTCCTCGACATCCTTTACTCACCCCCACTCACACTCGTTGAATCCTTCTTCCACCGCCTTGCACCTTAGAGCTGCACTTCAGCTAAGATTATAGTCATCTTTCTGCATGCTCTGAGCTCTCCATCATGATGGGTTCCCCGGCAGCAGTGTTGATTGCTTTGGCTTTGCTTACTCAATCGTCCATCGGAATACACCTCAACAGCCGTGACATTGACGCCCCAGTCCAGGAGTCATACGACTACATTGTTGTTGGGTGTGGTATCAGTGGGCTTGTAGTCACTAACCGTCTTTCGGAAGACCCTGGAGTAACTGTCCTCTGCATCGAAGCTGGCATCGCGTAAGTCTCCCATCCACTTCGAGTTTTCCCTCGTTGACTCGTCAGCGATCACTATGAACCTGTCATTCAGTATCCAGTGTATGTAGGCGCTGACATTGGAGGTGACTACGACTGGCGCTTATCCACGGTTCCTCAAACACAGCTCGATGGAAAGCCACGCCCCTTGCCGCAAGGGAAAGTGCTTGGGGGTGGCAGTATCCTGAATGCTATGTGCTGGAACCGTGGAGGAGCCGATGATTATGATGCATGGGAAGCCTTAGGCAACCCAGGATGGGGCTGGGATGGGATGTTGCCATATTTCATCAAGGTAGTGAATGTTTGATACAGCCAAATTTTGAACGTCTCTAACAGCGATTGCAGAGCGAGACTTACACACCTGTCTATTCTGAAGATGTGGCTCAGGAATACTCCATTCACTACAATCCTGCAGTCCATGGCACATCTGGTCCAGTCCAAGTCAGCTACCCGAAGTACTTTTACCCCCAATCTGGTAAGCTCAGTCCACGCAAAGCCCACGGCTCTCCACGGCTCTCCAGCTGATCACTGTACAGTCAATCTTTTCGAAGGATTGAACGCTTTGGGTATCCCAACTCAATTCGATCCCAATGATGGGACTTCTGCTGGCCCGGCTCTCGTGCCTACAGATCTCGATCCAAACAACCAGACACGTTCAGATGCACGTCGAGCCTACTTTGACCCTATTGTCCATAGGCAGAATTTTCATGTGATCACAGGCCAGCATGTGACCCGGATCCTGGTTGAAGGTGTTGGAGCTAGTGTTGAGGTAACCAACCCGACTGATGGTGGCAACGAGGATGGAGAGGGAAATGTAGATGGCAATCCCGATGGCTTTGGATTCGGGCCAGGGGCCGATGCACCTCCAGAGACTCCTCCGGCAGGTGGACAAACCAGTAATCGCTTCAACCGTCGTCAAGACCCTAGCCACGTAACCCTTGGTGTTTCTGGAGTTGAGGTATGTCACAGTAACCGACTCACTCCATCTCGCTAATCGAAAAAGTTTGCACCCAACGCTTCGGCTCCACGCCGGACAGTATATGCCACACGAGAAGTCATCGTCGCGGCTGGATCGTTGCATTCTGCTCAATTACTTCAATTATCTGGCATCGGGCCTTCGTCATTGTTGACCGAACATAATATCCCCATAGCGCTTGATTTGCCTGGCGTCGGCAATAACCTCCAAGATCACTGTCTGGTTGGGACCTTCTATCCTTGTAAGCACACCACGACCAATTGGTCTTTGACTAAAGCTAACCTAAGTCTTAGACAACAATAACAGCTACCCTTCTCCCACAGCACTCACAACGAATGCTACTTTCAATGCTGCTGCGGGAGTACAGTATACCACCGATAAGATTGGTAAGAATTCGAAGTTTTCTCACTAGCTGAAATTAATTGACGCCTTAGGTCCTTGGACTGCCGGATCACCCAATGCTCTGGCTTTTAATCCGTTACCGCTGATCACAAATGCTTCTGGCCTAATACTCGTCAACGCAACCTTCCAAGACCCTACAGCCTACCTCAGAGCTGGGCTTGACCCAACACTTGTTGCAGGTTTCTCACTCCAGAAGAGGTCTCTCGTTGAGAGATTGGGACGGAATAATGTAGCGGCCTATGAAATCATCAACAATAACGCTGGAAGTCTAACAGTGGCGGTCATGCATCCATTCTCTCGAGGCGCAGTCTATATCAATTCTGCCGACCCCTTCGAGCCTCCTCAAATAGACCCTCGCTGGTTGTCGAATCCCGTGGACAGACAAATTCTTGTTGAAGCCATAAGATTCAATCGGCAGATACTGGCAACTCCGTCAATGCGCCTCTTGCAGGCTGCACAATTTGTCCCACCTCCAGACGCAGACGAGGATGCAATTAACCAAGTCATCAACGACGGGATACGTACTGAGTTCCATCCTAGCGGCACATGTGCGATGCTTCCTCTTGAGCAAGGCGGTGTAGTTGATCCACACTTGCGGGTTTGGGGCACGACAAACCTCAGAGTGGTAGATGCTGGTATTTTTCCGATGGTACCGGCTGCCCACTTGCAAGCTGTTGTGTATGGTGTGGCAGAGAAGGCGAGTATCGGCAGAGTGGCCTTCCGATTAAGCTGACATCCTGCTAGGCCGCAGATATCATCAAAGCTGACAACGTAAATGTCCGTCCTAGCGCCAGGCCAACATCGTCGCCAGCTGCCGCTTCCGCATCCACAGTACAACTGGCTAATACTTCTACGGTTACCTCAACAAGCAACGTTATTAGTACTTCAAGTACTTCCACACAGCCTAATCATTCTAGTGCCGTGTCATTGTCCCTTAACTCTGTCCCTGAATCGACTCTTCCGGAAGCCCCAACGTATCCACTAACGACTGCCAGCCTGGCTAGCTCAACAGCATCTAAGACTGGAGAATCCCCGGCATCATCGGCCTCCCCAATAGGATCCTCTGGATCCTCAAGAAGCACTCTATCCGCTATACTTTCAACTCTGGACGTTACAGGCGTCCTCCAGTCAAAATCCGAAGCTGTCGCTACCACGACGCCCCCGCCAACATTAAGCCTCCTGAGCCCGCCTGAATTGACTTCTTCGGTCTCTGCTGCGTTGACATCTGGTGGAGTCCCCGCTTCGGTCGCGTCGTCTTTGGTTTCGGTCATAGTCGGTTCCCATCCAGCGTCGACGTCGATTGCGCCGTCGGCTTCAGCATCGGCGATCTTAAGTCAGCAAGCCGAGCAAGCCGCCATCGACGCTTTCATACAATGGCTATTAAGCTTCTTTCCCAGACGTCATTCGCGGACTTCGTAGCGTCAGATCTGGGTAGGCAGACGTCGGTATGATGCCTACTAATCTCTTACGATGTAGCCAGCGCTGTTTTGCTTCTCTACGGTAGGAATTTGCTTGGGTCGCTAGTGGAGTATATAGACGGGTTATTCGTCATGTTATGGCAGCGTAATGAATTCTAATATCAAGCACTCAGTCGTTCATCCAAAGAAGAGCCTATGTAGCCCTCTTCCTCAATTCGTATATCAAATCTTGATGTCTGGCGTTCCTGAAAAGTAGACAAGGTGGTAGATTGATTTTCTCGGCTTTTCGAGGAGCGCGCAAAGTGTTCATTGATTGATTGATTGTTTCATTAAGCACTCGGAACCGGCCTTAAGGGCCCGTTATGCGGCTATATGACTATGATAGTGGCTGCTTTTCTGTAATACAATGATTCATGCTATCCATACTATTAGAGGATTTTCTTTTAAGCACCATCACCTTCAGTACTCTCCTCAATCGAGCTCTTTTCACGACATTCGATTCAGTGCTTATAATTCTTTTTTTTTTCTCGTATGTCGTGAACGTCCCGTGTATTTCGTACGAAAATTTGATTCATCGTGCATCTTTGTACTCGTAATATCGAAGCTTTCATCTCTTGCATTTGTCAAGCTGAAACAAGCGTCGCGGAAAAACTCTGTATGTTGTATAAAGAGAGAAAAATCGTGACGAAAAATGGCGAATCGAGACGAATGTTTGACGAATGTAGCAGTATCGATGTCAAAAATCGTCTGTAAATGATGATGATCGTTAATCGTGATTTTGTCTGTTGATATATCTGTTGTTTGATCTGTTCATCGATCAATCGACGATGTGAGATTCGAACTCCACGAGCTGGAACGCGTATCGTTGTTGTGCTCGAATTTCGTACACGTGTCCTTGTCACCACGAGAGCACTGCTATCTGCTTCTCTTTCGTCGATTTGAGACCTCTCGGCTCTGCTACAACAAGGTAACAGGTTCGTAGCCAGCACCCCGTACAGGTGGATCTCACCGCCATAAAAGGCGGCCGCTGGCCCGCAAAGTGTTCATGGTTTCTTGACGGTTATCTACTTGCCAATGACGAAACCAGACTTAACCCCAAAAAACCCAACCGTGACTACATGTATCATACTCTTCCCATGTAGAGTACTTTACATCTAGACCTATACCAGCATTCCGTGATCAATCGGCTATACCGGGCATACTCTGATCTATCAATGGCATCGCCAAGAAAGCTGAGCACTGCAATCTCGTTATTGTCGTCAGCCCTAAGACGACGACAACTGCACTTAGCGCCACCCTTTCTGCTCGATGACTGTAGGTAACAAAACTTTCTGTGTATTGACTTGTTTATCTCTTATCTTGGTCTCACAGTAAATTGTCGCCTTCTGAACCCGTTTCCCTTGAAGGGGGCATTCCAAATTCAATAAGCGAAACACTGATACAGGTCTTGGGTACCAGATACCCCAAGATACCAGCACTTGTCTTCTATCGATGCCTCCAAAAAGCGTTCAGCTGCGTACGCACACCTGAAGAATTGCAATCTTTGCCCACGGTTTTGCGGGGTCAACCGGTACGAGAAGACCGGCGTTTGTTTGATTGGAGCAGAGACCGCAAAAGTCAGTGTGATTGCACCTCATTTCGGCGAAGGTACGATTCTGGGATAGTCTAGTTGATTATCACTGTAGTGAATTGTGTACTTATTGGGTTACAGAGCCATGCATACAAGGACACAATGGCTCAGGCTCTGTCTTCTTCTCCGGCTGCAATTTACGATGTGTCTTTTGCCAGAACCACACGATTGCTCACCAGCGGAACGGGTTCGATGTCACGCCTAAAGAACTTGCGGAGTGGTATATCAAGTTGCAGGATGTGGGCAATGTGCACAAGTGGGTTTCTTCACTCAGTACGGACGATGGTCCTACCGTCTCTTCTTCCCTGGTGACGGTCTCAAAATAATCGGAATTCAATAAATTGCTAATCTTGAGGTTTTCCTAGTATCAACTTGATAACGCCGGAGCATGTTGTCCCCCAAGTCGTGCTATCGATTCTCCACGCTCGTGAGCTAGGCCTGCGGTTGCCTATCGTCTACAATACCTCGGCTTTCGACTCTTTAGACTCGTTAGACCTTCTTGATGGATTAGTTGATATCTATCTTCCAGATTTCAAGGTCTGGGATAACGCAACGTCGAAGCGTCTGTTGAAGGCAGACGATTATGCGGCTACGGCAAGAGATAGCATCAAGAAGATGCACGAGCAAGTCGGTGACTTGTGCTTCACGTCTGATGGTATTGCGAAAAAAGGCCTACTCGTCCGTCACTTGGTAATGCCAGGTAAGGAAAGTGAAGGTCAGCAAATCATGCACTGGATGGGATCGAACCTGTCTCGGGACACGTTTGTTAATATTATGGAACAATATCATCCTGACGCTCATGTGGGCAAATCTCGAAGGGCTTCACGGAGTTGCGAAGGCTCTCCATTGATCGTGGTTGAGCCTGGCGGTGAGAGGTCCGTAGAATCGAGGCCTGAGTCCAGGCGGTACGAGGACATCAACCGGTCCATTACAGCAACTGAGATCTCGAGTATTCGAAAAGCAGCCGAGCACGCTGGGCTTTGGAGGTTTGTTGAACATGCACGACACGAGGGATTCAACCTTTGAGGTGCACCTCATGCTACGGCGGACGATGGAGTCCGAGGCATTCTTATACCTCTCAAATATTCGCTGGATACAAGAGCCCTGCGGCGAAAGAGCAATCGCCTTGAGAGTCCGATGGCTGGGAGGAGTGCAAAACCAGGTCATGTGGCGAAAGCTTGAAGAAGGTTCTATCGAAGGCTAGAGCCCGTCACACCAACCATAAAATAGCTATTCAAGCGCGACGGCTTTCAAGCCAGTCAAATATTCCGACTTCGGGATACAAGACAGATGGAGTGGGCGTCTCTGCGTCAATGCTTAGAGGGCGATGCGAGGGATCAAGAATATCACGTTGAAAAGGCTACGGTATCGTTCGGCACTCGGGATGAGACCGAGGTTCAATGCAAGATCTCGCAATCGTCGATGTCGCTTTCCGCGCATAGCAATCTACAAGTGCGCGGAAGCTGTGCGTCTGTGCGGTGGTTGGCCACGCAGGTATTGCTCGGTGAGGGGGAGCAAGAATATGATTGAACGCAGCGAGCAATCGGCGCAATTGATATGGAAACCGATGTGTCATGATTAATGGCTTCAGCTGAGCAAGATGGCTTCACTCTTGCATGGGCGCTCGTTGGCTATTTGTGCAGGCTTTAGCGTAGCCCACGTCACCCTCCACCACAGGATCTGCTGCTGGCGTGCAGGCTCGCATGCAATAATATACGAGCCCCTCCTCTAACGTTCACTTGCATCAACCGTTTCCTTGTGTATTCCGAAGCGCACCGCTCTTTTGCCGTCATCAACCCAACTATCTCTGCTCTAAGCGAGGTTACCAAACGCCTATGTGCAGTCGCAATTCCTACTCGCCTGGAGTTGGGACAGAATTAATAATCATGTCTGGAAGCACAACAACCCGAATGGAAGGCTCTCCCGTTACGGCCGTAAGCTGCCATGGGCGCTGGTCGAATATTTTGTGGTTTATATACCCATGGAGCACAGCATCATGATCGTTGGCATGGCACAGCAGCGAGCGGCTAGGTATCTCCTCCGCTACGGCCCGGTGGGGACATTGCAGGATTCTGCGGCTTCCACCGCCGCTCTGGCTAATCATCAGCTAGAAGAAAGACAAAGTTCAAGTGTCTTGCGAGCAAGGCTCAAAGGATCCGAACGATGAAGCGCATGGAAGGATGTCGCTTGTTCGGGTGCAAAAAGGGTGGGCATCGAGTGTCCTGCTAGAGGGGAGATGGAGGTATGAGATGGGAAGGCTCACATTATTTTCCTCGGAAAATGACATCAGTGGCCTGCCTCTAACGTGCATGATGCGTCCAAAATCAGGCTATTGTGCATGAGCCCCTTGTGAAAGCTCAGCTCCTGTTTGGTAGATGGCCATGCAACGGCAACTTCGGAGCAACCTCTTCGCCCTTTTCGACACACCACCATCTGATGGCCGCAAGGTGGAAGCTGGGGAAAAGGAAGAAGGGCGAGAGGGGGAAAGGGGATGAGATGTCGACGTCTGAGATAGCCTGGACGATCGCATTCAATCGTGGTGGTAGTCTCCAGTAGTCTCACCTCGGGCACCTCGGGCACGTGGCAGCGGTATGATCAGCGACACCGGTTCAATGGGGCTTGGGTGTTCTAGATTGGGATCAGCAAGAGACGTCCAGTCTTCATATCACTTTCATATCTGTAGACGAGATGCATCAGCGAATAAACTGTCGAAGGAACTCACTCCGCTCTAAACCGTTTTGATACCGGACCGATGGTACCCTGATGCCCATCCCACTCCCCAGACGTACTACAGTCTACATTGTTGACTTCTCTTACCTCGATTCTCATCCAACTCAACCACAAGCCTCAAGCTGTAACAAACAGAGCCGTGTGTCGTTATTCCATTCAACTCGTTCCTTCCACGGACGTCGCACCAACTCTCCTTGCCTGTACAGGGACGAACTCCACCTTCCCTGCTCCTCGGGAACCCCCACGCCTCTCGTCTTTGCTCTGCCCGTCTACTCCACACAACACCATCAGTCTTTTGTGTCTACCCTTCCGTCTTGTTGACGACCGAAACGCGACATTCATCATGATCTCACGATATTTATGACTTCAACGGCCCAACGACAATATCTCCCACTCTTGGACTCTGTCACTTCCTCGGCTGTCCTCAACTTTTGCCTACCCATCGATGCTCTGATGGACGCTCTGGAATCCTTCACCCATTTGACCGAGAATCTGCCTCTGTGGCTGACCAAACTCGAGGCCCTCTCCGCGCAGGTCGCTGAGCAGCATGCGAAATTCTCAAAATTGACCGCGGCCACAGAGGTCAAGTTGGACCGGCAAAAGACGGGCTCAACGGAATCACTAAGAACCAAGAAAGAGCATCCAGTCAGAACAGAGGACGAAGCCAGTAGAGCTGCCGAAGCACCACCCACTTCAGATCCATCTCCCTCCGCTATACAAAATACAGCCAACGACGTCCTCGCCATCAAAGAAGCCCGGCGGAAACGCAAGCCTGGGTCAGCTCTCTCAGCGGATTCGGGCCCTCAGAAATACAGAAGTAGATCTATGGTCATTGTTTATTACAACTCCGACATCCAAGATGCCTTCGGGCTTCTCGTCCGAAACATCGCCGGTGCTCGCAACAACCTTCGGAAAGGTAAAACCGCGGCCGAGTTCAAGAAGCGAATGACATCTCTTGACATGGGCACTCCTCTGTTCTCCGCTGGCGGTGACCACGTTCTTGAGTACAAAATAGGCCGGCCACTGACGAAAACGTCTGCAGACACCGACAATACTTGCTCCATCTTTGACGCCATCGACAAAGAGCTCGAGAACGCTCAAGCTCTGTGTGAAAGGGCCGCACACCAAATGCTACGCGAGGGAGATTGTAAAGAAGAGTTATTGGGGACCAAAAACGATTTTCATAACAGTCTCAAGATGGCAGAGAAGGAGGTGGAACGACTTCGAGCAGAAGAGCAAAAAGAGGCTGTTGAAGAGCCACCAATGGAAGAGCCTGTACCTATACGAATTGATGTTGAGGAGAAAGTTACACCACCGAGTGTAAAGCCGGTTGAGATTGCCGGGATAGAGGCCATTGAGGTTGACGATGGCTCAGAAGCAGAGTCCATTCATGTTGACCTAAGTGCCCTCCGGAGGACGATGAGGAGAGTATGATATATGACCGTTCCCTTGTCTCGTGTACCTTTGATGACTAGCACGGCGTCTGTGATAAGGGCATGTATCTCGGATATTGCAATGTTCAAAATTTGCATAGGGTCGAAACAATGATTGCTGAGTTGCGTTATAGCAGCAGCAGTTCTTTCTCTCTTCATCCCGCAGCGAAGCTTCTTGTGTTCCTCTGCTCCTGTACCTATTTGATGCTGATTGCATTCAGTGCGAGAAGGCACGACCACCGTGTCCCTTCGATGTCCGATCAACTCCTGATTCAAGCTCTCAAGCCGACCTTGGAGTCATGCTACGTCTCATGTTCAGAGCTTCTGCGAATATTTGATATTACGCGGAGTAGCGGTTCACTACCCTACTCTCTGTGGAGGTCTGCCCCGCGTAGCGTGTCAAGCATGCCGAAGACGACAGACCGTCTTCTCTCTTTACTTGTAGCCATCTGATCAAAGCATCAAAGAGTGATTCTCGTGATTCTCAAATGAACTCGCATAAGACCCGTCGGCCCATGTCGGCCTCCGGTAAACGCCGTCATCTCGCTTATCATTTACCTTCCTTCTTTTCACTCCTCCCTTCAAGGCAACCTATTGACTATAGCATTTTGCTCGCTGCAGACTCTGATATCAGAAATCCGACTCTGCCGTCTGGTGTCTGCTCTCCAAAGCCAATTGGGTGTCTTCAGCACTCAGTCATTGAGAACCCATCAACATAAGCCGGTCCTCAAAAGTCAGAAAAGAGAGTCTCGACTGAACGAACTGCAATGTTCTTGGCTATGGAAGGAAACTTAGCCACACGAAAGACGGCCAGCAAATCGCTTTTGACGACTGACGTTCCTCCTAAGCGAAAGCATGCCGGCACTCACTCACTCTTGAGCAGTGATAATGAAGACCAAGCGAGCCCCCGGCTAGACGTCCAAGGTTGCCGAAAGCGTTAAATGCAGAGACTAGACTCGAGACGCCCTCAAAGTCGATCTCAGATGCACCCACTACAAAAGCACGTACCAGTACACGCGAACGGGTCAAGGTCAACTATGACATGCGCTATCATCCGGCAGGTGAGTGCTTTGAAGCTAGCTCTTCGCTTCCATGAATCACCTCTGGATTCAATGCCCGACGAACTCAAGTATTTGTACCAGCTGTCAAGTTAATCGGACGCTAAGCTAATATAAATATTCAATCGATTCTACAGATAAAGTTCTACGACCTAATAGTCTGCATACCAAGCTAGCAGTGGAGCTTGAAGTCAACCATAACCATCATGAGTATATGACCAGCTGTAGCGACGAAGAACAAGATGAGGGAGGTGGTGACGATTCCACCGAGGAAGTCATGAACCCCAGACCTGTAAAGCGTGTGATTTCGCAGGCATCACCTCAATCTACACGATCCGGTAGGAGCATAAAGCCTGCAAACTACAACATGAAGTATCATCCTATGGACGCGGTGCTCAAGTCCGGATCCAAGCTGAAACAGGCTGCACATAATCGGGACCCTAACTCTGCCCTGGAGGTGGGAAAGACGAGTAAGGACAAGGACTCAAGACGAGGTGAGCGAGTCCAAAATGTATGCGACTACTCAAGCTTATTTGACTCTATGGGCTTGTCGCCGCCTCCGAAAAAGTCAAAGAAAAGCATCTCGTCAAATTCAGATATCATACAACCTAGCGTGCAAAGAGCAGGCAACAAGCCGTTTGCGGAGCCAGTCGCGACAAACGTTGCAGACTTGAGTAAAATCGATCATCGACTGTTCTTTTTGGGCCAAAGCTCGCATGCGTCTTGGCCTCATGTGGTAACAAGACTGATCAAGGAACAATTAATCACCGGCAAAGAGCTGACGGATTATGGCGGTATTCCATCCCTGAAAGGACGTTTTGCCGAGATCACCACCAAGGTTGAAGGACAACTGAACGTCGAACATGATGCTAGTGATATACCCGACGCGCAGAGCGAGTCAGACGATGATCGCGACTATGTTGAGAACAAGCATCTTAAAGATCTTGATGTCGTTAAGGATGCAGCTCTGAGCGAGGGAAGCACCAGCTTTGAGGACACGAGCGCAACGTCTTCAAATGGACGAGCCATGTCTACGGTGCCTGAGGCGGATAGTATTTCGGGAGGTATGAGCCCATGAAAACTGCCTACATTAAAACAAGCCGGCAGAAGCTGAGACAAGTTACATTTAGCTGACTCGTTATTCAACGGAGCTTCGTCTATCATCCAGCCATTTACAGAGTTCATGAGCGAAACCGAGATATCGGACCTACTCAATGAATACCGGGAGACTTCTGTCGACCGCCGACTTGGTGCGAGTCCTGCGCCTTACGCGCATCCTCAGCAGACAGACCAAATTTCGAGTAAGAAAATCGAGTCTCCTAGACAACGAAGTTCGACGCCGTCACTTGGTCAGACTGAGCCACGCAATCCCACGAAGAAACGTGCTACTATTGCATCAGCATTTACCGTCCATGAGGATCAGCCTGGCACAAGATCTAGCGTGAAAGTAAGTAACCCTCAACGTTATCGTTGCTGTGATTTTAGTAGCTCTTCTGTATGCCTCGATGCCACAAGACCCATGATCTCTAGAAATGACACACCGATGATCCTACGTAGGAAACAGAGCTGACTCTGACACCCTCCCAGAAGCAAATGGCTCGTCTTCCAAGATCTCCAGGATCTGATGTTCCGAAGGAAAATTATGAAGAAAGCGACGAAGCTCAGTCGATGCTAACTGAAAATATCGGTAGGAGCGAGGTTGATCTAAGAAACCTAACACAACCTGTTGAGGCTCACCATCGCATGCAACACGCGATGCTAGAATTTCCTGACTCCTTTCAGGCTAGTTTTCGCCTCGACATTGGGTCTCGCCTTGCACCAAGTCCACATATCCCTATGTATGGTTCACGTGGGATTGCTGATCGGTTCGCTGCAGTATCTGTAAGTTCCTGATAGTCTTCCCCTTCTTCTCAAACCAGTCGTGTTAGCGGAGCTCACATATATACTAACAACCAACTACTCAATAGACAATCGCCGTAGAGCCCGCCGCAGGATCAACACTAATTCCCTTTCATTACCCTACCGATCCGACGAGAACATTTACGATTGATAGACCAAGACGACCTACTGCTTCCGATTTCATTTGAGGCTAGAGTATAGATAGAATGCTTCCAGAGCTCGGAACTCCTGACCATAGAGCTGGATGCTTTTCTTCCGACTACTAGAGCATGGATTGCTTTTGCATATATTTTGCATGATGTTAGGCTCAGCTATCTACATTGGGAGGTTGGCATTTCCAGCTAAGCGTAGGTGTCTCACTTTGCATTCTTTAGCATCAACCATAAACAACTAGTATGTTTCTCAAGAATCCTGAAATGTAACGACAATTCTCCAGGGGTGACGATGCAGATGATGTTAACAACTTAGTGAAATCTATTGTCGAGGACGGGTCGAGTAGCCAAATTGACTACCCAATCCCCCTTCACCACGATTCCAATCAATCAACATGGCAAGAGTCCTGTTCAATTGAGCAATACAAGTGCTCGCTCCGCTCCAGCAAGCCTTATCTCAGCAACTTCCGGTCTTCCTCCCATTCCACCATTATCCGACTTTGGAAGCATCCCCAGAGCTCGCTGGACTCTTTATCACAACAATGTCAGCCCAGCCCCAGCCCAATCAGCAAAGACAGCAACGAGCCCCAAACTTATCGCCAACAAGTCTTCGTACTAACAGAGCACTTGCCCCAAACAATGTCTCCAACTCCTCTTCCCATCCACAGGCCTCTCAAGCACCAGCCGCCGGGCCCAACCAATACACCACCCCGCACCCTCCCCTCTCCCAACCCCTCAGCACAGGCGAGATCCCCATCGCCGCAACCCCCTTCGCAGCGCCCTACCTCCCCCGGCTCTTCTCCCAATTCACAAACCTCGCCCCCTCCCTCCCCTTCCCGCTTCCCCTGGACCGCCACTTCGAGCACCTCGCCTGCAGCTACACCTCGCACGCGCACGCGCCGGCGCCAACGATGGAGCAGCTGAAACAGCACGCCCAGGCACTCTGCCTGCTCATCACCACCCTCAGCGCCTGCACCGACTCCATCGAGTCCCAAAACCGCCCGGGCCATCCCAGCGAAGTCCTCAATTTCCTCCCGCGTCTCCTCGAGCCCTACCACTCTGCTTCAATGGAAGAGACACAGCCGCTCGAGAGTCTGAGGAATACCCTCGCTGTGGATGAGCTTTGGCCGTCGGGACCGGAGTCCAGGCTTTGGGATGTCCGGCGCTGCCGGAGCTTGTGGAGAGGGAGGGATTGCCGCGGTTTATGTGGCATGCGAATCAGATACTGGAGATTATTGATGGGGTTTTGGAGGGGGAGGGGGGGTTGTTGGGGGCTTTGCCTGTGGGTGGGGGGATGGGCGAGGAGGGGGATGGGGATGGGGAGAGGAGTGAGGAGGATGGGGAGAAAAGGGAGGAGGAGAGGAAGTTGGCAGAGGAGAGTTTGTTTGGGCAGTGGTTGGTGTATACCCAGAATCTGGTACTGCGGGTCGCGGAGCTGGAAAGGGAAGTCGTGGTTTTGAGGGAGCTGTGCGCGGGGGCGATGGTGCTGCCTAGGGTGGCGCGCCTCGATAACAGTGGAAGTGGAAACGGAGATAGTGAAAGTGGGAATAGTAATGGGACCAAGGAGACGGAGACCGAAGAACAAGAGCACACCACCGAAAAAGAAAGATATATCCTCGCAGGCCTCACCCCCACCCTCTGGACCAATCTCCAAACCGCGCTCTCAGCCTCCGAACAGCTGTCCATCGTCCGCGAACAGCGCGCCTATCGCCGTGGCTTCACGGCGCAGGGACTCCGCGAGTCCCTCCCTCCTCCTGACTCCGAAACCGGATCAATCCCCCACCGCGCCTCCTCCTCCACGCGCGCCAGCCAACCCAACCCTGACCTGGAGCCCCGAGACGACAGCTGGGTGCCAGACAATGTAGTCGCGTGGATAGAGTGCAGCAGCCGAATCTTCAGGTGTCAGGGCGATGAGGAGAGGCTGTTTGTGATGCCTGCTTGGGATGTAAGGCCGGGGGCTGAGATGGTGAGGAAGGTCGAGGAGGGGCCGCTTGTGGTTTGTGTTCCTGTGAGGAAGAGTGGTGAATTTGGTCGTGGTGGTGGTGGGAGGGGGATGGAGGGGGCGATGGAGGTCAGGGTGGTGGGGGTGATGGCGGTCAGGGGGCAGGGGAGTCAGGGGGTGGAGGGGGAGAAGCAGGGGCAGGGGCAGGGGAGGAGGAGGAGGAGGAGGAGGAGGAGGAGGAGGAGGGAAAGCGACTGATCCATACGGGAAGCCGATTGCGAGAGTGGGTGAGGGCGGGTTCCGACCCACGAGGGGTGGAGCGAAGACCAGACCTGGTGCTGGGAGGGGTGCTGGCAAGACTAGAGGCGGTGGTGCACCCGCTGCGGCTGAGGATTTGAGCGAGTATTATAAGAGCAAGTTCGAGGAGCAAAAGAGACAGTGTGAGCTGTTGAGGGATAGTCATGAGCAGCTGCGGTTGAAGGTTGAGCAGCTTGAGCGGGCTACGTAAAGGCAGATGGCGAGGGCGATGGTGGGTTGGTGGAATTGGGGGACGAGGACGAAGAGTGCGAGAGGCTTCGTGGTATTGTTAACTGGCGAAGGTATGGATTTTGGATTGGCGTGACAATTCGAGACAGTGGTTTGAGAGCGAGTGGAGTCCGAGTATGTGTCCGCAACTGCGTTCAATGGTCCCTGTTGTTTTGCTGGTCTAGATAGTATAGTTATGCTGCTCAGAAACTATCCTTCAAGTCTGCTACCATCCGATCAGCAAATACTGATACCATTCCTTAATGGCGGAAAGCACAGCACACTGGCTGCACTGAACAATCTTGGGCCCCTGCCAACCCCTACCTCCTTGATCCGCAACCTATTTGCTGCTAAAGCGAATATGCTGATGTAAGAATTCATGAAAGATTAGTATTCGTCTCTTCGAAAACTTGCCCTTGACTTTCGTAACGATCATGTCCGACCAACACCGTCGTGATAAGCACTACCTTATTGATCTCCTTTGTCAGAACTTAATTTCGTCCAAGCTTCTTCAAACGCTCGCTCAGCGTCATTTACAGCCTTATCGGCCAGTGCCTCTTCTTTCTTCGCATTGGTCTCTTTCTGCCGTGCACTCTGAGTTTTCAACTTTGTGTTGAATAGGTTCTCAGAAACCTGCATCTCGGATTCCAGTGCTTCGGTATATGTGGTGCATGCTAGGCCGAGCAGGCGAGACCAGTCTTGCTGGTGTGCGATAATCTCTTTGGGAGTAGGGAACAAGGTAGCTGGAGCATTACCACTGCTTAACTTTTGCCACGCCTTTTCACGAGCCTTTCTAGCTTTCACTACAACTGTCTCTGAAATTTCCACTTTCTCTTCTATACTTCTCTGGTCGAGGATTGCAAGGCCCCAATCCGCCGTGCACTTCACTCGATTTCTACGCTTGGAAACTGCTGACTGCAGAGCTTCATCATACTTCGTACGTGCAAGACCTAGCACGTGGGAAGCCTCCAGCTTGGAATTGAAAGTGCTCTTCGAGGAGGGTGTTGTCGCGGTACCCTCTGGTCCCAGACCGGAGAACTTTGAACTGGAGTTACTATGCGTTGCAGGACTCGCAGAGACGGTCTCTGGAGAGGATTCCTGGGATGATGTCATTGGTGTACTACTAGATGAGCCGACAGGTTTTTTATGGGCTTCATGTACGCTGTTGCCGTTTTCCGATCCCGAGATCGATGAGTTGAGGTTACGGAGATCTTCTACAGAAGTAGAATTTAGTCCGGCTGAGCTACTTGTGCTAGGGCAGGAATATCTGAGGACAATCATACCGGGGGAGGTGAGTGGAGGAGCAGTAGTCGGCGCCGTAGTATCGTTGTCAGTGTTTACATCACTGGAGACTGAAGGAGGACAGTAATTGCTGTTGCTCTCTTTTGAAGCCTTTTTGTTCAATGATTGATTTGAGGCTTTTACACGCTCCGATGGGGAGGATGCGAAGCTGAATACGCTGGGTTGAGGATCTGTTGAAGCAAAAGAGGATGGAGCTGAAGTATGAGCTGGGGTCGACTAAGAATCGTAAGTAAGCTCATGCCATTTGATCTGTTCACTTCAGGAACGTACGTGAGGCACGGCAGTGAAATCAAAGCCGCCCTGGACCGAGCCAGATGATGATGGAGGCCGACTGAATTCTGTACTAGTCTTAGGAACCTTGGTACATGGGCCCTGGGAGGCCCCGTCCCCTTTGCGCTTTTGAGGATTCTCTTTCTTTGTATCTTCGGGCAGATCGAAAGGGGATGTTTTGTACAAAGTCAATGTCATTTCAGAATGGACTCCACACGTAGCTAGAGTAGCTCCATTTTTGAGGTCCTTTCTGTTGCCGTGGGCCAGGACTTGATGATCCAATGCTATCCTTGTTTGCTTCTCGACTGCTTCCTTTACATGTCGAATAGTGGTGCTGGATGTCACATATAGACTGATGAGTTCTTCCCGCTCGCAGCATTGCAGGTTTTTAATCTCTACTCTCCTTTATGAGTACATATTAAGACTGTTGGATCATGACTTACTGATGCGATACATCTTCACGAGCTTCTTGAGTCTGACTATACGGCGAGGGCGCAGATTGTCACAGATGGAAGTGACTGATTGACAGAACTGCGTCGATGCGATGATATGAAGAAAGAGAAAAGGTGAGAGCGCGGAGGGCGATCGTTAGGTCTGCAACTCACATCGCGGGAATTGCCGTAAAGCGCGCTCTGCAACCCTAGCTTTGTGCGATTCGTTGCCGGATGTTTTAGCCCGTTGATTAAGAAATGGAAATAAAAATCGACTCAAATGCACCTTACCTTGGCCTGAACTGGGCTCATACCTATCTCAGCAGCGTATTGACGTGAAAACACAATACCTTCAGAGACCCAGGGATACCTGTAGCTGCTCATTTCCGTGAACGGGATAATCCTAACACACATTAAATTGTAGATTATATGGGTATCACATTGCCTCAATGCCCTGACTCCTATGCTATGCAGTTACAACGATTCATTCCGATTATTTAGATTCTTCATTGTTCACCAGAGTGTTGCCAGCCTCTCCTTTGGATACGACATCATCTTGAACGACGTCTCCATCATCTACCACTGTGTCGCTTCCCTCTCTTTTCGATTCGACGTCATCTTCAACGACGTTTTCATTACTTGACATTGTGTCGCCAAACTTTCCTTTCGATTCGACATCACCTTTATCGGCGTCTGGCCTGGCAAAGATCGGTCCTGGATGCGCAATCATCAGGGCATAAGCGGCTAAAGTGATCATCCTAATTAATGAGATAAGCAATATACCTCAACAGTCGAAGCGAGTATGACTTACACTCCTTCTAAAGCTATGAACAGTCCTTGTTCATGGATCAGAGGACCCAAATACCCATCACTCAGTTCATCGATACGATAGGTGCATCTGGTCAGAATAACAACGATAGCAAATGATAGAAAGGACACAAAGACTTTAAACTTGGTGGGTAATTGGGCAGTACGACCTTGGGCCTTCCAATAATGTACGCCGTAATCAATTGCCAATCCGATAAAAACCACAAGGGTGAAGACCTGGAAGGATAGACCTGCTATGGCGATGTTTACTGCCATCTTGCTACTGCCAGAGGAGATAGAGGATAACGCCCCGCCGATGGACTGGACAACAAGCGAAATCATATCACAAGGTATAAACATCCAGTAATAGAGCTTGGGTGAGAAGCGAGCATACTGAGGGCCAAGGTAGACAATGCTAGAGAAAGGACGGTCAGAATGAACAGTTGACCTCGACAAGAGCGGGACCCACATTCTGGACAGTGTGAGGTATATTGCCGCGCTGAAGAAGGCAGGACCTAAGGTGATGGTTACTGAGCACTGTCAGTATGTATATCTCCTTCCGAATTCTGTGCGTGACTCACTAATCTGCATCAAAAACCCCTCGAAGCTGAATGGGTTCTGCCACAGAAAAATCCTTCCACCGTACCCAATGACCTCGGTTATGCAACCTAACATCATACAGGCACAGAAGACCCATGTTCTGTATCTTAGGCCGAGCACTACGTGGACGATGAGGGCAATGCCGAAGAGAACCAGGAAGAGGACGTTGACCGGGAGCGATGGTCGATATTGGTAAACGCTTGCCTGCACTGGACAAAGAGCCAACGTGCAATTCACGTGTGGGCCATAGACGACGTAGTTCTCAGGATTTGCTGCATAGGCCGACATCTCGGAATCGCAGATGGAGGAGCAGGAGGAGGGAGGAGGCTCAATGGTGTAGGGGCACCAGGGGGCTGTGACGACAAAGGCTTCGAATTGAAAGTCGAAGGCAGGAAGGCCGGAGCCCCCTCTTTATGTATGGGGTGAGCCATCGATCGTGAAGGGGACTGGAAACTTTCGGCCTCCTCCCACTGTGTCCAGAGCATCTCGAGGTTGTGATGAAGGCCATACCTTATGAGGTTAGTTGAATATGATGACACTAGTCCGATTCAATATCTCGTACTGAGTCCCGCAGGTCAGGGTCCACGATGACGATTGCACGCGTCGGGATGTTTATAAAAGAATGCTCTAAGTATCATCATTGCATATGATTGCATATTATTGCATCGAGCACTCAACGCAAACCAATCGTTTCGAGCTGCTGGCGCATCTTGATTGCTGTTTTAGATCATGTACTACTGCAAGCGAACTCGTTACCATGACTTCGGAACAGGCTGATAATGAGATTGCAAATTGCCATGCTCACAACCACCACAGTAGGAGATTGGCAGGTCGAGAAGACTCCATCTCGTCGGCATTCGGCCTTTCGCTTACTCTTTGCTCCGACTGTGCAGCCTCTGCATGTACTGAGTCGCTTTTTGTTCCGACTGCATGCAGCCTCTATGCATGTACTGATCATTGAAGTCGGATCGTGCTGTCTTCTCCACCGTCCTTAACACCACCATAACCTGCTACTCACGGTAGGTACACATGCTGTCATGTCATGGCATGACTTGTCCTTAGCTACTGAACTTGGGCCTGGCGTTGGAGACCGGAGAGTCATTTTGGCCGACACCTTACGGACTGGCTTCATGCCTGTAATAAATCATGCTCGCCTGCAGGAGTTGTTGACATGACACCCAGGTCTCCTACTCTACTTAACAGCCAATACGTAGCGACCACTGAGCTTAGGTCATACAAAATGTCTGACCGGGTGCAATCATCACCCGGACCCGAAGATGGGTGCCCCATTATATTCAGGTCTGATGGATCTCTAGAAATATCACTACAGCAACCAATCCAGCTTCCGTGCGGATATTCATAAGCTACAATTGGAAACCCTTTCGAGGCCAGCGACGTTAGATCTCCGGGAAGCAGTGGTAAGAAGTTCTGCTGTATGGTCGCCACTGTGGCATAGGAGTTATTTGCCTGGCCGAGGTTTTGTTCGCCCTTTCGATGTTGTAGTAAGCCCCTGATATGCGACCAGCGATAATGCATAGCTTAATAACATAGGCCGTCAATACTGTGTTTTTGGTGTAGTCCTATCTTCAATCCGATCGTTAAGGATCAATTCAACAGACATCATCTGGAGCATCCCAACGGATCACATCTCAAATCACATCCAGGAAGCCGTAAACTCATCTGTTGCCAGCATCACAACTCAACCTTGTCCACCGATAGTCCTTGAGTGCTATGTCTCTAAGCCCGCAATCGCACTGCTCCCTTCAAGCCAAGCCTTCAGCAGTACCACGTCTTTCAACGGTAAGCCAAGTGTATGACTATGGAATTCGCGACCCTGCCTCACTCCTTTTTCGAACGTGACTAACCGTCCGAGGACCTTGGAAAACGTCGCCCCGAAGTAGCTAATGAAGTCGAGACTAACAGTGGTGCTGATTATCTTCGCTCAAGGATGATGGGCAATTCGTGATCTGAATGGTTAGCGTCAGCGGGATATTGAAATCGTGATGGTCGAAAGGGCCCGAAAGACCGAGGAGCCATCGCAGCAAGGGCGACTGATCAGCCACTGGGGCCATATCCGACCACCTGGAGCTCTTTCATGCCTGGCATGCTCCAAATGCGCCACCCTCAGTCTGTGTTGTGTTTGAAACAACCTACGCCATGGTTCCAGGCGCAGGGTTGGAAGAACACATTGGCAGCTTGTACACGAGCGTCACCCGAGCATCATCTCCTGGGAACATTTCAACTCTCAGTCTCTTTCTCATTACTTGCTCTCCCTCTTGTTGACTACGCGAAAAGGGAAGAGATGAATACATGGAGCAGAAAGCACCGCAAATAAGAAGACCGTATAGTCCAGTTATTTGAGTCATTATCTCACTACACAGTCCAGGCGGTTCCGAGCCGGATCGAATACAACAGAGAGAATCGACCAGATCCTCATCCTCACGATACCACTCAACTCGCCGACAGGAAGAAGACTGTCAAGACTACACTGAGGACTACGTCTGACCAAGCCGTCAATCCACAGAAGACCAGTATGGAAAAGCTCGAGGGTAATCGCGGGAACAAACAAGCCTCAAAAACCGAGGCGCCCAACACTTCGGCAGCCAACTCATGACCGAAGCGCAAAGCGAGCGCTGTCAGTCCAGATTTTTGTGACCTTCTATCCAGAGCAAAGATGCGTCTTCCCAAGTCAGAGAGTGATAGAGGCCTTGAGTCACTCGCCTTGAGCAGAATTTAGCACCTGGACGATCAGCACGTAGCACAGCAGCAGAAGTGTCCGAATCGGAAAACTAGAACGTCCATACCCAACCTGTTTCTCGGAGAGGAAAGTGACTGCGAAGGGGATCGAGAAATGGAAGAGGTACCAGAATGATTTTAACACAAGTCGGCCAAAAAACTTTTCCGAGCAACGGATGGCGAAAACGGGAAACTCCGCCTCCATACAGTCTCAGCGTCGCAGACGCCGAAACCCTTAAATCGAACAACCTGAGGATTGCGCTTTCTCTTTCACTTGTCTTATAATGCGTGTTTGGCATCTGCATGTCTCAGATGGTGAAAAGGAATCCCGGCAGCGGAGGCAAGGCGCAGCTAGGCAGAAACGGATCCTTCGTGTTGGAGGATGGGGGGTTTCGCTTTCCATTGACTACTGTACCTTATCACTTTTTTTCATCTACTTGTGTAACAGCCTTTTCTCTTTCGATTTTGCTCTCATCGTCTCGCACCTTTGGGCCTACAACTCTTTCTCCCCGGCTCCACGTCCCCAAAATGAAATCGCCATTCACGTCCGCAGCCATCATTGTCTTTGCTTTCCTATGCGTAGCTAATGCCCGCCGTGGACTCGACGCCGATGAACTCCATCTGCTCACCCGGGGCACGGATTATACCTTCCATTCCATTTGCGCGGATTTCAAGAACCCGGATCTGTTTTTCGATGAATGGGTATTTTGCCTCCCCCTTTTTTTGTCTTCTTCTTATGATTTGATCTTTTTGCCTTTATTCCTTTCTTCTGCTGCTGCTTTGCTTTCGTTTGTCGGGTTCCAGTTGGTGCGTTATCTTGGATTTTTGCGAGTGGTTTTGGGATGAGGGATGGGGTTTGTCGTTGATGATGGTGATGAAGACGAAGAAAATGAAGCTGAAAAGGGGGAAAGAAAACAAAAGAAACACCACTAACTCAAACACCATCCAGGAACTATCCCGCACAATCCAAGCAATCACAAACGACCTCAACATGTACATGTGGGGTTCCTCTTCCCCTTCACCATCCTCCTCATCACCACACACCCTCCCAGCCAAAGCGCCTCTACGGCACCAAACGGTAGGGAGGTTTGACAAGGCTGCGAACGGAGCCGTTGGAGAGCTGGATAAGGGACGGGATAGAGGGGGAAGAGGAAAGGGGGCAAGCGCAAGAAAATCGATTGTAGGAAGTTCGAACGGGATTTAAGGGATGTGAGTTTCCGCTCTTCTCTGTTGGCTGGCTGGCTGGGTGGTGTTGGTATAAGATTTTGTGGGGTTTGAGCTGGGTGGTAGGAGCGGAATGAAGGAGTTGAAATATGCTGATGAACCGATCCACATAAGTTCTCAACCAGTTTCCAAAAGATGGTGTACGCGATCAGCGAGCAGGTACGCCCTTCTCCCATCTCCCATCTCCCTTCCCCCTTCTATCAAAAACCCAAGACACCCAACCCAGCATCTCAAAAACCCAAACAAAGAACCCCAGATCCTAAAGAAAGAACACAGTGCTACCGTCAATGCGAACCCCACGGCTCCGTAGCCTACGCGACAGCGAACCTGCAAACCACCTTCGAGGCGCACTACAACGGTGTGAGTTGTCCCTTCCCCCTTCCTCATCCCCTCTTCTTCCCCTTTCCCTCCCTCCCTCTCCACTTTCCCCAACCATCCACACCCCCAACTATCTGACGAAGAGCTCCAACAGGGCTTCTACCGGCAAATCCGCGAGATCGAAGCCGAGACCGGGTGTCGCTTCGCCGATACCTTCCTCATCGAGCCCGAGCGCGCGATCGATTACAGTAAGATCTGGATCGAGACTTTTCAGAGGGGGGAGAGGCCTTGTGCTAGGCTTGGGCGGTAGGATGATGGGGAGAAGATGGGAGGTTGAAGGGTGGGGGAGAGGGGCGTTTATATGGGTTGGGGGGCTGGTAAAGGGTGGTGGGTGGTGGATGAGAGGTTTTGGTATTGGGGTAATCTGCATGATGCGATGGATGTGAAGATTTGAGAATCACTGTTCTGAAATCAAGACATGATAGCCCATTTTGGGATAATACAACCCTTTCTGGGATAATAGATGACTGCTTATGAAATGAAAGGATCTTCGAAACGAGGTTTCATTCCCAAGTCAGGCTACCACGTATTCACGCCATCTTTGGCGGACGCGAGGCCGGGTAACACTCCCAATTCCTTCCTCATGTAATTTATCGTCCATACCAGACACGCAGCGGAATCGGTCCTGTATGAACCGTTCCCGCTAGTGAGGACATTAAAGAACCATGCAAACAGACACCACAGGACCTCTGATACCATGTCCTGCACCTTGTCTTGTCCTGCCCACATACTCTTGTTTGATAGAACCCAATACTTGAGATTGCCTCGTTCCTCCGAATTGGGGATTAAGGAAGGTAGCTCTGCGGTGGTACTGTCGTGTTTCGCAGGATCATGCACATCGATGACCGGGTTTTGGCCATTCCAAGAGTGAGGGGCAGTGTCGGCGCCAAGGTTGAGGCACTCCTTGATATGACTTTCAAGGTCAAAAGGCATCATGAGAGGAAGTGTGATCTGCTTCTGTAACGCTGCTTTGAGATCAGAACCGTAGACTTGGCGGCGTATACGACGAGTGAGGTAGCCATTATCTAGACAAACATTTCGTCAGTCCATCCTAATCCGGACTACTGGCTCTTCATTCAGTGTCGAAATTTGGGACAGGTCTAGAAGAGAAGATACATACAGCCAAACCTTTGCACCCGAATCTGCAACTGTTCGCAAATCGCAAATTTGAAGCCTTGCCCAAATAGATCAAAAGTATGCCGGTCGATAGCCAAGGCAAGTTCAGTAAAATGTGATCCTGGCTTGTCCCAGTCATAACAAGTGGGCAGCTCGTCATCGATCTCTACTGTTGCAGGGTCTTCTTCATCCCATTGTCGAGGAGGCCTTAGGCTGGCAAACTTTTTGAACCTCTTAGCTTTAATTCGCCTGTCTGTAGGATGACCAGTCTCAATGGCTCGCGCACAGGAGGGTAGCATGAGTATCCGAGATCCATTGTAACCTATGGCGTACTGGTCGTGTTCGCAAGCGAGGAGTATGTCTGTAACGTTGTGGTACAACTGTTTGCAACTCGTGAATCAGCATTCACTCGCGAGTCCTGATGTCACAACGAAATGACAGTGGCGCGACTTAGGAACAGAGTTCATCTCTAATGCTTGAATCGGAACAATGCAGACAAGACATTCCAAACACGAGAAACCTTGTTTTGATGAAAGATCGGCACTCAGGGTGGTCCGGGACGAGGAATTTCGCACAAAAATACACTATTAGCCAACACACATTGGACAGACGTGGAAGAATATGGCATTTACAGATGTTTCCTTTCCAGATTCGTCCAATGTCGAGTACCCATTACCTGGTATGGTCGGGAAACGGTACTACTTCGTACTTTGGCCAAGTGATTGATATTGAGAGGCAAAGAAAAAAGGAAAAGAAAGAAGAGAAAACATAGTCGCTTACGTTGACCTCGATCTGGATAGGATGAGTTGGTTCTGAGCCAAAGAAGGAGATTTGCTTTGCCGTCTTGGTCACAAGCTTATCCTGGTCATATGGCAGATTAGCCACCCAGACATCGTAGATGTGATCGACTTTCTTGTTGGCGTCATTGGCGTTGAGGCCATAAAGGTACAGCCGTATCGATTTCCCTCTGATTTCTTCCCCAGTCAAACTGGCGAGGACGAGCTCTCCCGCGACAAAAACATTGGTCCAGTCGAGACCATACAACAACCCCGAGGTTAGATCATTGAAAGCCTCCACAAAGTCGCTCTCATGAGTCAGTAGTCTGACTTCATCCTTCTTCCCGAGATCCAATGTAGCAAATCCACCGGTTGGTGGGTACTTATTTCGAAAGGACTGATATCCGCTCTCGTCCTTGGGAAGCGCCAGAATGTTACTTAGATCTTCCAGCGTGACGAGATGATCTTCGTTATTAACACGCGTACAAGTCCTCCGAAGGTATTCGGCGTTCGCCAGTATAGCCTCGTCGACATCGACAAGTTCCCGGTCAGGTGGTAAATCGCTATCAGGGATGTCTGGAGGCGGTATCTTTAGGAAGGCACGCAAAATACGATATGGTAACCTTGGGTCGGACAGCAGCTGCAGATAGACCAAATATTCCAGGCTTCGAGCGATATCTCTCGTAACAGCCGCCAGGTCTTCTGTAACCTTAAGCTCCTCAATGATTTTACCAAGGACCATGTACTTCAGTGATGATGGGGAGACTCTGTTGTCGTAATACTCTGATTCTTGGAGCTGAAAATCAAGGTATGCTTTCAAGAGCGAGGACACAGTCACACCCTCAAACTCTTTATTTGCAATTGCGGCAAAGAGCTCTTCATCGCTTGCATGCCAGTATTGGTAGAGAACCTGGGGGAAGGCATTGCGAGGCGACATCGTAGGAATACCTTATTTAATAGAAATCTAGCGAAGCTCGTTGAGCGTATGAAATATGAGATTGGGGTTATTGAAGACGGAAAGTAGGGAGATGGAAGTGACCAACTGTAGATAGCAGTTGGATTGAAGCGATGACAACTTTTGAGGAAACGACGATCGAGGAGATGGAGCTGTCATTGAGCCTTCCTCTTTTAGGGAAGTATGCAAGGGGACAGACATTCATCGCACCTGAAGGCAGGCAACAAGACGGGCGAGCTGTAAAGCCTCATCGGCAAAACACCGCGTTTTCACGTGACTATCTCTCGCTGGGCGCTAGTTCTAGCGAATTCAGGCAGCCGTCTTGGCGCCTTGGCAATGAGTCGAAATTCTCAAAGGCTCTCCTGCCTCGCCTGCCTTCTCGATACTATGCGGTATATGAAAGATATGAGCTCATCAGATGCATTACAATCTCTTTACAAAATATCAATCCCGGCTTTCTCCCTGACATGATTAATCCAATACTAGGCACTAGAAGACCCTAAACATGTCCACGATAGGTGAGCCTTCTGGTATCTAGCATTGGATTGGTCAGTGTAGATGAACTCTCACGCTATTACTATTTGGATTGTTATTTGTCGGAAAACGTGGAAGACCCCGATGGCAGAGCACAGCGTCTACCATAGCCGTGCCACACGCATACGGCTCAGCATGAGATGCCAGCATAGCTTCCTATCCTATGATTTAGTATTCCATTGCCTTGCTAAGCCTCGTTGATTTCTTTCGGTGACTTTGCGTGGAGTGATGCATCTTCCCGAGCTGAACAATCACTGCTTCAGACATCAGTGTCTAAGACCCTAGACCTCTCAGCCTTGCTTGATTCACTTAACACCCCTCTCATACTTCAGATCGCTCGTCCCCCTACTTCTTTCACTTCCTCAACAGATTCTAGAGAATTACTACTATTCTCCCTTGACTTAATTCCTGTGAAGTAAACCGTGAGCAGAACGAGTACCATACCATCACCATGGACAAACTTGCAAAGATCGTTGCGTAAGTCATTAAGTTGCACGAAGCCGTGAAGCCCATTAACCCACCCAGCGATACCGTCACCGGCACTCAGAATGCCATTCCGGCAGTCAAAGCCCTTGCAGCTAGCGGTGCTCACCTCGCAAAGGACACAGTTAGCAACATGGAGCTTCATCAAATCACAGACAAGTCTGCCCGTCTGGCCCAGGAGTCCTTAACCTGGATGCAAGCGGTGGCTGCTGAGGTCGACATCAAGCAATCCGCATCTAACGCGACGACCTGGGTTGCCGAGAATCCTCGGCTGGTGGGAGAGGTTGCCAGTGCCGCCGCAGTGTTCTTGCTACCTGGCTTTGTGGCAGCGAGGGCTTTAGCATGTTTGGGCTTTGGGGCGAAAGGGGTCGTGGGAGGTACTACCACTCAAGCTTAGACAGTGAAGAAGAAGCACTGATGTTTCTAGGCTCTGCTGCTGCGGGTCTACAGCCATTGCTTAATCCTGTTGGGGCCGGCGGTTTCTTTGCAACGCTTCAGAGTGCTGGGGCTGGAGGCTATGGGGTTCCTGCTGTCAACGCGGTTGTCCGAGGCACGGTGGTTCTCGGCGAGGGCGTGAAGTACTTCGTGACATCATACTGGCGATCAGGTGCCGTCGAAGCGAACTCATCACTCGAGCGAAGTAGTGGATGATTTCCATGCTGGTAGTGTGTTAGTTAGGATGGGGGCTAAATATTATATCATATCGACAGAATGCTTAGGTAACAGCGATTATCTCAAGCAGGGGTTACCATTGCAAATCCCTCAAAAACTTCTTTGCTCCAGCCCACACGTGACTTCCAGCCTCTTTCCTCTATTGATTCCCAAGCCAAAGCCTGAAATCATAACATGATACGATACATACCTACCCAATGACTTGTCAAATCACAAAGCGAACAGCAAGACCATTAAAGAAGGAAAAGTAAAGCTTATCGCGAGAGTATCTTGGGCAGGATACACGCTTAGGTAAGCTCTATGAAGAAGAGGGAAAACCTGGTAAAGAACGAGATAATCACAGGATTCATAACCAAGATGGAACAAAGAACAACGGGCTTCAATCGAATGCAGAACCGGACACGTAACGGAAACTCGATCGAGCGTCTAATTAAATTTTACATGACGATACGACAGCTAGGCTACTTGTACAGAAAGCGAAAGACTTGAATCGACTGGTCGACTGAAACAGAATTTGAGATAATATGAAAAAGCAACCGCCGCCTCGGATTGTGCGGATCGTGCACTTGAGTTCCTATTCCTGTGTTGACCGATACTACATCTTGTCTCAGCTCTCCCGAAGCCTGTGTGCAGAGGAGGCTGCGAAAGTAGACGTACGGATATTAGAAGCGAGGCGTCTAAGCTTATACAGACGGAAGGTCTTCGTCGTCAGATTCTGTGCGATACCACCATGCATAGTCCGTTCTCTTGGCCTTCTTGTCTTCTTTCGTATACACTAAGATACTCCTTGGAATTGGCCCGTCCATCGCCCGCTTGGAGACTTCGCCTGGTCTTGATCAATACGCCATGCAACAGGATGGAGGGTTTCCCTAACCTTTTGAGCTGGGCAGTGGTGACCCAATAGCTCCGAGGACACAGAGGATGGAGACTAGGTTCGTGGAGCGCATTGCGAAAACAATGGATTAAAGTAGGACTGAGGGTAAGGGTGAACGCTGAGAGGTAAGTTGCAATCTCTTGATAGGTGTTTTGAATTGCAAATCTGTGGAGGTAGAAGTTGACAAGTATCAAAACGTTGAAGATTCCTTACCCTGATATATATTGTCACTAGATGAGCCTGAAGCCTTCGAGCTTCTGTAGGTGATGACGGCATTCTTGAGGGCTGAGAGTAACCTGATCGAGTTGCGCAGTCTCTCGAAAATGCAAAAGGGGCCCACATCTTGCTGCAGGCAGTACGCATGTCCTACAGAAGTGTACAATAGAGCCTATTCCTGGGCCGTCCCTGTGGAACAGTAGTCAGCGTTTCGTCTCACAGCTTGGTTCGGTACCGAGCTCCGACCATCCATTGGTTATGATGCAAACTCTGACAATTGTTCGAAAGAAGGCGTCGAGAGTACCCACAATTCGATGACATATACGGAGCTCGTGACCTCTCCGGAATCCTATCGACATGGGGCGAAAACTATCTGATACGAAGCTTTAGATAGTAAACAGATTGTTGCATTGAGTGTCACACAGCGGGAGTTTACCCAGCAGCCGATAGGTGGGGATAGCAGATATTACGAGGCTTCAGCTGCGGAGGGACCCTTAAATGATCCCATGCGCTTCTAACAAACCCATTGGTCCCGAGCTTCATCACACTTGTCCCTTTGTTATGGTGGTTGGGTGCTTGTATCCTGTACGACAGCAGCAGTTTCAATTGCCGAGAGAGCGTTGTGACCATGGGGTTGTGCCGTTAGATTGAAGTAACCACATGCCAGGTACGCAAGGTCTCATGCCAGTGTCTGGAGTACCGCTTTTCCCGTTCCTTTCGGTGTCTCCCTGTCTTTGTCCATGAAGATCGCTGTTGCTACCAGTAGAGACACTTATGCGTCCTCTGCCGCAAGCTGCTGATCTGAGGAAAGCTTGATCTTTGATAACTGTCTAATTAAGCGAGTCCTAATCCAAAATCGACCAATCTCTACTGCTGATCTTTCGGATTATATACTCACAATCTAAGCAAGTGGAATGCGCTTTACTCGTACCGAAACATGAGCATGCTATTGAGCATTTTCCCACGCAATTACTTCGGGCCCAATGGTCAAAGCAGAGACGCCGAGACTTCTCTTCTCGATGCTCATGATTCCGACCCTGTTGGGATACGATATCGCACCGCAGCTTTTTGGCTTTTCCTAGCTGCGATGGTGGGCGCACTGGGTTTCTGGTTAGGACGGAATACTTCTCAACCTTTGGAACGTCCAATTCAGGATTGGTTGACCGAGAAGATGATCAATTTCCATTCCGATAAATCTTTCTTCCGGACTTTCTCGTATAATGGGACATTCGCCTCCGCGCCTTCAGAAGAAACGAACTTGGCTTGGGACTCCTTATTCCCAGGTATGCTAATTGCGAGGTATCCAATGACTGGATTCATACGCTAATGGAATGCAGATGGAATGGGCTTCATCGAAGATCCGGCAGGCAATCTTGAAGCCGTCGGTGTCTCGGTTTTTCATCAACTCCACTGTCTGGTAGGTTCGAACATGTCACGTTACCGTGTCTATCACTGAACTAAGTGGCTGATCTGTTAGGACCTGCTGCGCCACCTGTACTATGAAGGAGAGACCAAGAAGGCTCCGCAAAATCCTCACCATCATGCAAAGCATTGCTTCGAATACTTACGTCAAGCGCTCATTTGTGCAGCGGATAGTACCGTAGAGCCGGGGAACACCACCACAAAGTCTGTGACAGGGACTGGGGTTGTGCATGAGTGTCGTGATTTTGATGGGCTCTCTGCATGGACGGAACAGCGGAGGTTGATGACAGGGCAGGTCTGAGCTGGCCGATGGCATAAAGTAAGAGGAGCCATCGATACGAGTGATACACCTTTTTGCAAATATTACCAATTAATATTTCGGAACCGTAATTTATCATAAGATAAGGCAGCCGCGATAATAGTGATGGAAGCTTTGAGAAATCCGTCACTGGCAGTCGGACACAAGTAATGGCTTCTTTCATCGAAATTTCACCTGCAATGGAAGAGGACTTTCCTGTCCTCGCACACATCGCTGCCGTAGCTATGAGTGTCGATCTTATACACCGAGTCATGTATGAAAGCAACAACCCTTTTGACACCTCTCGCCAGGAACGATTCGTGGTAGCCGAGTTGAATCGCGCCGCTTCCAATCCTGAAGCGCACATCTGTAAGGCAGTGCTCAAGAGCTCGAAACAGATCGTGGGGTACTCCTTGTTCCGCTTTGAGGATGACAGTAAACCGTCTGCACTACCTATTAAGCCCCCGACCCCCAATTTTCCTGTGGGCACAAATGCTAGATTCCTGGAGAGAATCACGAGTGGGGTCAGAGCAGTGCACAAAAAGCACATGGCTGGCAAGCGGCACGTCTGTGAGTCTCTCGATGGCGTAATCCTCTTTTCGCGGTTTCTCACTCCTTTTGAACTAATAATACTTTCTTCAGGGTGGACTCACCTGATGGTTCTTCCCGACTTTCAAAGGAATGGCATTGGTTCTGCGCTATTTCGTCACGGGTTCGAGAACCTTGGCGCTGATGAGGTACCCATATGGATCGTCACGCAGATGAGAGGACGAGCCATGTACCTGAAGTTTGGATTTCAAGATCTCGACGTAATAGATGTCGATTTGAGCGAATATGCCGGGCCATGGCAAGGGTTTGGGATCCATCGAAATATCTGCATGCTAAGGCAGCCCGGTGGCGTGGCCAATCCCGAGCCCCCTACTAGAATTGCTTGGTGAGGCAATGCTGGAATAGTGCAGTTAAAGAACTCGAAGGAGGCAGGGTTCGACTCGTTTGCAGCTGGGTTCAAGTAGTTGGGACGCGAGAAGCAGATGATGGATTGTATCTGTGCTACGCGAATAACGATCGCTATGATAGGGGGTTCGCTCAACACCTGTAGCAAAGCGGTTCGGTTTGCGTATCCAGAAATTCGGAGTCCTGAACGTCCGGTGCTAGACCACCCATCCGAATGCCATATGTACTTGACGCTCGATTTGTAGAGTTTCGTGCAGCTTCTAAACAGAATCGCGATAATCTGGTGCGGCCTTTTCCACGTTTGTTAGGCTCCTCGGTAACGGAATGGATATGAAACGAGTCAGATATAATTACGGTACCACGACGGGGTACCGTGCCTGACCAGACTGAATGGTTCATGGTTATCCATAGTCAGACCAGTCAGCCCTTGCGGAAACTGTAGAAAGCGGGTCTCCGCATACAGTGTCCGAGGATGACGCATTTTGTACAAAGCGAAGGTTGATCTATGATGTTGCCAAGAGACGAGGCGTCTCTGTAGGACTCGATGCAGGCAACAACGAGGGAAATTGATCGACATGTTCGACACCCTTGCTGAAACTTCGTGGCGGCAGATACTCTCATGAGATTGACCTCGAGACCGAGTGTCGGGACCAATCTCAACGCAGAAGGTAGCTCCGATGCACGATAGCGTTGTGACACTCGGTGACGAGAACAAAAATGGCGAGTGCTCGAAGAGGAGGGGGAATCACCGGCATCCTGTGCCCATGTTGGTAGTTGTGGGCCGTGGCAGAAGATAGTCGCGTTAATTGCAAGCACTACGTACGAAGCTAACTCTGGAGGATAGTTTATGATTGGCTCGGTTGTTCTTAGAATCTTAAAGTAGTCGCACTAATTCACACGGGTGCATGGAACAAATCACAGCTTCTACTTTACCTACAACTCCCAGATCTGCAACCAAAGTAATTCAACAATGCTACCTCCTCCGTCTGACAATGCGTCGGGTGTCACCCGAACCTTTGTTCCACTTGTGCAGAGTATTATAGCTGTTATCCAACGATTTTCAACATTGCTATCGCAAGAGGGTCAGCATTCTGTGGACCCAATGCGACTCAATCCTCTGGTAACTTCCATTACCGACTGTGTGGCTAGGCATGACTGCATTACTGTTCTCTCATTGCGCATTTGGCCCCGCTACAGGGTGCCTTGAATGGTCCGCCCTGTCGACTGAAGTAGTAGCGGTCTCCATGCTCTCCTACGCGCGAGTCAAGCCATTGGGAAACACCTGAGCCAGTCTCTTCTATTTAGCTGTGCTTCGACCCTGCTTGGCCTAAACAGCCTTCCGAAGCATCTCAAAAGTCCTTTCTTCTCATGCTACCACTACCATAATGCTCACTGCGCACTCGAAAGCCGTCATTGTCATCAATAGCGTCTTTCCTCTGATTGCCACCCTTTCCGTCGTCTTCAGGCTGCATGCGAGAAGGCTAAAGACCCTAAGGCTCAATTCTAGCGACTATGTTATCTTGGTGGCTTTGGTAACGCGGTGTCCCCGGCCAAGTTCTCTCTGTTGACATGGGCAGGCAATCACTGTTGCACATTCGATGGTGTACATCTACTGTATTCTCTCATACTCGGCTACCTTTGGTTCACATAGTTAACAGAGTCCAAGGTGCAACAAATGGTGGCATGGGGCAGCACATTGAAAGTCTGAGCGGCGATGAGCTTGTCGTTTTTGGCAAAGTATGTTTCCAAGCTCATCATGACAATGCTAATCTCCATTTCACCTATCAGGTCACGTTTTGGAACCAATTCCCATACATCTTCGCTACCTCAGTCATCAAGATATCAATCTTACTATTCTACCAAAGCATATTCTCTACTCGAAGCTTTCGGATCACTTCTAATATTCTAGCCGCTATCGTCCTTCTCTGGACAATCGCCTTCTTTTTCGCCTCCCTATTCCAGGCCTTGCCCATCTCAAAAATTGGTTTCCCGAGGAGCCGGGTCATACCGTTGACGAGCTCTCAATGTATTTGGCTTTAGCATGCACTGAGCTGGTGCTCGATGTTCTTATCCTTACTTTGCCTTGGACGATGGTCTGGAGATTACAGATGAACTCCACTCGGAAGTGGATCATCTGCGGCATCTTCGCTCTTGGAGGCTTGTGAGTGTACGCTTCTACCCGCTATTCTCAAATATACTAAGAGGAACCTCTCGAAAGTGTATGTGTGTCGAGCGGTTTCCGGATCTATTACTTGCACGCGACTCACACTTCCGCAAGCCAAGATTTTACATGTATGGTTTTCGAGCGTTTTGCCGCAAGCTTTGATGAAAAGCATCACTGACCCACCGCCCGAAGATGATACTTACAATATCTTTATTTGGACTGTCATCGAGCCTTGCATGGGTGTCATCTGCGCCTGTCTACCCACCCTAGGCCCACTCTTCCAAGGCGGACACTCTTTGGAAACAATGATCGGGACTTTGAGGAGCTACCTGAGGTTAGGATCGCAGAGCAAGACGAGCATCAACCAAGACAAAGGGTTCAAACCATTCGAGTCACCAGCCGATCATGCGGCGAAATCCTACCCAGATGACGCTTTCATCTTGACCAGTATCAAGGGCAGGCGGTCCGAAGATCTCGAGAGCCGAAACTCCACCGATGCGGGCATCTACGTTGGAACGAAAGTCAGCAGGAGTGAGAGTGAGAGACAGGCTCCGGGAATCTAAGGCAACATATAAAGACCCATGGGATTTTTACTATCGAATATAGGAGAATATCATATAAAGAAACAGAAATCAAAGTGAAAAACCAGTAAGGAATCAGATACAGATCAGCACTACCAATTTCAATGAAAGATGTGCATGGGCTGCAGTGATATCCGCTACTCCGTAACTCTTCGAAGGCATGCTTCACTGTCTCCCGACTTCACCTCTCAGCCCCCCTTCAACGAATTCAGCCAGTCAGGCGGCAGAGTGGATTGAGAGACACAATTAAGGCTTGATCTGAGATTCAATGTGGGACGGCGAAGTTTGAGAGGTGCTGAGCCCTAGTACTACCTTAAGATACCTTAAGGAGTCGACTGTTCTATCAGATAAAGTACGCTGGGTCACCACACAACACCGACACTCCCTAAGGTAGCCCCTTTTCCTTTTCCTTTTCCACAAACCCAGCCCAATCAATTCTGCCCCTTTCGTTGTGTCCTCCCAATGCTATTTGACTGGGGCCTAAAGATATCTTGACAAGGAACATTGCAATGCGTGCGGGAGTCGATGAAGTTAAGTCCCGTACTGTCCTGCTTACCCACAGCAGAGCCTGCATTGTGACAAGCTACTACGCTCGCATCGCCATCCCCCTATTCGAGGAATGCAGATCTTTGGGGCCGCCCATATTAGCACAGGGCGCATGCCACGGGATTTCCTCCATGGGGGTTGGCTCGACGATGGTGAGCGTCAAACTCATGCCATCCTCATTGACGCCACAGTGATCCAGCTTCAAACTCTCGTGCAGTTCCTTCCCGTTGTATTCGAGGCTGATGGTCTTGGGATCGAGTTGCGTTCTGGCGGCGACTCGTTCCTTGATTTCGGAGACTTTGTCGAGGGAGCGGACGCGGAGTTTGAGGATGGCTTCGTTGTCGTAGAGGATGTCTGGGGGGCGGATTTGATTTAGGTTGGGGTTTTGTTTAGGGGAGGTGAGGTACGTACGGATGTTCATGCGCTTGTTCGACATGGTTAGGCTGTTTGGCTGTAGCTTTCTTTTGATGAGCAATCTAGAGCTAAAAAGGTAAGGAGGGTATGATGATGAAGCTTCTCATAGTGAAATTGACGCTATTTGAATTTATCGAACGGGGGGAGTGATGTGTCATGGCGGACAGTGATCGATCTTGACATGTGCATCTTTACAATAGTGAATCTGTGACAACACTCGTGAGCTTGTTTTCGAGACCAACGTTGCGAGTGATAAAATATCACCTAGGTAGTGATTAGAGCAGAAAGTCTGGGGCAACTCAGGAACCGAAAATTTGATGCACTCCTTGGGTACATCAGATCAACACTCACATCCGGCAACCTGGAGGGATGAAGGACAAGGTTTTGTAGAGTCTCGGCCTGTTGATGTTAACATTATGTTGTTTGCCTCGGCGTAGTCACGTGTTTTCGCGTAGAAAGATGTAGGCAGGTAGAGCGTTGAGGTATGAACTCCAAAATGGCATGAGAAATTGTTAAAATCCGAGACGGGAAGATGATCGATATATCTGACGAGCGGGTACCTGCATATCGTATCTTGAAGCTCTAACAACTTACAGCACATAATGAAATCGGAAGAAACTACAAGCATTACTCCCTTTGAAACATCCAGCACCATCCTGTTCTCCCCTTCAATTACTGTCCGCTTACCCCCACCTTCCGCTTACCAAGAGGCCAAATTCCGAAACATGGCTCGCCCTATTATCAACAAAGAAGCGATAAAGGCAGCGTTCGAGGCCGCGCTGAACCCCGATTTGCGCCAGGCGGCGCTGCCTTCCACACTTAATAGAAAGCGACGAGCTTCGGAGATCCTTGAGATGCCCCGGCCAAGTTGGCTAGAGCGGAAACAGAGGTATGAGATTCCACGCTCGGATGCCGAACGCTTCTTGTTGTTATTGGAAACGCACTACACAGAGAATCTCAAATATTCCGAGATCCATGGAACGTCATGTCCAGATGCTGACGACGTCCAGGGATCAAATGGTACGTGATACCAGAGGAGTTTCGGGACCCTTCTTTGTTGTTGTTCCGATGCCCAGGAACCTAACACTGACTGAAGATTTTGTCGATAGTAGTGGCCGGTCACATTCGGACTGGCGACAACTCTCAAGAGGCACCGCCGGAAATCGGTGATATGGCGCTTGCTGTCCAGGGCGAAAACAGTAGCGAAGAAGGTTTCAGAGTGCCAAGTCCACAGGATGGGGACAGCGAGCAAGAAGCGATAGAGGAAGAGTCGGACGATAGACGACGGTACGAGTCAGACTGCATGCTGGCGCAGGCGTATCGTGAGTTGTCTGAGGCATCCAGGGATATGGCCACTTGGTCCCATGCTACTTCTGTGAGTTGCCCAATACGTCCCTATTCTCGCGCAGCTCTCCGGGAATAATGGACGCCTACGGCCTATCCTAAGGTCTTTCAATGTTTCTGTGTTCGGTGGCTCTTTGGTACGTTTACTCAGGCTGACTTGAAGGTTTCCTAGGTGGCCCTTGAAGAGAAGCTGGCCGCAGAGCGTCGGGAACTCGATGCCGCCGCGCAAGTATTGATGGCGCAGGCCAGGTACAAGGAGGCAACTGAGAAGATCAGCCAGGCAGCCGCACACCGTTATGGGTAAACGAAAGTGTAATGGCCTGGGGAATCAGAACAATTGTCTCAGCGTAGTACGCCTTGTCTTTTTCATAGGAGAATGGCCTTCACTTCACCGGTGGATTTGTTACAGAAAGAGATAGCTAAGCCTCCTCAGGCTACGTCTACAAGGGGGAGTCCTCAGGATGTACGATAGGAGACAGTCAACATAGAGCAAGTGCTCGGCTCAGGCTTCTATGCAGATACCTACCGAACCATTATTCCACTGGGTATCATTGCTTTCCCACACCGAAAAGGCCCCCGAAAAGCCCACTTCCACCACCTGCTCCTCCCGCTCCCCCTCTCCGTGCTTCATCCTCTATCCACATTCTCAAGAACTCTTTATCCTTCATCTCGTCCACGCTTGTTATCATCGTCTTCAGCTGCGCCTCTTGCCTACTGAAACTCAACAACGATGGCATAGAATTGATCTGCAGCTGTCATTAGCCTGACATCCGCACGTTCTGGGCGCCCACCATTCGATGTGTAGATGCCACCCACAAAATATCTCATTCCCAAATCACCCATCCCCGGCGCATCGAACTCCACCTCCACAAAACCAACACCGCCTTGCTCTTCACCCACGCCATTTTCGACTGCTTCTTTGACGATGGGTTTGACGACTCGACATGATGGGCACCATGACGCGGTCCAGAAGGTCAGTAAAGGGGTGCGAGCTGATGCGGAGAGGAGGAGTAGAGAGTCGAACTCGTCATGGGAGCGGACACTGCGTTGAATCGTGTGAGCAAGTAAGTGTGAGAGTAGGATGTGGTATGGAGGGAGAATTGAAAGGGAGGAGTACCTACGAAGTGTAGACGCGATTCTTTACGGCGCGAGGGACAGTAGATGCGAACGAGCGCCTCGGGACTTGGTAGGTGGTAGAGGAGAAGACATGGCGGTGAGCGAAGAGGCGGGCTTTCATGATTGTTCCATTGGGCGTAGGATCATTTCTGTACAAAGGGAGAACGATACTCTCGTAGGGCTGAGATCGAGGGTATGTCTTGGCACTTTACCGAGGTGCACAATTCTTGGAAATCCTTGGCATCGAAATTTTTTGGTTTTCCCTGCGAACATCCAAAAGTATAAACTAGTTACGAGAAAACGTATGGAGTAATAATATGGTGAACACAACAGTTGAATTGTTACTATTTAGGAGACAGAGTGCAGGATATGGGCTCGTGTCGAGGCTCTACGAAAGCGCTAGTCCCTTCTGATCAAGATATTCTAACTCCAGCCCTAAGGTATGTGAAGGTTATCCGTAACGAGTGCTCACAAACAAGAAAAAGACGACGCCCTCGCAGTCTATGCATGCTGCCTGAAAGTACATGCATGCGTCCATTGCTGGAGAAGTCTGTTCATAATACAGCGACAGAAGTAAGGAAACAGCCCAATTCTCCGTCATTCGATGTCGATATTGCGACGGTGCTCGCGATCGTTCTTGCGAAGGTTCCCATGACCTCGGCGAGGTGCTTGGCCAAAATGAATGACTCGTGGATGGCGATGCAGACCATTGTTCGATCCAAAAGTACCGCTGCAGATGCGGCACGTTCGAAAGGAAATGGAGAAGGCATTGAAGGCAGGTGAAAGAGGTGAGCAAATCGAGGAATTGCAGCGAGAGATACCGAGCGATTTGTATGGCGAAACGCTGGATAGCTCTGAAGTGGGTAGGCGGGAGAAAGTCGATGTTTTGTATGATAAATTGGCCGATTTCTCGGACCACTTGCGAGGAGGTAAGGATCTGACGCGGTTCCATTTTACGGGCGTATGCTGTGGAAGACTCTTCGAATTTGAGTTTTGAAGTCCTTAATAACTGGCTTGTTTTGATTGGCTGTAGGTCTGAAGTGAGACGTAATGCTGGTCTGCTCAAGGGAGGAGATATTTCGAGAATGCGCATCGTTCTTGGTGTGATGCTTGGTGTGTTGGAGGTCCGTTCTCTTGGGCTTCCCATCGAACATCTCGAACAAGTCTTCGATGGTAACGTAGGGCTTCTGGTGTTGGTGTTTTTATATTGACTTTTGGTCCGAGGTAGGCGGGCAGGTAACTGGTGCGGTCTCCAGGATACTTAGTACTCGCTTTGGTGTAGGAACGGGAGACGCGAGGGCTTTGGTGCAACGATTGGGTGTGAGGGTATGTCGACCCAGAATATTGGCTTTCTTTGTGTTAGAAGTTGACGCCTTCGAGGCCATTGGTGTAGCAGGTGGAGTCAATGAAAGTGGAAGTTTCGAGTTCACTTCTGGCAGGCTGGTAGGTGATGTGGGCATCAAAGCTGGCTCACTCGGTGGTGGAGGTGTCACAGGGGTTGTAGACATTGCGGTCTCGTTTGGTGGGGTTTCTGCAGGCTCGTCTGGTGTAGCTTTTGCGAGCTCGTTTGGTGAAGGTATTGTGATCTCGCTTGCAGGCTTTTCGGGCTTCTTCTGGTGGTGATCCTGAATATGCTGGTGAAGCTTTGTATTGTTCGAAAACTTCGCAGAGCAACGTCTGCATGCATGCTTCCTCATGGCCATGAGCTCGTCATGATGGTTCTTCAACCATAGACAGTCAGGTGACAATTTAACGTGTGCTGCGTAAGCATCGTCATTGCCCCATTGGTATCTTGACTCCACGGATGTAACAGGGAGTAACGTCTTTATCCTGATCTTCACTATCGGGCTTGAAGTAGAAGCCTTCATCAATGAGTTATTGAAGCGATGGGTGTTTGACCGGCCATGCATTCTTCTCAAAAGTTTTCGCTCGATTTTCTGGTGTATTGGCTGCGAGAGCAATTCGTTGTCGCTTCAACTCTGATTGTTTTTTCGCTATGCGGGCTGCTTCGACTTCTGCGCGTTCCTTTTATGATGCTACCGTCTGTTACGATAGACTAAAGATGTTCTGAATTAAGTGTGTGGATGAGTTGTAGGTATCTTGCCAGGACAGCTTGCTCCTTCTGTCTTCTTTCGTGCTCACGCTCCATGTGGTTTTCCTGCTCACGCTTTGCCATGTACGCTATCATGTGAGGGCAGTCTGGGCATGCATTGAAGTGTTCTTCAATTGGATTTGAGAACCGCCACTCGTTAACTGGTACAAGGAATTGACATCGTTGACATCCAACGACTCGAATGCCTTGTTCTTGTAGATCTTCTGCCATGTACAAGTTCGCATCTTTCATTTGCGCTACCGTAGGATGCTCATACGGCCAATGCTTCGTCAAGGAGATGATTTTGTATGTCGATATTGGTGACATGGTGTTTGAGGGCGCGGAGGACTCGTAGGGAGGTATGCTGGTGTCAATAGACCAATGCAATGAATGCTGGTGTTCCAGAGCAACTGGATATTGCAGAGCAATTGGGGCCGTTATCGTCAGGCGATGACTGGTTATTGCAGAGCAATTGGTGCAATTATCGTCTGCGGACTGGATGCTCCACAGTGGCTAGATACTGCACTGCAGTTGAATGCTGCTCATGCTAATAAAACGGCGATATAAGCTGTCAGTCGTTGCTCGATGATGCTACCATTTGTTACGATAAACGTACGGATTAATGATGTGATGGATAGAATAGTTGAATTGTTACTATCTGGGAGGCAGCATATGGGCTCGTGCCAAGGCTCTGCGGAAGTGCTAGTTCCTTCTGGTCAAGATATCCTGACTCTAGCCATATGTGGAGGTTAACCCAGTACAAGAATGATTTTCTAGCGTGAGGAGCACGGCCTGCGGATAAACCTTATTCCGAAACAGTCTATCCCGTATTCAGCCTAATTCTGAGATACGACGAAAATCTTGAAAGAGTCTCCAAATCAACTGCCTGAGTATCATACAATTTACCATACAAATTGAGCAGCTGAATCAGAGATTGCTCAAAATTTGATAACGCTGTCACGTTGATCTCGTAACACGCTGTCCCGTTGAATTGCAAGCCTCGTAGTTGACCTCGTAACACGCTGTCCCGTTGAATTGCAAGCCTCGTAGTATATACGCTGTTCCGTTGAATTGCAAGCCTCGTAGTATATACGCTGTCCCGTTGAATTGCAAGTTTCGTAATTGACCTCGTAACACGCTGTCCCGTTGAATTGCAAGCCTCGTAGTATATACGCTATCCCGTTGAATTGCAAGCCTCGTAGTATATACGCTGTCCCGTTGAATTGCAAGTCTCGTAGTTGACCTCGTAACACGCTGTCCCGTTGAATTGCAAACCTCGTAGTATATACGCTGTCCCGTTGAATTGCAAGCCTCGTAGTATATACGCTGTCCCGTTGAATTGCAAGCCTCGTAGTATATACGCTGTTCCGTTGAATTGCAAGCTTCGTAGTTGACCTCGTAACACGCTGTTCCGTTGAATTGCAAGTCTCGTAGTACGCTGTCCCGTTGAGTTGCAAGCTTCGTACTGCGTAGCAGTACTGCAATCAACGATATGCGACATGCGACATGCGACGAGCTAAAAACGACGCTAAAAGGGGGAGCGCTAAAAAGAATTCTTGTAGAAGGTATACAGTATATGCATATTCTATTGTATGGCATGCTATGCCACCATAGCATGCCATGCCATGCCATGGTATGGTATGGTATGGAGAGTGTTGATTTCATCAAGAGTCAATTGAATCGTACTGCAACGAAACGCTCGATTTTTGCGATTTGAACGTAATTATGTGTATATTCGAACGCAAAATCATCAACGCCTCAACGTATAATCGTGAATTGTCCATAATGTGGTGTTTCGTACAACAGAGCGGTGATGGTGGTGACAGGGCGGTGGTGGTGGCGAAAGTGGTGATGTTTGATAACCCTAACCCTAAGATAAAGCGCTGTTGCATTTTGCAGGCGTTTGCCTTGTTATCCGTAACAATTTTCAGGGTGCGCGTACCGAAATGGGGGGTGCGCATACTGGTAGCCATCTCTACTTCAATTTGAACGTACATTATTCGAAGTGGTTTCGTGAATATTTTCATGTAATTTTGATTAAATTTTGACGCTGACATAATTTGTATAATGCAATAAGCATAACAACCAATTCATAGACGTATAGATGATCGCGTTGTGAAGTTATTGCAATTAACGCAATAAAATAAGGCAGTCTTCTGGAGAGATTTTGGTGGGGCATTGCGGGCTATTTTGGGCCCTCACGTGAAACCTGCCTGAGTATTCTAATTCTCGAGACGGGACGACGCTTCTTCCTCTACCACAATTCATTGGTCTATGCTTCCAAGCGATGAATGTCTTTGTGATTTTCGTCTTTAATTGGGTCAATAATTGGCCAACATGGTCGCTCCAGCACCCAATGTCCTTGGAGTCTCGATTTCTTGAGAGACTTGATCCGACGCAGACAGAATTCCAGGTCGATTTTGGCACACCCTCGCAAAAAGGGCAAATTCTATCCTCTCCCGATGAGAAGTCTTCTCATCGCCAGCATTGCCATAATTACCTATGATTGAAACCTCGTCGAGGCTCTGAAGGCTAAATTCCCGGCCCAATTGCTTGATGAGTCCGCAGTCTTGGGGATGCTCAAGAGCATCCTGCAAGGCTTATCTGTGCTTCGGCTTATTATCGATATCATTTTTCCTGGCCCAGATCGTACCAGAGCGTTCTGGAATTTCATGACAGCATTGGTCATTATTTTGCGCCAGTACTTATTTACCTCATTCTCGAGCTAGATCGCAGAGAACGGATTCTAACAGATAGAGAAAAGTTAGCGAAATAAAAATTGAAGAACATTGAAGAAGCTAAGCTGATTCTTCTGATGCCGGAAATAGCTGAGCTTCTGTGTGGATTTGCTGGCGATTGGTTGATACAGCATCATACCCTGATGCCAATCACAAATCGTGTGATTGAGCCACCAAGTAACAGTCTTGTCACACAAACCACTGCGGGATATCACCAATCAGCAAATTCGATTCTCCAGGAACTCCAAGACTCCGTTCAGAATCGATTCCTGCTAGCAATAACCAAACCTCTTTGACAAGACTGCACTGCTAGCTTAAGTTACGAGGCGAGCTCATCCCGGGTTATTGCGTTCTACCATCTTTCAATGGCCGAGCAACAAGAAGTCTTCGGTGGAGGGAAAAATTTCTGGCTTTACTCCAAGGCTACAGGATACGATCTCACTCACCCTCCTACGCCCAAGTCTCCCGCAATCTATCCGCGGATACCGCTGGAGGCAACTAACGCTTGTGTTGCCATTGATCCCGCAAAGACTGCGCTTGTGGTTGTGGATCTCCAGAATTATTTCTTGTCGCCCGCAATCGGTCGCCCTCCTGACTCTATGGGCATGAAAGCGGTAGACAAACTGTTACATTACGCGATTCCGGCTTGCAGGAAGGTTGGTATTCCCGTCGTCTGGCTGAACTGGGGTTTAAGCGAGCAAGACATCGAGGAAATGCCGCCGACAATAGTCAGAGGATTCGCGGTCGACAACAACTTCAATGGCCACAGGAACATCGAAGGACTTGGCTCGGATGTAGGATCAGTCAGGCTAGACGATGGTTCCATAGTCGAAGGTGGCCGGGTATTGATGAAAGACCAGTGGAACTCCGAATCCTTTCCGCCGTTAGCTGCAACACATCAACCTAACGATATTCACGTCGACAAGAATCGTCTCTCGGGTTTCTGGGGAGGAACAGCGATCGAAGAGGCCTTGACCGCCCGTGGAATCAGGACCTTACTTTTCGCTGGGGTGAATACTGATCAGTGCGTTGGGGGGAGCCTCCAAGACGCTCTAGCAAAGGGCTGGGACTGTATATTACTAAGTGACGGATGTGCGACAACGAGCCCGCAGTTCGCACAGCAGTGCATCGAATTCAATAGCGAACTGGGTTGGGGGTTCCTGATGTCCTGTGAAGACCTTGCCAAAAGTATCAACAACATGCAGACCGCGCCGAAGACTGAGGGAGGATTGAGAGAGGACTGTGCAGGACTCTGACCGCTTGGAGGGTTTTTTGCAACCTGGCTTGCTCAGCGCTAGCATAGTGGCCAGTATCAATTTAGACGAGAAATCGGAAGGGAGTCTCTGAAAGCCACGTGTTGAGCGTCTTTAATGGCCTTGTACGAAGTGATGCGATTTCCGAACAGATACCTTTACAGACTTACGATTGCCCGACTGGGACAAGACGAAAAAATTATGTATATTCAACTCATGTCATGTTCACATGCCCAACGCGAAGCTTATACTCACGTCCCCTCCCTCTCCTCCTTCCCGACTAGAAAAACATCTTCAGGTTGTCGCTGATCTGTAGTCGCGAAGGCATGTGCCCTTGTCTTTGGGTCGGACAAACCGATGCAGAGCTTCTCGACGAAGAGCTGCTGGAATTTCTCGAGGGGCCTATAGGGAATGGACTGAAGTACTCCGGGTCATACTGAGGGATGAATGGCGAGCAGAGACATTGCTTGGGCTCAGGGTCGTGTTGTGGAATGTAAGTTTGGGGATCACGATGCGAGCTAGAAGGCAATACGTTACAAAATCTGAAGTATATGGATGCTAGGCATTTGGGCCCCGTGCCGAAAGGGCCAACCAGATGGCAGAAAGGGATATACGGGCTGATCACCGTTAAGAAAGACATGCCTGGGGCAGGTCGGAAGATTGGCTTGTTGAGCAGGAGGGAGATTATTCCATCCACTCCTCCGCTTTCCCGCTACCAAGCTCGACTCATTAACGAGACTCATGAACCGCAGCCAAGCACAGACCATCTCATCCTCAACCTCCTTCCCTTGATTGGCATCTTCCGCTGGCGACGCTCGATGTCCCGCGCATGTCGCCGCGCAAAAGGATGAGTGAAATCCGGCAGTGATGCCGAAGAAGAAGAGCCAAAGGGAGAACTCACATTCTTGCCACAACGCACATGCGCTTTATGCTACGAAGACCAAAATGCAACTTCAAAGTATGGAGAATGAGGTTATAGCTGCGTCACTGGCTCGGCCCAGACGGAGATCACAAATCCATATGAGATCATGCCGTCCGGCTGTATCTATTGCTTCGTGTGTATAGCGAAGAGACTGGAGGCAGGAGAAGGCGAGGCATGGACTTGTTCCCGATGTGGAGAGTTCATCAAGGAGTGTTAAGCCTGGAATTCAATGTGCTTGGAGAAGTGCCTCAGCCGAAGAGTACGAAGAAAGTAGGCTTCTCCAGTGAGGAGACGTCCTCCCCTTTTACATTGTGAGGTCGATCGGATTAGCTTTCGTACCAAGCGGATCTCGACGAACCGGACCAGGCTTCTCGCCGATGCTTGGAAGTTCTGGACCCTCCGGGCTAACGGATCTTGCCTCTCTCTTCTCTATTCAGATCTCGCAGTCAGCATTGCCTTTTCGATATATGACAGCCATTTGACAAATTCTCGCCAGTAAGGGTAGCCCTGAGGTATTCCTCATCCTACAGAAAGGACAATTGAAAAATCTACCCGTACAAAACTACTTACCATAATTGTTGGTTGGATGGTCGTAGACAGCCCGACCACTACCGTTCTTGGGATCCGAACCTAGGTCCTTTTGCATGGACCTCCAGTACTTCAGGGCTTCATTAACCTTCCCCTGTCTCAGACACAAGCGCTTTACGAGGGCAGAAAGCCTCTTTTGCACTTCATCATCAGCACTTCTAATGTTGAAATCCATGGGCCCCTGCTCGGCCTGGACTTTGCGCAGAAGATTCTCAATCTTGTCTTCCAGCTCGGATGAGCACCCACGGCTAACGCCTGAGACATCAATTGAGCTCCAGTTCGAACCTTGCATGATTGACTTGAACCTGTCAGCTGGCTTTCTGCAGGCTTTGGTGATCCCACTCACAAATAACCAGTCTATCAGATGCTCGTTGATCAGATCCATAGGACTACCTATGTCAAGAAAATGATTGAGAGCCTCGTCTTTAGCATCGGGTCGACGCCACTCGTTCCTTACAAAGCCCAGCAAATCAAATAAATGGGCTCCAGGTAACGGAGGTTGTTTCCGTGTCCAAGGTTTGTCTTCTTCTTCCACCTTGAGCTCAGGACCTTCATACAGATATTCGCTACATGGGGATCCCTCTGCGTCCATCTCTGAGTCTGTGACGTATGAGGGATCCGGGATGATTAGTCCGTATTCGGACACCTTCCAGCCAGGAGTTGATACCGCTACCATGGTGCTTCGAGGCTTTGCGGCTCGACGTGGCTGTTGTCTAGCTTGAGTCATTTTCTCCTTTCCTGGTGCTCTGTATGGATTGTTACAAGACTTTTCGGCTCTATCGAAAGACTTCTAGTTGCGTTTTGGCCAAAGTTGGTGTTGTCAGATGCGGATTTCGACCGAATGGTGTCAGGTACGGTAGTCTCGAATCGTTACTGACTGACACATAAAGTGTGAAGTAATGACAATGAGGTAGTTATCGCCTGTGATAATTTGAGATGAATTATCGAGCTAAGTATTCACAGACATCCTAATGTCCAAAAACGCAAGACAGTCTTTTATTCAGGACAAGGAGAACGATCGTGAAAAGCAAGTAGTAATACTGGTATCATGCAATCAAGGATGGGTAGCAAGTCGTTCACAGATATCTGCAAATGATGGTGTGCCCCAGAAAAGGAATAGGTCAGAAAAGGTACATGTCACTCATGTCACTACATGGGAGATACAATCACGCTTGGAAAAAGATAGGCAATGCCTTTTAACAAAATTGACGAGGAACTAAGTTTGAGCCGTTGAGAGAAGCCAGCAGTCCCGCTGCACGGTTGAAACTCTGGTTCATGTGGCTTGCCCGGATGTTCAAGCTTCCAAACCGTGTTGCAATCAATGAATTCAGCAATAGCGAAGCTGTTGTCCTGGGCCTTTGTTCAAATCAGTTGTCTCCAAAACTCTGACTCCATATATTGGCATACCATTCTGGAGACAAACATTGCATGCTTCAAAACATTCTTTGTTCCTGTCTACTAGCATTGTCATACTTCCACTAGCATAAAGCGTTCCATGGTACTGGGCCGACACTACTACCGTCAACAGCCGTTGAGGCCCATCAAACTCCAGCTACCCCCTCAATCCCACCGTCACCCTTCAAATGTCCCTGCTTCTTGCCGCCTCCTGGATCATAAGTCGGACTCGCTTCATCCTCCTCCACTGTCAGAGATCTCAGAGTCAGCATGCTGTTCCCTCCAATGACAAGCTTTAAGGAAATATTTTCAGGGGCGGAACGCCCTGGGATACAGACACGACCCGGAAAACCATGGGAGCCCAATGACTTACGTATGACTTGCAATATCCCTGCTGATCTTTGACGTAAGTGGCAAATTGGCGGGTTCTCACACCCATCTCGATGAGGATCCTTGTGGTTGCCTCTAGTCTACCGTCGTTGTCCGCACCAGACGCTTCGAGCGGGTACCACAGCTGTTCGAGCTTCGTGATGTCCTCGTCTATTTCACGTTCTAGGTTCGCTGCTATCATAGCCAGTCCGGGATGTACAACTTTTTTACGAGGTTCAGGTGCTGCTTTTGGTTGTTGGGGCTCCTTGACGGCTACAGGGCGGTCCTCTGCCTTTCGGGCCATTCTGAAGACAGCAGCAGTGCCGAAAGTCGAATATTTGTATTCTGATTGTTGATTGAACAAGCTTGAGGAAGAATAAGTTTGAAGAAGGGGAGGTAGTTGGCTGAAGGTATTGTTTTCAATCTCCTTTTGTTGGCAGTGTTATGAATATGGAGAGTGTTGAAAGGAGTGGTTTCTGCCAGGTTCCATTATGTGCTGTTCACCCTGTATCGCGACAGTTGACACCTGCTAGACACGCGTCGGTATCATCGACACCATGGAGCCAGGTAAATCTCAACTGACACCAGTCGCCTCTGACACCGAAGCCCTGCAGCGTTCAGGTGCCGAATACGACAAAGAGAGCTATTCAAAACAATAAAAAGTTTTTTTTATTGATGCGTGGTTCTTTGTTGGGTACAGGAGAGTCGACGACAATGTCTTTGTTCGCTGGACATGTCGTTATTGCGCATCGCTCCTGCCAACAACACATGCCACTCTCTGTTCTTCGGAAGAAATCTTGGGAGGAAAACGCCGAGCCGATCTCGCCGTCGTCACCTCTGCTGGTCTAAGACTTACGGGATTTACAACGCATCGTAAGATATCATTTTTGATCTGGTCGGCAAGCGGTTTGACATTGAGCTGCTCACTAAGAGCTTGTGGCCGATTTGGTTTTTAGCGACTGTCAGAGCGTCCAACTGGTATTGCATTTGCTCAATCTTAGCATCTGTAGGTGCCAATCAACCGATCAACACCTTTCTTGACACCTCTTGCTCGCTGTTTGCATTAATACGAAACACACCCGAAACTTTTTCAGCGTCAGTAGTATGTCCCCTCCCCAGCCAACCCCCAGAAAACGGCGACGAGCAAGCGACAGCGACCTCCCAGCAAGCAGCCGCACCCGCCGCAGAGCAATCGAGGCAACCACAAAGCGCGAGCACAGCAAACGCAAAACCTTAGACGATCACAATGCTCCAATAGGCAATTTCTCCAGTAAGAAGCGCAGAACCTGCTCCTTTCAACCAGCTGACATCCAGTGGACCCACGGGCGCAAGAAACCCTTCCATCCCAAGCGCAGCCCCTATCTCTACCAGTGGCTGCCTCGACGGCCGCCGTGGTATACCTCTCGAGTGTCCAAACGGCCTCATTTTGCGCGGGGCAGATTTAGGAGAAGACGCGGGGGTTCGAAGGAGCAGGTCCAGGGAATGGAGAATTGGCTTGCGGGGTATGATCCCCCTTTCAATGCGGTTTGCGCTGACGGGTTGAGTGCGGCTTTGTCGGAGCTTGAGCTTGATGAGGGTGGGGGGACTGCTTCGGGAGTTAGTCCTAAGCCTTTCGTGCTGGCTGCGGATGGTAGAGAGGTGGTTGAGGGGGAGGAAGAACTCTGAGGGACGCTTAGTAAGTCGCCTGCATTTCTCCTGCGATTTTAGTATAGTAACGAACAAATTGTAATTCATTGCGTACGCCGTTTCCCGCGATTTCCGTAGCTGAGTATCGTAGAACTCCTAACCCCATGCTCTGTTGTGGTGCGGATTTTGCCCTCCACGGACGTAGAGATTCCATAAATATACTCACTGCGACAAGACGCGTACCCGTCTTTGGTACAAAGCATAAGAATATACAATAGAAGAAACATCATCTTCCGGTTCCGGCCCAAGTCGGGTAATCGCAGGCATATGTTCAAAAGTAGTATGCTTACCATACCAAAAGATATATCATGCACATGAATCCTGATTACTAGACTCCCCACTCCCCACTGCCCACTCCCCGGAACAACAAATTCTACTCCCAACAAACCTCACCTGACCATATCCAAAACTCTCAGCATGGCCTAGATTCATAGCTTGAAATCGTATCCCATGCAAGCCTCTCATACTTAGACCAAGATAACAAAAGCGAACGCCGTTCAGAGCCAAATATAATGTTATCACTCGTCTTCCGTTCATACCTTTCAGTTGAGGGTGACTAAAGTAGTTCTTTTCATCGTATTAGAGATGTTTTGTTGTTGTGCGAGAGTACAATAGAGGGAAGGCATCAAAGCCACTTCTCAAACAGACCATCAGCACTTCCTCATCAGTGCCAATACCTCGCAATTCAATACACCGCGTCAGGTGTTGGCGCCTCACCACCAGCCGTTCATTCCAGGCTCTGGAACGATCAGCATGCGAACCCCGTCAACGAGGGAGTGCAATGTCGCTACATGTGCTGTTGACTCCTGTCTGACGGCTTTCACGCCAGCTGATTCGGCGACTTTACTAGCGAGCAAACGGGTCCGACCAGGCTGTATGCCAGGAGGACCGATCCCTGATCCATCACACAGATTCTGTCGTAGTGGATGATTGTTTTCAGCCCGTGGGCTTTTCCCTTTGAACCCAGTGGCGATAGTCTTTTGGATCTTTTGATTCGTTTTCATATTCACAGATGATGTAGCTTGATCTTACGACCGTAGAGCACCGGGTCTGCAGCCGCTGTTAGCTTTCATGCCAGATACCTAGCTCGGGTTACTCACCACATGGTCAGCGTGCTCGTGTGCCAGACCGATATTTGCGATCGATCTCTCAAGATGACGGTACCCATTCGTTTGATGGGCTCTCGTGATTGGTATGGATCCCAGTGGCGGGTCAGATACCCCATGACGTGAGATACCGACCACTTAGCTTGGGGCGAATTGGGAGGAAGTTGTTGTTTGGTTTTTGGTTTTTGATTGTTTTGTTGTTTTAGGGGGTGAGAAGGGGGTTAAGGAGTTTTGGAGATCACCTACTGCTAGCCGCCTTGAAATATAGTACTGTGTGCCTAGAGTAAGGTAGTGGCTGCTAGTGATGAGGCTTGAAAAGTGAGGTTGCTTGGAGAGGGAGATTATTCGAGATAGATATAGATGATACAAGAAGAAGACGAAAAAGAGTATGAGAGGCACATGACGAATAAGAAGCTTCGAAGCTAATCTGAAAAGAGCGCAAGATGTAAATACAGATTGTACAGGGGGTATCTCGAGTAGAACTGACACCTTCAACGCCGAAAGGAACCGCGTGAGACACGCTAGGGTGCGAAGTGATAGAGCAAGTAGCCAGTACTTGCCCCTTCCACATGAGCGCCCATCTCGGACCACATACTCCTCTCCAGACCCAGTCCACCAGATCAATCCTCAATATCTCAGGCATCAGGATCATCTTCACTCTCCACGATCTCGTCCCCCAACTCCCCCTCCCTCTGCAACACCAACAGATAATTCCGCGCACAGACCATGAAAATCGCAATCGCAAGCGCATGCCACAGATCCTGGCCCTCCTTCGTCAGGTTCCAGACGCCCATATTCCGAACCTCTTTCCCCGGGATCGCAGAATCGTACGTCACGAATCCGACAGCGGTGGATTTGACAATGATGCCGAAGAGGGTCGGTAGCCGGCGGCGGTAGCGCGGGATACTGACGCCCAATCCCACGCCCACACTCTCGCCGGCGTTGGAGTCTGAGTCGGGATCGGAAATAAGCCATGCGGCGCGGTACTGGCGGCCGAGTTCGTGCAGGCGATCGGTGCAGCGGTTGACAACGCCGGTGATGGGCTCGTTGGGGTGCGCGACCGTGATGGTGAGGACGGGGATGTGTGGCACGCGCTTGAGACGGGCGTCGCGCATGGTCCAGGCGAAGTACTCGTTCAGGAAGCGGCGGATCTGTTTCTCGGGCGAGGTGCCCATGATACTGGCGTCGCGGGCGCGTTGGCCGACTTCGATGAGGTTGTAGAGCGCTTTTTGGGCTGTGGGGAGGTAGTTAGTGGAGGGTCTAGGAGGATAGTTTGAGAGGGTTTGGGCTTACCGTGGTATTCGGGCGCTCTCACGGCGTTGATGTATGCTTTGCTGCGATCATCGGTGAAGAGGATGTCTCGGAGCGCGCGAAAGTCCTTCTTCCAGCTTACATGGATGATCGGCTCCTTTCCGCGAGCGTTGAGCTTGTGGAAGAGGAAGTATTCCTCATCTGTGAAGTCACTAAAGTCGTCTTCGCATGCGTCCTCGATGTGACCGTCTTCGTCTTGAACTTTGAGATTACCCTTCTGGTCTTGGGTGAGAAGGGTCTGGCCTTCGAAATTGCTTGGGCCATCAGTGTAGGAGAATTCGTCGCCTTCGATGGTGTCAATGACATTCTCCACGAGTGTGGATCCCTCCATGATAGATTCGCTGTCGCTTTTGATCGTGGATGTTCCCCTCTTCACGGTGGCTTTATCTTCGGACTTGAAGCGAACGCCCATGAGAGAATCCCAAAGGCCAGATTTGCGCCTGCCTTCCACTAGGTTCTTTTTACGGGACGAAAAGCTGCTTCCAGATTCCACAATCAAGTGTGTGTTCCTCGACTTGATGGAAGATCTAGGTGTATGCGCGTGCTTGGTGATCCCGCCATCCTTGACGCCAAGGACACTCCGAGTGGAGCTGTTCTTGAATTTCACAACCTTTTTCTCAGGAGAGCTATTTGCCAGCCACTGTTGGGTACGAGTGTTTGGGCTCATACGCTGAGCTTCGAGTCGCGCGGCGAGAGACGTACTGCTGTCGCCGCGGGAAGGATTGCTGGAAGCTTTCTTGACCTTTGGCGGATCTGCTGGGATAAGACCTAGAACCTTGCCGATGCCCTGGAACAGCGGCATCGCGTACGGTTATGAATAACTCTGTATCTTTGTATGAGTGTCCCTAGAGGGTTTTGCTGTATGAGACGATCAAACGAGTACTGCAGTCAAGATTTCAGGAGGACGGTGATTGTCGAGATTGGAGAGTTTGGTGGAGGATCACGAAAGGCGAAAAGATGCTGTTGGGCGTCCATTGTCGAATTCACGAAGCTTCAGCGTTTCAAGGGGTTTTCTTTGTCCTGACAATGGGCTTCATGATTCATCGAGGATAAATGCGGGTGCGAAGTGAATGACGGGAAAATGTCGTGACGCATTAGGAAATAGTGCCGCACTGGTTTCTTAGGGCTGAGACTTGGCGCTTACAGCTGGTCCATCGCCAACCAGCCATTCCTATCAAGGGCACCATCTCCCATACGGATATAGAAGGAGAGAATTACCCCCACATATCATCTGAACCTCAGCCCATAATCAAGACGGAAATTCGAACAAGCCTGTCATGAGTCGAAATGGCTCCCATACTCCATGCCTTCCTCGACTCTACCCAAATCTCTATCGTCTCTAGACGCGGAGATCACTAGTTGTATGGGCTCATGGTTTCCCGGATCCGCCAAAACCCTGATACGAGTGTTCAGTCCCATCGTTGAAGCATGCCGTATACCGACACTTGTGTTTCTGAGATCGCTCATCTCGTTTTGGTGTGACGTCTGGGCAAGGAGAATCATCTCTTCTGCTGAGGTCCAGGTGGTGCAGATTCGGCGTGTCTTGATCATTCTTACCAGATATGCCAGCACTACGCTGATATAGAGGAATACGACGGTGATTGAAAGGTAGTCTGTCACACGGGATGCTTTGTAAGCATAACCTGCAAGTTCAATGTCAGTAGCTCAAATCGCCACGTAGATCCGTGATCCTCCTGGGCACCTACCATAGCGGAACCCGTGTAGCGTCATGGCTGTGTGATTATGTCCACGCGGTCGGCCGGGACAAAAGCGTACTGGGGGAACATGCCCGACCCCTTGGCAATGTTCACCGTAATCGACGTAAAACTTCTTCGACTGGAGCTGTCGCTGAAGGCCGATTCGGGAAACAGCGTCAGCAAGTACTGTGGAGCCAATTGACTCGATTTGTTGGATCCACGTTGACGATGAGTTGGCCGTCGTATTGTGAACGTCTGTGGTATTTGTCGTATCAAGCGCTACACCGGCAGCGAGTATAATGTTTGCAAAAGCGGTCGTCATTATTGAGGTATCCGACACAGGGAGGCCTTCAGCGACTGCGGGTTCCAGCGGCGTGAGGCTTTCCAGCCACTCGCTCGAGGCCGAGATAGGCTCCCAACTCCCGTCATTGACCGGCAGTGCGTGATTTCTTCTTAATCTATCGTTAACGGTAGGGCCACCCACATGAACTTCAACTGGACCCCCTGTACTCCCCAACGCATTTGATTTGCTTGTTGCCAACGAGTGCTCGACCAGATGCCAGCGGGCATCCATCGAGCAGACGACCCCGAAGCGCTCTGAAGAACCGGGAGTCGCTACAGGCCCCAGGATTACAAGTCCAGCTGTGATTGAAGCTTTGCCGGAGTAAGGAACCCAAACTGTCGTGAGCGATGTGCTATTGGTCAGACTATCAGTAGGCCCCCATAAAGGCTTCTCAAGACTTATTTCTTCGTACGGGCCATGGCGATAATTTAACGGATTACCTTTTGCCCACGTGTGGAATGGTGATAGCAGCGGTAGGTCTACCGACAAAGTGTCATTGGAGAATGAACTTATTCGGCGTTCGCACACCGTACGTGCAGCGGATGCTTTGGATATGACGCTAGTCGACACTCTTCCCGAGGGTGTTTGCTGTTTGGGATAGACATGCGGATCGTAGTGTGTAAGGTCATTCTGAAGCAATGCTGTGGCCGCATGAGGGGCGAATGACCATGCTTCCATACTGATCTTGTAAGCTCTTGGGACAGCTTGTAAGGCTCTCAAAGCCCATGTGTCTGTCCGTGGAATTTGATAACCACTCTGCTGGTTGGAAGTGGCATAATAGCTCTGCAGTGAAGGAATACCGTTCGAGATACATCCCGGCGTTGACAGGCCTTGGACACCGTCACACATATGTCCACCAGAGTGATCGATGGTAAGATTGGTTGGCCACTGAACCGTTGAGTTGCCGTTCAGCCAGAAGGGAGTGTCAAAGATACTAAGTGTCTATTTATAACGATTTCAGCCTAGATAACTAAACATCCAAGGGAGATTGTCAGTCGGGTCTTTTTACCGTGAGACGAGGTAGCATCAGGATGGCACTTGCCGGGCCCACCGTGAGCGCCAAGAGGCCGCCAATGATTACAAGACCCACAGTAGGTATTACCTCCCAGTGTCTGTTGGCTAAGATTCCGAAGAAGCCACCTACGAAAGACGGTGACCAGAAGTAGCTGATGCGAGTGAAGGATAAACCGGAGGTAGCAAAGCCCAACGGTATGCCACCTCTACTAAGCAATCGGTCTCTAATAGCACTACATACAATGACCGAGAGGCTGCCGAGGACGAATAGCTCCTGCAGGATGCATCAGAACCCAAAGTTTGCCTGTAACTAGCGTCTACTATACTTGGATCTTTGCAGCCACCTGAACTAGGGCTAGTGAAATGACATCTTGGATTTGGATACCGTCTGCAGCAGCAAGGTGTTTGCCGATGTAGTATCCTCGAAGATTCAACCACAGAAGGAATACGGAAACCGCAAGCGGTGGTATGTGAATGTAAAAGCAGATCAGAAAGAACCAGCCGGACTTTTTGACTGGGATTCCACTTGGTTCACGAGCAGGCTTACACCAGAAAACGAATTTTAGGAGATTTGCAGGGCCGTAACAAAGTCGAGAATGAGTAAAACGAGCCATGGGCAGTACATAGAACGTCTACTATTCTCAGAGTAGGACAAACAAGGAAATCTTGAGAACCCGCCGTTTCTTGAAGGGATGGTGAAAGAGCGATGTCTCTCATAATCATTTAGGTAGCGACTCCAAGTCAGTCCTCAGCCAAAGCCACTATGAAGCTGATCAGTATTTGACAGCTTCAGCCGCATCTGTCGATCATTGATGAAGCTGCAGGGTAAGTCGAGCCATGACTTGCTCTGACTGGTATTGCAGGTTTGCCTTGTTTCCGATTAGGACATGGGCAAGCACCCAAAACCGTGCCGTCTGTCGTGACAATGCATGTCTATCACATCCTACAAGGATAGTGCTCACGTATAAGGCGTATTGAATCATTTTTGATCCATGGTAGGCCTTGAAATGGTAACCATATGAGTTGAAAGTTCACAGGAATGATATTACCGAGTATCTTTCATAAGTTTTTGACGGCAAGGCTGCATGCTCATGCATTTTCCGAAAGTGGGGGGCGATGGGGAGGTTTGGATAGACCTGGTGTCTTTGCAGTGACGCAGTCTCGAGCCAAGATTTATTTTAAAATTAATCGCTAAATCTATTCAGTGTTTTGACTTTTCGCATAAACAAAAATTACAGCTTTTTCAATTTGAAACATCTGTGACAAAAACGTTAATTTAATTCAAAACGCATGACATGATCGAATGAATCAAAAATAAATCAAAGAATTATTAAATGATTATTATTAAAGAAAAAAAACAAATTTCTTCAAAACAAAAAACTAATAAACAATTAAAAATTGTTTATGTCGAATACAATCTGTTTGTTGCATAAATTGTTTATATAATAAATTTGATATTACAATAAATCATTTTTATTGTAGAAAAATAATGAAAATAAATCAAAAAAAAATGAAATGATCAAAAACAAATTTTGTAAAATTTGTAAAATTTACAAATTCATAAAACTCAATATCAAAAAAAATAATAAAACAATATTTTTCGAAATTCAATTATTCAAATAATGAGAAAATCGCAATTAAAACAAACGTATTTTATTAATTTTTAATTTTTTTTGAAATATTTTTAATTAAAAAAAAACTCAATATATTCATGAAATCAATAAAACGTTCAATTCTAAATTCAGCAAAAAAACTAATTTTCTATTAAAAAGACGAATTTTGATATTTTTGCTGTTCATGTGAAAATCAGACAATACTAATTCTTTATTTAGAAAACAAATTTTGATATTTTTGTTGTTCATGTGAAAATCAAACAATACTAATTCTTTACTAAAAAAACAAATTTTGATATTTTTGCTATTCATGTGAAAATTAAACAATATTAATTCTTTATTCAAAAAACAAAGTTTCAAACAATACTAATTCTTTATTCAGAAAACAAATTTTGATATTTTTGTTGTTCATGTGAAAATCAAACAATATTAATTTTTTATTGAAAAATAAATCTGAAATGTTCATGAAATGAAAACGATCAAAAAAACTAAATAAATAATATTAAACGTCGTTTTCAAAAAATTACATTTTTGATGATATAATTAATAACTTTTGACGTAATTAATGTCAAAATTAAATCAAATTACAGAGCAAATATTAAATATTAACTAAAATTTAATTGTTTTTTACGCGATATTATATGTACGAAAAATTCTGTTTTTTGTCGCAAAATTCAAATCGATGTTTTTTTTTTTATTATTTTCATCATCGTGTTGAACATCGAAATTTTTTGATATTTGATACAAAATGTCGTCAAACGTCATTGATTTGATTCAAAACGACGTAACAATCACGATTTCATTTTTTGTTTTAATTAAAAAAAAAATTTCGAATTTTCACGTATCAACAATAATTGATCAAAAGATTGAAAAAATTTTGATCGAATGCGAAACAAATTATCGTCACGCAAACGAAATAAAATTTCTAAATATCATTTGAAAAAAAATTAAAAAATAATTAATTTTCTGATTTCGTCAATTTTTTCGACGATGATTTTCAAAATTTTTTTGTCATTGATGTCAACAAAAACAACGAATTTCGAATATGCAAAATTTTACATCACATGAATGTTTTTGAATATTCAAAAATTTTCAAAAACGAAATATGTCATGTTTTTTTTCACGAAATCAAAAATGACAAAAAATTTAAAAAGACAATGCGCAACGTAAATGAAAATAACAAAAAATTAATTTTTTTTAAAAATTTTTTAAATTCAATATTTTATCGTTTTCAAACATTACATCAATCAATTTTTTCACAATGTATTTTTTCAATGTGAAATGAACAATCGCATTTATCAATGCAATGAAATTCATCATTGTCAAAATGTGAATTTATCAAAATTAAACGTTTCACACGATTTAGTCATTGTCGAAACATTACAAACAACACATGATAATTTTTAATCGAACGATCATCAATTTCATCGCGCACGTCATATTGAAACGACATATTTGATTTTTTTGAACAATTATCAAAAAAAATCATGTACGTCAAATTTCATGTGTCAAAAAAAACGTTCATTGTTGCGCACACGTCAATTTACATCATTCAAAAAATCAATTATGTTTTCGTCTTTAATTAGTTTTTCATTAAATTTTCAATTCTCAAATTTTCAGTTCTCGATTTTTGTTTAGCGATTCGTCGATTGTTTTAAATATCAAATCAAAAACGAAATTAAACATCATTTTAGTTTTTTATATTTTCGAGAATTTATCGATTGATCGTATTTGAAACAATTATTTCAAAACGTCAATTCGAGATCGCAAATCGATTGCAATATTATTTTGTTTTTTAAATTAAATTTTCGCAATTGTCGTAAATAAAAATATTTATCTATTAACAATTTAGTTAATTATTAAAAAAATTTTAGTTTTAAATCATATCGAACAATCGATCGAAATTGTTTTTCGAACGTGCGATGTTAAATATACGTATTTAACATCAATCGATTTTACAATCAATCGTTTTGTTTTGTTTGTAAATCGAAACACACACAATCATTCGTCATTTGTTTTCGACAAAATTTCGATCAAAATTTTACGTAAAATTATGACTTTGATCGAACAAAATCGAAATATCAATCAAACAATTGATAAATAATCAGTTTGAATTTCAATAATTAATATTAACAATTTTACAGCGAGCTTTTTGCGAAATTCAAAATTACAATATTGATTGAAAAGCAATGAATTGCAATCGTTGTCAAAAGTACATTTTGAATTGACGAATATCAATCGTTTGAATGATTATATCAAACGAAAAAAAACGTTTGATTATTTCATGAAAAGAAATATGACAAATATGCAATAAAAAAAATTTAAATTTTTATTAAAAAGCAATTCATATATCAAAAAAAATTCATTTACGAATATGAAATGAATCATAAAAATAAAAACACGATTTGAATTCAACAAATGAAAATCAATGTTGATGAAAATATTGTCGTTTGTTTTTTTCAAAAACAAATTCACGAATGATTCAAAATTCAACATTTTGTGTTGAATATGACGTTCAAACGTGTTCATGAAAAAATGAATGAATTGATTTTTGCAATTTGAAATTTCAAAATTGAAAAAAATAAATAAAAACTAGAAACTATTTTGTTATAATTTAATGAATTTTTAAATTTTCGTTTGACACGAATATATATCAACAACGACAAAAAACAAATTTATTTAAAATGTTTTATTTTTTTGTTCAACAATTTGCGACGAGTCAACGAATCATTCATCAAATGACAACATATTTACAACGAAAAATTATGAACTGTAACGACGAATATGTGTGAAAAACAAACTCATGATATTTATTAAATTTTTTTTAATTTTTCACTAATATTTTAATATTTTTGCAAATTTCGAAAAATATTTCGTCAATGTCGATTCGTTCAAAACGTGACAACAACATATTCAAACGATCATGATTTTTTGTCGAATTTATTTTGATCGAACAATTCAAATCGAATACAAAAATCATTCATTAAAAAAATTAATAAAAAGTTTATCGAAACAATTCATCAAAAATGATTTGAAATTGATAATAAATCAATTATTTTTCAATTCATCGATTCGTCATTGAATTATTCATAAATTTCGATTTTGAATTATTTCAAATTTGAATGTAAATTGCATTTTGATGAACAAAAATGTTTTTTTGAAATTCGAAAAAAATTTCAATTTAATCGAATTTACACATTTTAACATCAATCGAAATGAAATGAAACAATTTTTGTTAAAAATCGCAATAAAATAAATCATTTCGAACGAATAAATATCAAAAATTAATCATAATTTTAATGCGCAAAATCAAAACGATCGACATTTAAATGTTTGTTTAAACGTTCGAACATAAAATGTACGATTTTCGAATATGAACAATTTATCGATCGAAAAAATCAAACGAAATATGCAAAAAAATGATAAACAATCAATAAAAAATTAATTGAATTTTAATTAACGTAACGAAAATCGATTTCATCGTACAAATTTCACATTCGATGAACACAACAATGTTATATCATTTGCACGATCTCGATTTGTATTTTCGATTACGAATATTAATAATTCAATTTTATTTACATCGACGAAAAATTTGAATTCGATTTATTCAATTTTCAATTTATCGTCGAATCTTTGTATTTTCAAATTGCAATCAAAATTTTTCGTCTCGTTCAATAAATTAAATTTGAATTTAACATCAAATTCATTTTCAAATTACACGATTTCATTCTTTGATGCAATTTCGAAAAAAAAGTCTCGCGAATCGTCAACGAAAAAAAATCGATTCGATACTCAAAATCAAACAACGAAACAAAAACAAGTTTTGCGATTTATTGAAATCGAAAAAACTCGAATCGAAAATGAACGTGCTCAATTGAAATTGAATAAAATCAAATTAAAACAAAATGAACGACGTTTGACACATGAAATAAAAAAAGAAATTTGAACAAAACAAAAATTAATAAAACATTAATAATTGTTACATCAATTTTCATTTTAATTCAAAATTCAATTCAATGTTTATTAATGAATTTTTGTTCAAATAAATTTGACATTTGAAATTAAAATTTCATCTCGAAAAAAATCAAAAAAAAATTAATTATGAAATAATTAAAAATTTTACAATTCAATTTCAATTTTAATCAAATACAAAATCTGTGATAATTATTCAAAAATTTAATAAATTTTCAAAATTAATTTTTGTATTAATTAATTTTATTGTGTTCGATGATAATTTAAAAAAATTTATTTTGAATTGATATAAAATAAAAAACATTATACAATTAACAAATTTTATTAATTATAAATTTAAATCAATAAAAAATAACATCACAGAAAAAACTTTTAACAATGAATACAAAAGTATTTCGAATTGAATTTTATTTAGATGATACAATATTTAAATTGACAATTTTAAATAAAACAAAATTAAATAATTTTCTAAATTTATCAATATTTATATTGAAAATAAAATTTCGAATTCTATTTATTATAATTTGTAAATTATTGTTTATGTTATCGAAAAAAAATTAAAATAATATTGAAAAAATAAAAAAATCATTAAAAACAATTTCAATTAAATATAATAACAAAATACATAAATCTTCTTTTAATTTAAAAAAACTAATGAAAAACAATTATAAAACACAATTTATAAAAAAATGTTCAGTATATTCGCTTGACGCGAGTGATCGATCGGAAAAATTAATTGATCAATGAAAAAACTGTCGAAATTCTTTTCATCAATTGAAAATACTGAAATAAATCGACGTTCGAATGAGAAAATGCGTCAAATTCTTTTAGATCAATCATCAAAATGATTTTTTCGTGAAAAAATCGTACATTTGCTGCACATCTTGCACATCAATCAGCAATCATATATGATTTTCACTTATTTGATCAATATTGTAAATCAGAATCAGCGCATTTCAACTTTGCAAAAATAACAGAAATCGACTCATTATCGCAATAGTTTTGAAATTTCGAAGATTTCGTCGCTGTCAGATGTGTTCGATCGTCAGTTGATATGCTTGCGAAATTGTTTCGCTCAATTTTCGTAGTCGAATGTACAATTGCTTCGCATCTTGCATTTCAATCAACAATTTCATATGATTTTCACTCATCTAGCTCAAACTGTAAATCAGAATGAGCGCATTTCAACGTTTCAAAAATTATTGAAATCGATTCATTATCGCAATAGTTTTGAGACTTTCAAGATTACATTTTCGGATGATTCGCTTCTGAAAGTTCAATTTTTCGCAATGTTTGATGATATCTGCAGCGTTTCAATGCGACTTCGATCATAACTCAATGCGCATTCGATCGATTTTCGATATTATTGATTATTTGAATAGAGCTCACTTTGAACTTCAAAATGAGTTTTCGTTTGTATATTTTACTCAATGAATGCAAATGTTATTAAGATGCGAAATTCGTGAAATCGCAAAACAATGACGAAAACTTATTAAAACAATCTTATCAAATGCAGCTCTAATTCTGAAAATGTTCGAGAGAATTTTTTTTAAAAAAATTCCGAATTTGCTTGTAACATTATAAAATAATCTTTATTATATAAATAGAAATATTTAAAAAAAAACAATAAAAATGTTCATCTATTGTGTTTTTTCGAAATTAAAAAATTAAAAAATTAATAAAGTTAAAATTTTTGAATCAATGTTAAACTACATGAGTAAAACGTTTGAAAAAAATAATTAATTTTTTATTAATCAGATTGAAAACAGTCGATTTGTATAAAAAATTTGTTTCAAAAATTCGAATATATTACAAAACACATGTTTACAATGAAAATTTTGATTTTCGATTTTAATCACGCGCGAACTCAATAGTTTACATGACAAATTGAAATAACGTTTTATTGATTTTTTTTCGAGAACACGCGAATTGAATTTCAAAAATAATTATTAATTTTCTATTATTAATATCAAGTTCTAGATGTTTTCATTAAAATCTGTAATTAGTTTTTTATCAATTGAGTTAACAATTCAAATTTTAATAATTTTTGTTTTGCACATGAATTTTTTTTTTTCTTTCGTTGATTTTTTCAAAAAACACATACATGTGAAAGCTATTAATGAATACGAAAAATGTGAAATCAATTAAATTTTTTTCGAATGATCGTCAAAATCTAATGCGTAAACTAATCAATTTTCGAAAAAAATAAACGAAATTTTTGCATTATTAATTTTTTATCGATTTAATTGCATTGAAATTAACATGAAACATTCGATATGCGACGTTCATCAAATTATTTTTGATTTTAATTTGAATTTCGATTTCGTTAATTAAATTCGTTTTAATTAATTGCAAAATTTTAAATTTTGAACAGAAATTTTCGAATTTTTTTTTTGTTATTTTTTCAAACATTTTTTTGACAAAATGTTTAATAATTGCTTTTAATTTATTAATTTGTCGATCATAATCGAGATCACAATAATGTTTGACAAAAAAATGTTAGAACGATATACATTTTTGTTTCATCGATTTTTCGAATTTTTTTTTTACAAAAACAGTGATGATGCAATCATAATCATTTGCAAATAAAAAATTCGTAATTTTTCAATTTTGAACTAATTTATAGTATTTTAAAGAAATTTTTTGTCGCGTACAAATTGACGAAAAGAACGAGACATCAATTTTGTGTCACAAACAAACAAATTTTTTCTTTTCAATATTAATTTGATTAACACTTTTTAACAATTTTATCGTAATGTCAATGAATTGCGCAAACATGTTGAAAAAATACACAAACAAATGTTTTTAGTTTCGATCGTATTTCATCGATTTTCAAACGATTAAATCGAGCAATCGTTGCGTAAATTATCATCAATTATGAATCAATTTTTTATTGATAACATCAAAAACTATTCGAGATTTTATGCGTCAAATTGACAGTAATGCAATAAATTTCAAAATTGATCAACTAGATAAAAACTAATCATTAGTTTTTGAAAACACATACAAATTCAAATTCGAATGAAGATTCGTCAATCATTACTCGAACAATTCACGAGAAAAAACGTGAAAAAAAATTTGAATGCTAACTAGAACATTTCTAATATTTTATTAACACTTTCTTTTCAAACAAAACAGCAAACGATTCGTTCGAAATAAAAATTATGTGAAAATTTTTTTTTGAATTTTCGAACAAAATAAATGCTTTGTAGTTCAATTGAGTTCTAATCATTGATCAAAATTCAATAATTCATTTCTTCGTCGAACAACTTTGTGATCAATTTCGAAATAAATTTCATTTTTACGAATCAATCAATAATTGATTTTTGATGAAAACAAAGCGAATTGACGATCAAAAAAACGAAAAACAATAAAATAAAAATTACAAAAATCATATTTTCTTTCGTTATTGATTGTTTCAAAACAAATTTGCGATGAATAAATCGTTCAAAATAAAAATCAACGCAAATACTCTATAAATTAATTTTCTTTTAATTATCAATTGACATGAAAATAAACGAAAAAGATGATCAAAATGCAATCTTTGAAAACTGAATATTTACTAAATATTGATTTTTTTTCAGAATCGATTTGCAAACGATTTCTCAATCAAAACTATGAACAAAATAAACATCATTTTCGAAACGATTGATTGATATTCTTTTAAATGACACAGACATCATTGAAAAATGCAAACAAAATAAACTCAATGCAAAAAAAAAAATTATTAATTATTAATTGAAATAGAACAAAGCAAAACATGTCGACAAAATGCGTTTTTTCAAACAACGTATTTAATAATTATTTGTTGAGTTTTTTAGAATCAATTTGCGTCTGATGTAATGATCAAAAAAAACGAAATATCATTTTTGAAAAAAATCATTGATTAAATGTTAATATTCATTTAAATTCAATTCGCGTCGAATGACATAATCACGATTGACGACGTCATCGATTTCGAAATAAATTTGTCAACTATACGCAATTAAACAGCAATGTTGATATTATTCAAATGTTCAATGCGACACATGAAAATAAAAAAATCGAAAATCGCGAGATATTTTCTGATTGTGAATCAATTGACAATCAATTAATTTTTTCAATCTTCTTTCGCGAATGTCAATTTTTTTAGCAACGAAAATCAAAATGTATGTGCGAACAATCATTTATATTCATATGTATATCAATTAACAATTGTCTTTAGAAATTTCACACGACGAATGTGAATAACGCGATAAAAAAAAATCATTTTGCAAAAATAAAATATCGCTATATAATTAATTTAATATCAAATGTTAATCGCTCAAAATGATTCAAATTTTATTTATTTTTTTCAAAACACAGAGTGCGAATGAATTTTCGATACGTATAAAATATCATTATCATCGATCAAATATTAATTTCTTTATATTAACATAATGCACAGTTTGTCGAATTCGAGATGAATTCAAAAACAAAAAAATCGATATTAGTTTTTAGACTTTTTCAAAACGCAAAATTTTCTTTTTCTCGTTATCGAAACGAACGTGTAAATTCATTGTCATTATCATTTGATTTAATCATTAATTTCAATTCAATTTAATATCGAGACTATCAAACGCGCGAACGAAAATAAAATCTGCGAAAAATGTCGAACAATCAAAACAAAATGTGCAAACAAAGCAATTCAAAAAAAAAACTGTTTGCATTATTTATTTTTCGACACAAATTAAAGAATCTTTGATATTTTTTTGATTTCAAACGAGAAAAACACTATTTGTAAACTAATTTTTATTTGAGTGACAATTGATTCATGTTGAAATAATCGCGAAATTTAGCAATTGTTGAGAAGTACAGTCTTCGCAAAAAGATAATCAAGAAATCAGTTGATATAATCTGACGAAAAAAGAACTAATGCGTTTTTGTTGAGACTAACGTCTTGACATTCGCTCACTTTTTGTGCTTTCACTTCATGTATGTTACTAGAATAACGAGATTCAGAGCAATAGAATGATAGTCACTTATGATTCTTTCAATAGATTATGAAAATCGGATTAGCAGCTTTCGTTACATCTAATATCATTTACAGCATGTCAGAGCACGTCAGCAATAGTATCTAGTCGTCGAACAATACAGCAAGATTTTGCAGTACTTCAACAATAATCAACTTCATTGAGAGTATTCAGTCTTGTCAGATCAGAAACGACTCAATTGCAATCGAACAATATTCAGTATCTTGATACAAATCAGTACATTCAGTATTTTCAGTTACATCGATAACATCTACTCATTTTACGAATTCGATCTATTTGCATATTTTTCGCGAATCTCTCACGAATTCTTCGCGAATTCGTCTATCTATCGATTTTATTTTACGAACTCGCGTATATTTACTCGGATCTTTACGCGAAATCTATCTATCACTCAGTCAGAATGACGACTTTTGCGATCATTTTCGCATTTGATCTTTTATTTTTTTCGTCTGCTCTTTGCGATCACGTATCTGATGATCATTCAATGACGCAAAATCTGAAAACGCTGTATAGCATGCATTTGATTGAGAATGCTAAGATTTTGCGATGCAATTGATTCACTCAAGCGAAGATGACACAAGAGAGTTATCATTTACGAAAGCATGAGTTGAAGATCAAGAACAAGCTCAAAAAAAATGAAGCAGTTGACAAAGCAAAAGAAGAAAGCTCGTCTGATCAAGAAACGAACTGAAGAATATACGTGCAGGCGTTGCAAGCATTCGGTCAAATTTGACAGCAACATCAAGCTGCACGAGCATATTCGCACTCGGCATGCAAAGAAGCCGAAAATCTCTGTGCAGGTCTCAGAATCGAAGTCTACTTCTCCTGCCTCGTCATCTTCTGTCTCGTCATCTCTCATCTCATCGAAGCTCTTATCTCTCGCGGTTTCTACACCAGAAATTGTACGCGAACGTTCAGAGAGTCTATCATCGAAATCAGTAGTCGAGTCACCAGCTACTTTTTCAGAATTTTCATCAGATTTCTCGTCGGTTGCAACACCAAAGAAACCGATATCTTGGGCAGAAATCGTCTCACGGCCTGTTGCGCCGAAACTCTCTCGTCTCCCGATTGCGACACTCAAATTGGTGCGCAAGTCGTTGAAAAATGCAAACATTGCTTGTTCGTCTATTTCGCCTCGAACCCCTGCACCGAAACTCTATCTCATCGTGAACGATCTGTTTCACATGTTCGCTGAAAAGTCGAGCCCATTTGGCCTGCAGCGGCATCAAATGCGTTTCTTGTCTCCGCGCGGCCCTGGCAAATGCAGTCTCGCAAGCAAATGTGGCCCCATACAAAGCCGCATTACGTCATACTTCCATGCGGCGGCCTCACCTGCTTCGAAATCGGCCAAATCCGAAGCATCTGGGCCAACACATGCCCGCGGAAGCGTTTCGCGCCAGTTTTCGGTCTCGCGGTGGCCCTCGGCCTCACCTACCTCTTTTCCTTCTCGATTTGCTTCGGTGCGCCCCTCTTTCTCGGCATTCTCGCGCTCTTCTCCTGTTTGCAGGCATTGCCAAGGGCGTTTTGTCACCTATTGGTCTACTGGCTGGGCCACGCCAAATGCCTCCAGAGTTGGGAACAATGAGATACCCATGGGGCAGCGCTATTGGAGTTTCGCTCCTCCTCGCCCTACTTTGGGGGAGTATTGACCCCTCTTCGGGGGAGTCACTACTTTGGGGGAGTTAGCATGTTGTTTGTTTGTTTGTTTGGTCCGCTCACCCCCTCTCTGTTAATCGTTGATCGGCCTGGGGGAGCTAAAAGTTGTTGTATGCTTTGTTTCATTATTTCACTATGGTAGGGACTTATCTTTGTTGTGGCTTCGTCTTGATTTAACACGACTAATGATGACCTCTTTTCCTACTACCCTTGAGGCTTAGTCGCCCGATAAATACGAGGGGGAGAGGGCGAGTACAGTCGCTAGAATGGACGAGGACAGTCGAGGGCAGTACAACTTCGGGGGAGTGTACTGATCACGACGATTACATTCGCAGATAGTATCGTTTCGGGGGAGCGTATTATACAGTCTCGCATGACAAGGAGTCAGATCAGTATCGCTTCGGGGGAGCGTACTGGACAGATACGACTTGGAGTCACATAGTATCGCTTCGGGGGAGCGTACTATGCAGTCATTACATACTCGGCCTTGCAGAGCAGGAACTCGATCAAGAAGGACAAATAGTGCTGGAGATATCTGACCTTTTCGCATACTAATCGACCTGATTCTCTGGCAGGGCTTAGTCAGGTCAGAAAAGCTCGATTCTGCACTCATTGCATCGGTACACTCCTTCCTTATCGATTTCTCGGCCATTTCCAGCTTTTCGCATTGCATCGGCATACCTTATGGACTTCCCACCGCCAAATTACATAGGGATCGATCCATTGATGTCGCAAGAAGTACCTGAGAACCCTGAGATCCACAATGATGCTACCAGATCATGGTGTGACCTGCACTCTCGTCAATATCGCACTACTCAGGCAATTGGTACTTGCTCCATGGTGTACCGTCTATCCAATTCTAGGTACCAGATCCCGTATCGATGCTTCACCTCATGGAGATGCATATCCAGAACGTCGCAATCCTTCAGATGCTCGGTCGCACGCCTTGCAAATCGGCCCTACGTCATACCTGAAGCCAATAGGTCATCGGATCTCGATTCGTTCGTTTCTGCAGTCTTGGCATCGGTGCATGGCCTAGCCCTACAGGATCTACGTCATCGGGGGAGCTTGCTCGGAAGCTCCAGGCAATACGTCGCTGGGGGAGCCCTAGGATACGCATCGCTGGGGGAGCCACATCGCTGAGGGAGCTACATCGCTGGGGGAGCTTGCACGGAAGCTCCAGGCCAGGCTGGGCTCGTTAGGATACAGGGCAGGAGGCACAGGCGGATGCTGTGGGGGAGTGTTGAGAAGTACAGTCTCCGCAGGAAGGTAATCAAGGGGCCAGTTGGTATAATCTGACGAAAGGAGAACTAGTGCGTCCTTGTTGAGACTAGCGCCTTGGCACCCGCTCACTTCCTGTGCTTTCACTCCATGTATGTTACTAGAATAACGAGATTCAGAGCAATAGAATGGTAATCACTCATGATTCTTTCAATAGCAATTCTCATTCATTTGTATGCGAAAAAATTTTCGATTTTTCAACAATTTCATGCGCTTTCGATGAATTTGTTTCATTCATGTATCATTGAATTTCGCTTGTCGTGTTTCATAATTTTCAAATTTTCAATATCGATTATTAATCAATTTTTTTTTAAATGAGATTTGAATGATTGCGAAATTTTTTCGCGATTTTCATTCAATTGTATGCGAAAAATTTTTCGATTTTTCAACAATTTTATGCGTTTTCGATGAATTTGTTTCATTTATACATCATTGAATTTCGTTTATCGTGTTTTCTAATTTTCAAATTTTCAATATCGATTATTAATCAATTTATTTTTAAATGATGTTTGAATGAATGCGAAGTTTTGCAATTTTCATTCATTTGTATGCGAAAAAATTTTCGATTTTTCAACAACTTCATGCGTTCTCGATGAATTTGTTTCATTTATACATCATTGAATTTCGTTTGTCGTGTTTTCTAATTTTCAAATTTTCAATATCGATTATTAATCAATTTATTTTTAAATGATGTTTGAATGAATGCGAAATTTTGCAATTTTCATTCATTTGTATGCGAAAAATTTTTCGATTTTTCAACAACTTTATGCGTTTTCGATGAATTTGTTTCATTTATACATCATTGAATTTCGCTTGTCGTGTTTTTTAATTTTCAAATTTTCAATATCGATTATTAATCAATTTATTTTTAGATGATGTTTGAATGAATGCGAAATTTTGCAATTTTCATTCATTTGTATGCGAAAAAATTTTCGATTTTTCAACAATTTCATGCGTTTTCGATGAATTTGTTTCATTTATACATCATTGAATTTCGTTTGTCGTGTTTTCTAATTTTCAAATTTTCAATATCGATTATTAATCAATTTATTTTTAAATGATGTTTGAATGAATGCGAAATTTTGCAATTTTCATTCATTTGTATGCGCAAAAATTTTCGATTTTTCAACAATTTCATGCGTTTTCGATGAATTTGTTTCATTCATGCATCATTGAATTTCGTTTGTCGAGTTTTTTAATTTTCAAATTTTCAATATCGATTATTAATCAATTTTTATTGAGATGATTATGAAACGATGCATATTTTTTGCAATTTTCATCATATTGTGTATCGACAAATAAAAACGTTTTCAAAACAACAAATCATTCATGTCATTTTCTAACAAAAGCAAATCTAAATTAGATATTATTTAAAGCGAAAATTCATCTAAATCAATTTTTTTCTAGTTTTTTTCTTTGATCGTCAGATTTCGCTCGAAAATTTTCACAAATCAATCGTTAAAATTTGTTCATTCATCATTTTCACTTTGCGCGTTAAAATTGAAAATCAATTAATTTAATAATGAAAAACATTTAAATGATTTTTTTATTTTTCACGTGAACGATGATTCGATTCGATGATATTCGCAATTGATTTATCTTTCAATCAATTAAATATTAGAAATTTTTCAAAAAACATTTATTCGTTTCGTGTTCGTTTTTTTTCAAATTTTGCATTTGAAATCGATAAAATGTTTCTAATTTTCATTTAAAAAGATATTGAAAAATTTTCAAAAAACATTTATTCGTTTCGTGTTCGTTCTTTTTTTGATTTTGCATTTGAGACAAATGCAAATTCAAATTTTACTTTTGAGATTTTTGCATTTGAGACATTTGAAAATATTTTAATTTTCATTTAAACAAACATTGAAAGATTTTCAGAAAACATCTATTCGTTTCATAGTTTTAATTTTTTTGATTTTGCTTTTGATTTTGCAATTGAAACAAATGAAAATCGAAATCGTTTTGTATTTGAAACAAATGAAAATAATTTAATTTTCATTTAAAAAAATATTGAAAAATTTTCAAAAAACATTTACTTTCGATTTTGATTTTTAAAAGTTTTTATCATTTGTGCGATTTTTGTTGTTAAACGTAAAAATACAAAATTCATGTTTCGATTTACATCGAATGAATTAGAAATTCTAATTTTCATTCAATAAATTTTTGAAAATTTTCGTTTTATCATTTACGATGAAAGATTGCGTTGAACGAAAATTCGATACGTTCGTTGATTTTTGATTTTCAATTAAAACAAAATCAGAATATCGATTTTTAGCATTTATTTTATATTAAAATTTTCGAAAACGAATTCGAATTCGTTGTTTGAAATATTAATTGTTCGATTATCAATTTTCGATTAAAAGTTTTTTGAATGATTTCGATGAATTCATTTATTCGTTAAACACAAAAATCGAATTGCGTTCACGATTTGATACGTATGTAAAATCAAACATTTTATGAATAGTTTCATCGTTTGAAGATAAATTGATTCGAAATTAACAATTTATTGATTTTTGATTACATTCAGAAAACATTTACGAAATTTGTTTTTCGTCACGTTTCATTGCAAACGTCATCGACGAATTATCAATTTTTCATTAAAAATTTTTTGAATGATTTTCATGAAACATTTATTTTCGTTCACGATTTGATACGTACGTCGAACTTGACATTTTATGAATAAATTCATCGTTTGAAAATAAATTGATTCGAAATTAACAATTTATTGATTTTTGACTACATTCAGAAAACATTTACGAAATTTGTTTTTCGTCACGTTTCATTGCAAACGTCATCGACGAATTATCAATTTTTCATTAGAAATTTTTTGAATGATTTTTATGAAACATTTATTTTCGTTCACGATTTGATACGTACGTCGAATTTGACATTCTATGAATAAATTTATCGTTTGAAAATAAATTGATTCGAAATTAACAATTTATTGATTTTTGACTATATTCAAAAAACATTTACGAAACATCGCTCGAAATACGAAAAATCACATTTTCAATATTCAATTAGAAAAATCTCAAAAGTTGATCGATAATTTTTACACGACAAAAAATTTTGAAAAATCATTTTCGTTTTTTTCGTCGCGTTCTATTGCAGAGAAAAACGATGACGAATTATCAATTTTCAATTAATCATTTATTGAATTGTTTTCAAAAACATTCATTTGATTACGTTTTTGAAACGTGTGTTAAACGTCGATGTAAATGAATTATCAATTTTTAATTGACAATTTATTGAATTGATTTCGAAAGCATTCATCTAGATGCGCGATTCATTGAAAATGATGATCGAGTCGTTGTCGCAGAATTATCAGTTTTCAATTAGCAATTTATTGAATTGTTTTCAAAAGTATTCACATGAATTCACGATCGCGTTTTAACGATAATGAAACGAATGATTGCGAATCAAAAACAATTGTCGCAAAATTATCAATTTTCAATTAGCAATTTATTGAATTGTTTTCAAAAACATTCACATGAATTCACGATCGCGTTTTAATAATAATGAAACGAATGATTGCGAATCAAAAACAATTGTCGTAAAATTATCAGTTTTCAATTAACAATTTATTGAATTGTTTTCAAAAACATTCACATGAATTCACGATCGCGTTTTAATGATAATGAAACGAATGATTGCGAATCAAAAACAATTGTCGCAAAATTATCAATTTTCAATTAACAATTTATTGAATTGTTTTCAAAAACATTTACATGAATTCACGATCGCGTTTTAATGATAATGAAACGAATGATTGCGAATCAAAAACAATTGTCGCAAAATTATCAATTTTCAATTAGTAATTTATTGAATTGTTTTCAAAAATATTCACATGAATTCACGATCGCGTTTTAATGATAATGAAACGAATAATTGCGAATCAAAAACAATTGTCGCAAAATTATCAATTTTCAATTAACAATTTATTGAATTGTTTTTAAAAACATTCACATGATTTCACGTTCGCGTTTTAATGATAATGAAACGAATAATTGCGAAACAAAAACAAAATCAAATGCGAACGAAATTCTAAATCTTTTTTAAATAACAATCAGTTTTGCAAACATGTTGTTTACGAAATCACGTTAACGAAAACACTTTTGTCAATGTTTATTAAATTATAATCAATCATGATTCAAAAAATTTTTACAATCGATGTTAAGAATAGTATTTATTGCTATGAAGTTGTAAAATGTTTCAATGAATACAGACAGAAAATCTGTTTTTATGATCGACGTCAAATCGACTAATTCTGATCAATTAATTTTTGCAAGCAAATAATCATGACAATATGTCATCAAAAAAAAAGAAAAATCAACGATTTCGCTGATATTACATTTTTTCTAATCATGTTAATCATCATGATTTAGTTTTTCGAAATCTATTTCTAAAACGATTTCTGTCACGTTCATCGCGTTCTTCACGTTTTTTTCTAGTCGATTGTTTGATTAACTTCGTGTTCGACGAAACTTTCAATAATAACTGTTCGATGAAAACAGAAATTGTAATAAATTGAATAGTTGTGATAGATTGAGCAGCTGTAACATCGATAACTCTAATTGAAATTCTAGTTAAACGAGAATGTTGTCGATCATAATCATCGACAAAATTCTTAAATGAATCGAAAACATGAAAAAATATCACACATTGTGCTTCGAATTGTAGCTTTTTCACTTCATTAAATAATTGATTTTATTTGTTGAAATAATGCGTCGATTCAACAAACGTTCAATTTCGTAACTAGATGTTTGCGTAAAGTCGTTAGAATCGTCGTTCTTCGTAATAATTGACGACGAATTATTCGATTTTGAACGTTGATATGAATCACTATTCGATAACGATGCAAATTTCAATTGTGCTATAAATATGACGAGATGTATTTGCATAACAGATGACAACTCGAGACGATACGTCAATGTGTCAATCTTTTTCGTAATTTTGAAGAAATCGACACGTTGTTGATTAAGTTTGTGATTGCTTAGATCAGATATGATGTAATCGAAATATAACTCAAAAAAAACGTAATTTTCAATTTTTAGCTGTATGTTAGTGTGAGTCTGATCGTAACGACGTTTGTGCATGACATTAGCAAAAACGATAATTTTTTTCGCAAATTCGCGTTTGATTTGTTTAAATTTGAAATAGTTTTCAGCAGACAAATCTTTCAACATACTCAATGTATCATTGATTTTAAAATCGTAAATCAATTCATTGAAAGCAAAGTCGATTGTGACGTTAATAACATTGTTGTGAAAAATCGTTAAATAGAGTAATATTGCTAATCAATTCGTATTTTTCGAATCGAATAGTCAAAAACGTAACGCAATTTTTATTGTTTGATTGATACGTTCAAATTGTTCGTCAATTTGTGAATGATAAACAGTAAAAATTAACAACGCTATTTTTATTCGATTGAATACGATTCGTCAAAACAATGACATGAATTTTCGATCACGATCGTTGATAATTTCTCGTGACACGTTTCAATCGCGCGTCATAAGAGCAATAATGAATACATTGATTCAATTTTTCGCGCTGTAGATAATTTTATCGAATAAAATCATGCATTTTTTAGTGAATTTATCTGTCATTGACATAATGCAGTTCATGTCGTTTGAATTCATAAATGATAATTTCAGAATGAAATTTATAACTAATGTGTGAAACGAAATAGTTGATGTAATTATGAATTGCAATGATTCATAGAATGAATGACGTTTGATTTGATTCAATTGACATTTTGAACAGTGTTTTATGTAATTTCGTAATCGTTTCGTGAGTTGTTTAATGTACATCGAGTTGACAATTTTATCGTAAATGCGATAAAAATCATCATGACTACTCAAATCATGAACTATTTTAAATATTTTTTGTTTCATTGCAATTGACACGCATAAACGTTTTTTATTTTCGTTTGATGCGTAGTATATCAGATTTTCACGTAGTTTGAATCGAATATCGCGTGACGATTTTGCGTCGACGATAATTTCAATTGCGATGTTCGTGATAATTGACTGAATTTGATTTCTAGTTATCTGTTCGAACGTAATGACGTTCAATATCTTTTTTCATTGTTCATTTTTCGTGTAAACAGCTTTGAGTCGTTGTTTGAAATCATTCGACATTTCTATCAGCGTGACATGATAATTAATCGATGACAAATTCTGAATGATATTGAAACGTAATTCGTGATTCGATAAGTTGACAGAATGTTCATACAACACATCAAAAATTTCAGTTTTGTCGATTACATTTGATTGCGTCGATAGTTTGTCAGATAATTTCGACAAAACGTCAAATATCACATTTGATTTGTTTGATTTGTGACGAATAACGATATTAAAGTTTGACAAATATTGCGATGCACGCATTAATCGAAAATTCAACTTGTCAATGTTCGACGTGATTAACGTTGTTTGTTTGAATATTGATACGATTGTCGAGTAATTTGTGTAAATGATAGTCGAAAATTTTTTGATCGAATCGATTAAATGTTTCATTCGTTTGATTATTCAGACAATGTTTGCTACTTTTAGCTCTGTTGATCAGTAGTTTTGTTCGACATTATTGAGCAATTTGCTCAAAAATAGAATAGATTGAACATTTAGACGCGAAACATTGATATTGTTTGACGAATCGCAAACGACATGATACATCATGACGACGAAATTTCATCGTTTCGAAACATCGAAATCGATGTAAAATTGACGATTCGAATTGAAATGAGTTAAAAATATTGAAGTCGAAAAAACATTCTGTAATTGACGAAAAAAAACTAATTTTTCAATCGTAGATTTGTCAATAAATAATCTGTTTGACATGTTTTTTTTAACAGATTCTAATGTCTTGTCGATGATCGTGATATTAGATAATTGCTTGATTAGTGTTGTTTTTTTGATTTGAAATGTTTCGACAAACTGTGCGTAACGATTGATGCAATGTCGTAATCAATCGATCAAATCAAAAAAATGTTTCAAATTTTTTAATGATTGTGAAAATCGTAAAAAAGTAATAATTGCTATTTTTTCAGTTGAAATTGATAAATCGAAATTGTCGACACGTTGTTCGAATAACATAATGAATGAATAATTCAAAAACGATTTATTCGAAATTAAATTGACGCGTTTGTTAACAAATAATTGAAATATTTGTTTAAAATGAACAACATGTTTTTTCAAAATTTTCGAAAACATTATGATATCATTCATGTAAACACGAGAAAATTCACGATATGATCGTAACATTTGATCAATTTGACGTTGTACATACGATGACGAATTTTTGAAATTCATTAACGTTACATTAAATTGTTTTTGATCACGATGTGATATTATTGTGAATTTGTGACGATTTGATCGTCTAATTTTGAATTGATGAAATCAATCGACGACATTCACGATAAATATGAACGAATGATCAGTTATTGCACTGATAATGTCTGATTGTAATGACATTGAGTAAATGTCGAATACAGTGATTTTGTTGAAATTTCGTATGTTTATCATTATTTTGTTTTTGAATTCATTGAAAATGTCACGTCAAATCACGAACATCGAAAAACTAAAAGATGTCGATTGATTGATTCAGATTATTTTGTCATCGACGTGCATTTTATCAAAAGTAATATCAATAATCGTACGTTTTTTGAAATCAACGAAATAAATTTTAGCTGATTTCAATGATTTCGTTTTCGACTTGAAATCAATAAACATTCATTCGATTTCAAACACGTTCACGATAATGTCTTGATCATTTCAAATTTGAAAAAATTCGTTGACAATTGCAATTAGCTTGACAGCGTTTGTCGACGAATCATAAACAATAATGTCGTTCGATAATATCGATTCTAATTGTGAATCGATGTGAAAACTAGATTTCGACGTAATTGTTGAGATAGATGTAATTGTTGAAATAGATGTAATTACTGACGTAATCACGACGACAGCAATGACATCAATAATTCTCGATAACAAATAGATTTTTATTGATATTGCATAGACAATTGCTGCGACTATCATATTTAACTTAAATTTTCATGATTTTGAACGACGATTTGTTCATTTTTCAATAATTAAAAACTTTGCATCAAATGTAAAATTATAGCATTTTTGCTGATTGAATTCTATTATTGAATCGAGACGAATACGTTTAAATAATTGCACGACGTAATTGATGATATTTTTGATCATAACATGATAAAACTCAACGTCAATTATGTGAATTAATACGTTTTCGTCGTTTTCTAGATATTTCGCACATTGTGATTCAAATAAAAAATCTCGATCAATTGACAAATTTTCGTTGTACGACATTGACACATTGATAATGATTTTGATTGACATTATCACGATGTTTTTGACACGTATGATGCGCTTTATTTCAACTTCTTGTCTAATTAACACGTTGATGAAAACGACAAGATTTTGACAATTATTTAATTGTATTGTTTGTTGTGCTTAAATTCAGCTTGATTTGCTGAACAATGAACACATCGTTGTCAATAAAAATATTGATTTTCAAATCGTCGATCAAATGAATTTCGATTTGAAATTTGTCGATAACGACAATATTGTCAACTAATTGATCATCAAAATACAACGTGAACAAAACATAATCGAAAATGTGATGCATTATATTCTCAATGTTTCGCACTGATATCGATGACGATAATTGTTTAATAATGTTATTTGAAAAATACTGTTGCAATATTTTTCTATTCGCTATCGTTATGAAACAATCGATATTTAAACAAACATCAATGAACATCTCGAAATCGATCGAAAATTTGATTTTGATCATTGCATAATGACATTCGCGAAATTTCTGTTCATCATCAGTTATGACTGAAGCAGAAAATTCAATCAGTTGTCTATTTGTTGATTGACTAGCAATAAATTCGCTAATTACAAATACATAATTGACTGATTGTTGTCAACAACTGATGCGAAAATGTTTGAATAGTTTGTTTTTTGAAAAATAGCTAACGTTGCATAATTGACATTTGTGAATTTTGATCGTATCGAAGTCGCAAATTACAAAATTAATGTCGTAATCATCGTATCACGATTCATATTGCGTATCGTTGTTTTGTCAATTATTGTTTTTCTCATGCTGATCATGATATGTGTTTTGATTTTCATTTTTGTCAATATTTTGCTCGTCAATCTGCTTTGACGATATATTTGACATTTCATTTTTCACGTTAACTTGATACATTCGTTGAATTTTGTCATATCGATTTTCGTCTGATTTATAAGATTGATTAAATTTAAACTGAAAAAAACGTCGTTGATTTTGATTTTGATTGTCAAAACTTGACGCGTTTGACGTTGAAATAATAATCGAATCGATTGTAATTTGCAAACGAATTGACGACGTAAACAAAACGACGTTTGAAAATTGATTTTGATTTGATCGATATTTTTGATTGTTTTGATTGTTTTAATTGTTTTGATTTTGATAATTATAATTTTGAAAATCATAATTGCGAAAGTAGTTGATATATTGATGATTTTGATAAACATTTGATTTGTACGATTGATTGACAAAATAAAATCGTCGTTGAAAATTCGACGATAACGTTTTGTTATTATATTGATCAAATTGTTGTTGACGAGCATTTTGTTTAAACATTTGTCGATTATTTTGATTAATAATATTGTTGCGAAATTTAACAATTTTAATTTATCAATTATGTTTGAATTCATTCATATCATTAAGCATTTCGTTAATAATAATGTTATTTTTAAATCGACGAAAAATATCGATTTTGACGTCAACATTAATTTCATTGTAAATCAAATTCAATTGATTTAACACGTTAATCATGTCAACATTTTTAATTAATCGAATGATTTTTTGAACATATTCGCGTGATTCACGATGTGCGATTGCATCGCGAAATGTGTATCGTTGTTGTATCAAATTGTTCATAATTACATTGATAGATTGTTTGAATTTATCGAACAGCAAACTGATTCATTCTGACAATTCTTTTTGATTCGTCATGATCATTTTAGTTAGTCGACGTTCAGCGTCAGATAATTCATTTGTTCATCATTTCAAAACTGTATTTTTTAGACTAAATCATAGATTGTTTTTAATTAGCTGTTCATTTTTTGTAAACGTCATTTCTTTAGTTCGTACAATGAACAAATGTACGTCGCGAAAGTAAATGTTTTTGTCAATGTTGACAATGAAATTAGTTTCGTTAGTCAAAAATTTGTCATCATAAAAAAAATCAAAAAAATCTAGATCAGTCGAATTTCATTTAATATTGTCAGCGATGTTTTCGTCGTTCTGATTTTGCTGTTTTGACGATTTTGAAAAATCAGATGATTTTGCAAATTCTGACTGAGAAAAATGACGTTGAACATAGTTATTCAGTGTTTTATCGATCATTTGCTGTAATTGCTTTTGAAAAAAAATGTCGATTGCAATTGATGTGTTTGATTCAATTAACTGATTGTAAATGATTTTTTCAACTGAAATATTTGTCGTAATTCTAGTGTTACGACTGATCACTTTTTCGAATCTGTTAGTGATGATACATTGAAAGTGAACACAAAATCAGAATCAATAAATAATCGAACTATTGAAATTTCAACAACAGATGAATCGTTGACGTTTCGAAATCGATTGACTCGAGAAACAGCGAAACTTAAATCTATCTGTTTTTTCGAAATAACATCAATGAAAAACGAATTGTTATTGAAATTATCAACTGATGATTGATCGATTGATGATTTGAAATTGACGAAACTAAAAAAAATTTGAAATTGTCGATATTCAGACGATGTTTTCGTAAAATTGTTTAGCGTTTCGTCGAAAGACATCAGCGTCTATTGTTCAATCAAAAAGTATGTTATCGACTTTGTTGATGAAATAGTTTCACGAATAAACAAAAATTTAGCTGATCGAAAAATTGAAACAATTATTGTTATTACGATTCGAAACAATTCTTTTGACAGATTTCGAGTAAAGCGATGATTTGTTTGACGAAAATCGTTGATTGCTCAAACGATCAATATTGTATTTCGACTCATTAAATCAGCTGTATTGATTGAAGTCAATTTGATTTGATTACGTTGTCATGAATTGACAAGTTTATGATAAATATTGATGAAATGAATGATTCAAATGAAAAACAAAAACGAGAAAAATCGAACTTCAATTGATTCAAAAATGATGACGTGAACAGTATTCATTTGACTGTTCAAATGAGATAAAAGTTGATTATTGACACGACAAAAACGTCAAATTCGATTCGAATGTGATCGACTAACGAATTGAAAAAATATGATATTTCAATTTTTGTTTGTTTGTTTGCTGTAAACTGTTTACTGTTTCGTAATTAAAAAATCGTAATAAAATCGATGCTGTCGATTTCTGATGATCAATACTAAAATTGACGAAATGCTGAAATTTCGACTGTAAAATTGTTCGATTCACAAAAATTTCGAACAACGAGTTGTTAACAACTTGAACAATAATGATGATTGCGTTTGTCAAAAAAACGATGATTGATTTGTTAATTGTCGAATGACGCAAGCAAAATCTGATGATGTTATCATTGTTAAAAATAATATTTATTGCTATGAAGTTGTAAAATGCTTCAATGAGTACAGACAGAAAATTTGTTTTTATGATCGACGTCAAGTCGATTAATTTTGATCAATTAGTTTTTGCAAGCAAATAATCATAACAATCGACTTTTTCGAGCGTGTTTTCATTGATTTTCGTCGAAATATTTTGTATCAATCAATTTTCAATTCAATTCACAATTGAAAAATTTTCAATTACATGAAAATGACGTTTGACATGTTTTTTGAATTCAAAAACATATTGATAAAATTTATTTTAAAAATAATTTAATTAAAATTCAAATGTTTGAATGAAATCAATTAGATTTTTATTTTTTTGTCGAAATCATCGATACAATATTGACAAAAATATTCGATTTTTTGTATTTATCATAATGTTAAAAAAAAATTGAAATAATTTCAAATTGTAATTACGTTGAAAAATACGTTGATTTTTATTGCGAATCATCGATGACATTGACAATCGTCGATTTTACACGACATTTTGACGAAAAATTAAAAAAATATTAATTATTTTTTAGTGATGAATTTGAAAACAATTAGTTTTGATAAACTAATGATGAACGAAATGTATCATCATGATGACGACGACTAAAACGAAAAAATGAATTGAACAAAAAATTTTTCGAAAAAAAAATTGAGAAATTATTGATTGTGAGAATTTTGATTACGTTAACACATTTTGATATTTGACTAATTTTGCTTTAAAAATGTTTTAGTAATATTCGTTCATCAATCACACAAACAGCTGAGTTTTGCAAGTTAAAAATAAATTTTGACTCGAGACTGCGTCACTGCAATGACATCAGATCTACTCGCAGTCCGAGCGATGGGGAAGCTCAGCCACGACTCGGAAACGAAGGATCTGAAGAATGTTGAGCTACCTCAAGATGGGTTCTTGGGGTCGAAAACGGGAAAAAGCAATTGGGACTACATCACGTGACAGCTTGGCAGCTGCTCGCAAGTGTGCTTGCCTTGGACAAGAGCCTCACTTGCCCTCAATGCTGGCACCTGCTGGCATAGTACCATTAATTGTAGAGGCGGTCGGTGCATTCTGAGACGTAAATGTGCCCCCAATCGTCTGCGCTTTATCCCATGCACTCGTGGAGGATGGCACACCTTTTTGGCACTCGGAGGCCGTCTACTATCGTAGAGGTTAGTGCCCGGGGACTTCACGCAGCACGGTCTAGTGTTCCGGGTTCACGTCTCGGGGCCAGCCTTGGCCTTGGCTCACCTGGGCCCTTAACTAAAAAAATTGTGCCATGATACCAGTGCAAGGGAGAGAGCAACTCCAGCGAGGGTTGGTCTCCATCCGCGAGCTTCAGGAAGCTGGGTATTCTATGTCGGTCGAAATGTTGGCCATCAAACCCTTGGGTGCTGCTAAAGCTGGTTTCCCGATATCGACTCCGGTATTGCTAGTCGTGTTGTAAGTGAGCGTTCTCAATCACATGCAAACGCAGACCGATGAGTAATCCCGTTACCTAAGCTGCTCTGTAATTCCTAGAGTACTAGTCAGCTATACTGCTATTGACTGAGTTCGAAGCTGCAACATGCAGGGCAAGGGAGACCTTAAGTGGTATAATCGGATCGATGTATTCTCGAAGCTTGCCCACAGATACAATTCACTCGTTGGTTGAGTGATACAATTCTACTCGTAGCAGAAGTGCTATCGAAGCCTTTGTAGTATCGCCATGCCTCTTCCCTGCGATCCGAGCTTCTGAAAGTCAGTAAGGACCTGATGAAGGCGCTATATTCTACCTTTGGGAAGCAACCCGGCTTTCGAGCAGATATGTCGACCATAGTCTCCTCCACGACCAAGGCGCGGTCTTGAGCAAGCGCTCAAAGCTCTACTCCTTAATTCATCCAAGAGCAATAGCCTATCACCATGTCAGAGTTACTGTTCAGCGACTTAAGGCGAGCACAGACATCAATGCAAACTAACGGTGATCCACAGCCCATGCCCGAGGTACCATACTTACAGGCACTTTCCTTCCCAGCGGCGAGGCCGCCTCTCTCTTACGCGCTGAGCACTTCAACCAATCTTCAACTCCAGTCACGGCGCGATTCTCCAGCTCAGGCGGAATCCCTCAGATACCAGACACTGATCCTAGCGCCAATCCCCGGGGTCTTGCCATCCGCCTTAATCTGGCCGAGCACGTACACACCGACATCATCGCTCATTCGACTCCCCTCTTCCCTGCCGCGACAGGCGTCGAACTCTTAGAATTCTTGAAGGCGATCGCTGCGAGTCCGCCAGGCATATAGTCACCTTCTCAGGTTGAAAAGTTCCTGGGAAATCATCCTGCAGTTCTTACCTATGTGCAGGCTCCTAAGCCTGCCCCTACTAGCTTCGCCAAAGAGGCCTATTTTGGAGTTAACGCCTTCAGGCTTGTAAGTAGCGAGGGTAAAGCGACAGTTTTCCGCTACTGTATCTTTCCCATTACTGGCGAGGAACACGCAAGCGAGTGCTAGCTTTCTGTATGACGAACTCAGAGTGCGCCTTGGTGAAGGACCAACCAGTCTCGGAGTGTGCGCACAGTTCGCCGAAGCTGATGACAGGACGAATGACGGCACAGTACGGTGGCCTGATAGCCGTAAAGTAGTGCAGCTGGGAGTTGTAAAGTTAGATAAGTTGATGGAGGATGACGAGAAGCAGCAGAGGCAGATCATTTACGATCCAATCCCAAGACTAGAGGGCCTCGAGCCATCCGATGATCCAATGCTGGAGTACAGGGCGACCTCGTATCTGATTAGCGGAAAGGAACGTAGAGCGACTTAAACCTTTAAAGAAATTACCCCATGGCCTGGTGCTAAGTGATGCGGTCTTTGAATATATATCACGAGAAACCTGCGATTACCCGATTTTGGACGAAATCAGAAGATGATTCTTTCTTCATATTATTTATAAGTCATTCATTTCATGATCATATGTTTTGTCTTTAGGACGGGTCCGCGTCTTATCACAATCAGTATATTAATGTCGATGCATGGAGAGCAAGATTATACCACATCACACCATGGGATAAATCAGTGTCTTGATGTCAGTGCAAGATTTGTTCCCTCAAACTTTGTCTGCTCTGATTTTCTGGGAGTCAAAGTCCAGTCTCTGGGAATCCGATATGCCGAGCCTTCAGCTAGGCCCTCTAATAGGTTCATTAGTCTTCAATATGATCTGTATCTCCTGGATTGAACTTACCAAGCTCCATAACAATGTATTCGGCTATTGGAGGCATCCAAACCACGAGAGCCATGATCTGTCCGAAACTCCATTCCAGACTGTTGAAGATTTCGACTGCGCCATAGTGCGGGTGCGATGAGTTACCTATAGAATATCTTGCAAAGACAGTGAGATCCTTTAGATACCGCCCGAAAATTAAGAAATGGAATGTTATGACGATGAAGCTGAGACAGCTGAAAAACATTTCTCTTCCGGAAGTACTAAAACGCGATAGGCACGCCATGCTGATCCTGGAAATTCTTGGCCACTTGTGAACCTGGCAATGCTCCATGAAGAGCACAAGTATGACTCCCAGAGATAGCATAAAAGCGCACCTTTGTCCTAGGCCATTATCTGATGCATATTGACTGCATCCGTGATTTAGGCAAAAGCCTACTGGATTGGCAAGTCCGCATCCCATATAGCTCGTTCCTTGCAGTGGTGATAAGTCCATTGCCGCCAACTTGGATTTGGAAGCCGTGTGAAAAGTAGCAGCGGACATAGCGACGGTAAGAGCTGAAATGACAAGCATGTACCATGAGTTCTGGTGTAACCGGCGCAACTCGAGTAAAACAAAAGTAATTGGAACGAAGCCCCCAAAAGCGAGTACAGTAACAACGCAATAGTTGTTCCGGAGCTGTTGCAGACTGGTAGCACCAAACAGTCTAGCATTCAGTGACGCGATCGCCGATACCTGAACAGCGAACATGAAGAAGCATTGGGTCTTGTGAAACTCGACCAGGGGAGGGATAAGGCGGTCTCGATGCTTGGTTTGTCTCTGATGGATGCGGAAGGCGCGCTCCCTTGCTTTGATGTAGCCATCTTTGTACCGAAATGCGAACAGTACCACGTAGTAGAGCCCAAAGTCCCAAAGAATCGGTACAGCGAAGGCACTAAGAGCACATCCCGCTTGGAGGAAATAGGATATAAAGACCTGGTCACATCTTAGCGAATTAAAAGAAGGCGATACTTAGAAATCTTACTCCTATCCCTATGATGTCGGTGCTTGCCGTTGCAGTAATCGATTTGCAGAGAGCATCAATGCAGTCCTCGGTTCCATGAGACCCGTTGCTTGAAATAGGAAAGCTGTCTGTGGAGGAAAGGAAATTTTGACAGTGATCGTCAATCTTGAGCTTACCATAGGCTTCACTGCAGAGGGGTTCATTCTGACAAGTTCGGATGTATCCCTTGAAACAACCCGTGATGTTTGTCACAATAACTGCACCGAGGTCATTTTTTTCGACGATATCTAGCTCGCCTGCGAGTAACCCTTGATCATCTGGCGAGATGAGTCCTTCCTGATTCTCTAATAACAATGAAGGTAGTGAAAGACAGTACAGGAAATTTTCGGGAGAGTTAAAGACCCAATCGATATCCTTGCAATCCGATGTAGAGTTAAAGACCCAATCGATATCCTGGCAATCCCAGGTAGAGCTGGAAAAAGTCCCTTGTGAGAAATTTGTTCCATTGCCGCGCTCAAACATCGCCGCAGCATGGTTCAAGCTGCATGGAGCGTTTACCGATTGCAAGATTGGAATCAGGGATAGTGATGCACTTTCCATTGGAAACTAGCCTGGAGATTGTGGTCTAAGATGTAAAGTGAGCGTTCAATCTGGATGGAGAGTATCTCCCTTCGTTGCAGGGAGGATACGGGAGTTGACTGGAAGCTGCCACGGACCAAGTTTTGAGTCATCTTGCAAACCTGAAAAATTTTCAATTTGTAGTCCAATATCAAGCTGAAGCTGTACGGATTTGGCGTTTTGTGTCAACTAATGACCAGTGATACTGTAATCTATTCATATAGCGTCGTAATATATCTTTGGAGTCCATGTACAACGTCATGACCAAGTCTTCAAATGTTCCAATTATTCCATTACCTATCCGCAGACTACCTCGTAGATCTACACTACTCGTACCTGCAATCCGCGACTGTATAGGCGAGCATCTACACACAGCCAACCATAGCTTCCCTCCGCAATCCTCTCCTCCCCCGCCTAAGTGCCCTCCTCTCCACCATGTCCACCACCACAGCCCACCTCACCGTCCCCCCAACACCATGGAAATCCATCTTCCACGAGCACCTATCGAAGATGGACTCCCCCGGATTCGTCTTCACATCGCTCCACCCCGCCCCCTCCAATTCTCCAACGCCCTACCTCCCTCGTGCCCGCTTCTGCATCTACCGCGGCATGTGGGCCGAGCTACCAGAGAACAAACACAACACCGCGCCGCAAAACCCTCGTGTCTATGAAAGTGACATGCCGACTTTCACCACCGATGTAAGGATGGAGAAGGTCGGGGAGCTGTTCTCGAGTAGCGCAGGCCATGCGGATAAAAAGGAGCAGACGCAGGGTTGTGGGGGAGGTGGTCCGTGCGAGGCGGTGTTTTGGATCAAGGATACAGGGACGCAGTGGAGATTCAAAGGGAGTGGATGGATTGTGGGGCCGGATGTGGAGGGTGAGACGAGTGGGGTGAGGACACTGAAGAGCGAGGTGGGGAGGAGAATGAAAATCGTGGATCCGGAGAAGCATGAGGGCGGGGATTGGAGTTGGGGGAAGGAGCTGACGGCGCATTTTGGGAACTGTAGCCCAGGGATGAGAGGTAAGTTTTCTGAGTGAGGAGCTGTAATTGATTTGGTTGGTGCTGACTTTGGGAACAGGATCTTGGAAGAATCCCCCACCGGGCACACCGACACACGGACAGGAGCCGGACTCGGAGCACCAGCTCGGTCAGAAAGTTCAGGATCTGGATGATAAGATCGCTCGATCAAATTTCCGAGTGGTGGTAATCAAGCCGGATGAAGTCGAACAGTGCGATATTAGCGATCCAGCCAAGGCACGACGATGGAGATATACCTTTGTGGTCGATGGAGAGCAGGGAAAGTGGGAAACTGAGGAGCTGTGGCCTTGAGTATATTTGCTGTCAATTTATCGCTAGTATATATGAACAATAAGCAATGTAACATATCCGAGAAGCGCTCTTCAAGAAGGGAGAACGTTCTATCCGCTGCAGATGCGGTGCTTGACTCCATAAGAATTCTATGACAATTCCACTAGATTGACCGTGTTATTTTTTCACCCAAGGGCTTTTGTCAATCCACTCTCCAAACCCTGTCATCTCGGGAAATCGCTTCTTTAGAGCCGGAACATCGGTACCAAAGCCTTGCTCCACAAAGAACTTGAACATCAGTCGGATATCTTTCATAATCATGAGCGCACCAGAGACCAAGGCGCCGTAGGTCGTAGGCATCGAATAACCAATCTTGCTCTTGAAGATCTCATCAGCTTCTTCGTAGGTCAGCTCGTCACCGGCCAGACTGATAGTCTCATTCTTGAACTCCTCAGGCTTCAGAAAGGCCTGAGCAGCAACAAAGCCAATGTCCGCGACAGAGATCAGCTGAAGTGATTTCTGGCTCTTCTCCATGGACACCTTCCAAGCAGTGGTTATTATTTTCCCGACGGCGCCAGGAACCACATTATCCATGAAGAACGCAGGCCTCAAGATCGTCCAATCCATTTTCCCACCCTGCTCTTGGGCTTGCTTCTTCAAGTGCTCCTCAATGTTGTGCTTGGTGATAAAGTGCGGCACTACGGTTGGCTGATCACCGCCGCGCTCCACGCTTGTGAAGACAAACTTCTCCACTCCAGCCTCGAGTGCGGCATCGACGAGCGCAATCCCTTGCTCTTGCTCTTTACCGCCCATCGGGGTTGTGAGACCGAAGACGCCCCAGATAGGGTCTTTGGTCAGGGATTTCGCATCTTGGAAGATGGCGCGTGAGTTGGAAAGATCACCCTTGAGCAGCCGAATATTGGATGGGTAGCGCTTAGACAAGGCACGAGCAGATGAGGACGAGGTATCGCGGGTCAGGCCAATAATGTTGAACGAGGAGGAAGTGGACGAGGAGAGGAGGGTGTTGATAAGGGCCCGGCCTTGCTTGCCAGTAGCTCCAGTTATCAGGAGGGTCTTTGTGGCGGCCATGTCTTTATAGAGGCTTAGGAGAAACAGGAATAGTTAGATCTCGGCTTTGAGTTTTTAAGTAACTGAGAGCTTGCTGTGAGGGGATCTTGAGGGATCGGCTTCGATTTGTACTCCATCTTCCAAGCCGCTATCCAGGAATTAACGCCACAGCTTCTCGATTGATAAGCAACTCCCATAATCTGACATGTTTGCTCGTCATAGTCACTGTGAGTTCTTCTCTCTCTGACAATATGTGGCTAGTGATTAGTAAGATACCGTTCTAAAACCAGCATCGGGAGAGGACACGAGGCTGTCCGGTTCGGATGGTCATTTTCCGGAGGCCGTCCCGGCTAAAGATGTCCCGGGATGGAAGCTAGAGCACGAGCTGAGGTGGTGCATCTGCACTCTGCATGCAACACAAGCCTATCTTGACGAGCTTGCAAGTTGATTAACAAGCAAGCAGCTGACTCTGTGTGTATCACTGCAGAGGACACGAGACATCTTCCCTAAAAGGTGGTACTGCGAATTGCGAACTTGCCTACGCACTATCCAATGGTTCAGAACGAGTCAAGCAAGCAACGAAAGGTAATGGCTATGTCGTCAATACCATCATTCGACTTCATGGGCCTCCCGCTAGAAGTCCGGAACATGATATATAGGCATGCACTTGTGCGTGGAAAGATATTTGTGCCATCTGTCATCTCCAAGAACCTCAATGACGTTGGACCGGACCTCAAGCTAGACAGAGATTCTCGTGGTGCTTATATACCCTTCAAGTCAAAGGACTGCCAAAGCTCTGGGAGATATCCTCGCTATCGCGATTATGAGGAGTACAGATACGGGGAACCGATAGCATCAGGACTCTTGAATGGGGTCAGCAAAGCTGTGCAGTCCGAGGCCGAAGCTGTATTTTATGGCTTCGGCAACCACTTCGTCTTACCAGTGGGCTTTGTTCAGCACCCGCCTTTGTTCGGTAACAATTTTCGTCATATCCCAGCAAAAATACCGCCTTTCAAGAGCATTAGTCTTAGCTTCGATCAACGAGACTTAAAAACCGATCCACGATGGTGGCGAGGAATTTCCTCTCCAAGAGACCCCTCTCCGCCTTTAGATTATCTTGGCCGAAACGAGTCTTCATTTGTGGAGAGGATGCAGTCCATTCATGAACTGCAAAGGCAGGGATTATGTCTTATCTGGGCTGCGAGGACCTCTATCATTAAGCGCTATGTGGAGTTGAAATTCCTCCAAATAGACCTGGAAGAATGCTACTGCCCGCTCGGATGCTGTAGGATGGTGGATAGCGTTTTGGACTCGATAGGAAGACGTCCGAACTATCCGAAATACCTCGAGGAATCCCTTGAACAACTGCAAATCATTGGCTTGGCTTCTCAGAAAGAACTGGAGCATGCTCGAAAGACGATGGAGGATCGAATGAGGGATCCTAATGGATATAATACTTGCTCCATTACCTACACTTTGATGGACAGATAGTGATAGAATTAAGAAACTAGCTGAGATCGAGTGTTTCCCCAAGGTAAACTATTAGACATTTGGACATTATAATTGGCATAGGCTGCCAGAGAATCTGAGCTACGACGTAAAAACAAAAGACAAAGCACCACTGACTATAACTAACTCATCTACTTCCTTATTTTTGTTACGTTTTCGTTTTTCCCATCTATCTGCACCACCACTGGCTCCTGACCATCTATCCCCCTTCCCAACCCCCTGATCTCATGGTCTGGTGTGGTGCTACCGTGCCTCCCGTGCATCGCCACCGACACACCCAACATGATAATACGCTTGCCCGTGTTCGGCACAAAACATATGAAAGTGACTTGAAGAAAAAATAATCTTCTGCTTCTGCCCCAACTCGGGTAATCGTAGCTCTATCAATGTATCCTAAAACCCAGCCCCACCTACCACCATCCCATGAAACACCCTTCTCTCCCCCTTCTCTCCCAGCTCACCCCTCACCTTAACACCCTCTCCTCAGTATAAACACTCCAACTCACAAACTCCTCGGGATGATCCAAATACACAAACAGCCTCTCCCCCCCACTCCTCCCCTTCTCAACCTCCTTCAACGCATCAACCTCGCTCAACCCGGTCCTGTGGCGGATCTCCTCATACACTTGCTTCACGGCCCCGTTCGCCTTTTCGAGGTCTCTGTAGAGCCCCTTGAGCGTCACGGATCTGAGGGTGCCGAACTCGTGGTGGCGCCCCAGGGGAGGGCCGGGGTGGTTCGTGTTGAAGCGGTACTCGACTAGGAGGGCGTAGATGTACTCTTTGGCCGGCCAGGAGGTTGAGGGGCTGGGAGACTTGGTGGTTCCGTCGGACTCGGCTTCGGCAATCTCGTTGGGTTGGGAGGCTTCGGTGTTGGCGGTTTCCTCCACCCTGACCCATTCCTTACCCTCCGCGTCTTCCGTCACGGCTGTGGACGTGGTGACGGGCGTACCTACCGTGGCCCCAGAGGACTGGGAATGGGCCGAGGGCGAAGGGGACGCCTGGTGCTTGGGCGCCAATGTTCCGGCGCCATGGGTAGGTGAGACAATTTTCTCGGAGGCTGGCGGTTGATCGAACCTATAGTGTCGGTACTCATTGGGCGCCATGGATGCGGAAGCATACGTGGCTGAGAGAACGTTCTCGGAGGCGGCTGGCTGATCAACTCTATAGCGCCCGCACTCATTCCCGCGTAGGAAATAGGGGTGGATAGGCTTGCGCTTGTCCCCTGACCCAAGAACAGAATCAGCAGATTCGAGGTTGAGATCCGGGTACTGCTGGGCGATGAGCGCCTTCAGGTGTTGCTCCTTGAGGTATTGCTGCTTGGTGTTCCCGGAACCGGGGGCGGCTTTCTTCTCGTCGTCGGATGGCTCGGTGGAGGAACCAGTCAGGTCGATGACTTCGGATGTTGCGGCTTTGGCGATGTTTTGAGCCCGGGAGATGTAGAGCGGGCACCCGCCAGCTGAATCTTGGGCCGCCATGAGGGTATTTATTAGGCGTTGGACTCGGAATTGTTTCTCGCGTCGTTTGTTGCTGTTTTCTTGTTAGTGTAAAGTAGGAATGGGAAATCTAAGGGGCTGTGACGATGCTTTGGCAAGGGTTGTATCAAGAAAAGTGATATTCAAGAAAGGAGGTGAAAGCATCCTTCGATTGAGCGAATCAGAAGGGAGAGGTTTGGGAACTGAATGCACTTACGCTTCAGCAATGATAGGTTCGAGCTTGAAAAACATTAGCTCGATTATGGATAAGCACATGGGAAGGACGTACAATTTCGTCGAGAAAATCTCGTTCTTGGCGAGTATCTCGTGAGATCGCTGGAGACATGAGAAGCTATGCCTGAGTGCTGAATAGAAACAGAACCGACAGCAGCTGCAGGTGTATTTATGTTGAGTTCCACAGACTGCTAGAGGCGTCAGTCGTACTTTGCTCGGCAATATCCTATGCCTCCTCCATAGCCTAGACATGTATCAGTGTCGCTCAGTATCAGTTGGATTATACCATATCAGGCCGTAGTATCTCCTCCTTCCTAGCAATCGATGCATGGCGAGTCAGGCAGAGGCACATAACTCCACTCTCGTCTTTGTTCTCCTCCTCAAGTACGGCTGTACCTGAAACTCGCCACGGCCTCCTGATTTCTCGATAAAGGATTTGGAAGACCGTTTTCCAGCATGTGAGAGCAGCTCAGTACTACCGTCAGCCTTCTGCATGATTGCGGGCAGCAACTGGATTAGTTACCGACAACTTCTAGGTTCAACTAGGGAACGGCTCGAGTCAGCCTAGCACATCTCAAATTGTTCCTTTCCCCAGAGCGATCTGCGGCATGAAACTCGCCTTGACGTTGAGCGCTGACAGATAACAGCCATGCTTTTGAACGGCGTGGGTTGGTCCCACGAGCTCGACCAATGTCCCTTCTGGTGGACTGCGGGCAGTCGCCGAATTGGCTGAAAGTGAGAATATACTTCGAGTGGAGCTCCGGGTGGCTCCGAAGCGTGCTTTGACGCTCAGACGGCGCATTGCATTGTGCGAGACGTATGACAGGTGGCAGGAGACTAGTGAGACATTCACCTAGTTTGATAGGGTAGAGGGTTGATCTACAGTAACCCCGTATAGCTCAGAGTCGGTGACGCAGCCTCATAGAAAGAAGCCTACCCGAGTACGAAAGGAAAAACATGAAGATGGTTTGAAGGTGATTTTCCACCCACCTTCTGTCCAGAGTCGGGTAAGCAGTGCTTGAGGCAAGAAATGAGAAAAGGATAAGAGTCATGTCTTGATTCGCCGATGTCGTGGTTGGCACTTCTGAAAACGTGCACCTCCTTGGTAATTGACTTTTTGCTTCGATCATGCGCAGACGTAATACTATATAGTGTCCTCAGTCGCGGTGTTGTGGACCAATGAGAAAGCTCCTCCATCTCTGATCGCGACCCTTCTAGTAATTTATTACGGTGACGTGTGGCGAGCACCGTGGGTGCCAATAACTTACACAGTCAATCCCAAACGGAGGATCCACCGGCATTACAGGACATAGCATATGTTCGACTGTGCTTGTAATCAGCTCCTGCCAAACCCCCCTGCTATCATCATTACTCTTTAACTTGGAAAGTCTGCCTAAGTGTGAAATGCAAAGAATACGGTGATAGATCAGTGAAAGACTTTGTGGTGAGAGTCGCCTTCAGCTGCAGCAGTCATGGTTAGCGCAGAGCGTTGACAGCGTAGATTGTCTACGAATCGTAAGCGCTCTGCTGATCTCTAGCAGCTTCGTTTGACAAAGGGTAGACAATAGGAAACTAGGCTCCTATCCCTCCTACGCTTCAATGAAACAGGCCTATTCGCTGCTGGTCCGCTCGCAAGTACGCTTTCAATGAATCAGCAGCTTGAGGGCCCTCACCTCGCGTGCTAGTTACAATGGATGCTGGAAGGTGTGTAGGATACAACGGATACCCGAGTTCGGAAACATTAGAGTTCTGGAGCTTCATTCATATGCTTTGATGCTGTCTTCAAGTTTTCCACAGTCTTGATGGCCCTCGACACTCCAGAGTCGGCCAACCATCATTTCATCAAGTCGAATGGTAATCTTGCCCTCCATCTCGCATTTCCTGGGATTGAGTGCCTAGAGCAACGCTTACCCGGCAGTGGAACTGGCTTGATTCCAGGGCTACTTTCATATTACCTTCATATGTTGGTATTGCTTCATCGAGAAGATGATTCCGCACTCAAGGAAGCGGTGGTGCATTTTGGACAGTTGTGGCATTGGTCCTTTGGTTAAAGGTTGGTCCAACGTACAGAAAGCCTGGAAAGATCTATCTGCATCATCCTTTACACTGTCTTGCCTACAACTTCTGAAGTCCATTGTATTCGCGACCGTCCAATGTGAGTTGCTGAAAGTCCTTTGCTCTAACGTAAAACTAGGGCTGTGAAGCAATATACCCATTACCTTCGTAGCTTCAAGTAGTTGCTCGAAGAATTCTGCGTAGTTTCGTACAGTCTAAGCCAAATGCAAGATCAGCACGTAGTAGTAGTTAACACATTAAGCCACCGAGTCAGCAGCAAATCAGACGATGATATCCCATGACCTGGCCTGTCATGGCGCAATTCGGAAGCCCACTGGTTTGAGGGCGACATTTAATAAGCGTTGAAATGTTTGTGCGTAAATGTCTGTGCGTTTCCTGAACAAGTATAAGAATGTTCACATGTATAGGCTTTGCTCGGTTAATGTCTCCTCGAGATGGGTACTCATTTGCCTGATCGGCAAAGCTGCACCACCATTCCCTGCCAAGCCATAGAACAATACTCGCTAGAGACGGTGATGAGATCACTGACAGAAAGTATGAGCTGCGGGGGGAAAAGTGTCAGACACCGAATACTGACGTCTGACCTCTCTGCTATAATCGGCTTAGAGCTTCGATTTTTGCCACTAGCCTCTCTCCATGAGAACCCTCTTTATGAGACACAACCTCCGCCAAACTACCCGCTGAATAGCATCCGCTGTGCCCCAAGAAAGGAGCTTGATCAGTTCAAAGAACTCTGATCAACGAACTTCCAGGAGATGAAGGGTTTACTTCCGGCAATGCACAGGGCTGGCGTTTTTAATGTTGCCAACGCTAAAATCTGGGTGCTTGTTAGGCTACCTGATAGTTGTATGGATAGACTATGAGTGGAGACTCCTCATTGAAACCCATGCTTGAACGATCCCAGAGATTGATTGTATGAGCCCAAAGGCAATCGTCAAGATCAGCACCAGGATTGCTACCCAGAATGTGTACCATTGAACCTTCTTTCGATCATCATACCACCAGGACCGGAGTGTTTGCGGCTCCGACTCGTCAAAAGTCTGCTTCAGGACGACAAGACGATCTCTCCAATAGTGAAACCTTTCTATCTGTCGCGCAGAAGTACTCAACGAGCCATACGAGCCAGCTTTAGAGTCAAGGTGAAGCTTCCTTTGCTTCTTCTTGAACCAGCTTCGCGAACGAGGATCATTGCGTGGTATGAGGAGGCGTAGGGTCAAGATAGTCTCTTCGATGAGATCAGATCGCAATAAGGTACTATCGGAGCAATTAGCATGTATCATTCCTTTGCGAAGGGATAACGAACTTCTTCGACTCTTTGTGCAGTTCTAGAAACGAAGCTTGATGATATAGCATGACTTTGGAGTCATCGTCCCTTAGCGACAAGTGATCCGCCAGGTTGCTCGTCCATTGCACCCGTATGCCTGCGATTGTTTCTAAATTGGCTGCCGTGAACACCTTAGGAAGCTTGACCCTTTCAGTGCTTTGGACCTTAGGCCAAAGGGTGTCGTGAACGGCCTTCGATAATTCGCCATGTTCCCAGTTGTTCTCCCACAGATTGTAGTCCTGCCCTGGCGTCACGTAATGCGACAGGGAGCCGACAGATATGGACAGCCAGATGCGCGCCGCAAGGTTGATGGAAGCAGTGGATGCTGTGTCGAGGTTACCAAGTGTTAGAGAGAGCTTGCTGCTGATCTTATGCTGGCTGCCATTGGGCGACTGGATATACAGGATGCAATCCAGCAATTCCTCCAAGGTCTGGATTGAGACTTCACCTGAGGCTGCCTCACATTGCTCTTCAAACCAATCGTTGAAATATGCCGAAAGACCATTGTCACGAGCTGCAAAGTCCCCATCGCCTAGATTGAGACCGAAGATACGATTGATGATAACCTGACGAAGTCCGATCGGTAGCCTATTGAGCGCAATGTCGCGTTGAAGCGGGCCTTGAGTGCTCATCGTTCGAACTTCTACAACAAATTTACGCGCACGATATACACTGTCAAGCAGGGCGAATAGATCTACAACTTCGAGGCAGGGGCTTCATCCCTTGCCTCATACCTTCTTACTATTAATATTGATTGATTGCTCTGTGGCGGATGCTCTTGGTATAATTATACTGGAGACGTTTCCAAGTCACAAATACGATATCATACCGTTTAATACTTTAGCTCAATGCGGGTGATCAGGCCAATCCACTCAAAACAAACGATAGCCCGACTTGGGAAGAACATCGAATCCAAGGCTTTGTTCATATCACTTTGTGTCCATATTTCCATAGACGGGTAATCTTGATCTGACGAGTGCTACCTCCTTAAAAACCGATGAAACGTTATTCTGCTGCATGAGGCATTTGGAAGAAGTTGACCCTTATAGCCGTATCAAGCTAAACGTATTGCCACTGCAAATGTTTGCAAGCGTTCTGCGGTACGGAGTATGTACCTATGTCCGTCGAGTCAGCCTCGCTGCGCCTCCCCACCTTGAGAATCCTTTCTAACCCCCAAGCTTGCTGAGGTGTCGTGGTCTCGCTGTTCATTGGTTGATTATGCCGTATCATTGATTGATGCGGTGTTGGCAACAGTGGCTGTGAGGACGTTTCGGCATGATGAGAGCTGAAAGGGTGCAGTTCGCGATGCTGTGCTTCCGAACTCATGAAGTGGTCGACTGCTGTATGTCAAGCATTGCAGTTGCCATATCTCTTTCAACTCTTGTCTGTCTCGAGAGCTTTCTCTTGAGGTTGACTATTTCAGTTGACAAGACCTCTCCAGTCGAGTATCGCCCTAAGGCTCTGCCATGCCCACTATCCAGATCTTTCATGCCAATTCCTCTTATCTCCCCTGAGGCCATGACGAGGCTTCTGTCATGTTGCCTTCATCGCGGAGAGAGCAAATCAGGCAGTCCCTGTCTGACTTCGGACGGTCCAGCAGCATGATCTTCGAATCTAAGAAAGAACCTTGGCCGAAGCCTGAAGAATCAATTGGACGACCTTGTGTACAAAAGATGAGGGGGACCGAATGCTGGGAAGTTGTAGGCCCAGCGCTAGAGCTTATGCAAAAGCTCTCCCCAGACATCAAGCGGCTTCTTGAAGACAATCGGGAGCTGCTCGAGCAAGGCGAAGATCGACCCAGGGTAGTGGCTTTCAATATGTGGATGGAGGGAAGCAAACCCACCTCAGCACAGCCAATCATAGTCTTCAGCTCCAAGAGTCGGCGACAGCGGACATTTGCAAAGGCACTCCTCAAGCAAAGCGGACTTCTTGCAGACCATCCCAACATCCAGATCAAGACCCTTGATAAGATGCCCGCGGTATACCGCGCTGTTGATGAAGGTCCAGGTAGTGCAAAACCAAGCAAAGGGGACCAAGAAGTCTATGTTCTCGGCCAATCAGACGAAATTTGCGGCGCATTAATCGGCTGTGGCAATACAGGGCTCTCGACCCTTACAGCTACGTTCCAGATCGGCGACGTATGGTATGGAATGTCAGCGCAACATGCACGTCTGGATTACCCGCAAGAGCCGGAGTCGCCTACCGCTACCGATGAGTTTCTAGCATTTGACGATGACAGCGATTATGAGGCCGATGATTTTGCTACAGCTACAAGCAAAGGTGAGCCGTTCAGTGCGTGTCAGCTGCCGGTTTGTGGCTGATAGGATCTCTTCAAGCAAGTGTATCTACTTCATCTCCCGCCGGCGTTGACACAACCGCCTTCCAATCCTCAGAAGACGACAGCGTTTTTGACAAGCCTAAAACGGCCCCGGAGACGCTCTCCACCGGACCGGATACCTCAAATTTGAGTGGATCTAGATACAGACGTGCGGTTTCGAGTGACCACATGAAAACGCCAGTTGTCGAGTCTGGGCAACGGACCCGTATTGGAAGGTTGATAAAGGGCTGTACAGTTACCGACCTGGATTACGAGATATTTTTCTCGAATACTCAAAGTACCAACATCCCTACAGAATCCTGATCCGAGCGAACAGGGGCGATTCAACTCGCCATCTTTACCCTTCTAAAATCGCTACCGAGGTCACAGAGGGATCCATTCTAGCTGTCACTGGGACTACCGGTACTGTCAGGGGCATCATTATGAAAAATCCACACTATATCAGGATGAGTAATTCGACGACATACCAGGAAATGTGGCTGGTACAGCTTGACAGACATACTGGTGAGTAATGTGTCTGACATTCGTATGGTTTGACACAAAATCATTCATGCCTTTGTCCCTGGAGGAACCCATTCAACGACTTCTCAGGATAATCTATCCCATGGTCTGGCACTTAGTGGTGCTAGTTTTTTATTTTAACCCCGATGGACCTACGATTACCCGACATGGAGCGGGGTCAAGCTATGATGTTCTTTTTCATATTATATTCATATGCTTTGTGCCAAGAGCGGGTATGCGTTTTGTCACAATATGTATGTCAGTGACGATACGTGAGAGGCAAGATAGCACCACACCAGACCATGGGATAGGAAAGACTGAGAACCCCCATCTTCTCTCTAGTTGTGGAACAGTACATCATTTGGCGTCGACCGATGTCTAGTCATGACTGTTCACAGGCTCTAAAGACATCTCATTGTTTTGACAAAAGCATTATGACGTTAACCGGGTTATTGATATGTTGCTAACCTTGCTTGATAGTGCCTGGAGACTGTGGTTCTTTGGTAGTCAATGCGACAACAGGCGATATTTATGGCCATATCGTTTCTGGTGACCCATCGTCAGGCCTGGCTTTTATAATTCCTGCCTATAAAGTTTTCGATGACATCGAGAAACAATTTGGTGCTCGACCTACTTTCCCCACTCCGTCGAAACAGAAATCTAGTAAATCTCACAAAATGGGAGATAAATCAACAAGTAGAGCGAGGAATACATCCTTTTCTAAGGCTATTGAAGCAACAGGGGTGTCGTTCAGCCAAAAATTTGGGGCTGGTGACAACTGGACCGAGATTTCAAAAGACCTGGTCACTGAAGATGCTATCAAACATGAGGGTTACCAATACAGAGAGGCTGAAGAAATTTTTTATGTGACTGGACAGCTTGAATACGTAAGTTCTTCATCGCAAAGCCCACTTAGTTGACACTTGCTCAGTCCACGTAGGAGGATGTTAAGCGACTCGTCGGCATGTCAGAAGGTACACTGAAAAAGCGAGAAACAACCGATAGCTTCGATCAGTATGGCTCTCCTATACTTATGCAGGAGAACAGCAGACATGAGAGCAAAGCAGAGGGTCATTTGCAGGACAACAACAGGAATACCAAGAACAAAGCTCGAATTGTATGTGTCATCAGATTTATACCCTTCCTGATCTCACTGAATTATGGCTTCTCGGTGACCTTGCATCGTCAAAGTCCTACCGATTGGCCCTTGATGGCCAACGTCAAAGCTGACTCAGAAACGATCTCCAGATACCATTGCCTTCCAAGTTTTCTCCCAAACCGACTCATGCATCCGGAGAGGCTTCGACAGGACTTCTGCATAGGCGGCGCAACTCGTTCGGCGAAGCAACGCATACGGCGCCTGTTTTCACCTATGAACACGAAACCCTGCGCGTACCACCTCCCCAGATCTATCAAGCGCCTCCGCCACAGATGTTGCCTCCACCTCCCCATATCTATCAAGCGCCTCCGCCACAGATGCTGCCTCCACCTCCTCCGCCCTATTCAATCCCTTGGTCAAATGATTTACTTCCCGGCCCATCCCCGCTGCAGAACCACCCTAACGGATTCCCAGGGTGGAATCCTGCGGAAAGCTTCCCCTACCAGGAGCCCTCGCTACCTCCAATAGCTCCTCTCAGAAACATGGCCAGCTACGACTCTGACTCAAGTGTTGAGACCGACATGGAGTCCATATTTTCGAGCAACAGTGATTACCGAGATACTAGTAGTAAATCTCAGCACTCCGCGGCGACTGATCACTCTGTCCATAGTCGCCATACCACAGTTGACTCGAAAGACGACCCGCGTGGTCTCACCAAAAAGAAAAAGAAAGTTGCCATCCACCAACCGGAAAGCCCTCCTTCCTATCGAGAAAATCGCCGCAGATCACCCGAGCGAAGACGTTCGTACGTAGAGTATAATAAAGAGGCCGTGATTATCCCAGCCAAAAGCTCTCGAAGAGAGGACAGCCTTAGGCGCATACCAACTTACCGTCCTCACGACCGCCAGTCCAGCATTCATCGTCGTTTGAGCTTCTCAGAGGACCGCCGCTTTCCACCGGCACGGACGTCGGAGCCCCACAGAAGAGAACCATCGGACTATCGACTCTTTCTTAGAGACGAAATCGATCGGCGACGTATGGAAAGAGATGGACGGCAACGTGCCGAAGAAGTGGAACGGCAACGCCTTGGAGAGGATATACGGCAACGTGTGGAAAAAGAAGAACGCAGACGGCAACATGCCGAAGAGGTGGAACGGCAACGCCTTCGAGAGGTTCGAGAAAATAGACGGCAACGTGTGGAAAGAGAAGAACGCGAACGGCAATATGCCGAAGAAGTGGGACGGCAACACCTTCGAGAGGATATACGGCAACGTGTGGAAAAAGAAGAACGTAAACGACAACTTGCCGAAGAGGTGGAACGGCAACGCCTTCGAGAGGTTCGAGAGGATAGACGGCAACGTGTGGAAAGAGAAGAAAGCGAACGGCAACGCCTTCGAGAGGATAGACGGCAATTTGTGGAAGAAGAAGAACGTGAACGTGAACGTGCCGAAGAAGTGGAACGGCGACGCCTTCGAGACGATAGATACTATCGGCAAAGCCTTCCGATCGAACGACTGTACGGTGAAGGAAGACATTGGGATCAGGAAAAGGTTGGTGAGGAAAAGGTTATCCAAGATGCAATCATCGCTGCTGATAGCGAGAGCGACGATCGACAGCGAGAAGATCCAGAAAAGATCTACCAAACTCGTGCAGAAGCTCGTGCGGTAGAGTACGAGGAACGTGTTCGACGAAGAGCTGAGAGAAGACCACGCCGCGTGCCTAAAGACACTCGTATACCCGGCGATCTCGATCGGTTTTCACAAGAGGAAAGAGCGCGACGTTGTTTGTAGGTTTGATATCAATGTGTACAGCTGAACACTTTAATCTATCTATATCCCATCGTCTGTTATGGTGCGATTCTGCCTCCCATGCGTGGCTATATCTTCGTTATGACAAGACGCTTACCCGTCTCCGGCACAAAACATATGAAGACGACATGAAGATGACTTGAATGTGACATGAAGAAACCTCATCTCCTAATTCCGTCCCAAAGTCGGGAAATCGTAGGTTTGTCGGAGTGTATCCTGAAAATCAGCACCACTTAGCAACCAGGCCATGGGATATATGAGAAGCTTGGATAGCCTACAATTTGGATAGTCGATGCAATATTTATTGTCCCTTCCTCAATGTCCCATGCCACCAATACATCCAATATGACAATACGCGTACCCGTGTTTGGTACAAAGAGTATGAAGATGACATGAAGATAACATCATCTTCTGTTTCCGTCCCAAGTCGGGTAATCGTTCGATAGGGTTCGTTTTTTTGAGCTTTACGCGGCAGCTAGTATTCTAGGCGGTCTCCCTGGCCGCTGCGCGTAAAGCTCAAAAAAACGAACCCTATCGTTGATCTGTCGGTGTACGAGCTATCCTAAATATAGCAACATTTACTATCAGACCATGGGATAGCTGTTTTCTTGGAACTATGATTCATAATGTAATGAATCAAGCAAGGGGACAACAATATCTGGAGTCTCGACGATCGCTCATGAGATATGTATTTGGGACTCTGCTTTGATACCCGGTGCATTAAAAGATCGCAGAAGCCGGAAACAGGCGTGAGGCTCCCACCTGCATATCGTGAAAGTAATACGATAGTATCAAGATCTCACCCATCTCATACTAGAGGACAGCCTGATACGGTTTCGACCCAGTCAATTTTCTTTGAGTGTTTAGGATTGCCCAATACTTCTATTCAGGATAACGAACTTTCCATTTACATCTTCGCCGCTACGATAGTGAACGGATGCTTCTGTACCAAAGACCACCAAAGACGTATTTGATTTACAATACATCCTCTAGCTTATCATATCGCGGATCTTAGCGAGCTTACTCGTAGTAGGCACAACCAATTCGAGACTTCAGAATTCCTAGCAGCGACATTCATTTGTCAAATCAAGGTAACCCGTCTTTGGAATACAAAGTCTAAATTGATATGAATGACACTTCAAACTTGATGATTTTCCGAAGTCGGGCTACCGTTCGATCTTTTTTGTTTTTTTTTTGGATTCCCCGACGGTGCCAAGAAGAAAGTACGTAAGATAACATGAAGTGAATTTTAGGCAATGAGCTAGATGTACTCGAGGGTATTATAACCCGAAACTATCCCCGTAAAGCATCCGCCCAAACAACACAACCATTCTCACCCCCATCTCTCTTGCAACCTTCTCAAACAAACAAAACAACCATGCCTCGCCAGTATCCCACCATCGACGACGAAGAAGCACAGCTCCTACACAACCACGATACAGCCGTCGTTGGCGGCCCGCCATCACGCAACCGTCATCATACATCATTGGAAGATGCGGGGTTTGGAGGGAAGATGGCGGCCATAGGAGCTGGGGCTGTGGTGTTGGCGTTCAATGGCTTCCTGATCTGGGCCGTGGGACAGTGGATTGGATTGTGGAAATGAAGGGTCTGAGGAGTGGGAGAGGGCAGGGGCAATGGGGATGGTGGCTAGCTTATTTCAATTGAAGGTATTTCTCCTGGACAGACGATATAGCTCTGTTCACTGACTGAAGCTTGGATCAACGACTTTTCAGAGGCTTGAAAACAGATTCCCTGCGTATGGAAGGCTTTTCACTCCCACTTCCATAGCCTCCTGTCACAACTACTCGGCCACCCAATCCCATCGAATACAACTTGCCAATGCAATTTCGACACCTTTTACACGGTATCAGGCTCTTTTTGAGACACCCTCCCATATCAGCGCCATCAATGCCGCCTTCTCCCGAAAAATCAGATACTTGCTTTCAACATACAACACCGCGATAAAAGTCCACCGCCAATATATTGTCTTCGGTGGTTTTGATGATTCCGGCAAACGGCTGCCAGACTAACTGCCCGATCGGTCTCTACAATCTACTGTTCAGACATCAGGCGATACTCGAAGAGTCACTGCTCCGTCCAAGCATAGCTTCGATTCAGTTAAGACAATGACGATCATGCTTTAATCGCCTCTGCTTTATCATACGAAACGCTAAAACAACAACCAAGGCCAAACGCAACAATACCCCGAGATTGCCTCCGATCCGATGCCTGCTGAAGGAGACAGACCGACAATGTTAACATCAAGCTATCGGCAGAGAATGATATAACGAACAAAATGATCCCTCCTTGAAAATGACCTAAACCGGCCATGTTTCGGAGTCTCCGTACTAGGGTCTGCGATAGCCTACCTCCGCGTCTTGACGTGCAGTGTCAATCATGTTCTGGGTGTCCTGTTGGAATTTGACAGTCTCCTTCAAGATCTGTTCGACATGCTTCAGCCGGAGAAGTTTATCAGGCTCAGCTTGCGCAAGAGATGCTGCGGAGAATAGGACATTCCGGATCTGGCGTCCATTGAGAAGCTTGAACGGTGACTCGTCTTCCTCACATTGCCCAAATCTCAGAAGCTCATCTTTGTCGTATGTGTTCTCTTCGTTGAGCTGGCCGACAAAGTTGCAGTAAATCTTCCTCTTCTGCTCGTCGCGAAGCTCGTTGTATTTGATTGCTAGGTTGATTCGTGACTGCACTGCGATATCGAACATTCTGATCCTGTTGGTCGTGAGGATCAGGATTCCTTCATAATATTCGAGGATGCGCAGCAAAACTGATATTGTTAGCCAGAGAGTGTCACTATTGTTGGCCATACGAAACCTACTAGACACCACTGCATTTCGGTCTAAATTAGCTGTGTGGGCTGACCGGGACTCCAGGAATACGTCTGCTTCATCGCTGCAGCCGAAACAAAAGTTGTCAGAAAATTAGAAATGTTTCGAACTTGACGGAAAACCCTACAAAAGCATCACTGCTCCCCACATGGCCGCGAGTTCGAAGTGTTTTCCAAGGTTTTGCTCCACCTCTGCTGGGTTCAGACCGATATCAGAAACACTGATAGAGAATAGGGGTTTCCCTGCAGCCTTGGCTACGCTTTCTACAGCGCTTCAGTCAGCTGTGGGGACATTGAGGCTGCGCTACTAACCTGCTGTCAAAGTCTTGCCGACACCCTACATATGTTTGATTAGTAAGCTTGTCCAGACCTCTGATTTTACTTAGCAGTGACAGGGATGCACTTACTGGAGGTCCTGAGGAAAGTTAATAAAGGCAGAAGGTGCATATCAGAGAAAACTTACCATGTAAAAGGATAACTAAGCCATTTCCCTTCCCATCCATAAGATCTCTCATTGAGCGGTTGTCATCTCTCACCCCGTGGCAGTTGACCAGTTTCGAGATCAGAGCCTTCTGACTGCCCAGGAGCTCCAAACTCTGGAAAGCACTCGGATCCTTCAACTTCTGGATGTCCTGAACTTGATCTACAGCAAGCTCTACCCATCGTTTACCGGAGAGATGGAAGCCCAAACTAAGCAGCGTTGGGGTCAGCGTCTGAATAGTCCACAAAAGTCTAGCAGTAGAGAAGGAGCTAGAGTGCCGAGAGGCTTGTTGCCTTATCCATACTTGCCCGCTAAAGGCGAATGCATAATAATCAAGATTGGATATCCCGCTTACACTCGTGGCGGACAGATGAGGTACTGATAATCCTCCCATTTTTGATCACGTTTCACGTGGTCGTAGTGGGTCCTTTGGTTTTCTCTCAACTTTTCATTCCCTGTACATTCGCTACACGTGCAGGAGCCATCCTCAGTGAATCTGAGGTCTCCAATCGATGGAAAGGTATCTATCGCTGGGCCATCTATAGGCATGCTGGAATTAGTCCCGTTTTCTTACATGTAGTTTGGAGTATGCATCTATGCTTCTCAAACAATTGGTAATGCAAGCGCCACCCTAAAGTGGTTCTACGCTGGGACACATAGATGGCTGGGACATATAAATATTCCCCCTTGGGAGAGGATAACTCACGCAATATGTAAGATACAAAATCGACCATCACGCGATCAGACTTGATCTAATTCCGTGGCAAATTAGAACCATTCGCGGAGTGCAGTAAGCTGTTCCGTAGTGAGGGGAAAACTTGCCATTTGTCTCTTGGGTGGAACCCTGCTCAACTTTCCTGCTGTCGAGCTCATCCCCATTAAAAACCTCAATTCCGAGACGTCATCCTGCAATATGTCAGGCAAGATCAATATCCATGTTAAAAAACTGACCCGGCTAGTATTTGAGGGCTGCTTGCGCACTCCTTCTCCGCGTGTCAATGCGAAGCCATTGTACTCGAAATGCTGACTTCCCTCTTTCTTGAGGCAAAGCTCTCGAAATCTTTTGCCCCGCTGAATCAAGGCGTCTTCCAGGGCCTGCGGCGTGTCGACTTTACTCAGGTGACTGTCGTTATCGGAGGCTCCTTTGTAATACCTGATAGGGAAGCAAGACAGGGTGCTGATGGATTTAAGGCCTTTGTACTCTTGGAAGGTGAAAATTACAGGAACACGGTCGAATTCGGTACCATTCCAATCATAAGACCAGCATTCAAGGTCCCAGAGCCTCTCGGGGCTTCTGCGTGGGGTTCTGAAGTTGTCTCGACTTTCTCTCACAATGAAAGCTTGTGGACGACCCATGAACGGCCGAGATATAACAACCTCGCCTGGAGGAAATATTGTCCACAGATACTCGAAGGTGATGGAGTCGGCCTTGTCTTGCGTCTCGCGCGCTCCGTTGAAGTATGTCTCCAAACCTGGTGTTTCTTTGACTTGCTGCAGTAGCTCTTTGAGGTATGATATTGCTTGATTTCGAACATTGGCATCTTTCAGCGGCATGCACCTGCTTGAGGGGACTGCTGAGAAGTTTTCGACAGTGGCATCTGATATACCGTTCTCAACCAGGTCGTTAAGGCGGGACCAGTTGTGGATGAGAGGCTCGAACTTGCTGGTGAATGACATCTGCTCCCAGTGACTGCAGGATGGATGATGGGACAGAAAATAGTACAGCAAAGCTTTTAAGCCGTCATCCTCGATTGTGAGTATAGAGTAGGCATATTTCCCCGCTTCATCGAACGCACGCAAATAGGTCATCGCATATCCTACGGATCTAGCATTGACGTCCTTGGGATTTACTGTAGCGTTCGAGATATCGGCCTCTTTCATGTAACCTTGCTTATTATACTTTCTCTCCCGGAAACGGATCGAGGACGTAGTTGACGATCCATCGGAGGGCCTAATCTCTACTGGCTGGCCTTCATTGTCGGGCTTGAGGCATAATTAGCACAAGAACACAAGATCCGTGTAGTGGTCATAACGACTGACAATCTCATTGGCGTCTCCATTGACTGCTGCGGTCATTGAAGAATTGGAACCGTTTCTCCGCTATTGATGTCAGCTTTTAAATTCACGTCCCGACGCTGACCTTCTTACCAAGAGTCCTTCATTTTTTGGGTTATCCCCAGGTGGACTCTCTAAGGCGGCGATCTTCCTCTGAAGGATTTCAATATACCTCTGCTCCAGGACAGCTATTTCCGAGTTAGAAAACATGCCGATATACAACTGCTGGAGCTCTTGAAGATAGCCCTCAATTTCAGGCGTTGCGTGAATATGATATACCCAAGCTTGAGCCGCGTGATGATCACGGCGGGGTCAATGAGCTCCATGTTAGATCACGGTGTGTAGCACAGCATATATCAAGGCACCAATGGTTCCTCGATGCTTCCAGCCTCCCACCCTCTGCTTCGGCAGCTTGACGATTCTACTGGAGCACTGCCCCAGACCATGCACCTTCTTTACATTTGGGTTCATAAGAATATTGCCTTAGTGGTGTGTACAATCACTGCAATCCTATCGTCTTCTCAGCCATCGGATGGCTGCATTCCTTGTCTTTTCTGACCTTCGCTTGATTTAGGATATGACTTGTCTCATTTCGCGCCGTGATGTTTGCCTTAATTGTTTCTCAGGGTTAGAATCAAGAGGGCGTTCAGGGAATGCCGCTATCTCCATGCGAGATCCTCGAATGACAATTGACGTGAGTGCTACGCAGCGGGCTGTGTTCTAGTCACTAACCCCAACTCACTGGATTTGACTCTCTATAAGCTACGTGACTCGATCTGATCCGGGGGCTACCGCATGAGACGGAAAACTTGCTATAAATTTAATGGCATCGATAAGAAAATCTCAAAGACTACCACAACAGATCGAAAACCTTTGATCATGCTGAAGCAGACGAGGAACTCTGACGTGTCGCCAAACTCAATTCCATGGCAAAATTTCTGGAGCTCAAAGCAGGAAGACAACAGGTATCTACTAAGGCAGAACATGAAGTAAATAGAATACTGATCCTTCAAGATCATCGTGTGAACCTGCCGATAGGGCGCGCGATAACAGTGCTGCTTTCCAACTAGCCATGCGTAAGAAAATTACGCCCGAGGAACAGAATTACCTCAAGCATGCCGACGCAGCCTCGCTGGAACTTATTTTGTCACGCTGCCATGGCAATGCTGAAGTGCAACGAGATCTCAAGGAGAGGAGCAAAGGGCTCATAAAGAGAGCTGGAAAATCAACAGAAGTGTTCGCCAACAATTTCGCTAGCTATCTTCAGGCATACTCTGGTATCATTGAAATTATGCAGGGAGTCGACAACCAGTATGGTGGGGTCGCTTATGCGTCATTGTCGTTACTGCTGATAGTCGGTAATATTTCTATCATGTGTAGAGTGATGCTAATGAGAGGTGCAGGTTGCTGTGAATAAACAGCGCAAAGAAGAGCGCATCGATTCTACCCTACTAGATTTGCAAAGAGAGTTCCTTCGCATCGGCATGCTCAAAGAGTCCCATTCAAGCCGAATAATCAAGGAGTATGTTGCTCAAGCTTAACGATTGTGGATAGAATTTAGTATCGAGGCTACACGGTATTACTCGCGATCATCGTACCGGCGCATTCTGGAAGCTATTACAAGACCACCCAGTCTTGAGTTCGACGCTAAGATATCAGAGATTAGCAAAGCTATGGCAGAAATCCAAAAGGAAATTAGCGCCCTCGACAGCCAACGCTTGTTTGAAGTCCAGAGAAGTCTGGACATCGTCGAAGGGAAAGTCAATATTGTTGAAAAGAATGTCGACAACGTCAAGGAGCAAGTTGACAACGTACGAGGGGACCTCGAAGGTGCGTGCACAGGTCTTCTCGTTGTTCAACAATGCTTGGCGCTCATTGATGTTCTAGGATCCCAGGCCCAGATCGAGAAGGAGAGACTGCAGATACTGAAAGCCAAATTGCTACCAAACGGCTTCGACCCGCGTGACGAATTGGACAGGTACAGCTCCGCGGTTCGGGAAACCTTCAAAAACCCCGTAAAGATACAAAACCTGAATATCAATCGCGTGGTCGAGGACAGCGCTTTCAGTCGCTGGGAGAACTCCCGAAAATCCACCCTGATGCTACTCCATGGGTCCACTGCAATCACGCGAGGGGACTATAGCTGGCTTTCTCCCTCTGTCTTCCACTTGATCACCCATTATCGACAACAGGGTAAGACTGCCCTGTTTCACTGCTGCCATAATAGTGTCTTCATGGAGGAGGATACTCCCGTTCACGCCGTCATCTCCAGTCTGGTATATCAAGTCCTAGAATCTACACCAAAAACTCCTACGCGATGGATCGCGCTTCCAGGAAATCATATCCAAGTCGTCCAGTCCACAATGGCAGGAGAGTTCGTCTAATGATGCCTGGAAAGTCTTTCAAGTACTATTGGGTTTGGTCCCCGAAGTCTACATCTTGCTCGACCGAGTCGATCGGATCCGGGGAAGCGCGCATCGCTTTCTAAGCTCCCTGGTAAATCTCATCCAGAGTTCCCAGAGCATAATCAAGGTCTTCCTGGTTGCGTCGTCCAATCGCCAAGGACACCGGGAGGGCAAGATGACAGAGGAGCTATTGGAAAGTACTGGGGAAGAGCTAGGTCCGCAGCAGTTCTTGCGGTTGAGGTTGGATCAGAAGTGAATGGGCTTAGTCACGTCTTCGCTGCCATCGATGACTGTCGTCGTCTGATGCCATATATTAATTGATTTCTAGGAATTTACACATACAGAGAAAGACGATCCAGAAGCGGCTTGGGGTTTTCTGCATCGTACCGCTACATCTTTACGTCGACTGTACTCATCTGCGTCGAAGAAGGGCCCCTCACTAGAGTGGATGGCGCTCCTCTCCCCATGCGCCTGCTCTGCGTCCTAGCTACCAGTGGCTGAGGCAATGGTATTACCTTCCTCGTCCTTCAAGCGTTCCCCCAGATCTTTGCCACTTTGATAATATCGCAGGTCTGGAACCTCCAAGTCCGTCATTCCCACAGCCTGCTTGTTACCGGCACCCCTTAGATGTAGTTTGGCGAAGACATATCGAGCGGGCCATAACCAGGTCTCGAGCTTCTGGACTTGGTATTGCTTGTTCAGATTGGCAACAATGAGTAACTCCCTGCATCGAGACAATCTCAGATCTGCGCACGTGATGACAGGTTCAAATAAAGAGACTTTATGCTCGTATGGTTTTCAGATGACATCGACGTTTCAAAGTTTCAATATTTATTTTTGTTTTCCTTTTTGTCACTACTACTTTTCTCATAGTTCTATCGCTTGTCCGCTTGAATTCGTCCCGTGCTTGCGCGTAAAAATCCGTCCCGTGATTTGCGCGTAACGGCTGTGCTTGTGGCGCTTCAACTACAAAAACTATATGGAGTTTATGTGTACGGGAAAATGCCTGCTCACGAAACCTCTTTGACCGCGATGCCAGGAAGCAGCAAGTTTGAGGAGAGTGAATGGTCTTTCACACACGCACTATACAGAAAGTGGAACTCTCGAATCGCCGGCAATGTTCTTCTTCCCGGTCTTCGACATACTGGCCCTATCCAGCTCTCTGGCGTTAGGAAAAGCTGATGACCATGTCGAGAAGAGGACCTTCGTCGGGGATCCCAGAAGTAACATCACCTGTCTGGGATCCAGCTACGATTTACGGATCCCTATCCGTACAGATGGCGTGGATCTCAACCAACTGACCATGCAACAGCTTTGCGCAAAACCAATCTACGGTGGTGCTAACATTTCTCGTGCATTGGGCGGATGGTGTTCTGCTGGCGTGGGGATTGATTACTTATACGTCGAACCTCCTGGGCTTCCCCTTTTGGCCCGTCTGATACGTTCCATCTGCGCACAGGCGTCAGCTTCGACTTCAGCGTGAGCGAAGAGATGAGCGACCATTTGGCGAATTTTAACGACGACCGACTATACATCGGATGTCTCAATCGCTGTTTCTGCAACTGGGAGATTGAGGATCGCAGCATACAGCCCAAACGTGAGGTGCCGAGCAATGCGGATGTCATCATTATTCCGACACACCCTCTTCACGTCCAGAAGCTCAAGGTCGAAATCCCGGAGTTTTTGGAAGCACGCGATAACCAGCCAGCATTGGACGGTGACGAGGTTACCGTCGTTCAAATTATAACCGACTTACACGAACCGACCCAGAGAAATTATCCTCTTCACTCCCAGACCGACGCGCGAGACTACGAAGATGTCTTAAATCTCGCCCTCGATCCGGGCAACGAGATCACTTGCGAAGGCGACTTGCCGAGTTTCGCGCTGCCCCCGCCATACTCGGTTGCCGATTTCCAGAATGCTCAACAACTTTGTGCAGTGCAATGGTTCGGCGGACTATCGTAAGTGCTCTGCAGCAGCTCCATATATAGTCAATGTTCCACTAATCGAGTATGCAATCCACGCAGAGGAGCAAATGCAGGCGGGTATTGCCATCGAAGTAACCCCCATGCGGCACCCGGCGCCTCGGAATTCGACAACCAAGTCTGGTTTTCGGACGAAATGACGCCTCGTTACGAATACACCTGGGGCGGTCAGTACACTCCTGAACATCAACCTCCCCTTTTGGCGCTCTCGAACCCAAGACATGTCGCTTAACTCCACACTAGAATAAAAAGACTGACTCCAAGTTCTGCAACAGGCGGCAATTTCTTCCTCTCCGCCTCTCTGCGAACATACTGCTACGCCCACTGCTACTGCACCTCCGTCGGCAAAAAGGCCACAAAGCATCGAACCTTCACAGTCTGGCAATTCCTCCGCAACCACGCACTCATCCTGCGCGGCTCCGGCTCCATCGACTACGGCGAACGAGGACCCCTGGACACAGGCGTGTTCCAAAAGCTCGCCACAGTCCTGCCCGCGCGATCCGGTAATGCGCCTTATGCATCCGGCACCTGTGGCGCCGACGCCCGCCAGTTCTGTCCTTCCCAGTGGCCGGAAGCGGAGTTCGGACCCATCCCCCGCGCGCCCCCGTTTACGAGCGACATCGTGCTTCCCCCGAGCCCGAAGAAGGACCTCACGATTTGTGGCAATAAATGCACGGGGCAGAGCGACTGCTCGACTACTCGCAATGGCTATGAGTGTGACTGCGCCTTGCCCAATGTTGAAGACGCGCGCGTGCTGGGGCTGGATCCGGTGGCTCCGCCGTCCATTTGCTTGTCTTTGGCGCTGTTGGCTTTTGGTGGTAAGGCGTCATCGTTACATGGACGGGATGGAGTGGGAGCTGGATATGTGGATCGCGAGGGGGTGCCGTATCAGTGTCGGTGTAATGCTACTTATACTGGGAGCGAGTGTTGCGGGTCGAGGGATGGGATCGTTTGGTTGGGGTAGACTGTGGGGTACTGTCAATTATACCGCTAACATTCAATTCCTTTTCGTGAAGTCGTTGGATCCGACGATGTATTTGGACGTTAGGAGCTTCCACGTACACTCACTCACAGGATTGCGGACCGCCATCACATCCGCGATGAGGATGACGTCCCTGGCTTGTGAAGCAGAGATAAGATTGCAACCAGAATGGAAGATTTCGAAGATCTTGGAGTTATGCTCTCTAAATCAGCTGGAAGAAAGAGCCTGACACCCCCATTACTATTGGCTTATTAAGCTTTAGGACAAAATTCCAGTGCCCGGCGGGCAAGTGACTCTAAAGCTTTAAGCTCTCAAAGCATCAGTCCAGTTGGAGAGAGTAGAGAGTGGAACGGTTACGCTTCGATTGGTGGACAACGCTATCGTCGATCAACATATTAACCCCCCCCTCCTTCCCACCTCCTCGAAACCGCACAAGAAGCACGCCATGAGACACTTTTCCAGTCGCGCTCGTGCCGGAGTCGGATCTAGCGTCCTCGCTAAAATCCCCATTGAGACCGGTGGAGGAAACATTCAACGAGTGCGAAGCCGAATCCCCAACTCGGGGAATAAGAGTACGAAGATGATAAGAATGCAAGTTTTCCAGTCGCGCTCGTGCCGGAGTCGGGTTGCGGCGTGCACAGCGTATGATATCGAGCTCTGCTTGGAAGTCTGTGCTGTGTTGGGGAGTACATGTATGATAGGATCAGTTGCGAGAGATGCATTTATGCAGCCGTGTCACTCGTCTTGAGGAAATCCTATGAAAAGGCGATATATATGCAGTTTTCCCCCTCTTGCCTCCATCTCCAGAGTCGAAGCATGTTCGTCTGATGAAGGTGAGATGCGGGTAGTTTGCCAAATCAACATCTTGACATCTAGTAGTCTCCTAGACCTGACCGCTCTCCCAAACACTAATGTAAATATTCGATCTTCGAAAGATCAGAAAAAAAGGCGTCTGCGATTTGCCATCTCCTGCAGTTCTCCTCAACTGGATATTCTGGTATGCAAAAGGTGTCCAGCAGTGTCTCTGTACTCGATGCAATCATGCATGGACCTTATCATACTCGCTACTCACCTTGCAATATGTATATCTGCCCTTATTCTACCTGACCTCTCTCTCTCTCTATATGTAGCGAGCCTATTCTATCCACCCCAAACATGCACAGTCACAAAGCAACCCCAGTAGTTGAAATTAAGACGTTTGTAATCTCCTTTCTTCTAGTCCAAAACCTATGTACAAAGCTCCCGAAGCCAAACATGTACGCACTGAAAGTAGAAACACCTGCAGAAAAATAGAAATATTTCGCGTATGGGAGGGGGTATAAAGCGATGCGAAAAAAGATGCAGTAAAGCTAAAGCCATCACCAAAGAAATTTCCTCAATAGAGGTAGGATCGAGAAAAAGTAAGGGTCCCCGCGCGCCCCTGTCCATTATTATTGCTCCGTACGCCGAATGATGCGCACGTGGACCTCGCAGCTGGTGCTAGGCTGTCATTAAGGGCGGTATTGCTGATTGTTAAGCACAACGAGGTCAATGGCCATAGTCGGGATGGAGGCCCGCTGGTCCATCATGGTCGTCGCCTTCGATCGTGGTTCTCCAGTGCTCTGGCAAGCAGACACAAACGAGCTATTTGCGTTAGCTAAGTATCTCTCTCGTATAAGCTGATCAACTCACCGGAAATGCTTTGATCTCCCCAGTTGCTGGAGGAGATAGGCCTCTGTCGCCAGATCCATTTGAGACCCCACTATCTCTTTGCAGCCTCCGCTTCCCGTCATAATCCTCTGCTCGTTCATTGATTCGCACGCCCGTGGCCCATCCGTCGTCCCATATGCCAACGACTTTAAGCATGTCGCCTCTCTCCAGTTCAAACTCATCGCCAGCTCTCGGTTGGTATGCCCATAAAGTAGAGACTTTATCGTTTGGATGGATCTCATCTTGCGAGTAGTAATCCTTGAAGTAGGGTAGCTGCTCTGATTGACCGCTGGCCATACCTTCTGGAGATGAGTATTGGCCAGCGCTGTTGGACTGTGGCGAGCTGCTGTCGTCGAATCCGCCCATCATCGAGTGGCTTGATAGCGACCCGTTTCTCTTCCCTGTGGTAGGTGGTACTCTACCTCCTCTTGATTCTGGAGTATCCCCATACTTTTCGGAGTCAGATGAGTCCCCATAAGCACGAGGACTGCTACCGGTAGCGTCGCCGCCCATGTTCTTGCGAGACCTTGAATCGCCTGAGCCACCTTCGATGGCAGACATTCGAGCTACACGTCCGATAGGCTCCCCTTCGTAAGCAGGATGCACGGTCCGGTCAGCATTTGACGGTGCAAAGACCATCCCTGTTGTTCCCCTCCTTGGAGGTGTGGGCTGGTTGAAAACGCTCCCCTTCTGACTTCCCCTTCGCCTACGAAACCTAATGCAGCAGAATAGAAGTAATCCAAGCAGAAGAGCAGCTCCAAGGATTGATCCTATGACTATCCCGGCAATTTGCCCTCCCGTGAGACCGTGGTGTGGAGGGTTCGTATTCCCTGCCCCTATTGCTGAAGAATTGCTACCATCCGTCGGCGTTGGAAACAAAGGTGGCATAGAAGATATGCCTGTGGGTAGGACGACTCCAGTACAACGGCTTGTAACATTGGAAGCAGCACAACAAGAGTCCGTCGCATTGGGTGAGCTCGATGCGCAGTAGCCGCAAAGACCTTGGAGGTTGGTAGAGAAGCCGCAGTTGTTTGGTTCGTTCTCTTCCCCGGTGATGCATTGCTGGCTGAGAGAGTCGCTTGGTAGAGCACAATTGGTAAAGTCCGCACGGATCTGATCCAGATAGCGTGAACCAGGGTCTCCACAGAGCTGATTATTGACAGTGATCGACTCTTCGCTAGTCGCTTGTTGAGCCTGTAAAGCTTAGTACTTGTTACACATGCCATAGCTCGCCTACTCACGCATGTCTCTGCGCACAACGGTGTAGTCTCGGAGCCGGAAAGAGAGCAAGCTCGTATTGAATTTTGGACAATAGCATTACATATTACGCTGGCCGTATATCGTGCATAGACACTGGTGGTATTCGTGAGGTTGACATTATTACAGCCAAGTAGCTGCTGGTATCTATGACAGTATAAGTACAGTTCCACCATGACCTCTAGGTCGCTCACTTTAATTGGACATAGTCCGAAGTTATGTACTGGCTCAACCGGCGGTCGAACTCCTCAGTATTAGAAACGAATTGAAGAAAGGGACTGTGGTTTGTCAGCCATCTAGCAACATCCGTAAAGTACTCTGTGTCTTACTACTGTGACGTGAGGGAAGTAGATATGGATGATGCGTTAAAGGCCGAACACTGGGTGGAGTTGGAGAGGGAAATGCAGCTCTGGGCTTGGGCGAGTGGAATTATCGAAGTGAGTATCCCGAGCAGAGCCCTCCGGATGGCTGTCTTCCGCCGTTTTTTCGGTGCTCCATGGTCCTGCGATCTCGTCTCCATTGCGCGATGCTCCATGAAAGCAGGTGCTTCTGCGGTATGCACATATGCTACTCCATAATGTCTGCGGGTGCCTCGATTCTTCTTAAAGCTGTTTGCTATCTTCACAGGGTTGTTGTCACTTAGTGTGGTGATGTGTTGATTGGGTTGAGATTAATGAATTGGTAATATCGAGCTGGGATGGAGCAATTACTGCGTAGAACTTCCAGTACAAAGGCGATACGGGAGAAGTGTATTGGCAAATGAATGACACGAAAGGAAGGTCAATGGGCAAAGAAAAGAGAGGACAGGCGATTCCGGATGACTGACAGGAAACACAGATGGGGGAGGAGCATCGCAGAGTCAGGGAGCCAATCGATAGACGCTAAAATAAGATGAATTCATAAAAGCTTGGCAGCCTCGCTTCTTCTAGCGTGAAGCCTGCCCACCTCGATTATTCTCCGATTGGTGGATATTTCTCCGTGCTTGAGTATTGAAATCAATCAACTCTCCGTGACATAAATCGCAATATCCTATCTTACCATGTAGTCAATGTACTTGGTTTTGAAGTATCCAGAGATTGCCACTCGTACATTATTTGCCGATTGGATTTTGCATGTATGTTGTCGGAATCGAATAGCCGGACAATTTAGCACCGGACGGTTCAACCCCGCGCTAGCGATCCCTGTCAGAGTCGCGTCCCCACATGCGACCCACGAATTTGATGTTCTGACTCCGGAGTCGTATGACTCAATTAGCATCGGTTGACGCTCACGATAAAGACTACATCTAACATCTTCATGCCATTGCCCTCAACCTTGTACTTTGCCGATCAACACCCTTTCCTGCGAAGATGGAGGAACCAATTGCAGACCGCACAGCCGCCATCAATGCCGGCCTGGTAGACCCTCAAGATCAGTCGAAGAATGCCTTGAAAAAGGCAGCAAAGCAAAAGAAGCTGGCAGAAGAGAAAGCCAACAAGTCGGCCACCAATACAACCAAGGAAGCTGGAAGAGCTGCCGCTACAAGAGCAACCGCTCCTACCCCCAAGAAGAAAATGGAGGGAGCAGCGCTCATTGGCATAGATGTCGCAAAGGAAGATGACTTCTCCGAATGGTACGCCCAGGTGTTGACCAAAGGAGATATGCTCGATTACTACGACATCTCTGGCTGCTACATCCTCAAGGTTGGTGAAGCCGAATCCATACGTGTTTCGCTGCTCATAGGAAACAGCCTGCCTCGTATTTCATATGGGAAGAGGTCCAAACCTGGTTCAACAAAAAGATCAAGAGCATTGGAGTCAAGAATTGCGCTTTCCCTCTCTTCGTGTCGCAAGAGGTACTCGAGAAAGAAAAGGACCATATCGAGGGCTTTGCCGCGGAAGTGGCTTGGGTTACACATGCGTACGGAATCCGGGTCTTTACAAGCCTTTAGGTCTATTGCTGTGTACATTAACACTGCAGTAGGGGCAAGAAACCGCTTGAGAAGAAGATCGCCATCCGTCCAACCTCAGAAACCGTCATGTACCCGTACTACGCCAAGTGGATAAGAAGTCACCGCGATCTACCTCTGCGACTCAACCAATGGAATTCCGTCGTACGATGGGAATTTAAAGATCCTCAGCCATTTTTAAGAACAAGGGAATTTCACTGGCAAGAAGGCCACACAGCGCATTTGACCAAGGAAGGCGCTGGCGAAGAAGTTCTCCAGATATTGGAGTGGTACGCCGGTGTCTATGAAGAGCTTCTCGCGGTCCCTGTCATCCGCGGTACGAAGACCGAGAAGGAGAAGTTCGCTGGTGGGCTCTACACCACCACTGTCGAAGGATACATTCCAGAAACCGGGCGAGGCATTCAAGGAGGTACAAGCCATTGCCTCGGCCAAAACTTTAGTAAAATGTTTGGCATCACAGTCGAAGATCCTTCCAGCAAAGAGGATGAGAAGAAGCCTCCACTACATGTATGGCAGAACTCATGGGGTCTATCTACTCGCGTTATTGGTGTCATGATCATGATCCATAGCGACAACCGTGGTCTCCTCATTCCTCCTCGCGTAGTCGAGACGCAAGTCGTGATAGTGCCGGTTGGAATTACCAAAAACACCACTGAAGAGGAGAGAGCCAGGCTTTACGGCGAGGTCGATGCCTTGGCAACAGTCCTTAGAGCAGCTGACGTCCGCGTCGAGACTGATAAACGAGATGGCTATTCTCCAGGCTGGAAGTTCAACGACTGGGAGCTAAGAGGCGTACCCTTGCGTCTGGAATTCGGTCCAGGGGAGTCAAAAGGTCACTACGTGACGACATCACGACGAGACTTGCCTGGTAAAGACGACAAAGGCCAAATTCAGATCACAGAACTGGGGACCGAAGTACCAAGACTGTTAGATACCATTCAAGCGGACCTCTACCGACGCGCGGATGAGAAATTCAAATCGCGTACAAAGAAAATCACGGATTGGGACGAGTTTGTGCCGGCATTGGATGCAAAGAACGTCTGCTTGATCCCTTTTTGCTTGACAGAGAAATGTGAGGATGAGATCAAAGATATGAGTGCCAAAAAAGCGCAGCGCGAGGGGGTACCAGAAGATGCAAAAGCACCGAGCATGGGCGCTAAAAGCTTATGTATTCCTTTCGATCAGCCAGAGGGTATTGTCAAAGGAGAAACGAAATGCACCAATCCAAATTGTGAGAACAGGGCGGAGAAGTGGTGTTTGTTCGGAAGTGAGTCCAGCTACTGCTCCTCTGATGTATATGATCTAACCTCGTCAATAGGGAGTTACTGAATCGGGTTTCTGTTATGTATTTCGCACGATATGCATGGTTCCTACGGGTAGATGGCGTAACTATGTCAATGCAGCGTAGAACAGCTAGATAGGATGCTGAATTGGAAGGGAATAGGATCTATCCCATACGTTCGGTCCGCGACCGATGTCTTCTTGCATCCCTTTAGAAGAATCCGTGAACCCGGTGTTAGAGCCACAACATGTTTGACAAAGTACTCAGTGCTTGCGTAGGCCACTCCCCGGACAAAATTGAGTGCCGATGAAAGATATAAAACACTAGCCAGATCAAGATTACCCGTCATAGCATTTCAGAATATGAACAAATATGAGTGGATTTTCAAAACTTGAGGTATTTCCCGAGTCTGGCTACGGTTTGTTCATCCGGTTCTTTGATGGACAATTGGTGATCATGTGAGCAGAGTTGCAGAAATGAAATTAACACTCAATCTTGCCAGAGGCGAGTAGGTCAGGCTGTCTACCGATTAATTTCATTGCTCCGAATCTATGGCCTGAGTGTCATGTTCCTGCCTGGTGCGATTGAGCCGTGTAGTGGATGTGAGAGGAAGCACGTGCTGCAACGTCCTCACTCCTCAGCGCCAGGGCTCAGGGCAGTTCAAACAATGAGGTCTTAGGGTTATGTAGCACACAATGTGCACGGCCGGCTGAACTTTCCCTTTTGGGTGAACTCAGAGCACTCGAATTGAAGATACATAAAACAGAACAGGAGGAAGCCTTCGATCTAATCCACTATTGCTTAATGAGATGAATAAAAGTGGCAATATTCTGAAAACATATTCTCGGAGCATCAGCGCCTGACACAGATTCGTTCACACTCATCCAAAAAGCACCTCATTTAACACAAAGCCTTTCATCTTCACATAACCGGCTTTGAATCACCCCCCGCCTACATAAACACCCATTTTCTAGATCGAGTCTTCTTCATCAGTTGATACAGACTGTTCCACAAGCATACCTCACGCATACGAGACTTCTCAGTCCTGTCGAGCGACGGCTCCACAACATGGCCCGGCGGTACAACCGTGATGAGCTTCTGAGGCTTCGAGAGTCACCTTTAGTCAGTAAACCAGCTAATCTACCACCCACAGAGGAATGGATGGGGTGAGTTGAATGTCAAGAGTCACCAGAGTTCCAAACTAACAGATATTCCCAGCCCCAAGCCCGACCCAGATCACAATCAGAAGAAGGCGCCTATAAGGAGATCTGAAGATCTATCTCTCAATGACCCTAATATGATTCGGAGGCCCCCATTTGAGAGCAGAATATCCAGGAATAATGGTATGACACTAAGCTAGGCGGACAGTGAACTCTCGCTCATTAAACCATAGCACCAGAAGATATCGTACTAGGCCCCCCGAAGACCGCGTTTGCCTCTGCTGCTGGCCCACGTAGCTCTAGAACGTTTGACTCACCAAATCGTGGCAATTTCCTCGACGACGAAGCCAAGGCAGACCGGTCACAGCTTAAGGATCGATTCAAAGACACATCAAGGCGCGACAGAGATACTCAGAAGAGTATGGATGATAAGCCCGAGAATGTACGAAATCGTGAGAATGATCGCTGGGGCAATGCGCGGCAGCCACGAACACCCTTCGGTGAGGGAGATCGTGATTTTCGGAGAAATGGAGACCGAGATCAAGGGAGAGATAAGAACAATGGCAGAGACATGAGAGGTGACCGTGGATTTGATAATCTCCGGCGGAATGGAGACCGAGATGGCAATGGAGAAGAACGACGGTATGGTCAAGGAAGAGGCCGTAATGAACCTTCATGGTACCGAGATGATGACCGTCAAGTAGACGAGGAGAGTAAGGGAGCCCCGAAACAGGATTGGCGGGACAAGGTTGCGGGACGCGGACATGATAGGGATCGCAGTATGGGCGGCAATCAAGAGAAGGAGCCTGAATGGCTGGACGAGCCTGATGATAAGAAGCAAGCCCATACTCTTGATGAGTTCCAACGTTGGAAGGAGAAGATGAAAGCGAGCAATGCACCTGCGTCAGAGACACCTACTTCAGCAGATCCTGGACCCAAACATGAGCGGACCTTCTCTGGTACTGCTTCTAAGAAAGTCGAGACGCCTTTAGTCGTGGATTCATCGTTCGATGCTTTCTTTGGCATGTTCGGCGACAAGAAGACCGATACGTCTACACCAGGTGAGGAAGCAGCGAAGAGAGCTTACGGCAAGCCTTCAAAATTTACTGGATTCTTTGGTCCCAAAGTAGAGACTAAAGCACAAGAGCCTCCTACGCCAGCAGCTCCTCCTCCTGACCCTGCCAAAGACAGATCCAGCGAGGACAAGGAAGGGTTCCAACGGATCCTGAAATTACTCGACCAGCAGCAATCTACCTCATCGAGGAATATGACGCCTTTTCGAGAACAGACTCCGCGCAACCTGCCCCAGTCACCTCCACCACAGCCTCCACAACGGCGTGAGAGCAATCCCCGCGACACATCAATGGGTTCTCGAGCACCAAAGGAAAGTCCTGCGTTTCCGAGCCGAGACAGCGAGTTTCTACTTAATCTCATGAAACAACCGAAACAGCCCCAACCGACACGTACTCCTCGCACGCAGCCTTCCCTTGAGGAGTACAATCCCTCACAATCGTCTCTCGCCGCCTTCTCAAACCTCATGATCTCACCTCACGACACACCCCAGCAAACCCCATCGACTGGCCCACCACCAGGGTTCTTCGACCATTCCTACCAAATCGATCACCTTCAACAGCGCGAGAAACCACAGCAGGTCCCTCAACGCCAACAACCCAAGCCTCCCGCCCCACCAGGCTTATTCGACAGTCTCAACCTCTCCAAATTCTTTCCAGACGAACATTCCCTCCCACCAGGTCTTCAACGCGCCCCACCGGGTCTGGATCAGCACCAGCAGCAAATGGCACAGAATTTCGCCGCTCCCCCTTCCCAGCGCCAGCAACAACAGCAGCAGCCCCAATACCAAGTCCAACCTCCACCAGGGTTCCCGCACCTACCTAGTCTAAACACGCATCAACATCAAGCCGCCTTCCCGCACGGACCGATGCCGGGCCTTACCTCCCCGCATCACGCGCAACCCAGCAGCAATCAGGACCGAGGCCAGCAGCAGCAGCAACAACAATATGGAGGAAGACCGCCTCCTGGGTTTGCAGCCATGGGAAACCCGCAGTTCCAGGCGCCGCCGGGCTTTGGCGCTCCCGGTATGTATGGCGCACTCGGGCAGGATGGCTTTCCGCCTTTTGGCGAGTATGGAGGCGGGCAGGGGCAAGGGCAGGGAGGGCATTATGGGCGGTAATTCTCTGTGGCTTGCGGCTGGCTAGACTGCGATACGGATCGTGTCGTGGTGAAGAGCAGGAACGCTGGGTCTTGGCGGGTATGCTTTTGTCGGGTTGGAGAGATGGGTTGGAAATGGGGACGTGATTATTAGCTTTACATATGCTTGCCTGACGAGCGAGGGGGGCATCTTTGTGGAATAGAAAACAGGGATGGGATGGGGGCGGATATGATTGCGTGTGTATGATACCCCCCCTTTTTCCGGCTCCATACTTATTCAGGTGGTCTCTTGTGTACTTAGCATATGTCAATGCCCTTGATCAAGCTTACCCCCCGTCCCAATTCTTTTTCGTCTGTGATTAGATGTTTTTGGTGATGTATTTGGGGAGGGGGGGTTTCATGAGTGGGGCGGGGAATGGAATGGGGGATGCTGAGGGATTGGGGATTTGAGGATTTAGAAATCCATTTCAGATATACAAAGCCCCATTCCAATTTTTATCCAAAGAGGGAACAGGTCTTTCTTATAGAATATCTTGATTCCCTTCATCCAAAACCTCCCCAACTTCGAAACCGCTCAGGGAGGGGAGTTTTCTCGACCGTCGTGCTCCTGGAAAGAGTCGCAGATATGCATATTTTTTTTTTTTTTTTTTTTTGATGGATGGATGGATGGATGGATGGGAACTGGATACCCCGCCATTCGAGATGGGTTCCAATTCTCTGAAAATTTGATCTTCCGAGTCTGCTTCGGGTATGAAACGTGGAAGGGAGGTTGATGGAGAGGTAAGGTCGATTATATATATACACAAGTACACACGCTCGTATCTCCATCCTACCTTCCCCCCATCGTGAAACCATCACCATCCGCCTCAAACAGCGGTCCTGTACGCGCACCTCGCTCTCGTGGACCCTCATCGTAATTCGCACGAGCGAATCAAAGCGCGCGAGGCGTGATCCGCACCTGGAGTTCGCCCCGACTGGCCATGATGCCCAACACGGGCTTGCCGAGCTGTCCCCTCGGGAGCCGCTGCGGCCCGTCGAGCTTTACATGGAACCTGGCCAACAGCGTCGCCACGTACGACACGACGACCTGCTTGGCTGCGAACCGGCCCGGACACTGCGTTGTGCCGCCGCCGTAGGGCCGCCAGCTGCCGCCGCGGGTGAGGGTCTTGTCCTGCAGGAAGCGCTCGGACTTGAAGCGCTGGATGTCGGGGCCGAAGATCGAGGCGTCGAAGTGCAGCTGCCGGTAGGGGATCATGAGGCGGTTCCCTTTGCGGAGGAGCTTGCCCCCGATCACGGTGTCTTCGGTGACGTGCCGGACGGAAGCGGAGAAGGCGGACATCCGGATGGTCTCGTCCCAGGCGGCGTTCAGGCGGGTGCACTTTTCCAGCAAGTATTGGGCGCTGGGTGTCGTTGGGTCCTTGGCGAAGGCGGGCTGGATTTCTTCGATAAGCGTGTCGTGTAATTCTGGGTCGTGAAGGATGTATGCCAGCATCCAGAAGGCTGCTTTGCGGGTGTTGGTGTTGATGCTACAATAGTGAGCGGTTTGGGAGTAAGAGGTCGAGATTAGACAGGAGTCCGCGCTTACCCCCAGTATATTGTAACCATCAATATGGAAATGTCGTAGGTGCTTAGCTTCAACGCCCTCATTTCGTTCTCCATGGCTTTGACAAACCACGCATCGTGCTCTTGAGGTGTATCGAAATACGCCATCAGGTCTTTTACTAGTGCCTCCTTTGCCTTGTGCATCTTGGTTGAAAGCCACTTGGGGTATTGAAACTGGATCTGATAGGAAAGCTCGTCGAATTCGAGAAACTTCCAGGTCATCTCTGGGTCGATCTTTTCCAGCAGAGTGCCAAAGTACGCTTCCTGGCCAGCACGAGTGAAAACGTCCGAACACCAGAGCATCAGTGGCATCACGATACTGTGATCCTTACTAGCCCGTGCGTATGCGCAATTCTTGAGGATGTTGTCAGTGTGCAAATGTCGGTTGAAGAATTCATCGAATCTATTCCCAAGTTCATCGAGGTACCTTCCCGGGTAAAGCTGCTGGATATGCATGTCCCGAGCCAAGGTTGCCAGTGGTTTGGAATTGGGGTTTGGGAACCCTGATTTGTCGGCAGGAAGTTGGCTGGTACATAGCCTTCGACGCAGTACGGCGAGCTTCCTGCGGTCTTGATCATCTCCTGCACGAAGACGTTGAAAGACAAGGTCTTTATATTGCGGTAAGCTTCGGCCACATCGCTTGCTTTAGTGAGAACATAAAGTTTGCTTCCTGCAATGCTGACGGCAAACGGTTCTCGCGTGTTTCCGCAATACACCCTGAACAAGAGTGTCACTATGAGGTTCTGGCGCTCGGACTGTAGTGGGGAACTCACCTGCCACGAGCTAACAAATTGTCCGAGTCTTTGAAGAAGGAGAATAGATGTCCAATTCCTGGCAACCAATACGGATACTCTTGGGGATCGACCGGATGAAAGAGAGGCAAGACGGAGAATCTGATCAGTCTCCATAGCAGGAGGATGAGTCCAAGAGCAACGCCTGTCACTACTGTAGTAGAAAGTCGGCTCACAAAGTCCAGGGAGTATTGAATGTAATTCTGGGAGAGCAGCCTGAGTGTCATTGTAGGGTAAACTTTGTCGACAAATTGCTTCGATGGTGGAAGAGAGGTAAAGGACAATAAGAGTCGAAGGAAGTAGCCAGCCAGCCAGCCAGGATTACAAGATCTTCTATGTCTGGAGCCACTATGCAAGAAGTAGGCTAGTATCAACAACATTCCTTCGATTTATCGAGTTCAACGCAGGCTTGATTGCATACCACCGAGAGGCTAGAGAGTAGCAACGTCGTTTGTCAACATAGCGCGGAATTGTGATGATCACTGCCTGCATGTACTACTAGACCACTTGAGGGTGGCTGGTCTGATCGTCGATGGTGCTTCTCACGGTGGAGGAACTGCAGTGATACTTCATGCGGAATTCCGGCACTTGGTTAAAACAAGGCAACGGCTGAACTCGCTGTCCGCTAGGAGGCTGTAAAAAATACTGTTTAGCTCAGTGACCAATACTACCGATGAACAATCCTCGATCAAGGGTGACAACCCAAGGATGGTTGCAGATGCCAAGCTCTGTCAAGTGAACCAGACATGTCTAGTCATCTCGACAGCATTGGTCAGCTATCCTCTAGAGGTGCATCCCCACTAGACTTGAAGAGGGTACTGTCCGTAGCAGCACCCTGGCAAGGCTATCGGTAGTTGCCTTCTTTGCAAATCAATGAGACTGCGCAAAAATTAATGGTGATATGGCTAGGGCTTACCTCCCTGTTCAGTCTATAGCTGACTTGGTACACACGGATGCTATGCAACAGATTGAGAATCGTAAAATCTGGCTTGTCTGATAATTCTCAACCATGGATTTGGCAGACTGGTTTTGCAGTTCCATAATCTCAATTCGTGCAATTCGATTTGACTCTCCTGTGAAATATATGATATTTAGCCTCACCTCCATAATCATTTTTACCTATCTGGCGTACAAGTATCGACCATGGCAGCAAGATCGAGTTATCAATGGTTTAATCAGCAGTTTAAGCCACGCCAACATTAGTCCGACACTGACAGGCATGCTGTACATGATAGGGGAGCGGGCAGAGGGCCTTTGGTATCTTATTAGAGGACCGTCATCTCTACAAAAAGCCTATACAAGAGTAAGCAAATCATTGCTGTAGGTAATCGCTAGTGGGATACTGAGGTTGTATCGAGGCCCAAGGGGAACATTTCAAGCTGGCGACTCCATCTAACAGCCATCTTATGGTGACTTCTGAAAGACATGTTCGAGAGCTTGCAGATGCTCCGGTACAGCAACTCTCATTGCACGCAGTTGCTAAAGAGGTATTTCCACTCACAAGTTTAGTACCTCAATCCTTACAATTCTAGATACTGCAGCCAAAATATACCATGTATGGCTTCGAGTGGAAGGATCAAAGAGGGGTAGAAGGAATTGGCTTTGTCCGGGCACTCAGGAGTCTGCTCACCGCACACTTGCCATCCTTGCTTCCCAGTCTGAGCGCGAGTATTGTTGAAGGTCTTGAGTCCGAGGTTTCGTTGTGCAAAAAACGCAATGGTATGTCTGATGAAGCAGGACTATCGGCTGATATTCTAAGCCCGAAGGCTAGATATTTCTTACGTTCCTATTTTTCTGATGATCAAGCGAGTGGTAACGCGTGCCAACTGCCTCATTTTCTTTGGTCCAGAGCTCTGTAAGTTTGATTCCTTAATATCATATGTCGCTGACCTCCCCAGCTCGAAATCGTGATTTTACATCTGCTGCGTTGGAATTTCCACAGGCTGTAATCTTTGCAGCCGAGATACTCAGGATCACGCCTTCATTTCTCAAGCCGTAGGTCTTGAAAGCCCATCGAGCTCCAAACTGATATCATACACAGAATCGTTGCAAGCATGGCAACTCGAGGACATCGAGCCGCTAAGACGTTGACGAAACATCTCGGTCCAGTCGTCGAGGCACGACTCGAAGCACGTAGTCGGCAAGGTAGTGCAATGAAGCCTGTGAGTCAACAACACAACAACTGCCGACTTTTACTAATACTGTTGAATGCGTAATAGGTAGACTGCATGCAATGGTTAATCGATACGTCGCCGCGAAAAGTACCATGGACTTCAGAGCGTATGATTGGCGAGATCATGGCACTTTGGTTTGGTTCAGTGCACCAGCTCGCTATGGTTTGTAGACGCCCTTGCTCCAATTTCGTATAGTCTGGACCTAAATGATTCCAGACGACCACGTTTGCCATCCACGATTTCTGTCTTTATCCCGATTGGGTGCAAGAATTGCGCCACGAGCTCAGCCGGGCATCTTCCGAGTCCACACCCGTCGACCCGGAGTCGCTGGCGTTGCTAGATGGTTTTGTCCAAGAATCAATGCGCATGAACACATCAGATGCTAGTAAGGCAGGCGACTTTTCCGGGTAAAAGGCTTGTTCTGACGTTTGGGCACTTTAGTTAGTGGCCGGCGGAAAGCCATCACCCCTTTCGAATTCTCCGATGGGTTGCGGGTGCTAGCCGGCGACTGGGTCTGCCTACCGCAACAAGCGATGATGCGTGATGCCCGATTTTACCCCCAACCTACCTCGTTTGAGCCCACGCGCTTTATACGTCAAGGAGAACAAAACACCAGGGGAAGAGCTTTACCGCATGCGAAGGCCGTACGGCCACGCTTTACCGATGTCGGAAGCAGGTGGCCGATCTGGGGCCTAGGCACCGCGGCTTGGTGAATAACCACCGTCAGTCTGGCAGAGGTGAAGCTGACAGTCAGCAGCCCAGGACGCTTCTACGCCTCTCTAGCCATGAAACTCATTTTGGTCCATATCCTGAAGCATTACGACTGCAAGCTTCTTGATGAGCAGTCTCCACGATCACGGAGCTGGAGATCAAGTATCGTTCCGCGCTCATCGACCATCGTCCTCTTCCAAAGGAGACAGAATAATGATCAGTCAAACGCTTATCCTGGCCGGTAATCGAAACTACCTCGCAATTGCCTTGATCGGATGTCGCTGCGGGAATACCAGCGAGGATGAGTGAGTTTCAGTCTTGATGTCTGCTTCCATCCGCGCGGATTCCAATGCAGCTAACGCTAGATAGTAGGCTCGCCTAGGGCCGAGGAGCCGCAAAACAAAAAACTGTTCCTACGCTCATTGGTAGAGCGTAGCGAACGCACTATGGTCGAAATCTTGACGGCAACTTCGCGTGGCCTACCCTGTAGCAACTCCCATGCAAGTACCAAGTCGTGGATGCTCACACCTTCAAGCCTGTCATTCAATGGATCTGCAGTAGATCTATGGGAGCGCGTGCTGCGCTAGCATTCCGCGAGGTTAATGACATGGGATGAGATGACCATGGTGTGTCTAAATCCGTGGGATATCGCTTCTTGAAGTTTGTACAACGTCTAGATTATATAAACTATCTTGCGCTGCTCTCGTGCGTTACCCTTTCTCCTCTGCATCTCTCTTAGGCTTTAGACAAGGGTCGTATGCCTATCAAGACTCACGGTTCCTTAAGACCTGCCTCATCGAGCTTTGAGAACTCTGTACCTGCCTATTTTGTCTCAAGATGAATGTTTACCTCTCATGGCTGCTACTGAGCATGTGCCAGGGTCTCTTTGCTGCGAGGCCTACGGACGAGCCGCTATCTCTGACTAACCAGTCCTGTGTATGCCTCTTCCCCAAGGACCCATAGAGCTTCGAATAAGATAATAACCATTAACAACTGCCCCAGTGTCAAAGGCTCCGAACAGCACTTCCCGGCCAGGTCCGTGAGGTGAACGAAAGCTCCTACAATGCGTCTTTGACCACCTATTGGTCCGCCCAAGAGCAGTCCCTAAAGCCTCGATGTTTCTTGATACCAGCCTCTACCCAAGATGTCTCTACAGCTTTGAAGATTCTTTCTGCATCTGAAGCTTGTCATTTCGCGGTCAAAAGTGGAGGCCACATGCCACAGGCGGGTGCGGCCAATATAGAAGATGGCGTCACCATCGATCTCAGCGGCCTCAACCAGTTTTATGTCAGCAAGAACAGAACCACTGCTAGGATCGGACCGGGACTCAGGTGGAGCCAGGTCTACGCCAAACTTGCAAGATACGGATTGGCTGTTCCTGGCGGACGATCTGGTCAAGTTGGTGTTGGAGGATATCTTCTTGGAGGTTGGTGAGAATATCAGTCTTGATCAGAACCAGGCTGACCCATCCTCTACAGGAGGCTCAAGCTATTTCATTGGCCATGGGTTCGGTTGCGACAATGTGGCGGCATACGAGATCGTGCTAGCAAATGGTACCATCTTGAACGTGACTAAATCAGCCCACAGCGATCTTTTCAAAGCTTTGAAAGGCGGCTCGAGCAATTTCGGTATCGTGACATCATTCACAATTCGTACCTTCCAGTTAGGAGGCATATGGGGTGGAAACATCTTCTATCAAGCAGAACCGACTCTTGATCAGCAGCTGAAGGCTTTCAACGAGTTCACAGCTAATGACGACTATGACATCAATGCCGCGGTACAAATGAGCATCAGTTTTTCGCCAAGCGTCGGTAATGTCTTCGTCAATCAGCCTTTTTATGCACTCCCCCAAATCAATCCTCCGGCGCTGCAACCATTCACCAAAATCCAGCCTCAGCTGGGTAACCAGACGGCTTTAGATACGTTGCCCACCTTTGCTGTCACCGATGCTGCGTCATCGCCTGATGGCTTCAGGTAAGTCGTTTTGCCCATCCCCCCTTAGGAAGCAAAGCCGAAGCGGTCTGACCACCAAGCAGACAGATGACATGGGCGTTATCTATTGAGAACGATCTGCAGACACTGCGTGCGCTGTACAGTGCTTTTAATTCCAGCATCGCAAGCATTGCACGCGTCCCCGGCATCTCTTGGTCCATAACCATGGAGCCTCTACCAAGGGTATTTCTCCAAGCATCGGCCAGCCAGGGCGGAAACGTACTTGGTGTTCCTACAAGTCCTCAAGGAAATGGGCTCGTCCTTGTCGACTCGTCATTCACGTGGAAAAATGCTAACGACACCGCCATCGTCCGTAAAGCCGGCTTGAAGCTCCTACACGACATCATAAAGAGCGCAAAGCGACTTGGGACGTATAACCCATGGGTTGATGTGAACCATGCAGACTTCAGTCAGGATCCGATGTCAAGCTACGGTCCGGCTAATCGAGCGTTCCTGCAAGACATGAGTCGCAAATACGACCCCACCCAAGTGTTTCAGAAACAGGTCCCAGGTGGCTTCAAAGTCTTCTAGCAGGTTACCACAGCGCTCTGAGGGTTGTTGCCTCGTTTCCTATCGCAGAAAGACCGGCAGGGTCGGCTTTACGTCTTGAAATCTAGAATGTATACTATTGCTTACAAAACTACGTTCACTATTCACACACATCGCTAAGGTGGTGGGTGATCGACGATCGTGTGTCCATCGCGAGTTCTGCTGCAACGTTGAACGAAGGGTGCTACGTGGGTCTATGCGACGACGGTGCGCTGAATTTAGTCAAATCAACTGACAGAATCCAAGCACACGCTTACATCCCCTGGCGGCTTTACACCATTCCGACAAGTGAGGCCTGTACCACCCCTCTATCCTACCCCTCTCTGGCGGTGTGGATGCCTCATGGTCCCACTTTTCGGCGTTGGTGGTCGACTGCTAGCGCCGATGACCAACAGTGAACGTTGTGTAAAGCGGCAATAGCAAGTTAAGTGCTTATCGAAGCCATGCTGGGGGCAGCCGTTCTACAAGAGCCAAATGTGGACCTTTGGAAATCTCTGGTCGCATTCGGCCCCGGGGCAGAGCAGCTCTTACGATCTGCCCCTCTTTGTCGGAAAAGAGGCACGACAGGTTGGTCAGCGTTTGATCATCAACCTACTAATGGCAGGGATCGTTGGTGGAAGACTAACGTGGTTGCCTGAGAACGCCTACTCGGTTGCCTTAATTTTCACATGCGCTCTGACGCATACAAATGCGCGCATGGTCGCAAGTTGAGGTGTTCAGTATCGGATAGCGCAGATCAGTTCCCAGGACCAGGTATGTGACGAGCACCGCAATGTAGATCCTGGAGCTCGCTTGGGTGTCGGGCATGTAGATGAAGAAGCAACCCTAAAAAATGTCCGACAGTGCGCCTAGGCCTCGAAAAGAAACAAGCTGACAGACATGTCGAGTGTTGACACTGCTGCATCATCTGCATGGCGTTCAAAGGGAATCGGGCTGCGATTGACATCCCCGCACTACCTAGGAATGCACCCGGCAAAGCTAGAGAACTTGCTGCAGCTTACTCTCGAACCCGGGTGGAAGCAACGGGTGAAGCTGTCAACTCTTCCAATTTCGAACCACTCGATCCCTCGATCACAAACTAGTGGTATCATTAATACTCCGAAACTCTACTTACATCATCGGTACGCGGCTTCTTCCTCGCGGCCGCTTGCGGCTAGGCCCGAGGGGCCCTAGCCATGGAACCGTAGGCTATCAACGGCTGCAGGCCAGTGTGGTGGTGCAGCTACTACCTTCCGCTGCTGCTTATCGAACTGTGACTCGCGCCAGCGGCCAGAGAGGGATCAGAGTACCGGACTGCTCGCCGAGTGGAGCCAAATCGCCCGATGGTGCTACTGCATTCGAGTCTCTTCCTGGACCGCATATGATCTAAACCCGATACGCCAACGTCGTCGTACCAGCTTTGCAGTGAAGGTGGTGTACGGTAGTACGCATTTCGCTGCTCTCCCATCTCCTCCAGGCTAAGCCCGAGTGTGCCGGGGTCTGCTATGGTTCATAGAACCCCCCACCTTTTCTCAGCGACCCTTTGCCAAGGATATTTTCAGGGCCCCAAACGCCTAGGATGCATGAGGCGCCTGATGAGGGTCCACCCCTAGGATGCATGAGGCGCCTGATGAGGGTCCACCATCTGCAATATACCGTTGTGTATCAGCAATAGAGAACCATGGGCGAATGAGGCTTCAAAAGCCCAACAATGGCGTTCTGTTTTTTTTTGGATACCGTTTCCCCTGATCCAGTATCATTGTTCAGGTTTAGAAAGTTTTGCGGGAATTACACGAATCTCGGTGTAACAACCTCGTACAGTCTCAAACGCTTATCCCCGTACAAAGCCTCAAAACCGCGGCATAGCAGGAAATCCTTTTACCAAATTTTTTTTTTTCATTTTCTAGTTGGAAGGAAGTCTTCAAGTCGTCGAACAGATGTCGTCCCAAATACCGCCAGGGACGGATCTCTCCACCGTGCCATTGGGCATGCCTCCTGCGGGCGTAACGCCCAATTTCCACGACCCGTCCTCCTTGACTCCGACTCTGATCGGACTGAGTGTCTTTTTGATCGGATGGGGCACGACGTTCGCAACCCTCCGCATCTGGCTGAATCGCAAAAAACTCAGCGTTGGCGACGGTGAGCAAAGCAGAGCGAGCCCTGTGGCAGCAGAGCGGAAGCGGGGATAAAAGGGCCACGATACGCTAACAACGAATCTTTCGCATGTAGTTTTTGTGATCGTGGCCGTCATTTTGGCCATTGCTTACTGCTCCATCCTGCTCTCCTGTATGTTGTGTCCCAGGGGAGCCCCCCACATGGCAAAGAACTTGAAGTTAAGAAATGTCGTTGGCTTATCATGAGAGGGGGGGTTGCAGTTGCGCAGTATTTCCGGCATACGTGGGACCTGCCGTTGAGCTGGTACACGGCGACCTACGTCAAGGTGAGGGCGGGGAGATTCGAAGAAGAAACCCTTTGACGTGATTACTTTCGTACATGCCGCTTCGAAACAAGGATGGAAAAAACGGACAACTGACGCGCCAGGGGGGGCCAAAAACAGCAACTGTACGCCCAAGGCATGCTCCTCGGCCCCACCATCTTCTTCAGTAAAGAAGCCATCTTCCTCCTCTACCTCGAGATCTTCCAGGTCAAGAAGGCAATGCGCGTCGCCATCTTCACCGGCATGCTCTTCACCGGCGTCGTCTACTGGACCGGGCTGATCATCGAGTCCATCTTCTGCGCGCCGCACGTTGGCGAGTCGTGGGACCCGCTGGCCGGACGCGGGACGCGATGCAGCAAGAGCGAGAACTGGGGCGTGGCGCAAGGAGCCTGTGCGATCGTCATCGACGTTCTGATCTTCGTCCTGCCGATCCCGGTCGTCAGCCGGCTGCAGCTGGGCACACGGCGGAAGGTCCAGATCCTGGCCGTGTTCATGACCGCTCTGATGTTTGTATTCCCGTGCTTTTTTTCTATCTTATCTTACCTGGGTATTCGAGGGAGGGTGGGATTGAGTGACGCTACTGAAGACACGTGATCTAGGGGCATCATAGCCAGCGTATGCGCCGAAGTGTACCGTGCCAAACTGCTGGTCGTGTCGGACGACCCGGCGTGGTCACAGGCTCAGCAGCTGATCTGCGTGTAAGCACTTCGATTCCTTCCCTGTTCCCTCTGCGTCTCCGCCAAACCACCTTACCTCCTTGCTGCCATGGCTTCGCTGATTTCATGTCGTCGGACGGCGACAGGATTGTCGAGAATTGGGTCGCGGTCATCGTGAGCTGCATGCCAGCCTTCGCGACCTTCTGCCGTTCCTACGTCACTGAATCGCGGCTCTTCCGATCGCTCCGGTCCAGCTTCTGGAGCTGGACCGGCCATTTCTCCTCCACCGCTTCCAAGCAACAACTGGCCGAGCAGGATGCGGCGAATGGGGGATCGCATGGCAGTTTGAAACCACGGGGTTCTACGACGACGGGTCCGTATTATAGGCTTGAGGAGAGGACCGCGACGAGCAGCGCGGGTTCGGGGACAGCTCAAGATTTCCAGAGCTCGAGCTTGGTGTAGTTGGTCCGATAAGCGTGGGAAGAGGAGTTTTGTTATGATATAGGCGCATGGACGGATTCGGATTCGGTCGGATTCTGTATGGGGATGACCCGATAAATGTAGTGCATGGGAAGCGTGACCAACCCTTAGCTTTTCAGCATATGAAAGTGTGTAAGCGAACGAAACAACGCTCTAAATATGGAATGAACCCATCATTTTCCTGCCGCCTTGATCTGGCTTCTGGCGTATAAAACCATCATCCCATTATCGACAGAGTTTCACCTTCCGCAGAGTGATAATGCCAAAATTGACAGCTAGAAGAGCTTGAATCCACCCGGCACGCAGCGCTGGAAAATCCCTTCTGGGTCGTACTTCCTGCTTACCTGCTGCAGCCACTCTTTCCGACCCCCTTCCCCAAAGACCTTCTGCCCCGAGTGCGCATAGTTGAGGTATATATACCCCGTCTGCATGTTATATTTCCGTGCCTCGGTGTCAATGTCCTCGATAAGCTTCAGAGCAATCGCTTCAAGCGAGGCCGTGTCTTTGGAATCTTTCCAGGTCCCTGTGAGCTGAGCTACGACGACAGGCCTGCTCTCGGCGGACAGAGTCGGGATCGCGTCTTGCAGGAACGGCGAACGGGCAATCACGGTAGGCGCTATTGGCTGGAGGGATACGGACCAAACGATGCCCGCGCGATCCCGAACGCTCTTGCAGGATTCTTGCCATAGATCGTATGTGCGATGCAAAAGCGGAAGATGGAGGTAATAGGTCGTGGCGATCATGATCTGGCTGTTGTGGCACCGTTAGCGAATGCTGCAATCGGCCGTGCTTTCAGCAGAACGAAACCCGTTCGTTTGAGCGAGCTTTTGGCTTGATTGAAGATGTAGAAAGGCTTCCAATGGAAGAGTGGGAGATTACGTACTAGAGGCCATTTTCATTGTACGAGTCTTGCTCCTGCGTTAGTTCTGTCAGACTCAGCTCTCGAAGTGTATTGAGGTGGGTCGGCTCCAGCCTGATGAAAGGCTTTATCACAGCTGGTTCACTCTCCGGCTTCGTGTACACGATACCAACAACGAAGCCCGAACCACGCTCAGCACTCATTCCAAAGCTATGGATCAAGGAGGCATTCGGATCATAAGAAGGGTCTGCGGCAAAATTATAGAAGGCCTCTAACTGCTGATCCTTGGTCTCGAGCGGATGGATGAGGGTGCCGCCCCACAGCCGACCCTGGCGAAATGTACGGAAAGTGAATTGAGTTACTATGCCGAAGTTATTGGAACCTCCGCGAAGGGCGCGGAAGAGGTCACCATGATCTGGGTCGTCCGCCGTAGCTCGGATGATTGTCCCATCTGGAATCACAACCTCGTACTCCAGTACGTTATCGCAAACAAGTCCAACGTGACCAGAGAAGTGAGAGAGACCACCTGTCGCAGTTAGCCTATGGCAAAAGACAATATTGAACATCATTCATGTCGGAAAAGCATCTAAAATACCACGGCGCTGACGATTGGGCAAGCGAGATGAAGAAGGTGGTGCCATACCTCCCAGAGTGAGTCCACCGACTCCGACCTGCGAATGCCTACCACCAGGTACTGCCAAAGATAAGGGATCGAGCGCACGATAAACTTGGCCCCAAGAAGCTCCGGTACCGATGGACACTCGCCAAGAACTTTCAGACACCTCGATCGAGTTCAGACCTCTGAGGTCGATTGTGACCCCGTTGGATATATTAGCACTTCCGGCAAAGCATGAATGGCCACCGCTACGTATGGCGAACTCCACAGAACCGTGAAGCTGATTGGCCCTGAATAGGTGCGAAATTGTGGTGGCAACGTCTGTAGTAGTCTGAGGGCGAACGATGCAGGCAGGCTTGATCTGATTCTCTTGAGCGGAAAAATAGCTGTTCATTGACTCTAAGTATTCTTGGTCCCCTGGCAGGAAGACCTTGCTTGGTAGGACTTGAGATAGATGTAGCACGTGCTGCTCCATATTGGCGGTAGTTGGGAGAGGGGGGATCTGCTTCCTCTCTGAATTGTAGGAGATCTGATAGAGATGCCCAAGAAGGACGGAAGGGTACGCGTGAAGTAAGGTATGTGACTTGTCGTATCTCCATGATACTGTACCTTACCTAATTACCAATGCTTACGAAGCTGCATTAGCGCATTCTGAGTATTGAAACCGGTATGGTAAAGTGTGGGGCCAAGGCGGCCCTCTTTACATAGTAGGGCCTTGCGTGGAGCTTTTGACGGCAAGTTCCGGATAAAACCGGATTTAAACCGTTGAAAAGATTTTAAACCGCAGAAACACCGTTTACACTTAGCTAAACCGTGGAATTGCGGTTGCGCGGAGGCATCAAAATCCTAGTATGTAGTGATCATGATCGCCTAAAGTAGGTGGGCTTGCACCCGGTCAGCGAGCCCTTTCGGCATTTCAGGAAAGATTTGGCCGCTTTGGATTGATAATTTAGAACCATTGCTATATTCTACTGCCAATGGATATCATAAGCACCTTATGCTTTGAACCGCTATTCTGGCCGAGTGCTAGACATGTTAAGGTATGTGGGTAGGGATCCAAAGTTTACTGACCATGTCTGGTATATTTTGCTCGCTGCTGGCACCCACTGCTCTCTGGATTTTTTTGCCATATCATCCAATCCACTACCAGGTAGAAGCATGCTGTCCTATCGCTCCAATTAGCACGGCTGTCCCTTGTCTGAAAATATGAACAATACTTTATGCGGTTGCACGTACCAACACGCTCATCGGAGCATGATATCCGATGGCTCTGACTGTTTGCGCCATCGCACCTCTCCATACCCGACCGGATGCACCCTTCAAGATATCGTTCACAAATCGCCGCGCAAAGTCTTCGACATTCTCTTTCTTCGGGCCAACTTTGCCCTCGGCAGTCTTCGCAATCTGCTCCTCCACCACCTTGTACCTGGATGATTCTGGTATGCCTCGCCAGGAGTCGTTAATATGGAAGTTGGACTCAATGTTGCCTAACATGCCCGTAATGACTGTGACGCCTAACGGCGCGAGCTCAAGACGTAATGTCTCACTCATAATGGTCACGGCGGCTTTAGACGAATGATAGAGGCCTATGGAAAACGTTGAGTAAAGTTCTGTGTTAGCCAATTCAATCCAAAATTCTTTGCTCGTCGGTGTGTTTAGCAGTCAGGATCACTTCGGGAACCTGAAACGATGAAATCATCCAACAAATAAAGCACATTGGAAATGGAGAGAGCTCCAAATTTGACATACCACCCCATGGCATTGCCAAAATCCCCCTACACTGCTGATGTTTACCACTTTTCCCTTCGCCTCGATCAGCATTGGCGCGAAAGCCTGTGTCATTGCCAATAGTCCAATGACATTGACATCGAAGATTTGCTTCGCCGTCGCCAAATCGGCTTCGATCAAGGGACCTGTAGCACCGAAGCCTGCGTTGTTGACCAGTATATCTAGTTTAGCCTCCGGCAAACGCTTTTTAACGACGACTACCAAGTCTTGCACGGATTCAGGCGAGGTGACGTCTACTGTCACAATCTCAATGTTTTCAAGGTCGGAGAGGTGCGCGGCTTTGCTTGTGTTGCGCACGGCAGCGAAGACGTGATGGCCAAGAGTAGCGAATCGGCGAGCCAAGGCGTCCCCGATGCCACCCTGGCTGCAGCCGGTAATGAGAACAGTGTATTTTGACATGCTGATTTTTGGACTGGGGAGCAATTCTTAGCAGAATAATGTCTTGCGTCCTTGATCCAAAGCTTGGGACAAAATTCTGGAAGTAGTCACTGCATGGCCGCAACGTTTGATGCGGTCATCCACTCCATTGGGAAAATTCACGTCGCCATGACTGCTACCTAATGTACATACAGAGCATGGTTTTAGGCAGTAGTTCTCCGAAAAGGCAAGGACGCAGTACTAGTGGGGCAGCGCTTGAGCTAGGCTGCAAAAGAGCTAGTTCTAGAACAAAAATCTTGACCTTCCTCTTCCCCATCCACTCTCTCCGCAAGATAGCTCCTTCCAGTTAAATCACACGCCTCATTTCTCCAATCAGAACATTGTTTGTTTGTCCATCTACATGGCTTTTCTCGGCCTCCATCGTAACCCCCAGACGCTACATGCTAGGTCCAAGCACCCAGTTCTAAATGCTGGAGGAAAAAAGGGGGCCGGGTCTCAGCAGTAAGATTTTGTTGATGGAGGGGATGGGGACTATCAGGTATGTTGGTAGTATGAGCGCTCATATTCATCGTCGCTGGATGTAGTTCGAACCCGTGATACCGCTCAGATAGATCCTCAACGTTCGGTAGTATTTTCATGGATAGTAGGTCGCATGAGATCGCGATGGCAGCGGTAAACCACCAGATCGATTTAGATTTTTCTCTCCAACTCTCCTTCGTACTTCCATAACAGGTCCGAGGCTCGGTGGGCATGCCCAAAGTTTCTTCGGTCGCTGGCAGTGCACGTGTTCCTAGCGTAATCGGTGGTAGACCAGAAAGGGTAGCCTGTATCTTCACTGGCTTCACGAGTGGCGGTGGCGGGCCGTGCAGTACAGTGTGGCCGACCTTTCGGTAGGAGCCATTCATCTCGCTTTCAAGCTGAGGCAGACAACCACATCTTGCGATAGAATGAGACTGACGATAAGCCGACGTGAAGCAAAGTACATACCTTAGTCACTCCACTCCGACCACCTGGTCCACCGGAAAACGGAGGTACCACGGAACGACCTTGACTCTTCAAGCACGCCGGACTTGATGCCCTTCTTTCTATCTTTCTGCAACCACTTTCTCCATATTCTTTCCTTGCTGAAACGGTGGCGCTGGTCCACCAACTCGAAGTCTCCATGTATTTCCCAACCCCATTTCTGGATTGTTTGGAAAATACCCTCTCTGATCCAGACGGCTCGAGTCTCGTACCCAAAGGCCTGGTGGATGTCTAATACGAGTTGACATTTTGGTGTACAAACGTCCCGAATCTTGCGCAGGAGCACATGGTCACCAGACATGATGTCGTCGCGGAGGTGAAAGGTGAGACTCGTAAGATTGGAAGAGCGTTGCTTTAGGATTCCGAGGCCAATTTCGTCTGCGTGGGCGAAGCAGCTTGCCGAGCTGGTCCGCACGATGGCAGGAAAATCGAATTCTAGTTTTCGAGTGTAGTGACGACTCGTCATGCTCAATCTTTGATAGAAGTGATAAAAGACAATCCAGCTATATTGCCCTAAGAATCTGAAGATGTTGAGTCCGTAAAGCATGGGGCGGGCTTCGCCAAGAACAGTGCTGTTGACCAAAAGTAGGTTTGGATTGATGTTGAAGGTTCGAGCAGTGAAGCGGTTGAGGGTGAGTCGTCCCAGTTCATCATTGTCGAAGGTTTTAGCTTGGGTTAATGGATTGCCTTCGAAGTCTGAAGGCACGTCCTCCTCGATAGAGATCGGGGTGTCGTTGACCATGCACAGGCGGTAAATCATACGTTGTATTTCGAGAGGAAGATCGCAAAATCGGAACATTTGCAGAGCGGCTTTAGGAAGATGCTTCGTATACTTAAAGCTTGGAGCTTCAAAAGAATCGCTGGTGGATCTTCTCAGGTAATTAATTCTTTGCTTTGACGCGTGTCCGCTGGGTCAGGGTAAAGGCAATGAAAAAGATTAGGGGAAGAAATAGAATCAGAAAATCAACACAGGACAAAAAAGCGTGAAACGAAAATGGAATGAGGTACAGTACAACGCAAGAGGAGGGAAACCGTGCACATTAAATGCGTGGCTAGAGTCCGTGCTCTGCGCATCCTCATTTCGCGTCGTACCTGCATTTAGCATCCCTGTCTAGCAGGCCGGAAAAATAGAACTGAGCATGGTGTCATGTGGTCATGCTAGCAGCTGACAGCAGGAAATGTCCCGAATAAAGCAACTAGACCGCAGCCTGTAATCCATAGCAGCTCAAAGACGCTGATGACGAGATTACAAAGGTTCAATCCTGAGACATGGGTCCTTATGGTTTCAAGAGGCCTTGGAAAGGTAGTATCCCAAATAACCAGGGAATAGCCCAGGATGACTGGCATGATGCACTGAACATAAGCAAAATTGTTACCAGTGATGTTTCCTCAACAAATTTAACAGTGCATTCGAGTTTTGTAGGGATCGTACGGAGCCCGCTTAGCCAATTCCGCAGCTCCCTTTGCAGCTACGAATGTGAAGTCCTCCCATAATACTTTTGGCGATTCTGCCCCTTGGTCGCCAAGCACGTTTGCGACGGTACGCATGAACGTCTGATCGTTAATACTCTCGTCACCCATCAGCAGGACTTTAGTCGGTCGCTTGTAGTATGGATTTTCATTCATGATTCTTTCGAGGAACTCCGCCACTGCACCCCAATACTCTTCATATTTCGTTCGAGGTAGTGCGTCGTGGCCGAGGGAGAAGTTGGAGAGGTACCTATTGATGGGCTCATATAAGTAGTACGCCGATTTTACTACCGAAAGAGAGACGGTGAGAGCAGTGCGCGTGTACAGAACAGCCATCACGTCTTCTGAAGGCATGTCCTGCTGCTGCTCCTTGCACAAATCTTGCTCTGTGTAATTTGAGCACAAGCCGAACCCATAGCCCGCGTAGGCGGCCGCTGTTTCGTACAAGAGGTCGTATCTCACAGGAACCACAATGTAGTGCAGACCTACATATTCGAAGGCATCCTGTAAATCCTCTTGGTATAGCGCAATGAGGTCGGGCGTTGTCACTACTGCCGATGTAATAGGCTGCTCAAGATACTCTTCGACTTGCGCACGGAGACCCAATAGTACCTTTGCAAGATAGCCAACATCTTGGGAAGCAGGCATACCCACAGCTTTCCGGGCTTTCCGCATCACCTCTCGTGGCTTGTCCTTCCAGGCGTCCCCTGGATTCTGATATGGGGGACTATGCAGAGTTCAGTAATGTCATGATGATATCTGTCGGCAAAGCTCACGCCAGATGTTGGGAGGATTCTAAAGACAGCCGTTTCAAGACCTCAGTGTAGCCATCTTCGGCAGTGACAATGGCAACAGGCACGACCGTCCCGTTTGCAAAGCTGACTGCTGCGGTTCTGCAATTAGGTCAGTCTCAAACCACCTCAAAAGGGCCCACTTGACTCACCCATATGATGCTGTCAGGTCGAACCCGACACCGAACGTAGGCTGTTCCCCAGCATGCTGCTCATTGCCGAAGCTCAGAATTGCTTGAGTGGCAATCGACAGTGGTGACGACCGAGCAACCAATGGTGCGACAGCGATGAAGCTGCAAAAGCAGAGACGCATAGTCGAGGTCTTTGGGATATGGAAGCAATCTATCATAGGAATTTGCTCAGGATCTTTGGTCGAGAAATATTGACTTGACTACTTGAAAGGACCAGTATGGAGAATCATAAGCAATAAGCCTCCAATGAGATATCGTCACGGGTCATGCCAGTCCATATCGTCGACGAAGCCGAATTGCGTGACATCATATTCCGTAACTCCCAGGCTTTAAGGTCGAAGATAGGAGCTGGAGGGTTTCCACTTAGTCGAGGGCTGTGCAAGAAATCCTTTAGGGAGGCCCCGAGTTTTAGTGAGGTCCTGACCCACGATTAATATGCGAATCCTGAAAATTCAGAATTTGAGACTTTATTCGAATCTCGATGGCATCGTCTCAATGTCACAGCGAGTGTAGTAGAGTCAAATATTCCTCTTGCTTGATGTTTCTTTCGCACAGTCAATAATGTTAATGACGAAATGGAATGGGATGTGCATACACAGAGTATCGAAACAGGATGTATCATATGCGTAATAGTAGTCCAAAAAAATTCCCTCTATATTGTCGCTGAGGCTCACGTCATTTTCCCACGAGGTAGGAACCCCCAGTCTTAAGTTCTTAACTAGAGACAAGTCTCCGTGCTAGTACAAAGGGCAATGTGTACGACTTTGGTTTCAAATCTCCACAATTTTTGGGGCCTACTTGCGGTCTCGAACCTGAGTCCTAAAGCTTCAACCCACCGTTTTAAGGCACGGCTAGGGTATCCGCTTCCCGCTCCCCGGAGGGAAATCTTGTGTACCTTGTAGGAAGGTACACGCTGCTGGCGCAAGACATAGTTTATAACTATACATTTTAATTATTCATTATATACTGCAAATGACTTCTCTAAAGCTGCAATGTTTCAGCGGCGGAGAACGTTTTCCATAACGCTTTAGATACCGGTGAGTGCTTCATTGGTTGATTGACCCTCATCTATCTCCTCGCAGCTTGATTTCGATGCTCGCGCTGACCTTTCCCTTGAAGCAGTCAACCACATTAAGATGTGAACAGCGATGGTTGACGGTTCAAGCGACCGTCGCACGATGGACTGAAAATCTCCGATGACCTTTGCTTGCTTTCCCACAACGGCATCGCACGAACGAGCGCTCTTTACGGAGAAACGACCTCGTTGGAGGACCGGATGGCCACCAAATGTCACGAGCAAGCGAGACAACAGCTTGTTCTACGCAACCAGCAAAACAAGCGAGAGTAAAGCTTACCATGTTCTTTGGGTTACCGACGCCCGCTCTACAACGCGAGGTCTCTTACATGCCTCCCCATTCGACGCAAAACGTCCTGACATCATGCTCTACCTTGCCATTTCCATTTCCATCATTTATCGTGCCACCGCTTACAGGTCCTCCGATCAGCCAGCTCTTTTTGACTCCAGTACCAAGCCTTCCCCCTCCTACCAAATCCAGCAGGTCAATCTCTTCATCCATGTCCGCACTCACTGCCAAGAAATGGCTGTGAAACCGTAGCGGATCCCCCGGATAAACCAAAAACTGGCATCCAAAGCGGAGACCAGGAGAGAGATAATAACCTTCGCTATGGAGGTGCTTGAACAAGGCGTAGGACGCTGAGTTAACGGTGGGGTGAGGCTCAGTGGGCGTGGTTGGAGGGGTTGGGAGGAGAGAATGCGAAGCAGTGGGTGTTATGGCGTAGGGTGTGAGTTGTGTGGCTGCATGCTGAGATTCTGAGGGTGCCGGAGAGGGGCGAGTGGTTTTCGATTGGGATTGACTAAAGAGGGAATCTTTGTCATCCAAGTCACCTGTTTCGGCAGCCGCAGTGATTGAGCTCGGATCGGTATCTTTTGCCCTGGGATTACCCCGACTTTGCTCCCTTCTCCTTCCGAGAGCCTGCTCTGAGCGCTTCTGACTTTCACGCACATAGGTCCTTGCCAAATCTCCCCCTTGTTGCCTTAGGCTCGCTTTGTAAATCCCCCCTGCTCCTTTGTCATCGATTCAAGGGATTTATTGTGCCATTGATGATCGTCCACAATGTACGCCAGGCCCTTTTCTACTAGCAAACGTGCTTCTTCAGGTTGTAGCTCTAGAGGTATGCCGAGGAAGACATTTTGCTGTGGGATTTGAGCTAGCGTACCGACGAGGACACCTAAAATCTGATGCTCACGCCGTAGCCATGTAATAATATCGGCGGAAAAAAGGAAGTAGCGTTCAATTATCTGAGACGTTCGGGAGATTGGGAAGGGAAGCGCCGGCGCCAAGGAGTTCTGTGGCTGGGACATTCCGCCAGTGATCTTCTCGCCTTGATAAGGTAAAACCCCATACAGGCTTAGCTCTTGTTACTGTAGGTCATGTATTAGTCTACGCTCAAGGTCTAACCTTTGAGTTGGATGGGATGAGGGAGGTCGAGCGGGTCATAAACAAAATTAAAGACATTATCGTCAAAGGCTGTGAAACCTCAGTGGATTGACAGATTGTATTTCTTTTTCTAATCATATCGTAGCTGATTCGACTAAACAAGGAATAAGGGGACTTACCATTTGTGTCTGCTCATCCGCGACGCATCTCTTCTTCACTAACAACGATGAAACTCCATTGTCACTGGAGACTCATCATACTTAGTTTAGGGTTGAGTGGACTTCGCACTCATTGGGGCCCAGACGCGGCAAAATTAAACGCGTAAAAAGCTTGCGCTTGTGAGCCGCGTGTTCGGATAAAGTCCGATGTCACGCATGGTGAGAGATGTCTAACGAATAATAGAGAGCGAACGGCCTCGCGGATGTCAGAATAATTCGGACGTCTAAGCCACATTGAGCATGCCCATCAATTTTGATATACGAACCTTTCCTTTCATACATGAACTTTTACACGTTTAGTCAAATCGATTATTTCAACATGTTTTCTCGATTTGACATGAAAATATTCAAATTCAAATGCTTCGAAAACGTGAGTTCGTGAGTGAATAAATCAAGTGTGAAAATGATACTTGAATTGGTGGGGCATGCCCAATGTGGCCTAGGCGTCCGAACTATTCTGACATCCGCGAGACGGCATACCTGGAAAGGCATTACTTGCGTACTTCGAATCCCCCTTGAATCGGAATGAACAGCAGACTTGACTTAAGCTACGTGCTTCATTACTCTACCAGAGGACCCCTGCGAAGCTCCAAGCGCTCACTTCAAACAAACGAAGTGGTATTTCACGAAGGTTACGAGAAGTCTCCCAGATCTGATAAAAATGACAGAACACTCATACTTCTAGCTTGATCTATAGTCTACTTTCTTAGCGCACCGAAGTCTGCACCACTTTGCTGCCCCAAGAAGCGTGTCGAAAGGCGGCAACGATTGAATTGAGATTGTTGGTAGCCTTGTAGCTAATGTTCGTATGAACAACAAATGCGCTAATGGCATTTCTTTCATTATGCCGCCGTGTTAATTCACGGAGGCAGAGCCTCGCGACTTCGACAATTGACCCTCATGCCTCCGAAGTCCAGTGGTTTCCACTTCAAATCTCATCTCCCTAAGGTAAAAATCTCTTCCAAACCCAATAATACCGAAAGTCATATCCAAGAGTTCATAGAGGGAAAGCTTGTCAGCGCCGATCCTGTTGATTTCCAAATGTACTCCTGAATACTCGAAATTGAAAGGCTTCCGGATAGGAATAGCCGTAGACGGCATTCTTAACCTCACCATCTGAGTCCACGCTATGTCCATTAAGATGACCATCATCCTCGTCAACATGTCGAAATCCAGTGGAGCTCTGTAGTTGGAGAATCTATAGAGCCCGCCGGGAGTGTGTTCGCTATACGTACCAAACGGTGGCGCCCCACGGGCTGGAGACCTTTGTGGCCCATTCCTGAGGTATCCGAAGAGATGATTCGGGTCATCGCGCGTGCTATACCGGAAAGTACACTCCCGCATGTTATATGTGTAGCCCAATCGGTGAAACACACCGATTATCTCCTTGAGATACAAAAGTGGAAACTTATCGCTATGCGCATACAGGTCTGACCCGATATCAAAGTCGAAGTATACATCGGAGAACCGGAAATGGGAGTTAGCTACAGTCCCGTTTTCGTCACCGGCAAGGCGGCTGAGTTGCAATAGAGCTGCCCAGTAGGACGACGCTATTGCCGTGTTGAAATCATCAACTGTCATAGGGTTTTCGTTGAAATTGAAGACTATCTCGTTTAGTGGTTGGTGGTCTTCATCGAAGCGCACGACGGCCGTCCATGTGTGGGGTAGATTCGTCCGAGTTGCGTTGAGTGGGAGACTAGCCTACCTTAGCATTTCGCGTAGGCTGCTGGTTTTAGTCAAGGGTACCTGAGCGGTGCATCAGGATTGAAGCCAAGGAATGAGACATTGCTTGCTTGTGGCAATGCACTGGCTAGCTGTGAAGAAATACCACCAGCGGCAAGGATAGCGAAGAGTAAGAGACGCATCGAGCAGTAGAGATCCAGTGAAGTAGTGGAACTTGGAAGATTGCTGCAATCGCTGAGCTTAACAATAAGAGATCGCTTGTCGCCAATTCATACGTTGCGGCAATGCACCCAAAATGAATGTTTCAGTCACAGACAGTACTTACTGTACAGATAAGCATCATCACGGATGAAAAGTGATAAACGAAAAATTGTTCGAATACCTACTTCATTAACTCGCTGAGCTCCTCTCGAAAGATCCAGCCGAGAACTCAAGCTTCATTGCCCCAAACGCCCCATATTAATACCTCCTGCACGGCCCATTGCTGAAATTCAGGGCAAGAAGCACCAAACTCCAATTAACAGCTAGTGGCTTCGGAGCCGGCATCGTGGTTTGAGCAAAAGCAGAGTTGCGTGTCTGGAAGCAGCAACGCAGCAGTGGTAAGCAAAGTCTTGAGGGGGAAGGCTCGCGATGCCAAAAGTAAAGGCCGGCTCCTCTCACTCAGCAATTTCATTATCATCGTGAAATCGGATGCTAAGGCAGTGGTTGGTCTCAAAGTTGGCCTGGAGGGATGCATTGAATTAACACCCCATGCAGCCCGTAAGGCTTCGGCCCGAGGGCCCGAAGCGCGATAAGCGAGAAACGTCATGATGAGGGTTAGGGCTGATTTATATTCGTATCCGCGTCGCGTTCTTCAAAATTATATCGAGCCCCAAGTGCCTGAAGCTCGTCCGCAGCACAACGATTGTTCACCTTTGCAACGTCACGTTCTCTCACGAATTCTCTCAGAATGGCAGGCCTGTTTGAGCAGCCTCGAAATGCCGGCACGCTGTGTATGTTTACTTTCCCGTAACAGTAAGAGAAAATGCTAACGCTTTCAGTCCTCGGCGGTCAAAAGATCAGTGGAGCAGATATTCGAGATCAGAATGGTATCAATCGCACCGAAGAATCACTCTGTCCTAACTTGTCTAATGACAGCCAGTCGTCGCGACCCAAGCTATTGCGAATGTCGTCAAGAGCTCCTTCGGCCCCTCTGGGCTTGACAAGATGATGGTCGATGATATTGGGGTACATAACTAGAGAAAAGCGACTATAGCCAGGTTACTGAGAATTTACAGGATGTCACCGTCACCAATGATGGCGCAACCATTCTCAGCTTACTCGACGTCGAGCATCCTGCAGGCAAAATACTCGTTGACCTAGCCCAGCAACAGGACAAGGAGGTTGGATTGATTCATGTACTTCTTCCGGCAGAATGCTAATAGATCGAAGGTTGGCGATGGAACCACATCCGTAGTCATAATAGCAGCCGAACTTCTGCGCCGCGCCAACGAACTCATGAAAAACCGCATCCATCCCACAACAATAATAACAGGCTACCGCCTCGCCCTCCGAGAAGCAGTGAAATATATGAACGAAAACATCAGCACAAAAGTAGAGCAATTGGGTCGAGAATCCCTCATCAATATAGCCAAAACATCAATGTCCAGCAAGATCATAGGGTCGGATTCGGATTTCTTTTCCAATATGGTCGTCGATGCCATGCAATCCGTTAAATCTACGAACAACAAGAATGAGGTCAAATATCCAGTCAAGGCAGTAAATGTACTTAAAGCACATGGGAAGAGCGCTTTGGAGTCGGTGTTGGTTAAAGGATATGCGTTAAACTGTACAGTAGCCTCACAAGCTATGAAGACTCGGATTACGGATGCAAAGATTGCATGCTTAGACATGAATTTACAAAAGGAGAGAATGAAGATGGGTGTCAATATCACGATAGACGATCCGAAGCAATTGGAGCAGATCAGACAACGAGAAGTAGGCATGGTGCTCGAACGGGTTGAGATGATCCTAAAGGCGGGAGCAAACGTGGTCATGACGACAAAAGGCATAGATGACTTATGCCTGAAGTTGTTCGTGGAGAAGGGCGCTATGGCGATACGAAGATGCAAGAAAGAGGATCTAAGGAGAATAGCCAAGGCAACAGGTGCAACTCTCGTCAGCTCATTATCAGACCTGAACGGAGACGAGAGGTTCGAGGCCTCATCACTCGGACACGCGGAAGAGGTGGCCCAAGAACGGATATCGGACGACGAATGTATTCTTGTCAAAGGCACGAAAGTACACACCTCGGCCTCCATAATACTCCGCGGCTCAAACGACTACCAGTTGGACGAAATGGAGAGATCAGTGCATGACTCCTTGTCAGCCGTCAAGCGTACGCTAGAAAGTGGAAGCATCGTCCCTGGCGGCGGCGCAGTCGAGACAGCACTACACATCTACCTTGAAGAGTTCGCCGTTACAGTAGTAAGCATATGCCCCTTCCTCCTTTCTCCCGCCCATCGCTCACCTCCTCCCTCCCTTCCCTTCCTATCCCACAACCCACAAACATACCCCGCTCACACTCCACCCAGGGCTCCCGCGAACAACTCGCAATCGGCGAATTCGCCCAAACCCTCCTCATAATCCCCCGCACCCTAGCCATAAACGCAGCAAAAGACTCCTCAGACCTAGTCGCCCAACTCCGCTCCGTGCACGCCTCCTCGCAACGCACCGACTCCTCCCCGTCCCCGCAAGCCCCCTCGTCAACCTCCACCAAAAACAACCCCCCTCAGCCCCAACCTCGCCCGCCAAAAAACCCTCCCCAGCACAAGACAAGGAAGCAGCCCTCCTCGCCAAGCGGCGCAACTACAAAAACTACGGACTCGATCTCTCGAGGGGGAAAGTGGTGGATCAGGTCAAGGCCGGGGTGCTGGAGCCGAGTATGAGTAAGGTAAGGCAGTTGAAGAGCGCGGTCGAGGCGTGTATTGCCGTTATGAGGATCGATACGCTGATTAAGCTGGATCCGGAACAGAGAGGGGGTGGGGGAGGATGGGCATGGGCATTAGGGGGCCGGGGTGGGGGTGGGGGAGGTGGGGCGCAGGGGGTTTGAGAGGTGAAAAGGAGATAGAGGAGATGGGGAGAGGGGAAAAATGAAACGAAATGAAACGAAAAGAAAAGAAAAGAGGGCTGCCTGCTTCGGGGAGATATGTGATGGGGTAGTAGCCATACTTTTCTAAAGTGGAGGAAAAGCCCGCCGGTCCAACTAATTGACTGACTTTCTTTTTTTTTCTTCTTTTTATCTCTTTCTTTCTCGTTCTTTGCGTGCAGGAACCGTGGGCCTGAGAGAGTAATATCGATGGCCTTTCTTTTTTTATCTTTGTAGATAGGGAGGGAGGGAGAGAAGCGATTTAGAGAAAGAAAGAAGAAAAGGCGGAGAAAGAGAGGGAAGGGAGGAAGAGAGTGAACAAAGTTCACGCAGCTGGGTGCAAAGGGAATTATATATAGTATACATGTGATCCCCAGAGCTATATTCCACCCCCTCTACAAAAACCATCCCTCGTACCACAGAGAAAAAACGCCCTTTCATCGTACGGAGTATTTCCCTTGCTCCCCCCTTTCCAGTGCGTGGCACCACGCCAATTATATTACAGCAGTGGATAGGGACAATCCAGAAGGCCATTGTAATCGCCGTCAGCAGAGATTTATACACATGAAAACAATGATAAGCACAATCCAAATCCCAATCCCGATGTTCTCAACCACCTCCACGTCCACCCCCACCTCAATATATCTTCCCACCACCACCCCACCTCCTCGTCTTCCCCTTCACCCTCGTCGGACTCCCCGCCTACTAACCCGTCCCCCCTCCCCCCCCATCCCCATCCCCATCCCCACAAGCCGTTCCCGGCTCTGACTCCCCAACAGCCCCGCCCCACCAGCACTAATCCCCAACCCCAAGCCGCTGGAATCAGAGCCCTCGCTATCCGCCTCCAAATCGCCCAGCTCCATATCCACTCCATCAGCGCGTCCATCCTCCATCACGCGTTCGTACGCCTGGCCGTTCCTGCCGCTACCGAAGATCCTCCCGACCTTCCCTCCCACGCCCAGAAAGCCAGATGGACGGGGGGGTTTATATCGCGTCGGACTGGTGCCGGAGCCGCCCAATTTGCGGTAGAGACGCGAGCGGCGGTCGCGGCCGCAGAGGAGGAAGATGGCGAAGGCGAGGATGATGAGGATGAGGATGAGGCCGGGGATGCGGCGCGGGGATCGGGATTGGAAGAGGGTGTCGTGCCAGTCGGTTGAGTCGGTGGGGCCGGGGAGGGAGGGGTCTGCGTAGGGGTCTGATTCGAGTTTTGAGGAAGAAGGTGAGGGGTCAAGGGGGAAGATGTGGGGGCAGAGTTGTGCTGAGGATGTTGAGAGCGGGATATGAGGGGACGGCGGTTTGGATAGATGATGGGGTTGGTGTTACGGTGGAAAGACCGAGAGGGCGAGGACCACCGTATTCGAAGTTCGCTGGGAGGCCGGGACCGAGGGTGTTATTGCCGAAACCAACGGGGAGATTAGGTTCCTTGGACGGAATCTGCGAAGAAGCGTAGAGTAGCATCTTTCCCAGCGTCCAGCTGACTTCCGTACCATCGATCTTATCCACGGCTTGAAAAGAGGACGTATACCCCTTCTCCTTCGCACCATTAATTACCTCCTTTGTGCCGTTATGCCCGCTGTCCTTGCCCGTATGCTCAAGGCCAACACGAGGAATACCAATACCGTCGTGCAGCAAATTAATCAGCCAGCTCGCTTTGAAACATACCTCCACCGCTATCCTCTCGTCAACTTTCTTTCCAAATTCGTGCTTTTCAAGACCCGCTTTGATTTGCTTCCAGTCTTTACTGCAGAATTCGCTGACGCGATGCTGGTAGGTGTTGAAATCGTACGCTTTGTCCGAGTGGCCCATTTCGAAGACTTCGTGGGTTGTATGCCAATACTCGCTCACGCCAACGAAATGGTTTACGTCGAAGTCAATGGCTGGAACGTGTGTACCATTAAAGAGACAGGGTTCGTCATGGCAAGGTGCGTTCTTATCGATGAGGGGAAATGTCCGCTTGAGACACTTGTCGAATTGACCGGTGCCAATGAGCGAGTGGGTCTTCCCTTTGACAGTAGATCCAGGGAGGAGGACGTCGCCTTTGGTGTTGATTCTGAGGCCGACGGGCAGGCAAGGATCTTCGAGCTCTTGCGAGTCGTTTGAACCGGAAATGTCAAGTAGTGACTCCACATAACGTCTTCTAGCTTCATTGGCGCCGTAACCAAGAAAGGTTGTGACAAAAATCTGATACTCGGTGCTTTTCCCACTGATGTCGCGCAGCCTCATCATTTTGAGATCTTCAGCGTGACGTTCTGCTTCTGTACTGTTTGGAGCAAATGCGATCTGCGCGGAAGCTCCACCCATATCTAAAAATCCATATGTGTGATGTCCTTTCCCGTGATCATGCTCTGCTGGAGCGTCGAACCCTCCGAGAAGGTAATTCGCGGCCAGCCATCCGTACAGTCCCTCCGTTTCTCCAGGTATGATTTGAAAATTCGATTCGCAGCTTGTGATTTGAAATTTTGTATGTGACTTGGCGTAGGAGCAAATCTCAGCCAGTAGCTTTTGCTTCTGACTTTCCGGCAGCAAGCGCATGCCGGCCGTTGCCAGGAGATAGATCGGGGTATCCGCGACGGCATCATCAGGTATTTGTTTCAGGGTGTGGTCGAAGAGCTCCTTCAGGTATTTTTCTCCAACGTCGTTCGGCTTCTCTCCGTACGTTGAGATACCTAGACAACGTCGTTAATCATTGGTTGGTATCATCCCCTTCAGTTGACCAACCGGGCTTTATTTTCTTCGTCCACTTCTTACTAGTCTCTAACTTGGGTAACGAGTGTAAAGCTTTCTTGTCCGCCTGCTTCCGTGCTATGGAATTGTGAAGCCATCGATAAATGTGTGCGCGAGTGCCCTGTAAACTCAGGTCAGCAATGCGACCAAGATCGTATAGCGAAGTCCGCCACGTACAGATGAGCCAGCATCCAAAATCACACCATACCGCCCTGTATTTATTATGAGTTGTCAGCACAAGGGCTGTTGAGAGATGGTAACTGACTTACATTTCTCCATATGGACAATGTATGCTCAAAACTATCTCTTAAAAACGATATAAGCTCGTAGACATACAGGAGCACAACAAGATCATAGTAGAATTGGATGAAACGAGTGACTTGAACGAGAATGGGCTGACGCGTTATAGCATTGGCGGAGAACAATTGACGAGGGCGAAATCCTTATCCGTACTTGCGATAAGGCTGAATACGGGTATCTCCCGCTAGCAACATTAGCCGATCTATTCGCGGACCAACAAAGGGGAAATTCGCCACAATTGTCTAGTCCACTGTACGAGAATGCCACTCACGTCTTCATGTGAGAGCTGTCATGGTCATAATCCAAGATACGATGAATAGCTTATCAGAAGTGCGAGGTAGAATAAATAGCGACGAGATCATCTATTGATATCTGATAGTACAGCCATGGTAACATCCAAAGCAAAGAGACGACTGTATGTGCAATATAGATCTCCAAGCCCATCATAAACACCCAGGCCACATCCGTGTGCCCGTACGCTGTATCGTTGCCCTTCGTCTTTGAACAAACTGCAAACTCCTTTCCCTTCCTGCGGACATCATCGACATGGTATACCCTTCGCTAGTAACCCAACACTTGATCCATAAACATTGACCCCCAAATGCAATGACTCGCTTTCTTTCTTGTATAGATTATCCCGTTTTCCATGCAACATAAAACAAGCTGCCAGCGAATAGCAATCACAGGTAACAAGAACTCCGGAACAACGCTCGATGCAAATCGATACTGCATATCATATCTATAACCGTGGCCCAACACCGTACTTGTTAACAGGGTTATTCATCATTTTCCGCCCTCTCAAGGTAAAATCATCGCTCCAGTAAGGGTATCGCAAAATCGAAAAGGAGTGGTGAATGAGGCGACGAAGAAGGGTTTGGAAAGTGCCCAGGTAAGAGGGAACGTTGTCAGGCCCGCCATATAGACATCAAGATGCAGCTACCAGTTGTCGAAGCATAGTGCGGAGTTCCTGTACCGCGACTATGCTACCAGCGACGAGCGTAGGTCTGCTGCTGCATCATGGCGGGCGAGATCGACGATGGAGGACTAGCCACCCTCATGCCTGTACTTGGGTTGACAATGGGAATTGCGTTTCGAGTGCGTAGAGCAGATGGTTGATGGATTTTCATGTGGTGGTTGTTGATCGACTGGAAACCAGTCGCAGGGTTGTAGGAGTTATTGGAGGCTGAAGAAAGGGAGAAGCCTGGTGTGACTTGCTGACTCGGCTGAACTTGATGTTGTAGAGGGGAGGAGTGCGGAGAGCCACTGGACAGCGAGCCATCAGACGATGAGGAATGTATCGAGTGTAGCTGGAGGTTATTAGCTTTTCTTTCTTCACGTTGGCGGATTGCGGCAGGCTGCGATGCTTGTACGACCTCACACGGGATACTTACATCGTCTTCCGTCAACAGGCCAGGGCAAAACTCCAAATCATCATCCAAGTCAAAAGACCGCCCTGCTTCGAATCGCATCCGGAAAGCCGAGACGGCAGGACTCTCGGTGAGCTCTTTCATGCTTCGAACCCCTCGGAATTGACGATGCGAATTTTGCGAACTGGACAAACGAGGAGCTCTCCTTGATCGGCCAGCATGATGATTGTGTGAAGATGATGAGGAATGAGAGGACGACGCTGAGGGCTGATGGTGTTGAGAATTGTAATAATATGACATTATGAAGGGGTTTGCGATTGATGTTGATTGTTTTGGTAGGTAGGAGTGGGCTGTGCCAGGAGGCTGCTTGATGGGCTCGAAGGAACAACAAAGAGCAATAGAGCTGAATGGCAAGATGGGATGTAGAAAGGGTAAAGGCGTAAGGTCGAAGGAGTCAAGTATTGACGACGAAGTAAAGGTTGAATTAGAGGAGAGTTTCTTTGTGATGATTAGGGAGAGGGACGGGAGAACTGGAATTGGATGAAAGCGGGTTGGGGGAGTTCATGTTCGAAGGATGGCGGGGGGGACACGACCAATTTTGGCTGGTCATCCAAGCAACGAGCGACTAACTTCCAGAAATGCCGCTAAGGGAGACGCTAACCCTTCCGGTGACCTGAGTCTCCACTTTTTCGCAGTCTGTCATTGGTGCCGAATAGACGCCAACAGGCAGCCACTATACCGCAGTGAGCAATGATAGTCGGTGTTTCATGGGTCCAGCCATCCAGAAGACTCCTGATTGTTGACTAACCCCAAATTAACGCTCTCGATGCATGTCGGATGCACATGTTTCTGTTTGGCTGATCTCCGCAGTTTTCTCCAGCTGTCTCGTCGCTTACAACTTACAAGCCTTGAAGCCAAGACTCATGGTCCCTTGGGAAGTCAATCGTCAATCGAAAATCTTCCGCAGCGGATAAGCCGCCATTAACATTCGCCAAGCTCCCACTCGCCCCCTCGATGCGACAGATGGTGTTACCGAAGTATGGTGTACCGTCCAAGCGTCTCATCCGTTCGCTTCTTCCCATGAGGCTTGCGGGTCCATCTTGGGGCATACAAGAGCGACGACGCTGCTGGACGGAATCTTCACGATGGCCAGGCACTTTGCTCGTGCTGCAGACATCAGCGCCACCGACCACACTGCGCCCTTCCCGACAAGCTCTTTAGTCTTTTGCACCTCCTCCAGGCACTTTTTCATAGGTGGGACAGTGGGGGAAGAAAGCAAAAGGCCCGAGCTTCTTGCTTTCTTTGCTTGCGCTGCCCCAATTTCTTTTCGCCGTCTTCTCCTTGCATTAATGGTGTGCGCTAGCCCCGCAGTAGTGGAGGGGACCGAGGTGTTTGATTTGTTTGTGACCGTGTGTGAGATTTATTTGCCTTCACCGCCTCAATCTTCGATCCTCCTACCTTATTATCCGCTTGGGAGATGGTTCCCACTCCCCAGCTGAAATAATATGTAGGGTGTTATGCTTCACGGCCGTCGGCAGCATCCAGCGGGATTCGGATGTGTGACGAATCCATCCACGTGTGGGGTTTCAAGCATCTCGGGGATTCTTGTTGTTAAGAGTTGGTCGGTGCTGTCAGCAATTGACTTCTCTCACCGCATCGTCGAGTAACACAATCCGTGTCATGTAAAGTGTCCCGTGACCTGGCTTCAGTTGGTGCATCTAGAAACACACGACCTCGCACTCCGTACCTGACCCGACTTGAGTCGACTTGAAACAATCAGCTGGCGAAACTGGAATCAGCACTACATCCCATCTATCCGTGTCCAGTAAACGTCTTCGTCATGCCCTGATATACGTATACATTATAGATACAACGAGAGATTCCTCATGCTTGCTGTCTATCCTGTAATTCAACGCCTGTGACATCCTCGTCCTCCGTTCCATCTAGTATCTCGTGTGACACCCGTATCGGCGACAAGTGATCCCGAGGGTCTTGTGTATCCGACTCCAGCCTGATCGAATTCCTCCCACTGCCAAGCTTGATCCGCCCCCCGGTCATACTCAACACCTTGTCCGCCAGCCAGTCCGCCGTCCGCGCCATCACCTCGTAGAGCTTCCGTTGCCGCTCATCAAGCGATGAGTCATGATGAGCCGCCTCATGGGCTTCCACTTTGAATTGGTACTTGAGGCAATCCTTAACCGTCACTAGCCCCACCAGCCGACCTCTGTACTCGACCAAGATTGAACGCGGCCCCATCTTCTTGAACAGTTCCATCACGGTTTCCAGAGGCAGTCGCGGATGGACGGCCAGGGGGGTAGGATCGATGAATCGACTGAATTCCACCACCTGTTGGCCGGACGAAGCTTCGATCGCATCAAACGTGATAGACGGTGCTGCCGTAGAAGGTGTCTGCACTGCGGTCGACAATGGCTGGGAGAAGTGGCATTTGGCGTTGGGCGAGATGAAACCCTCCTTCTTGGTTCGATCAATCGCATAACGTAGCTCCGTTCTACCAATGTAGCCAATCAATATCTTGTTCCGGCGATCCTCGATGACGGGGAAGCCTTGATATTTATTATTGGTCAGGATCTCCTCGAGTTGCTTAAAGTTCAGAGCAGATGCGGGCAGCGCGGTGACCTCGCTGGTCATAACTTGGGAGACGGGTACACCAAAGGTATGCTCTTCCTTGTTATCCAGGAAAGGAAATCCGTTGAACCAAATCATTCGATCAGCTATGCCGCCTTTCCCAAAGCGCTCACTGACCGCTTTGGTGACTCCAACTACAATCATGGTTGGTAGGATGTAGGTCAAGGCCCCGGTCAATTCGAACATGATAACCACCACCGAGACTGTGATATGCATGATTCCACTGAGAGCTGCGGCTGCACCTAGAAACGCGTACGTTCCAGGCGTAATGCATGGTACGTCGGGTTCGCAGGCTGAGAAAAATCGAGCGTGCGGAAAAGTATCGTGCAAACCTTGTACCAGGATACCAATCATCCTTCCAAACGAAGCCCCCACAGCCATTGATGGTACGAAGATACCTGCAGGGACCTTGCAGCCATACGAAATGATGACAAGAAAGGTTCTCAGAATCGTTGCAAACGCTAGAGACAGTGCCATTGTCCAGCGGTTCTCGGACCTAGCGAAGATCAGCAACAGTCTGGTAGTTTGTTTTCTCGACATACTCGCAAAGTCCGTTATAGTCGTGGCCTCCTTCACACTCAAGAAAGAGGATTTCCATGCTCTCGGTCATGTCGATTCGTAAAAACATGTTGGGATAGCATAAGATTGCCGTTGCAGCAGCAAGTAGGGTTGCTTCCAGAATTGCGTGCTTGGTAAGGTATTTCTTGCGGAACGACTGAGCTCGTAAATTCCATTTCATTACAAATGCGCCATAGAGACCGCCAAAAATGCCGATGAGGATGAAAAAGACGACCTCGAAGAAATGCCACGATCTATCGTAAGTGACCTCGAACATGACCAGTTGACCGGTCCAGAAAGGATTCATTGCCTAGAGACCAATTAGCATAGATGTTCTTTCATCTCCTGTTGTGTTTTGCTTACCGCTAACACCGCCGTTGCTACCAAAGCACAGAAATAACTCCGCCACATGGTCTTTAGAGGAAAGTAGGAAGACATTTCCTCCAAAGAAAACAAAACACCGCCAATGGGACTCCCGAACGCCACTGCTACTCCTGCTGCCGCGCATGCACTGAGAATCTCCCGAGTCTTTGCTGCATTGCGTTTGTACTTGTCGAAGAACCTTGATATCACATTTCCTGTACACACCGCATAGTGCACGCTAGGTCCTTCTTTTCCGACTGATAGTCCTGATGCAATCGCAAGTGGGAGACAAATAGATTTGATAAGGAGGGTCCAGAACCCGAGGAAGCCCTTCATCACAAAGCCAGCGATGATACATTTGATCTCGGAAATCCCAGATCCGGCTGCATATGGGGCGAATGACTTGACTAGGCTCGCGGATGCCAAGGCAAAGATGGTTGAGAAGATGAAGTAGATGAAATAGCTCAACGGCCATATTGAGCTCCACCTATGCCACTCTTTACATCCGTTCTCAGCACCCCAGCAGCAGAAGCTCTCATTCAGGTAAAATGCTGTGGTGCAGTAGCCTAATTTGATATCCGATAGCCATTCCGTAACAATGTTCAGGATTGCTGCATTCATTCCGATGGCAGCGCCGACCAGCGTGACAACAATCCATGCTTGGCCGGCCTCGTACGATTCTCTGAACGTCTGGGCCCATCCCAGGCGACCGTCTCTTTCGAAGAAACCAGCATTTTCTTTCCGCCGTGCTCTTCTCCTTAGCTGCTCCCGTGCAGCATCTTGCACCCAGTCTATCGTTGTGAAGTCCTCATATCGTTTGATCTCCTCAATCTCCTCGGTAAGGTCATGCTCAGTGTTGCCTGCCGCAGCTCCATGCTGCCCTAACTCCGATGTTGAGATGGTCGAGATCCGTCGCGATATTCCACGATCCAGAAGCGAGGGTCGACGCGGAGAGTGCGCAGAGAAAGACGTAGAGCGAGAGGTCATAACATCAAGCCATTGTGATTCCGGTGCCGCCAGACGTGCAGCTGGCTTCAGTTCGAACTCGTGATCCAATCAAAGAGCTTGCATGGCGGCTGACTCGCTTAGTTAGTAGCGCTTGGATATAAAATACAGCTAGCTCATTTAGATACGGAGTACTCCGTGCCTTCGCCCTGTCAATTGAGTTCACGTGGGATTTGTCTGCTTGAACGTGTCTAACATAACACATGTCCAAATTTTCTTTGAGAGTAGGTTGTATTCAAGTCCTCCTTCTCCCGTGGCACAAACAATTGTGCCGCTCAGTATCAGTAATTTGGCTGACCCCATCCATAGCCCGCCCGCAGGGCATTCACTGGACACAGACCACCGAGCTGAAGTATTCACTAGTGAGACAATCAATCCTCATATCCATCTGGGTCAATTGCTGCGTGAAGCGATGCATCTATCTTAGCTGAGCTAAGACCATCCGAAAGATCCAGAATTCTAGAACGCGTCAGGACCTATTTCTACGTTAGAGAAGGGATCTGCAGTTTGGCAAGCCTCAGTAGGGAAGGGCCCTAACTGTCAGCTTGCTCATTGAGCAATCAGAGCACTGCGAACAACTCCTTTTTCAACAAGCCTCTACCCAATCATTACCTTCCCACCGGACTTTGCGTCGTATAACCACATTAAGCCAACATGCCGTACAACAATACTGCCATACCTCCCACAGAAGATATTACCGGCTCTACTGCACTTCCACGTAACTGTGCCCTCTTCCAATTTACACTGTCATGCACTTACCTTCAACCAGTGGCTCGCGTCAAGCGTATTCTGGGGTTGGATGAAGATATCCACGCGTGTTCGAACAATGCAGCTTTTGCTATCACTGTTGCTACGGTACAGTCTCACAGACACATTGTTCCCAGACAGCGGACTGATGTTTCTAGGAAATGTTCATTCGTTACTTAGCAGAGCAATCTCTAAATGTGGTTAAGTCCGAACGCAAGCCCCGTCGTAACATCCAGTACAGAGACGTTGGTGAGTTTTCCGCCAACGATGTTGCTTTCAAGAAGTGCTTATTAAAATAGCCAATGCTGTTGCACGCATCGACAATCTAGAATTTCTGTCTGATGTTGTCCCCAAGACAGTCACTTTCGGAGATTACAAACGTCGTAAGGCGGAGAAAATCGCACGCAAGCAGGAGCTTCAGAATGGCCAAACCACTCTGGATGCCTCGCGCCTTATTCCGAATAGGTCAACCGAAGTCATCGATGTGGACGAAGAGTTTCCAGATGAGCAAGATCAGTCTGTAGATCCGCCAGTTAACGGACACTTTCAAGGTTCTGCTCCCAAAAGCCTATCCCAATCTAACGGACACTTCGACGTTCCCCAGCAACTTCAGACCAACGGCGACTCTCACCATGACATCTCTGAGGATGTTGAGATGACTTGATCGAACGACGATATGCATATTTTTTACTTAGTATAGGTAAAGGGCGTTAGTGAATACCCTGTTTGCATTTAGCGGCATTGACGTCTATATACACACGAGGTAGTTGGTCAAAAGTTGAAACATGGAGAGAATAAGAGCTATGAGCTAGGAAGGAGACGTGTGTACTCTATCAAGTCTATGATTTCCCATGAAGCTCCTCACACCGAATACCATTAACGCCTAGTGAAACTCATTACTTGTACGTGAAGCAACAACAATAAGTCCATGCACAAAGTCGGCGGATTCTTCCCTACTCCGTGAATACTCTATGGTCTCGATGCGGTAGTTCTAAGTGTAATATAATACCACTTTTCGCCCTTAGCGCAGTACCAAAACATTCCCATCCTCAACTCCGTCACCAGCATCTCAAACTCATCCAAACCCCCAGCAGTACACAATGGCACCCCTTACCACCTCAACCCGTACCCTTCTCCGAGTCTCTGCTCCTCGTTCCCTCCCCGCCCTTTCCCCATCTCTAGCATGCACCGCCCAACAAAGGCGCCACAAAGCCGACATCGTCCAGCGGACAGCCGGCGAATACGACCGCACACCCCCCTTCCAGTCGCCCTTTCGGAATTTGGACAAGGAGCCTACGACCAAGATCCCCAACTTCGGCGCGTATATGAGCCGGAAGGGGGAGACGACGAATAAGACGTTTCAATATTTCATGGTGGGCAGTATGGGGTTGTTGGCGGCGGCGGGGGCGAAGGCTACTGTGCAGGGTGAGTGCATCCTCAACGGGTTGATTGAGGGCTGCCTAGGATGATAAATTGGATGGAGCGGGGAAATGAGGATCACAGCAGGGTCAATGGCTGCTAGAGATACTGACGTCCGTGGAATGAGCAGATTTCCTAGTCAACATGTCCGCTTCCGCCGACGTCCTCGCGCAAGCAAAGGTTGAGATTGATCTCGCTGCTATCCCGGAGGGCAAGAACGTACGTCTATCTAACTCATCAGCTTTTCCGCTCAGGAGCAACCAATTCTCTATGGCCTAGCTTCGTGGAACTAGCCATTGGATATCCAGCTATGGCTGACAGCTATTTAAATAGGTCATCATCAAATGGCGTGGCAAACCAGTCTTCATCCGCCATCGCACAGGAGACGAAATCAAGGAGGCCGAAGACACGAAATGGGAATCATTGCGCGACCCACAACCCGACAGCGATAGAGTCAAGAAGCCGGAGTGGTTGATCATGCTCGGTATATCTCCTTTCTCCTTCCTCTACCTTCAGTACCGATACCTCATCTACTTTCTTTTCCTTCGCCTGTTCCCCCCCCACCTCCTCTACCAACTTCCCTGCGCTTGATCTAAAACCATCTCACGTCCTGCGTGACATCCCGACTGATCCGTACAACCAGGCGTATGCACCCACCTAGGCTGCGTCCCAATCGGCGAATCTGGTGACTTTGGCGGCTGGTTCTGCCCCTGCCACGGCTCCCACTACGACATCTCCGGCCGCGCCCGAAAAGGTCCCGCGCCCCTGAACCTCGAGGTACCGGAGTACAGCTTCCCCGAGGACGAGAAGGTCGTCATTGGGTAGGTGGAAGCGGGAGAAGGAGCGTAGAGTGAAGCATGCATAATGTAGGGAAGAAGAGGGAGGAGGGAAAGAGGCGTGTACGAAGACTTGGGGTTTGCCGACTTGTATATTTTCGTTCCGAGGCAGATTCTTAGGTAGGGAGCGAATGGGATCCGTAGAAGGGGGTTGTTGCTTCGTATCTGGGATGCAGCTCCTATCTCCTGTCCATCGAACAGCCTCCGGATAAATCCAGAGAGTGGTATTGCAGGTCCCATCACCTCCCGATGAAAGATTCCGAAGACAGGTACCCCTCGATTTCCTTCTATCTCTACTCCCTATAAGGTATCATTATTGCCATTTCGCCCTCATTAATATTATATCTTCCCTCCCTTTCAACACGCCTACCCCAAACCCCAAAAGTGTACCTCCATTCCTTCCCTTCAATCCCCAATTGCCCCCCCCACTCAAATCTCCAATCCCCAATTCCAAATCCCCCCCCCCTCCCCGTCCCATCCTCAACCTCCCATCCTTCCATCAAAGAACATCCCCTTCCCAACCATCTCCTCTCCCCAAATCCCGAAAATAAGGGTACGCAGTCCCATCCCATCCCATCACCCTTTCCAACACAAGCCACTCACGATTGCAACATCAACACTAACACCCGCAAAGCGGCCTCCTAGATGCTAGCATACGTCCTTCATGACCCACATAAGTCTCCCCGTGCACAGCATGTTTCTAGGTTCTTACCACTTCACCACACGCAAGCCCGATTCGCCTGTCGGATCACGATTACACTTCTTGACGAAGCTTTCAGGACAAGCTCCGAGCGCGTAGACACCTATTGACTTTTCTCCCTCTTCTCTGTCAACCACCGATCGACACCTCTTTTGAGATTTCCACTTGGCTTGTAACCGAGTCTTGCTTTAGCCTTTTCAATCCGATATGTTCCGTTCAGGCAGCTGTATCGGATCCCCCACGGGTCATGGTCGATTTTTCCTTCCCAAGTGATTTGAGCCATACAACCCACTCCGCAATCACGGCCATTGTAAGCCCTACACTCCTCGGAATGACCCATATATCCTGCCGCTTGACGGGGTAGCCGGCCGCTTCTCCAATCGCGCGAACAAAGTCCCAGAACGGCATCGGGTCGCCGTTCGTGATGAAGAAGGTTTCGCCGTCAACACGCGGACGCGTGGTGTCCGAGGAGGGAGATGCGTTCAGGAGCGCTTCCGGGGCCAAGATGTGCGCGTGTGCGGCATTCCCCACGTACGTCCAGTCGAATAGGTTCTTGCCCGACCCGATCTGAAACCTGTTCTTGCCAGACTCGGCGTTCTCGATCATTTTCTGCAGAGTGTTGATGTCGCCTTCGCCGAACATGCCTGCGGACCTCAAGCACATGGTCAAAATGCCGGCCCCAGGGTTGTTGGCCGCGCGGACAAGGTCATCGGCTAGAGCTTTGGTGTGGCTGTAGACTTCTTTCTGCTCTGGGATATAAAGGACTGGGGACTCCTCGTCTGCGTCGATAGGTCGCCGATGCTGTCGTGCACGACGGACGCGCTGGACGTGTAGACGAATGCTTTGACGGTCTTGATGCTGCGTGCACACTCGAGGAGGTTGCGTGTTCCATCAACATTAGCCCTGTGGTAGAGTGCGGAATCCGTAGAAAGTGCTGTGGGCGACGCAGTGTGAATAACAGCTTGAGGTCGTACACGGGAGAAATCATCCTCTACCTGGGGCTTGATAGAGATGTCGGCGCCGTGATAGTCTACGTTTTGTACGCGGTTCCGGTCTAACTTGAAATCGAGGACGGAGACTTTCGCATAGGCTTCAAGCAATTGAGACACAATATGATAGCCAAGAAATCCGCAGCCTCCTACGACCAATACCGATTTGTGAGCAATGGTTGAGCTCATGTTGTCGATCTCGTGGTGTTGAATATTGTGGACAAACGAATGCTCGAGAACCGAGGAAAAGGGCTAGGATGGCGTCTGTGATGCGGCTCTAACCACTGTGGGGGGTTCCGGGGTCCGTCACCGTGTTTGGTTCCAAATGAACAGCTTGATTGATCGTGTCCAGGCAACCACCGTGTCTCAGCTCCTTGACAGACGTCTCCAAGCACAGCACTCATTCAGATGACGAGAACGAGAGAAACCGGGCAGAAGCAGGCAACCGTCTGGCCTGGCGACTGAGATCATCAGCCTCCCAACCCAAAAGGGATCCTTCTAATTATTGCAATAATGCAGAAAGGGCGAAGCACCCTAGCGATGTCATTTCAGTTTGACACGTCAAATTGGCGCTTGACCGTATTCGTAATGACCGTATCACGGCCAGGTGAAGCGCCAGGACATCAAGTGACAGAGACATGACTGGATAAACCGCTACGAGTACGTACAGAGAGAGAAGCCTCCACTGCCGGCCTATCTCTATACATAGACTACTATGTCAGAAGCGAGTACTCATACTAAGTAGCCCTTACACCGAGAAGCTGCGACATGACTGACGGTGTACTAATAGATATGTAATGGAGGTTCTGTCTGTGGCTGTCACACAACAATATAAGGTCCTGCAAAAGATGTGGAATTCTGCCAGTCTGTAAGCACGAGAAGAGACCCAAGCCTTCGAGAGTTCCTCATTGGACGGAAAACAGACGAGAAGTTTCAGCTCACGTTCTTGCCTGTTCATGGTTACACGCCGGGTTTGGCTCTTCCCTCCATGATTGGGAGAACCTCAAAGCAAGGCAATATCTCTGGAAAACCATGCCACACCTCAGCTTCTGAGAGTGAGTCGGCTGCATGCCTGCATATGCAATCAATGCTAGCCCCACACGGCCGTATTCGAGAGCTGAGCGACGTGAAGGCGAGCTGGTGCAAATGCTGCTGTGGATTTGATTCTCGATTAGCCACTAGTCCCTAATCGTATGTGAGTGCAGGCAACCAGGCGATGACATGCACTACTTGTGTGGCACCGTTTTTACCGGTACTCGTACATACTGCACTGCTGAGTGCTGGGCCACTGGGGAAGTCACGGGCACTAGCCTCTAAGCGGTCTTCGGCGCTGAATTGGGTGTCACCATGTGTCATCCTCAATTAGTGCATGAGATAGTCGCCCGCGGCTGTCTCAGCTATGGTCGCGGCTCTTTCCAGCTCCTATCGATTCTTACCCATCAGACAGGAGTCTCGTGCGACGCCGCTGATTGAGCGGCTCCGCGCAGTTAACGCCTGTGCCCGTTCATACACCAATAAGTTTATTGGCCAATCAACGAACGTTCATTCGTCAATCAACGCGTTCATTGCTCAATGAACAGAGATTGGTCAATGAACGCGTTGATTGGCCAATATTCAGGTCATTGGCAAATCACCTCGTTCATTGACAAATCGACGTTTTTATCGTTGCTGCTTTTATTTCGCAGAAACCTCGCATACGAACTAAGGCAAACTGCAGTCGTTTCGAATTCTGCAGTTCATTCAAATCCATTGATGTTCATTCAAGTTCACTGAGGTTCATTCAAACTCATTGAAGTCTGTTCACTTCAAAACATCATACTTAGTTTCATCATCATGCGTTTCATTTATAGAGTTGAAGTAGAGTCTTGACTCGCTTCATGTTTCGGGACATGCATTGTGCAGCTGTATAGACAGGATTTCGCTGCACACTAAGCTGATTTTCAACTAGTACGTCAGGTCACAAAAGCAGCATTCGTGCATTGAGCAATGAACGAGATGGTTTGTCAATGACCTGAATATTGGTCAATGAACGCGTTTATTGGCCAATCTCTGTTCATTGGCAAACGAACGACGTTGATTGGCCAATGCTCGTCATTGGCCAATCAACGGGCACAACGCCGCATTCTAGCGTGTTTTGAACGCGTCTGACTTGCTTTACCGAGGTACCTATATCCCTTTTATTATCCAAAGCAACTGTGCTAGGCGCTGTACATCACCATCCATCTTTTGCCACATTCCATCAGCTATAGAGAGTCGCTATCGACTCTGGTACAGACCATCCTATTTACCAGTGACCGAACGATAGACAGGCAACAAGTTCTCAAACTCCCTCCCGCGGGAAACATGTCTCTTCTTCCAGAGTATTCTGGCCTGCTCCCATACTGGCTGCTCATGGTATGGAGTACCGCTTTTACGTATCCTGATCAGACTGAATTTCAGTGCTAGGTCGTGGGATTCTCAGTCCTAAACACCATACAATGCTATCAATCCTCCCACTTCGCTCGACGTACGTACGATGGCCCAGCTGCTGCGGCCGAGGTCACTCCGTTCGCTAGTCGCCTTTTTGGAAGCTGGAGCTTTCTGTCCGGTCTCATTCGGCTCTATACGGCCTACAACATCGATAGCAAACATCTGTATCAGCTTACCATCTGCACCTTCTTGATTGTCCTCAGCCACTTCACCGGAGAGCTTCTGGTCTTCGGGACAATGAAAGTGGGCAAAGGGCTTGCACCGTCGCTGTTCGTCGCCTCTACGAGTGTCTTATGGATGCTGACGCAATGGTCATTCTACGTCGAGTAACCACGCCATAAAAGCATTGAATCGCAGCGTAGGAGGAATCTGCCACAGAGCTGATAGGGCAATCCTTCTGCTTCGTTGGATGAAGTGCAGTCGCGCAAACCTTGGATTATCCATATTTGTGGCGTCTAACAGCCTTCAGGCATGAAATGTCTACCGAAGCGTGGCGTGAAATTCGTCCTCGTTTGCACATGGGCGTTGATGTTGTAGTGGACACTCCCTGTGAAGTCGCTGGAGGTCTTCATCACTTCATTGAGGGTTTCTTCTGCGGGGTAGATGATGTGCCTTTACCATGTATCATAGGGTGGCTTGTTGAAAGGTCCGCATTTTGAATGCTGTTACGACACCGAAATTGCTCGACCCGCCTTTCAGAGCTCTGAAAAGATCGCTGTGGGACGATGATGATATGTCTAGGCTGGTACATTTGCTAGCACGATCTCGTATGCAGCCACGTTGTCGCAGCTGAATCCATGGCTTACAGAGTAGTCTTTGCCTTCTGTAAACAATTTACTAGCATGGATCTGATTGCTGGTGGGCTTTTTGGTACCTCCGAGAGGATATCCGCCAACACCGACATGACCAGAGCGTGCCCCAGAAACAGCCTTGTTGCCAAGTCGTACGTTGCAAGCTTGGTAGCCCATGGTCTGGTGTGGTGCTATCTTGCCTCCAATGCATTGCCATCAATACACCCAAAATGATAACACGCTTACCCGTGTTTGGTACAAAGCATATGAAGACGACCTGAAGACGACCTGAAGACGACCTGAAGACGACCTGAAGACGATATGAAGGTGACATGAAATCAACATCATTTTCTGATTTCGTTCGAAGTCGAATAATCGTAGATCTGTCGATGAATCCTAAAAATAAGCACCACTTATTACCAGACCATGGGATAGACCTGACTCTACCTAAGTCCTGCCCCGACAACTACAGCGAATCGGGAATGGCTGACAGTGCTCTGATTGAGATCGTTTAGATCGATGGTGATACCGTCCAGGACATTCGCTGCACTGAAGTGTGCCCCAAGCCGCGAATCGACAATTTCCAGACGTAGATACGATTTTGCGAGCTGTAGAGACGTCTCGGGTGGAGATTGGCAGCAGGACAGGACTAAGTCTTAGGAACTGCTCTTGAACAGACCAGTAGCTGGTCGATGACTCGATTTAGGATTTGGTAATGGACCTGACATGGGAGTGCTGTCTGGAGTATTTGGCGTTGGGGAGGTTGTTGACGAGTGCACCAAGAATAGAAGGGGTATATTATCCGTGGTGAGATGCACGCAAGATTCATTTGTCGGAGACGTTGACTCATTTGTTGACGCCGCAGTATCCCATGGTCTGATAACAAGTGGTGCTATTTTTTAGGATACACCGACAGATCTACGATTACCCGATTTGAGGGCGAAATCAGAAGATGATGTTGTTTACATGTCATGTTGATACCGTCTTCATGACGTTTTCATATGGTTTGTGCCAAACACGAATAAGCGTGTTATCATATTGAGTGTATCGGTGGCGACGCATGGGAGAAGATAGCACCACACCAGACCATGGGATAAACATCATGGCAACCGCCCCAAAGCAGCAACATGATGTATCCGATCATCTTGACTGAGAAAAGTCACCTATGAAGGTACAACTCGTGGCCCAATGAGGGACCTCTGGCGGGGCTACGACTTTCATCCGTCCAAGTAGACGCTTGATGAGGAAGCCTTGGAGAAATGCCAAGTAGCTATCCCGTGACCTGGCAGTTGAAGATCTCAAAAGGCTTGACGTCCTTTTCTTAGGCCTTCCAGATTATGAGATCGCTGGGCGTGCTTGTAGCCACACAAAAGGAGTTTAATGTCCTCAAGCATGCTTAAGGCCCAGCGTTTGAACCACTGTACACCACTTATCATTTTGCACCACGTCCCTACACTACTCCATTCTCTTCACTCCCATTCTTGGCAATGCCACCCAACATCCCACCATCCCCGCAAAAAGTCCTATACAAATCGGATGCAGTACCCAAGTACCAACCTCCTGTGCCAGCAGTCCCGTAAAGAACGGCGCTACTGCCCCTCCCGAGCTACCCAAGGCGCTCACAAACGCCAAAGCACTCATCTGCAGCTTCTTTTCCAGTAAGCGCGAAAATACAGCGGTTGAGCAGGGGTATATCGGTCCTAGTAGTAATCCGACGATGGACACAGCGACAGCTTCACCTATGACGTTGGGCACCAACCATACGAGGAGCTGGAAGGCGGTTGCGCCAGCTATTAGGCCTACGACGGCGATCTTCTCCCCAATTTTGTGTGCAGGGTGCGAGAGAAGGAATCGACCAACCGTGATACCACCCCAGAAGCCAGCGGTCACATAACCAACTTGTGCTGGCGAAGAATGGCGATAGGATATCAGAAAGGAGATCACCCAGCCGGAGATGGAAACTTCAGCGCCTTGGTACGCGAAGATGAAAAGGGCGCCGAGGATGGTAACTTTGTTCTTGAGGGCCTGTTTGAGAAGGCGAGACTTGCTATCCGAGTTTCTTCGACCGGAAGTTGTCCGGGTTAGGCGTGTTGGATTGGGGTTGTCGAGCTCATAAGTGCGGAAAGTCAGGTATGCGAAGGCAAGGTTGAGGGCTGCGAGGCTAAGAGAGAGGAAGTAAATTGTTGACCAGTGGGTTCCATGGGAAACAAGCGCTGTGGCTATCAAGGGACCGATGGTGCCGCCGATGCCGTAGGAGCCATGGAAGGCGCCGAGGGTTGTGGTGGCATTGGCGAGATTGGCGCAGAAGGTGTTGTTAGGCGCTAGGTTGAGGGCTTCGCCAAGTCCGATGAAAAGGTAGGCGAGGACGACAACGGGAAATGGCCGATGCGGGATGACTAGCATTATGAAGCCTGCCATCATGCTTATTTGGGCTAGGATTAGCATCCTTGCGCGGCCAAGGCTGGCTTGGAGCAGGTGTGCTAGAGGGGCCGCGCTAATGAAGCCGATAGCATTGGTGACGAAGATAAGAGAGACGATGGCATAGCCAATGCCGTAATCCTTTTCCATATACGGGATCAAGGCACCTGGGGCACTGTCCTGAAAGCCATTGCCAAAGCACATGAAACAGCAGCTGAGCAGCCTCCATTTATTTATTGATGGACTCGAGAGGGTTTGAACGACATCTGCAGCCTCGTCGGTGGCTGGACTCGGTGGTCTACTCATCTCCAGCTCGTTGGGTGTTTTCGGAGTCTGAGCACCGCTGGGTGTTGGAGGTATTGAAGGGCCATTGAGTTTGTCGCCCCAATTAAGCTGGTCGAGCTCGTATGATGTGGGTTCTGACGGGGGTGGGAGACCTTTGCGGATTACTGGTGGTGGTTCAGAAACTGGAGAGCCTGAATCCACATCAATAAAAGAAGCAAATGTGTGGGAATCCATCATGACGAAGTAAGAGATACGAGATGATTTGTGGTTTTATGTTCGCTTTTGCTTCCGAGAGCAAACGAACATACTAAGCCGTAGTTTCGCAAGACCTGTGAACAATTGGTGTAATAGAGTTGTCGATTAAGATTTCTGTAATAGAAGTATTGATATCCGGTCAATGGATTAATGACTTCGAGCGCCTGAGTGGTAGTGAGATTGATAATTTAGATGGTCGAATTGATGCCCAAGTTGTTTGCTTCTGCATGAACGTTCTTTGAGAAGAGAAAGAGAAGATACATCAGGGAAGACATCGAGACGGTTGCACATAAAGTTTCTGTCTTCATGTGACGACTGTTGAGTCAGCAAAGTTTACTAGCGGCGGTTCTTCGGGGATAAAAATTCGCGCATTCGCTAGAGTGATAGTGAGCATTCACCTTCCCCACCATTCGATGTTATTGACTTTGCGTACCTGCAGGGTCTCGCTATGCACAAAGTTCAAATTTCCTAATAGATCATGGGCAAGCCAAAGCGCAATTTTCTCGCAACAGCGGAGCAAACCCTGACTCCACCGGCGGAACTGACAGAAGGGCATGCAATCGCGCGAGTACGAAAAATTGAAGGAAACAATCTCTACCTTGTCGACCTTCCGGCAGGTAAAGATCCGCTGTTGGTCGAGCTGCCCTCACGTTTTCGCTCGCAGATCTGGATCAAACGTGGTGGCTTTGTTGTCATTGATACGGCTGCCTTCGAAGGTCGAAGCAATAAACTGGATGGCGAAATCGTCAACGTGGTGCGTGATGAGAAACAGTGGCGCAAGCAGGGCTACTGGTTTGTATGCCTCTCTGGCGCTTGAAATATCAAGCTGAGGAGTTTCCAGGCCATCTGAATTTGTGAAGAGGTCGGCATATCCTGATGACAGCGAAGATGAAGAGTCCACGGTCGGCAAGATGCCACCAGTCGAGGCTTCGGACGACGAGACGTAAAGGTTGAGGTGCACTATGTTGGCTCAGTGGTTGCAGCTTCATGCTTTTGTGCTGTTGAAGGATCGATCTTGGAGTCCGCGACTTCCTTCGTCTTCATGTCGGCAAAATCATCTTTTGTGCCCCACCATACCCCCAGTACTTGGATTGCAAGACACCCCACGACGATCATGGAACTTATATTTGTGCTAGGGTATATGTTCCAAGCCCACTCTTGCGCAGCCCAGACAAAGTATACTAGGACTGGATGCAGTCCAGACCTCCATAAAAGGAAGGGCGAGGACCACGCTATGTATGCGTAGAACTGGTAATGTAGGGATCTAGCAAAGAGAAGGCCGAGAATCATAGAGCTGAGGATGCTTGTGAGGACGAACGAAGGCGTGATACGGCGCAATATCTGCTGCTGAGCTTGAAGCGGCAAGGGATCGAAGATGGTCTTCGCGATAGCCAGCGTAGATAGACCTGATGGGCGAGTCCAGCGATATCCTATGAATAGTAGTAGCTGGCTCAGGTGGCAAACGACCAGTCCGTAGGCGAGCTCGCGCGATTGAAACGTTTTCTCGCCCAAAAACCTCCAGTTGACTGTCCACTTGAAGAGGAACTGCCTTGAGAATTCAAATGCTCGTGAGAGATAGCCGACAAGGTTGGCCCGTAAGAAGGGGAAACCGAGTATATACTACCGTATGTCAGTCATGTGCCGTGAAGTTGTCTAAGTAATTCTTCATCTCGATTACCTGTACTTGTGCCATGATGAAAGCCGCACTTATTGCCCGGCCACGGACAGGTAATGCTTGGCAGAGTATGATGCCTACCGCTGGAGCTGCTAACAAGAGGCTCATCTTGATGCCTACACCGAATGAGTAGACTATGCTGCCAATCGTCCAAAGCCTTTTCTGGTACGCGTAAATGGCCAGGAATAGTGCCGCAACCGCAAAGCAGTCGTTGAACAACCGAAGGACAAACAGGCTGTGTAGCCGCTTGGACAAGATCAGAAGAGGGAAGACGTACGGTGGGGCCTAGACGTACAGCCAACATTAGCATGCTGTGGATCGGAGGGCCTCCGTTAAGTATTGGGATAGGCTGGAATCGTACCTTTGCTGCTCGATAGCACGCCATGACCAAAGCTAGCGTGCTCAGATATAAGCCCCCAAATATGATCTGCGCCAGGAGAATATTTCTCCCTCCATTCGTGAGCCAGTGGAGCCCGCTATAGATGTACACATGTGCTGCAGGGTAGACCAAGGGGCCTGTGCCGCCTTTAATGAGGGTATAGTCACGTTCGCCGTCAAGATACTGGCTGACCTGCTCCATGTAGGCTTTCCAATCAATCTCTGTATCTTGAGGGTGTCGTTAGCTGCCAGGCGAACAAGGAGGGGAGAATAAGAGTTGGGATGAATCGCGTACATGGCACCTTGTAGATTATGAGGGCGCAAAGGCAAGCGTCGGCCACCAGGAGAAGTGGAGAAAGCCATCGTGTCTGCTTCGGATCTCGAAGCAAATAAACTGACTTATCATACCAGTCCATCGCATCAAGCATCAATATTTGCTCCTGGTGAGCTACTCGGCCACCTTGGCCCTCACGCGAGACCTTAGTTAGGTAGTTTGATGTTTAGGGTTACAAGCGCTTCATACTACACGCGAGAGGCGCACTCGGTACAGAAAATCGGACACTTGCGGGAACAATAATAGCTCGGCTTTGGAATATGTTTGTTTCTAACACCGAAGCAAATAATTATTGTCTCTATCTTCCGTAACGGGAAAACTTGAAACTCGAAATGCCTGACCCTAAATGTGGGTCATGACCACACTAAACTAGAGGATGCCCCGTCGAAGCACAGAGCGGCCCTGACCCACGATCAGACACTGTCCAGGTCGCGTGCTTCCTTCGACTGTTTGATCTGAAAAGGCCTGCTTCTTTCCCATTGTCCATGACTAAGTCGAAGATACAATCCAATACGATCGTGGACCAGCAAAATTTATAATGCTGTAGAGTTAATGACGCTGTCAGCCTGTCTCTTTTCTGTCTGGATTCCGAGTAGATTGATGGAAGAATAAAATAGCGGCACCCACAAGCAGACCTTCCACGTTATGGTACCTTCTGGCTCAGTTCTCGGTGTATGAAACTGTCGACGATTCTATGAGTCAACCACCTGAACATTACAATGGCAAATATTTGAATTTTTTGGATTATGCGTATCGATGCAGGCAACGTCACAACTGACAGATTTCAAGGAGTGTTAGAAGGACATGGTCAGCGCGACACCAAGAGTCTATTTCAGAGCTCCTGCACAGGTGTGAAATGCATGGTCAATGAATCCTGATACCTCATTTGATCATGGCATCCACGCATGTAGGAGGGGTTTGTCCCTTGTCCTAACCTCCCTAAAACGCCAGTCTGAGACTTCCCAGCCTTGAAGGACATTCAAGAAGTGTAATGAAAAGTTACTTGTGATAAGGAAAGGATAAAGACTGCGCACTTAGCCAATTCCGAATTGCAGGCAGAGCCTGTGCGAGCAAAATATAAGCTTGTTTTACATATTGAAGGGGTTCGGAATGACATCGGCAAAAGAGAAACGACCTGTTCCTAGAGCAGACTTAGATGTCGAGAAGTGCAGTTACGTATCTTTAGGTGAGCCAACCCACGACAATGATATTTTCTCTCTAGCTCGACTGCTTTATTTGCGAATGATATGCCTTCAATCACCGAGAAGTAGACATGGAAAGGGACTTCTGCTCACGTGTTTTCCGCGTCACCGCGCCGAGGACGAAAGCCATGCTTACCTCATTTCCATCCAGGTTCTCACTTTGCAAGTACAGTATCATCGCATAACCACTTTTGACTCCGTCGAAGAGACCAAGAGGCGACGTATACCAATTCTCTCGCCCCAGAATCTTAATCTGTAATGGCTTCGACAACCCAGCTGTCAATCCTCGAGAAAAGCCTCAAGGATTACGAGATTGCTAGCTCTGCGGTCTCCAAGCACAACGGTGTGGTTCCTCCCACTCGTCACCTTTGAGAGCCGTTGGCTAAGACTCAATTTTCGTGAATAAGATCCAGCTATCAGGGACGTCTTCTGCAGGCTGCAGGATCTTGGCGTTAAAGTGGATGCAATTGTAACTTCATGGACTACTCACTGCCCTGGACCTGCAGATGCGCGTTGTCGTGAATTGGAGAATGAAACCAAAATCTCCTGGATGAATTCCTACGCTGACATTGAGGAAGTCCTGATCGCGCTTCTAAAATGTGCAAAAGTTCAGCGAGATAAAATGCTTTCACATAGCAGTGTGCTCGAAGAATTCACCAGAAGCGACAATCCTTTGCATAGACATATGATGAGCAACTTCCTAGCCAGAGGGGCGCAAGATGGCAAAATATTGGGATTTCGACGTTACGAAACGTTTACCGTTTACCAGTTGTTGAACAGCCTCAGACAGTTGGTGGTCTGGTCGCACTCTACAAGTAATAAAGATGCTGTTCAGTCTACGAATGATGGGACTTCAATAGATATACGCATGGGAGATTCTCTCGAGTCGTGGTACTCTCTGATAATAAATGCATTGGTGGGAGCGCTTAAGTCCTGTTTAGACAAAGAAAGTACCTTGAATGGGAACTACTTCACTGACATGGCCGTCGACTTGAAGAGCAACGATCCCGGTGATACTGCATCTAATACCGCTGGCCCTGAACGTCGGCTTAGGACTCGAGAGAGAGCAAAAAGACGCCTCGAAAGTGGCGCAGACTGCATCGGGCAATCGGACTGAGTCTAAGTCCACTTCACAGAGCCAGGAGGGCCGAATAGAGGCGGCAGCACAAACTTTCAAGTCGGCTAAGACTACTGCATTCGTTTCTTTCCCCAGTGAGTTCACTTTTGCTGAGTTGCAGACATCATTGCAAGAAAGCCTGGCCAAATATGAAGCTGAGAAGAATGAACGCGTCAACGCCCTTGAGCGGACGAATGCGAGTTTGATGGTGGAAAAGAGGAAATATTACGAAGAGTCGTGTAATGCGAGCAGCCAGCGGGACGAAACCCTCCAAGCCAACAAAAAGCTAAAGAAGGAGACCGATTCTCCAATCATGACTTGGACAAATTCCAATTCGGCAAAGGTGACCGACAAAAGGCGATCGCCGAAGCTGTCGCACTGGCAAAGCAAGGTTTTCGAAAGCAGATGGCAACGAAACTACAAGATGTGCTTGATATCGTCTTTGGAGCACAGTCGGAAGCTACCCCGACAAGCGCTGCGGAATTTCGTACGGCGGCCACCAATCAATCAATGTCACTCCTCGACATTATTAAAGCTCCACGAGTAGTCGCTGATGAATCGACATCGATTTCCAAGGCGGATAAGTAGAAGAGAAATAGTGACTATATGGTACGAGAAGGACCTTGGGAAGGAAACACGGAAGCAACAAGGCTAGGTAGTATCGACGAAATGTCAACAAGGTGAACTTCTTGGATGGTAGGACGGGTTTTACAATCGCAGGAGGGATCAAGATGGAGGAGAATTAAGGACGATAGGCTCACTATTTCGTCTTTGAGATTGAGCGTTTCGCCACAAACCACTCGCCCCAACAGGATAGAACACTGAAACGCGGGTCAATACGTGGTGTTCGGCTGATAAAACGAGAACGGTGCCATAAACCTAACCTCACACACAATTATCAGTTGTTTCAAAGCGGGTTACCATGATTGCGTCTCCCCCTCCATTTTCTCTCGATGCTTACTTGGTTCAGGACAAATATACCTCTATTTGTAATGGTCCTTGGAATTTCTCTTTGCTCACCATTCAATTTTGTGACTGGCCGCAGTCCACCATCAACATCCTGAAGATCTCGTTACCGAGGATGCGATCCGTTTCTTGACTAGATAGGTCAGAGCTTGACAGACGAGGTATTGTTTGTGAGATATATGAGTCATTTAAGATTTTGAGCCTTTGTAAAGTCGGTCCAAAGCTCTCAGGACGCCCTATTGACGGTTTCCCATCTTGGGATGGAACTGAAATGGCGAGAATTAAGTCTTAGAGGTCCAAGGCCTTCATCCATGAATTCAAGCTGCTTCGTTTCAAGGATTTGGCATGGTCTCTTCAATGTTGTAAGTGGAGGAAAATACAGGATGCGCAACTTTCACCATTCTACAGACTTGTTGACGCTCATCGCAACGTCGTTGGTGACTCGCTGGTCAAGGCTACAAGTAAAGTTCCGAGTGCCATGGAAATGCCAAGAGATATTGCCAAGTTCACGGAACGGCGAAACCCGAAGCCGGGATAGACTTTGCCGTTGCAGCTGCCGGAGGTCGCCAACAAGCCACGGACACCCCTCTTACCGCTTTGTCAAGTCTTTCAAATGCTTGCTAATAATCTCTGGTGCAACCATAGCAGAATCTCATTCAGAGCTTGGTGACCATGTCACTGAGCCATAAGTCTTATGCTCCCCCGTTCACTCCCAGTGTTCTTGCAACTGAAGCGTCCTAGAAATCCTTCTCCTTATCTCAATCTTAGGAGTCGATTGACTCGCATTTCTATCATGGCCTCCCCATCATTAGAGGCCCCCCTTCGTAACATTGACCTCCCATCACTAGAGACCTCTCTTCATAACATTGACTCCCCATCGCTATCGGCTGCTGACTTCAAAATTTACAACAGCATGGCCGAGCACATGGAGTGTTTCGTAAGCTGCTTCTCCTCCGTGTCTGCGGGCAAATGCTGACGGCTCGTAAAGCATAACCATTTTAGGACTTCCTGGACCCTCTTGTACGATGCCTGCGAGAAAGGTCGTCGACCGACCGGGATGTCCATCCGCCAGTTCCTCTACACGGGCTTACAATTCTGTCACCAACTCGACATGCATCATGGTATTGAAGAAGCACATATCTTCCCTGTTCTAGCCACGAAAATGCCGGCTTTCAAGAAAGAACTGGAGTTGCTCACTCAGCATAAGCAGATACATGCAGGGTTAGATAACTTCCAGACTTATCTTGAAGCTTGTTCGAGGGGCCAACGCGAATTGAGGTTGAGTGAATTGAAGGATCTCATGGACACTTTTGGCGATGTACTCTGGGCGCATCTGTCAGATGAGGTGGAGCAATTGGGTGCTCAGAACATGAGGAAATACTGGTCGGTTCAAGAAATGAAGAACATGCCGATGTGAAGGGTTCGAGCTATGATGCTTCAGAAGAACATTTCAACCGCTATCCCGGGTTAAATGGCCCACTACGTGAGCCTTTTTGTACGGATGCAAGAGTCAATTTGCGCCTATTGCAACGGGAACTTAGTTTTTGGTCCCGGCGAACGACATACTTACACCGTGGAGGTTGGACAAAACAAGGGCTTCCCAGCGTTTGGGATACCACCGCCTCAAGATTGGCTTGCTTATAATGACAGACGATATGGCGGTCGAAAATACAGTTATACGAGTTTCCGGGAGTCAATTATCCCTTCGGCGCAGCACTCATCGACCGTTCTCTGTGTATTAATACGAGATGTCTCGGACCTGTGATTGCTTCCAGGAGAGGGAGCTATTACACGCCCAAGAAGTCCTTGTTGGCAATACTGCTTGTATCTGTATTGATGGCGTCACTTTTTGGAGCATTGACGATAGAGGGAAGAGTTGTGAAAGTCCAATAGATGTGATTACTTTTTGAGAGCAGGTGTTGCTCATCAAAACTCTTATCGAGTGATCTATACGTAGCATTTCATACAAGAATCTTACAATTTTACACGCAGATAGATTATTTGCCCCTATCGTGAAGTTTTGAGTGGAAACCGATGTACGGACTGTGCCAACTCGTGTGGAAATATCAGCCACTGGACTTCCCCCACCTCGGCCTTGTAACCAAGTCTCAACCATTGTACCATACTGCTATTTACCCAACTTTAGACATTACTTGCTATACTGGCAGATCATCCATGTCCCAGTGCGCTCCAAAAGGAGAGTGCATGCGCTGACCCGAGACCTGGACACTGATCTAGCGCGCCACTCCTTTTCTCTGCAGGGACTCTATCTCACGACTATGCTTTCCAATATTTTTACGGTCTATAAAATGAGATTAGGCTGAGCAGGATCCATTTCGTACTATTCACGAGCTACTGTGCGACAAGCAGTCGTACCGTAATCCAAGGAGAGGCTCAAACCCATTTCAGGCTCGGGCAGAGAGCCTTGTGGCTGGCAAGATGGATAACAACGATGCCCTTATTGATCAAGTGTACAGGAAGATTGAGAGGGAGAAGGTCATCATTAATGCTGCCAACGCTATGCGCCAGTCCTCAAACCCTCAGGTTCAGCAAAGTCTTGATTCCCAGGTCCGAGAAGCTCGTAAGGGCATTGAATATTTAGAAGAGCGCATGCGAGAGCTGCAAATGCGAAGGGCAGGTCAGAGTGCCGATGGACAATCAGCTCGAGGGGGGCAAGGGGGTCCACTGCCTCCAGCGCATGGAGCGGTATCTCCGCAGCAGAGGCATCTACAGCAGCGGGTTGACCCACCGACCCCTCCACCCAAAGATGGCGGTTCTGGCTATGTAACAGAGGGAGGAGATTATGGTAACCCTGGAGCCGGGGGTTATATGAACGACATGTCAGGAGGCCATGGTATGATGCCTCCAAGAGCACCTTTCGGTCCCCCAGCACCAGGATCCGCGATGCCCAAGTCACGGCCAAATTATACGAAGCTTGGTCAGTAGCGTCCACGAAAAGGCTTTGGTATTCCCACTGACATGTATACTAGATTTGATCAAATCCGATACTCCATATCTTGGCCCCCGAATCCAGCTCATGTTGTCGCAACTGGAATTCAAGCTTAGTGTGGAAAAGCAGTACAAAGATGGTGTCGAGAAGATGGTTCGACTGTACCAAGATGAAGGAGACCGGAAGAGTAAAGCAGATGCTGAAGGTCGTCGGATCGAGAGCAATCAGAAAATCCAGTTGCTAAGGCAGGCTCTGAAAAGATACGAAGATCTGCATGTGGACATGGAAAGCTCTGCGGATGCTCCGGACGGTAGGTCTTTTCGAAGTCACGCGTGTGACCAAAGTCGGTACTAATAAGCCAGTAGACGATAGCTTGAATTCACCAAACATGCGGAAGCCTCTGACTGGTAGCCTTACAATGGTCATCCACGCGGTACGGGACGTCGATCATGCTGCGACGGGAAAACTATTCACAAAAGGACCAGAGACTTTCGTAGCGATGAAGGTGGAAGATATAGAAAAGGGCAAGACAAGAGCGACGAGGACTGATAGATGGACGGATGAGATACACAATGTCGACATTGAAAAAGCTAATGAAATTGAGCTAACTGTATACGATAAATCTGGAGCTCGGCCGACACCAATCGGTATGCTCTGGATCCGGATCTCTGATATTGCCGAAGAGATGAGACGGAAGAAGATTGAATCGGAACTGGGTAACTCGCAATGGGTAACGGCAGATCGAATGGACAACAACAGTATGCAACATCGTCAGGACTCCGCATATGGATCAGCGGCACAGTCAATACAAGATCGAAGCTCAAGGGGATCAACCCAGCAATACCCGCCACCCAGCATCCCTGGGCAGAATCCTCTAATCCAGCAGCCATCGATGCATGGTTTGCACTTGAGCCCGTAGGCAGCATCCACCTTACAATGAGCTTCAGTAAGCACTGTGGCCTACCTATCACTTACGTTTTGCTAACGTCCTGCAGCGAAGCAAAACAGGGACAGAAGACCATTCGATATCGGATTGAACCGCAAAGGTGCTGTGCGACAGCGTAAAGAAGAGATCCACGAATTGTATGGTCACAAATTCGTTGTACAGCAATTTTACAATATCATGCGCTGTGCATTGTGTGGCGACTTTCTCAAGTACTCGGCTGGCATGCAGTGCGAAGACTGCAAATACACCTGCCACAAGAAGTGCTATCCCAAAGTGGTTACAAAGTGTATCAGCAAGTCAAATGCCGAGACGGATCCAGAAGAAGAGAAGATCAATCATCGCATTCCTCATAGGTTTGAGCCATTCTCTAACATGGGTGCTAATTGGTGTTGTCATTGCGGTTATCTTCTACCAATAGGTCGTAGGAACTGCAGGAAATGTTCCGAGTGCGGCCTCAGCTGTCACGCTCAATGTGCTCATCTTGTGCCAGATTTCTGCGGCATGTCAATGGAGGTGGCAAATGAGATGCTAAGAGTCAGCCAAGGGATCAAGGCTTCTCAGGGCTATCGAAAACCAACAAATCTAACAGAGAAGACTTTAAGACCACAAGGACGACCCACACCACCACCGCAGCAATCAAAATCTTACAGACCGCCACCCATACAAGAACCTGCCCGTCCAGCTTCGGTCGACCCTCGTCTATCTCATGGTCAAGAGGATAATTATGGACCGCCTCCTAGTAGTCAACAACAATTTCAAGTTTCTCCGGTAGCCGGAAAGGCTGCACAGCTCGCAGCGACTAGCAATGTACAGCAACATCCTCAGCAAGCCAGGCCTGACATGCCTCCTCGTTCAACATCATCTATTACCGCGTCAGAAGCCGCTGCTGCTGCGATGTCTGGAGGCGGTAAAAGGACTTCCCAGCAGAAAGTGCCTGCATATTCACGCACATCCACCTCCACTGTCACGGATTACAGCACTTTGTCAGGACCGCCAGGAGGTAGAACGTCAGACAGCTACATGGATCGTCCGGAGCCTACACAGGCTCAGCACCCACCTCAGCAATCCCAATTGCCTGGTTACGATCCAAGAGCGTATGCAAACTATGGGGGCTCAAGAGTTCCCCCTACAGCAGTGCAACAAGCTCAACAGCAGCCACCTTCTCGCCCTGAGCAGCAGCCAATGCCAGTCGCCAGAAAAGAACCCACACCAGCAGCTACACAGCAAGGAGGCGGTAGACGTATTGGTTTGGAGCACTTCAACTTCCTCGCAGTATTGGGAAAGGGAAATTTCGGTAAGGTCATGCTTGCGGAGACGAAGGCGACGAAGAAATTGTACGCCATCAAGGTCTTGAAGAAAGAATTCATCATTGAGAACGATGAGGTTGAGAGCACTAAGTCAGAAAAGAGAGTGTTTTTGGTTGCTAATAAGGAGCGTCATCCTTTCTTACTGAACCTGCACGCGTGTTTCCAGACCGAGACCCGGGTATACTTTGTCATGGAGTACATAAGTGGTGGTGATTTAATGCTACACATTCAACGAGGACAATTTGGTAGCAAGCGCGCACAGTAAGTATCAGCCTTGTACTTGCTATTTCCACACTAAACTCCGAGTAGGTTCTATGCTGCGGAGGTTTGCTTGGCCTTGAAGTATTTCCATGAGAACGGGGTCGTGTATCGAGATCTTAAACTCGACAATATCTTATTGTCACTTGACGGTCACATCAAAATTGCTGACTATGGTCTGTGCAAAGAAGAAATGTGGTATGGGTCAACGACTAGTACCTTTTGTGGAACTCCCGAGTTCATGGCACCAGAGGTATGTATACTGGATGTTGCTTATACCGTGCGCTTGTTGACGATGTGGTAGATCTTGCTCGATAAGAAATATGGTCGTGCTGTAGATTGGTGGGCGTTTGGTGTTCTGATTTACCAGATGCTGCTTCAGCAATCACCATTCCGCGGCGAGGACGAAGACGAGATCTACGATGCAATCCTAGCGGACGAGCCTTTATACCCTATCCACATGCCTCGAGACTCGGTTTCCATACTTCAGAAGCTGTTGATGCGAGAACCAGAACTGCGACTCGGTTCAGGGCCGACAGATGCGCAAGAAATCATGAGTCATGCTTTCTTCCGTAATATCAACTGGGACGACATTCGGGATAAGAAGGTCACGCCTCCCTTTATGCCGCAAATCTCCAGCGCAACCGATACCAGCAACTTTGATTCCGAATTTACCAGTGTTACGCCTGTATTGACTCCCGTCCAATCAGGTATGTGTCATTATCCTTTATGAGAGTGATATGCTGATCCTAGAAACGCAGTCCTCACGCAAGCGATGCAGGAAGAGTTCCGCGGGTTCTCATATTCTGCGGATTTCATATGAGATGGATCTTAGCGATTTTGCGTAAGGGCAAGTAATTACCGGGATGAGTGTATACCATAAGGGTCGATGAAGTAGGAGATTGTGGCGAGCATGAGAGATACGAAAGGTGATGAGGATCACCTTGCTTGCTGTTGATACCAGAGCACTGTTGACTTGAAAACCCTCTCCTACATGGTCTGGGTGGTAGATTTGCGAATTTATGTGTTTGAAATTATAAAAGTGTTCTCTGGGTCGAAGGGAAAGGGTACTTGTGGTTTTGGTATAAAGCCCATAAAAAGTTAAGTATCTTTCTCCAAGATTTTCTTTTTACTTTCATCTTCTTCATCTAACCAAAGCATCATACTGTTTGGTCTACCCACTCAGCGTCCTACTCCTTCTTGCTATAAATAGATCTTTTCGTAAAGCGACAATCTACTTTACGATATTGTTTTAGAAGAATTATTTCGATTTAGAAAAGATCCTGATCTCACGATTAACCGGCATTTCATGTATCTGTTGAGCCATAGCACGGAGACTACCATCGACCATCGATCGATCGATTCTCGAAACGATTCATAACTAGTAAACCAAGAATAAACCAGCGAGGCCATTTCACCTGCCATCTAGGAGAATCACGGTGAGCCTTGCAATATACACTTCCCATCAATCTAGACAATCCCGGGTACACCAAGTACCACTTATAAAGACTCAGTACCCCTGGTGTAACTATTCTCTCCTCCCTCCCCTCACCCTCGCACCACCAGACCCCAGCGTCCTCACACTCCTCGGCCCCGCTGGATCCCAGTACCTGTGCGACAACACCATCAACACGGCCCTCGACAGACAGCATGAAAACCAGCCCAACGATCCAGAGACCAGCGCAATGGGAACGGTGGCCCCTCCCCTTCAACGGCTTCCCTTCCAGAGCATCACCGTGGAGGTGGGCGCAGGGGGAGGAAAGCTCGGTTTGGAAGGTTTAGTCCTGGGTCTGTGGGGTGGTTTGGGGATGGGAGTGGCGCGGATGGTTCGAGGGGGGTTTTGGAGAATGAGGGTTTGTATTTGGTCTCGGAGGTCTTTTGTGAGGGGGGAGGGAGGGGGAGGGTTGAAAGGAGGGTAGGGTTCTGGGCTTGAGAGGTTGGGGATTGTATTCTATAGGACGGTGGAATGGAGTGTGGTCTTGAGGATTGTGGGGCCGTGAATCTGGAGAGCAACGGGTCCCAGAACTGATCGGGAAGTTGGGTAGCAGACATGATTGGACAAGATTGGGGAGACTTCAAGGTACTCGTTTCGAAATGTGGACTGAAGGAAATACTTTCGAGTCTGAACTTACCTCGACCGAAACATCATATCAGTACTTTGACCATCATCTTCCGCTGGATGGTTGCCACTCGGACCATCGCAGCAAGACTGGTACTCCGATCTCCCAGGTGTTATGCACATCAGAAATACGCACAGCGGTTCGACAGAGAACCATAGGATCTGGGAATAAGGAGTTTGATCACCGCTATGATGATGTCACGCCTACCCGAGCCTGGAACTCAATGTTCTCTCGTCAGTTTTCCTTGTCAGCAATTCTTGCTTCGAACGTCAAGCATATCTTCCTAGAAACTTAAAGTCATGGATCTCTCAGACTGTGTAAGTCTACGGGATGTGATTGACTCGTCCCGACAGGGAGCTGATCTCTACCAAGCAGCTGAGATTGGGAGGATGAACATCATGTTTCCATAACGCAGCCAGTGGGCGTCAGATGGGTGAATCCCCCCTATTTTACTGTTGTGGAAAGTATCGTTTCAAGGATAGACGGTCCTTTACGGGTTGGCATCATCTGATGGTCTATATGTTGCGAATCCAAGCCTGAGCCCATTGAGACTAGCTTATTACCTCTGTATATTAGCGAGCAATTCCCATTTTCATTCGATGTATTCTACATCTACATTTTCATAATCTCAATAATAAGACATGAATTCTCATTATACTTCAACAAATTATGAGCTCGACGCTATACGCGTCGCAATCTCACGATGAACATTATATCGTTTTTACATACATTCAACAAACGTGCGAATCATACGATCGCAATTGATTTCACGATCGCAATTTGTCACTTTGAGCAAAAATTTCTCATCAAACGCATTTCGTTATTATCAATTGTAATTAACATTGTATAATGAGTTTTGAACATACAAGTCACTGAAATCTTACATATCAAACTCAATGAAACATACTCAAACTCAATGAAACATACTCAGATTCAATGAAACATACTCAGATTCAATGAAACATATTCAAATTCATGAAACATATTCAAGCAAATTCATGAAACATACTCAGATTCATGAATAAATGTGCAATCATTGCTGATAAATCAAAATCATTGATGTTATATCAAATCATTGTTGATTGTATCATTGCTGATCATACACAGTCGTTGCTGATAAATCAAAATCATTGATGTTATATCAAGTCATTGTTGATTGAAAATCATTGTTGATATCAAAATCATTGATGTTATATCAAATCATTGTTGATTAAGAGTCATTACGAAATCATTGATTATATACATTATCGAATCATTAAATTGCAAATTACAAAATCATCAAATTATCATTACATACAAAATTATCAAATTGCAAATTACAGAATCATCAAATTATCATTTATACATTATACAAAGTCATCAAGTTGCAAATTACAAAGTCATCAAGTTATCATTTATACATTATTCAGTCATTAAATTGCAAATTACAAAGTCATCAAATTATCATTTATACATTATTCAGTCATCAAGTTGCAAATTAAATCATCAAGTTATCATTATTTTATACAATATCACGAATATTTTTGTCAATGATTGTTGAATATTTTTTTGTTCTGTTTCGTTTTAGAAAGTTTTTCAATACAAAATTTTATAGTTAAGTATTACAAGCAAAATATTTATTTTGAAATTGAGCGATAAAACGTTTCAACAATCATTGACAAAGAAAAGTTATGTAATGAAAAACATACATAGCAAAAACGTCATTTATTATATATATTGATCGAATCGATTTATCATTTCATTTGTCGAAAATGCTGAACATTCTTTTCAGTTTTTTCACAGAATTTTTAAAAGTTTAACGAGATCAGCGAAAGCATATAATGAAAATTCAATAAAAGAAACAACAATTCGTCTCAATTGAACTCGATTTGAAAAAGAGTGTTGCGAATTCAAGTCTGAGCTCATTGAGATTAGCTTATTATCTTTGTATATTAGCGAGCAATTCTCACTTTCATTCGATGTATTCTACATCTACACTTTCATAGTCTCAATAATAAGACATGAATCCTCATTATACTTCAACACTATATAATCCAGCGACGATCAAATGGCCACACCGCAACCGGAACATGATTGTGGTGTACCCAGCGGGATTCGGTGTAAGCACACTCTCCATATTGCTCAGCATGGACCATAGAGTCCTGCGTTGAGATCCGACACGTCTTACAGCGCAGGTGCTCGATTATACCTCCAAATAATAACATTTATGGAGGGTATGGCAAGGTCCAAGCTACGCCAACCCTGCAGTCAGCGACAAGATATTCACTACCGAGCTCTTAGCGCATCTGAGAAACGAGTACACACTCGAATCTATGCAAACGGGAAATCGAATGGAAGGGTTTTGTGGACTCTCTCGCATGCTCACGCAGCCATGGTGGCGCCTTCTATGGGCAGATTTTACCTGGTATCCAGCCAGAACCCCATTACCCATGCTGGAATACTACCCACAATCACCGTTTGCGACAACCTGCGGTACACATGTGACATTACACAGCGTTGTAAGTCCGTACCCAATGTCTTGCGAGAGTACTTACCCTATGAGGATTTTGATCTCTGCCCTGCATCTATCAATGTCCGGCTTGCAAGCTTGTTTCCAAGATGCGATAGAGGTAAGAATTTTCAGCTTCAGATTCATTGAGTGCTTCTACTTCATGACCATACCTGGTCTCCTTCCGTTTCATCACCAATTTTCTTCTTGGTCGCAAAGTGACTTGATGCTCAGTTGAAGCGGCCATGATGCAAGTATACTTCGACGCCAGCAAACGCTGTCAGACAGCAAGCGCATCTTATCGTGCAAAGTCGATCTAAGTCGGAGACGACGTCCAATGACTTCCATCTTAGTTTTCACGTTTGGGTTCGAGATCAGGGGAATTGACATTTGGGTGCCACTTGGCTGCACCCGTCGTTCACCGGCAGGCTTCGGGACTTCGGCACCTTTTCTTCCGGCCACGCTGATTGGTTCATCTATCAACCACCCAGACGCAAACTTCCTTCGGCGATTGACATAACTTCTACTACCCACTACGAGTATGTCCAGCTGGCTACCAAGACTTTCACGGCGGAAGCCTCGGATCATCATCATGGAAAGGCAAGCCATGCACTCACTCGCCATCTCTCCTGCATCTTTCTCCTTTCCCCTCTTCCAAAGCTTCAACTTTTTGACGTCGTCTTCTCTCCTTGGCTTTGCTTTCTGTTTCCTCTTTCGTAGCCTTCTCCTCAATTATGTCAAGAGCTCTTTCTCGCGGACGGTCAGGGCGACGTGTGATCGCTCATGTGATTGCTGGACATCCCACCCAGCCAGACAGCGTATTGTATGCGCCACAAAGACCATGGGAAGACTGGACCCCTCAGCCACCGGGGACCTTTCACTTCCATAATAATGGCTCGCGACAATCCGAGATCACCTTGGAGGTTTCAATGCGAGATATCATTCAGAATTCAAGAACACCTTCCGATTCTGTGGAGAGGCGCTACAGTACCGACTCTACTCGTACTGCCAACGACGAAAGTGGAAAACCCTCCGACTTTGACAATGAGAAGGGCGACAAAGCACTTCCTCCGCCACCTATTGTCCCCGTAGGCTTTTGGGATCACAGGTTAGCAAAAACCAGGAAAGAAGTCTTGAAAGGGTGGCTCAAAATAAGTTAGAATATCATCCTGATCCAGTGAACGTGAGCTAAGTAGTCTGTTAGCTCTAATTCTTTCCGTCTTCATTCTCACCGTCCTCTCCCTTTATTGGGGTGCATTGTCTCATATCGATCAAAACATTTCTTCCCTCACAGTCTTCGTGGTAGATTTCGACGGCATGGCTCCTTACACAGATGTCACGCCCCTAGTTGGACCACTTATTGTCAAGAACACAGAGGCCAGGCTAGCCTTTCCCGATCCGCATCTGGGATATCAAACTCTCCCACCTTCACACTTCGGCAATGATCCCATGAATGTCCGACAGGAGGTATATGATTACAAGGCTTGGGCAGGGATAGTCATCAACCCAAACGCCACAGCTTTACTCCAGCAAGCCATCGAGACAGGAAACTCATCCTACGACCCGTCAGGCGCATTCCAGTTCTTTTACGTCGAAGCCCGCGACCACGATACAGTCCACACGCACATCTGGCCTGAGTTACATTTGCTCTGTAAAGACGTCACGGAGCGATTCGGCTCGCAATGGACCCAGCGCGTCCTCGCAAACAGCAGTATCACCCGCAACCAACTCGAGCTCGCCCCTCAAGCCCTATCTCCCGCAATCGGCTACTCAGAATACAATCTCCGTCCCTTCCACCCGCCTGTCGCCCTCCCCGCCGTCACAATCGGACTCATCTACCTGATCATCATCTCCTTCTTCTCTTTCGCCTTCTACATGCCCACACATATGCGCTTCCTTATCCCCGCCGGCCACCCTCCGCTCCGCTTCAATCAATTTGTCTTCTACCGCTGGATCGCCACCATGGGCGCCTATTTCTTCATGTCGCTCGCCTACAGCTTCGTCTCGCTCGCCTTCCGCATCCCTTTCAGCAACCAGCCCTCGCCCGGCTATCTGCCCGTGCACAATCCGGACGCGTACGGGCAGGCGACGTTCGTGGTGTACTGGATGATCAACTTCTTCGGGATGTGCGCGTTGGGGATGGCGTGCGAGAATGTGGCGATGATCATCGGCCAGCCGTGGACGGCGATGTGGTTGATTTTCTGGGTGATTAGTAATGTCAGTACGAGCTTCTATGCGTTGGATATCACGCCGAAGTTCTATTACTGGGGGTATGCCTGGCCGTTGCATAATAGTGAGTTCACTCCCTCCACATCCTTTACAACCCTGTTCCCCATTTTGCTTCTTGCTGTCGATCAACGTGGTGATACTACTCCTCAACCCCCTCCTTCTAATCTCCCACAGTCGTCGAAGCCTCCCGCCAAGTCCTCTTCGGGCTGCACTCCCGCATCGGCCTCAACCTCGGCATCCTCCTTGCCTGGTGCGCCATCAACAGCGCTCTCTTCCCCTTCTGCTGCTACTTCATGCGGTGGAAGACTGCGAAGGAGAAGAAGGCCGCCGCGATGGCGGCGAAGGGGGTTAAGGGCGCTGGGATGGGGAGATGAGAATCCGGTGGGGGGGGATGTTTGGAAGTACCTAACCGGGATGGGGGCTGTGGAAAGGGGGAGGTTGGGAGGCGTTGGGGGACACGGGGCGTTTGGGACAGGGGCTTTTGGGGGTTTGCTTCCCTTTCCTTCCCCGCACCCCGGCGTATCTCACATATTTTATGGACTTCTGGGGATGACTATAATGAGCGACGATGATGGTTGGCAGCTACCACCAATCAAATTGTTTGTTCATCTGTACCCCCTTGCTTCTAACGCACTCATAGCGAGATGGAGGAGGTGCTTGTCTACCAATCTCTCTCGGGGCAGAGCAAGCAGAGCCATAGTGTCCAGGATAGCCTTCACCGTCGCACAAAGACACTGCAACTCTGTTCTTACGCGCACATAGCCTTCCTCGTAGATTCGGAGCCTTATCGCCGCGGCCTCTCGTTCGTACCTCAAGGACTCTACCATCTTGTCCATTTCCACTTGGTCCTGGCCCCTTTCCACACAGCGTTCAGCCGCCGTCAGAGTTTCCTTCAAATAGACTAACAAGCTGATGAGTGCTTGCGCGACGTGTTCGCGATCTTGGACTTTGCTGGCCAAGGAGGCTGGATCGTGATCGTCAATGTCGGCGCCCCATTCGATTATCCAAGTGTCAAATTTGAATAGCACCCTTTCCCAGTCATGGCGGGAAACTTCGTACGTCCTAATATCGTATCGCCCCGCCTTCGTCTCTTCTACGAGACTTTTACCAATACTGAGACAGTCTGAAGATAGTGCGTGGATCGAGAAAGACATTTGTTTGAAGTCCCGTGTAGACTTGGTGCCGATGAGGTTGTTCGAGTGCAGTGGATTTCTGTCCTGGCCCAAGGAAAAGATGCTCAAGAGCAAACATTTCGAGACGCAGAGGATGCGTTTAAGAAGAAGAACAAAGCTGCAGGCTGTCCAACTCACCGACAGTTCGCACTCCAATCTGCAGGCAGTCGCGGTACAAGCTCACACCTTTGGTGGTCTGCCAGGTGACCTTGCGTAACCTCTGCCTTGATGTAGCGCCGATACCGCTCGGTAGTACCCCCCCGACACTAAGGGATGGAGGTATCACCGACGCTATTTCCTCCAACCTGACCGTGTATCTCTATCTCTCATCCGACAAGCCGATCCTCAATTTACTTCCTCGATAGTAACAATCACACTCCAAGCCATCTATCTTCTCTTCACAAAGTTCCACCTCCATCACCTAACTAAAACAGAATTCAGCAGGAGGGGAAGGAATGATCGACGCTGTTTTCTCCGGCGCTCTGTCTCTTCCGATTTCACGAGATTATTCTCGGCTTTTTTCCCCGGTGATAACAATTATACTACTTTGAACCCTTTGTCGACCTCTCACATGGATGCTTGGCAGAGAATGAAGGGTCTCACATTTCCATGGCGGCTGTAGACGTCTCACAAAGTCACCTGATAGCATCATAGACGTTAGCGTGTAAACTAAGTATGCTGACAATCGGTTTACTGCCAAATGTATCTTACTGAAGGCCATATAGGGGTCTCCCAACGCTCCTTGCTCCTCTGGATGTATCTTGCCTTATAGCTCTTTCGAATTGATTCACTAGATGTGGCGGAACAAGTGGTAAGGACCGTCAGACGAAGGATCAATAGCAAGTTCATGTGGAAAGAGTCGGATGATACAATGCTCTTGTAGTTCGGCTCAGTTCCTCTCGCTAGTGTATGCGTTTGTCTTATCCTCTACCACCATTTTTTAAGACATTGGTCACAATACTCGTGCTTGTGTCAGGGGCGGAGACTTTATCATTTGGGGCAATTTTGGAGGTCCTCCCATGTAGCTGAATGAATTACTCTTGACCACTGACGAAGCTCACGCCTGAACGAGCTTCTCATACCTTAAATAAGCATTCCCAGGATCAGAAGAACGATTGATTACCATAACATCATCACGTGATAGCCCGAGCTGAGATCGGAAATAGTTCCAGAGTTCATTCGTACCTTTTTCAGTCATGTGTTGCTCTCAAAATAGGTAGCGATGTTTTACTTGTATCCATTTTCTCTCGGTGCGCAGTTTTGTCCAGAGCGAGTAGTTGAAGAAGATCGTAGCAAATCATCGTGACTACGGCCTATCCCATGTGTGGTGCTAATTTTGCTTCTCATGCATCGCCACTGGTACACCCAATATAAAGATACGCTTACCCGTGTTTGGCACAAAGCATATGAAGACGACATGAAGATGCCATCATCTTTCAATTTGGTCCCAAGTCGGGTAATCGCTGATCTGTCGGTGCATCATAAGAATTAGCACCACTTACTACCAGACCATGGGATAAGGGAGGCACTCAAACGATCAGATGAGGTAGGTCGAGAGCAAGTCCAGTCTAATTTCTTTCGTTTCGCTTCGATCTTGACAATACCGATCTTGTGCGGTCCAGTGATACTTAGCTGTGTTGCATCATCTCTGCTTGTCAGAGTTCTTACCAAGTTGGCGTAGCCTTTCTGCGACCACAGGCCCCGTATACAGTTTTGGATTCCGCCGAACGATTTGTCGTTGAGGTGTCAAATCGAGGCCGCGATTCAAGGTTCCGTGTTGATGGGAGAATTGGCCATGGCTGTTCGGAGTAATTCTCCTCTTTAGCCTCGTGCTTATAGAGACTGGCAGTAGGTTGTACCGTAGGACGAAGTTGAGCTTTGAGTCCGTGCGTAGAACGCGCTTCCCTTGATTCTTCAGGGCGGCAATTCGTAACAAGCGATCCGCCTCTGGCAGCAATTCGACTTTTTCCATTAGTGATAGAGTCATCAGCGGTCCACTTTAGTGATGTCGATATACGTATGCGCAACCTATGCGCCTTCCTTGTCGCAAGCGCGAACGGAGCAGTCTGGTTGTGGTTGGTCAATCAGAGCCTTATTCGATTCTAGTCATGTTCGCGGGATCTTCCTCTATCTCATTGGCTGGGTGGTGTCTCTCCTAGGCTCGCCTGGCTTGTACCTGAGCCGAACTGCGCAACCGGTTGATGGCCAAAGGTACCACAAAGCCACCACCTACCTTAGAATGCCTGAAGAAATTTCCAACTTCAGCTTCCATCCAGATCGAAAGAACAGCATTACCTGTTCCGGACAACCACCACCAACAAGTATGCATGCCACGGTTTTTGTGGCTGCTTTTGGCTCGCTCTTGTTCTCAATGTGCATTGCCGCACCTCAAAATGAAATCTCTGTGACCGGCCATGTCGCAGGCGGATGTAGAGACATCATGCCCTCAGCACCAGGCCCTGATCCTTCCTGCTGGAACACCCTCAACATGGATGAATGGATGCAAAGCTGGATGGACTCGCCCGAGACCCACAATGCATGCGATACCAGGTTCGAGCCGTGGGGAAACTGCTTCATGCGCCTGGCCAAGAACGGTGCCCTTGGCATCGACTGTCTGAACATCTACGAAACGGACGGTTGTACCCTTCCGGTCCTTGGGCAAGTTGTGCGAGAGCCAGTGGAGATTTGGTATGGGGCGTGGAGTGTCTGGTGTATGCTTCCAATTCTGTGAGGGATGTCTGTGTGGGGCTGATTAATGTCGTAGTCATCCACCATTACCTCATTAAATTGGCTTTATGGGACTTCAATCACCAGCCTGAAGGCTACTCTGCGAATGTCCCTCGCATTGTCAATTTCCTGAGTTCGGATGCACCACCCTGGGTGAATGACACTGGCCTTCATCGACTGGATAAAAGGGTTGCGAGAATGATGAATGACACGTGGAATACTGATGCATTGAACGGGGATTATAAGGACGATACAATCTATAATCTGCAGTATGTACTGACCAAGTCGCTGATGAAATGGGATTTGGGCAACTTCTCGGAGCTTGCAAATGATGGTGGTTTATTGCATTCGCCATTGTAAAGCATAGGCATTGTCTCGACGTATGTAGATTCGAATGCGCGAATGTAAGACCTTATGTGATCATTGACGCTTCCAGAACGGTCCTGCATCAGGAGTGCTGGGGTACAGCATTGAGCGACACCAATTTTGGAGCTGAGGGCGACTCTGTTTTTAGGCTCCGTGCGGTCATCCAGTGGGTGGATCTATGTATATATGGGCGAAGTACAGATGCATCGTTGCTGAGCCACGACGTTCGTTTACACACCGTGATCGTCCGCTCAGTAATTTGCTCCACTTTTCAAATCCTCAAGATAGCTGCATCAAGGGGGATCATCAGCTCTGCGGAGTGCAGAAACTTCGTCTGAGTGGGGAGGGCTGGCAAGCGTTGCGGAGGCTGCAAGCAGTCGACAGAAGCTTTGTTTCAGAAATATTCAATCTATGGAAAGTTAGGACTCATGGTGTAATGGCTCAAGTTTTCATACGTATCTGCAACGACAGGAATCGTTCGACAATGAAGACTGGATACATTTAAACACTCATAGTTGGCTCGCACAGCGACCATGGCTTTCTAGGCGATCTTCTAGCATAACGCTTTCCCAAGTCTGTTACCAGCTTTGATGACCAAAGAGGAACAAAAACGAAAAGCAAATTCCAAAGGAAAAGAGAGAATGTGGAATGTCCCCCAACCCGCTATCGTCCAGCAGTAGGGACATTCGAAGGGATGTTGAAGCGCAAAAAAACAAAAAACAAAAACAAAAAATATGTATAAATCGCAACCTTTTGTGGGGGGAAAGTGACTCAACATCGAGCAACCTCTACAGGTACATTTCATCTCATACCAGCCACCGGTACCGTCCCTCCTCAACTCGTATTTGAAAAATCCGTTCTGATAATTCGACCTAATACCTTCCCACCGAAAGCGGTGTATAGGCATCTCCACCCCTGCCCCTTTCAAACCCGCCAGTCTCGTCAAGCCTCTCTGGGCTCTGGCTGTGATCTCTATTCAATCCCGTCTCTGCATCTCCCGCGTAATATCCAGGGCTCCGAGAGGGATAAGGTGGGGTAAGATTGGTGCTGTTGCCGTAAGCATGTACATCGTGGCGCAGAGGCTCAAGGCCTACATCCTGATACCCTGTCACCGGTCCGCCGTGGCTTGCACTTGTAAGGTAGCCAACTGCTTGCACGATGGCGCTAATGATATCCATGGGGTTGCAAGCCGCCGCGATGGCCTTGACACCGAGTGGGCCGCCTTCGTAACTGCCTCTGCCGGATACGTGATATGGCGTGCTGTCGAAAGCGACTAGATGAAGGAAAGAGAAGAGTAGCATCTCGATGCAGAGCAGTAGATTCGGAAGCCCGAAGGTGATATCGTTGTAAGAGAGCGTGGACGTCGGTTTCAGAGCGTTGGTGGAATGCAGGATTGTGAAGATGATGTTTTGCAGGAAGGAAAGAAACACGATACCTTTGATGGCGATGAGTTTGAGGAAGGGTTTGTGAGCACGAAGGTCGGAGCGCAGGCGGGTGTAAATGGCGAGGATGTTGAGGAAGGCGACGGCAACGGAGACAGAGCGGACGACTTCAAGCTGGGCAGAAGATGGGAGATTAGAAGGGGTTTTGGAGGTTGAATACAGGTTGAAACGAACCCAAATATGCGCAAAATGGGGTTTGCTGGAAGAGGCACAGTATATCCCGGCGCTTTGGGTGATGTCGGTTGCTATTGCTACTAGAGGGGCGAAAATAACGTATTGGAATACGCAGATCCATCTTCGCTGAAGACGAATCCGTTAGTACGTCAGAGACGCAACTGGGCCAGCTCGAGACTTACGCGAAACCACGCCAGACTGCCTCCCCCCGTTTCGTGACCCCTTTTATCTTTGATAGGAAGCGTACCGAAAAATATCTCGCTTTCTGGAATCGGGACGAGGTACACGACTAGAAGAAGAAACAAACTAGCCAACGCGACAGATTCATAAGCATCTGCCCATGGCTCAAGGTAGGTGGCGGCATCTGGGAAAGCGACGGAAAGAAAAGATATGATTGCGTAAGCAGGGACCAAAGCAATGATTCGTAGAATTCTGAAATGCGGAATCAGTATATGGGTGGTGCTCGCTTGGCCTGAGCCCCTTACTTTGTCTGTTCATTTGGATTGCTGAAATGTAGTGCCTGTCTCATATATGCAATTGCTGCGATCAGGCATGAGGCCACCGTGAATGCACCTGCCAAGACTATGGAGAGGCGATGAACTGTCATCGACCCTGCGACATGATGGGAACCTGGAATAAGTCAGACGATGATAATGCACATGCCTGATGCCGGCTTGTCATACCGTACTGTAGTTCTGTTGGATGAGAAGGACATGTGTTGTTACCGTTATTGTGGAAAATACCCATTGCAAGACCCAAGTGTTTCTTGACCGAAAGAATTGAGGGATGAAAGGGGCAAAGAAAGACCAGCAACTTTTTTATGACTTATACTGCTTACGAGACATGCAATTAAGAAGCAAAGCAAAAGAAGCAGATGGCGGATAGATCGGTCTGTCAGGACTCCTCCCCAGGGTGAGCATTAGGATATATATGAAGCAATTTCCAGGCACAGCCTTTCGGCTTACATCGATGATTATTGCTCAATGGAGCACAACTGGCGATGACCGAGATGATCATACTGACAGACGAACAGCTCAAGGTAGTGGCTGAAACAGAGTAGTGATATTTCGTTTTCCAACATCAGCGACAGGGGTATCGCAGAGATTGCCGTATTGGGGAATTTTAGTGAATAGAAATGGCTCGATACCTCATTTGTCTTAGCGTGCATATAAGCGAGCTCCAGCCGACAATGTGGCGTTTGTCGCTGCAACTCCTGATTAAACGACCGCCAATTGCATGGATGTTTGATTAAGGCTGAGTAAGAAGCTTCGCATGGATGATGCAGGTCAGGATACTCGTATGTCCAGCTGGGGGCCACCCCTACCATTGTCATCCGTTGCGGCTGTGACAATTGTCATTCAGCCCAATTTTCGGGGGAATGATATCCTCCATCTAAATCGCTCGAGAAGATGCATTTACACCCAAACTGTAAACTGTAAGCTTCACCTTCAGATGTCGATTTCCCTATTCGTCTATTTCCGAGCATGATAAGCTATCGGAATCTGTAAGATGGCGTCCGTGTTGCCTCAAACATCACGCAGTGCAGGCTGCCATGCGTGTAGGAGGATGAAAGTGAAGGTGGGAAGGCTATAGCTGCCGTGTGGCCTATACTAGTCCTAATTCTGCAATTCAGTGCGATAAACAGCAGCCTTTCTGCATGCGCTGTGAGCGAGGAGGCCGCCAATGTCCCGGCTACCCAGCCACGGGGGACATCATCTTTCGGTCGATGAACCTATCAGCTGAGAACAAGAGCCTCAGACCGAAGCGTAGACCTAATAAGGCAACGCACACCGAGATCCTGACCTCGTCCAGCAGGTCTGAGTCTGCCAATCGCCAGTTGGAAAGTACCGAGCCAGATCTGCCGATAACCTACCGCACCTTTGAAGACTCAACCAAGACTTTAGCGCCACCCATGCCTACTGACTGGCATGAGCAGGCTATCTGCCAATTCTTCTACGACTATGTTATACCTGTCGACAGCAAAGGCCGAGGCGGCTTTTTAGTCTTTCTGCCAGATCTCTACCAACGAAACCAGGGGGCTCAATTTCTTATAGAAGCTGTGCAAGCCGTGTCAATGGCCAGTCTTGCAAATCGCAAGAGTATGCCGCATTTAATGATCCGCGCGAGAAGGTCATATGGAAAAGCGCTTGCGCTGGTCAATATGGCGCTGGACCATGAAGAGCAGAAGAAAAGTGATGAATTACAAGCCTCTCTATTGCTTCTCACAAAGTATGAGGTTAGTCATCCATTATATGATCTTACTTCTCCATGGCAGAGCTGACACAATATCAGATGATCACTGGCGATAAGGACTCTCTGATGGGATCACATACTGCTGGTCAAGTTCAGATCGTACGTCTTAGAGGTAAAGACCAATTCGAAACAAATACCGGCTGTGAGATCTATTCTTGGATTCGCTCTCGGAAATGTTGGCAGATTTGGCTTACCAACGCCTCCCGAGTATGGGCGATGAAGCACCACTCGAAGATCAACATATGAAGCCCGAAAGAGCGCGGATCGCTAATTGGCTCTCCAGAATCAGTGCTTTATATGGCGCTCTAACACAAGATACACGTCGAGCGCCGGGTCGATGGGTTGATGATGTGCTTGCTCTGGAAGAGGAAATCCGGCGATGGACAGAGACCGTTGGGGACTTCTTGCGCTACTGGTCTCTGCCTCCTTATGACCTGATGAATGGGTCAGAGCTAGCAAATTGTGTTTATCCCAAGGCTATATATGTCTGCTCCAGCTTGCTCCAGTCTTTCATCTGGAACCTCATCTGGTGTGGTCGCATCCGTCTCCTGAACGCAATGCTGATATATAGGTCGACTCTTACCGATCGCGAAGCCCTGGAATCACGGTTACCATCCGTGTCAAGCATCCATCAAGATTTATTGAGAATGGTCGATAACATCTGCAACATGGTCCCATTTATGCTGGGCGAAGTAGATCCAGAAGGAGCGTTAAGTCCACCCGGTAGAGGCAAGGCAGTTGGTGCCCAGTTCTTGATGTGGGCGCTGCATGTAGCAGGCTCGGTGTCTGTAATGCCTCGGTTCCAGCGAGATTGGATCGCAGGCCGGTTATTGTACATTGGCCATGCGGTCGGCATACAACAAGCTTTGGCCTTGAAGGACTTTCGGGACTTTCAGAGATGAACGCGGCAAAGGCGAATGGAATGGTTCACAGGGCTGGAAACGGACATGCTGAGGAAGACTACGCTAGTGATCTTGTCGGTAGACGCTTAATACCGAGCGAGGTCTTGGGATTGCGGAAACGGTTTATGGAACAAATTCGGTCGAACGCCAAATGCAAATCCGCCGAATACCTCCTGTCAAAATTGGTCAAGTAGCGCTTTCCATCTGGGTGCTCTTCAATAAAATCGACCTAATGCGTGATATTCAGCGATCGTAGCCGCGTTCTTCCAATCGCTAAAGCCCGAAACCATGAGACGATATTATAGTCCGCAGCAGTGCACCGATGATATGTTTGCAGTGGTAAGGATCATCAGGCGCAGCTTTCCTCCTGAAGTCTGCAGCGAGCAAGAGGGTTCGACTACTGAACCACGGCACTTGGCTTCATTGAAGTGAGACAAGCAGCAAGGCCCCACTTTCCCCAATGGAGATCAGTACTTCTCTCTGACGAATCTTGAAGAGATGTTTCAGGGGTCCATCTCTTATGAGATTATTTCTAGGGATCGGAATGAACTTCCATCCCACTAGCCAGTACAAGCGGGCATCAAACAATTTCTTGACAGCCCTCATACTAAACCTTCGGTCACTCTCCGAGTATCATTATAGCACCACTGACCAGCCGGACAATCGAAGGGTCGGGGGTAAGGAAGCTCGTCTTGGTAATTCACAAGCCATGATCTCACGGTGAAATAATCTTCCAGCGATATTGGCTTAAGACTGATTCTACAGAGTGGACCAGGGCATCCATTGCATCGACCTTCCTGTGTCTGGGGTATTTGTCAAGGAGGAAAGCTTGTGATTTGAAGGACATACAGAACAGACAAGACAAGGCGGAGAACCAGATGCATTTTCCATGAGATCTGCTAGGTGGCGTAAGAAGGATCTGGCAAAGACCCAAGCTGCCCCTCGTCATAGTCTCAAATGAGGGCACCAGTGGACCTAGAGCTAACTCATACATGTGTTTGCCAGCCAAGAGCGCTGATTATCGATATCTCTGGTGACCAAATCGGAGAAGCTAGCCAGTGGATGCGAAGACACTATCTATTCAAAACTCCAGATAAAGCAGCAATCTAGTCGGGGACGTAGGACGCTTTATACTGGATCAGCACCAATAGCGCTCTTTGAAGGAACAACACTCTTCGTATGAGGACCAGAAACCAATGAGCACAGGATCTCCGGGCTTTTTACTATCCCATGGTCTGGTGTGGTGCTAATCTTGCCTCCCATGCATACACCCAATATGATAACACGCTTACCCGTGTTTGGCACAAAGGCATATGAAGACGACATGAAAACGACATGAACACAACATCATCTTCTGATTTCGTTCCAAGCCGGGTAATCGTAGATCTGTCAGTGTATCCTAAAATTAGCACCACTTGTTACCAGACCATGGGATACTTCAGGAGACGGGAACCATGTTTAGCCCGGTCGACGAGCGGGTTGAACATAGGAGCTATCAGCCAGAACAGAATAATGTGGTGATTTTCGAGTACTGACATCTGCGTGACTACTATCCAAGCCACGAGAAAGCCGGAGAAGCGGAAAAAGTTGACTAGAATTTTTCGTAGCCTTGGCGAAAGATCGCTGAGATCGAGCTCTGTTATTTGATCTTTGAAACGTATAAAGTGACCATTTGAGGGCGTAACGATCCAGATGTCGAACGAGGTCAGTGCCATAAGTATGAGACAATAAATTGCTTGCAGCAACGTTACCAGCTTATCCTCGCTCGAGAATGGTTTGGTCCTGCTGTCGTGGAAGATAGAGGGCATGCGCACAGTTTTCGGCTACAGTGTGAGCAGTATGTACGGTTAATTTTATGTCCTTCGCTGGGGTATGAGAGACTGTGAGGACTAACGATAACAATGAATAAAGCTCAGAAGCTCGGATCGTCAGCTTCGATGTGGGATGCGGGTTCTACGGCGACTAGCTCAGGCAAACTAAAACGGGGGTGAGAAAAGTGTAAGCTACCTAAGTTTGGGCTCCACCACTGATAGAATTTAAGGAATTGGTGTCGGAGGGTCTGCGCATGGTATTTCTCGTTGGAATCGCTCGGAATCGATGGCACCGTATCGATGCAAGATACCAGAGGGTGTAAGACTGCTCTAGTCGCCGCCACCTTCAAGGGAATCTTGTCTCCTAAGGCGTCTTGTTCGTGTACAATCTTGGATAAGTTTGTCGCATGCTCCGTGACCCGATAATGATTTTTACGTATCAAGCTCCGACAAAATCATCGTCTTTCAATGGCTTGACACTGCGCTCGAAGCCTTGGTGTTCAAGGAAAGTGGGCCGCCACTGCGGCATGGGCATGATCCACTTGCATGACGTTTTATCAGAATTCTCAAATTTGTTTAGCTACGTAATATACACGCATCGATCGCAGAGACATCAAAGCTGGGTCCGAGCTCTAGTGAGTAATTCGTCCCGCCGTTTACTGTTGAGATGAACCAATTGTAGACAGGGAAAAATGGGTTTCGGGAATGTCGGAGAAGAGGTACAAGCGTTTACTGGGAAAAAAATAAAGAGAAAAATTTTTGCAGTGAACGTGAGTTGCGGTGAGTGTTGCTTGAAGCATCTACTCGCTGGGAGATAATCACTGTTTAGTGGGATTTCTTCATTTATTGTAGCGCTATCCCCCTGAAGCTTCTCTTACTTTCGTCATCCTCGTTAGATATCATAAATATGTGGGATCGTTATAGTCGTAAAATCATCGGTGCGGGCTTCCCACAGAAAATCCCCCATTTCCAGATCGCCCAATGACTTACCCAATCCAGCCAGGTTATTACCAACGTTCTTACGCCGTCAAAACTCGCTACCTTGAGCCCTCAACCACCATACTTGATCCTCAACCCAGGCACAAAGAAATCCTTATCATCATTCTGCGTCCATCGCACGAATCCGGCGTTGGAATTGTCGTTCGTGATACTGAAGCGGAGACTAATCGTCGAACTCCAAGTGACAGAATTGATGAAGATCTCCTTGGAATGAGCTGGATCCTCGTCGCCTCGGGGCAAGTGGAACGTGCCGATCAGGCTACCTTTGAGCTTATCCACGTTGTTCCATGTTGGCTTGGTCTACAGAAATCATTTGTTAGTGATCTCTCGAAAATGCAAGGAAAGAATCTGCTCGGAGGGACTTCTTTCTTTCTGGTACATTCATATTCAATGAGCATACGCAAGTATCAGAGTGACCTACTGGAAGCGTCCCCGTGACAGCAAACATATCAATCACGTCATTCCCACCAGACCCATAGCCCGCCCTGGCCGGATTCGAATACATAAACTCAATCTGATAAGGGCCCTGGCCCGAGGGGATGTTGGTGAAGGAAGCGATCAGGTCGAGCTGGTTCGTAGCACTGGAACCCTGACTGACAGCGAACTCAGCACTACCGTTGGGGGCGTTGGGGAAGAGATTGGTGGAGCGTTGGGTGTCTTGCTGGTAGATCTGCCAGAAGCCGGAGGGAACAACAACGCCACTGGCAAGTGCCTTTAGAGATACTTGGTCTCCGCAGGGGAGTACGGACGCGAGGGCGAGGGCGGGACCCCCGAGGATCAAAGCGGACTTTAGGAGAAAAGAGATGCTTGAAGCCATCTAGTCTGAAGATGTGAGATTGTGATGCGATACGGCAGGTCCAAGGAGCCAAATGAGTCTTTTGCTTGGAAGAAGTGAGCGCAGCTGCGGATTCTCGAGTTGAACGAGGGTACTGCTCTGGCAACGAAAAAGTTAGGATCTTATATACTGTCTGTGGCAAGCCGACCTCGAGTCTCGCCCATATTGCATGAGCTTTAGGCTTTTGGATACGAGGAGCGGCTCGGAATATTCCACTTCGTGGAGAGCTGCAAACTTGATTCGCAAGGCTCGTGCGTCGCATCGCTATGAGTGGCTGGAATGATAAGCCCTTGGATGGGAATTTCCTCTTTTCGATCGGACTTATGCTAGTTCTTACCATGCGTACCCTGTCAAGGTCAGGGCCCGATGCAGCCACAAGACATGGCCAACGAATGGTACGAAGTACATAGCGAGTACAGGTTGTTCGTCCGAATGCGATTGCGACGTTTTGCACCAACAGCGAATCAGGAAGTATAGCGGTGCGCCTCAGTGGTGGTAGATCAAATGCTGCTGGACGATTCCGGTTTTTTCTCCTAGAGACGTCTCTTCCCCGCTCGGAATGGAAGCATCGGGCGATGGAGACGAGGTACCACCAGAAGTTTGTCAGCCAGGTGCATTAATCTGACCGCTCGGATGCAACCGTTCCAAAGTAGCCAGGAAGCTGTCATAAGCATTCACTAAATTAATGAGACCGAGAGCGATTGATGATAAACATGACAAGAATATTGATTGACGTTGAATGACTTCGAGTCTTGCGCGCATTTCAGATAGAGTTCTCCAAATACTTTATTTACTGATGAACTATTTTATTATTATTTGTTAAAATAAGCAAATTTTCGATACACGGTTTTGTAGTGTAGCGGTCATCACATTCGGTTCTGATAACAATCCGAACGTCCGAATAACCCCGGTTCGAATCCGGGCAAGACCTTTTGTTGATTTTTGGCTTGCGAGGTTTTTTGAGCCGGTCTACCATCTAATTTGATGTTATCAAACCAGAATTAGAGGAATATCTAAATTCTGCAGCTTGACACAGTATACAAGTCCAGCGTGGAGATGGGGGAGAGGAGTCAGGGACACAGGGTAGGACATGGTTTCACATCTCATGGCTTTACAATTTGTGCTCACAAGGTCACAGAGATTGTAACTTGCTTGCATATCAGAAGTCCAGAAAGATCTGTATTCACGATCCACGCTATGCAAAACCCTACCCCCAAGTCCCACCACCACCACCCCTCCCCTGCCTCTTCTGCGCCGATAACCTCCAATCGTCCTCGCCCGCAAACCGATTATACAGCGGCTGGATCCTCTCCGCCTTCTTCCTCTTCGAAAGCCGATCCGTCGCCGCGACCTTGAAGAACGTGGGCGCCGCCTCGACAAGCCACTGCCCTACATCAGCTCCTCTCCTCCAGAAAAGGGGCAGAACGGGAGATGAATGAACATACCTTAGGTTCAATCCCGGTCGTACACTGCATATACTCCTTAGTGGTCAGCACCAGCGTATGGAAAATCACATGCTCGGCCGGCTTGCCGAACAGTGCGCTGCTCGGATGCATGTACACCGGCGTGCCCTCGATCAGCGTCTTGTAACCCTCTTGCGGATCTTTCCGAGCGGCGTTCCGGAAAAAGCCGGAGCATAGCGCCTGCCGCACTTTCATGGTGTTTCGCCCACACGATACGATTTGGTGCTTGTACCTTTCCATGATTGACACGAGCTGCTGTCGAACATCCTGAGCACGGCGCATGCTGCGCGCTTGGATGAAGTTCTCGAAGCACCACGGATTGCTGAATTTGGATTGTTTCCAACCGTTGTAGACATTCAGGAGTGTAAGGTGGTCGCCGTGCGGGTCGTGAAATTTAGCCTTCTTTTGATCGGCTTGCTGCTGTTTCTCTTTTGGGCGGTAGAAGACGGTTTGCACTGAGAGCATGGCTACGATGCTGAGGATTTCGTCAGAGCAGCCCATGTCAACGGAATAGATTAGGACTTTAGCGAGAGCGGGTTCCATGGGGAAGTCGGCCATTTTGCGACCTAGACGAGTCAGGAGACCTTCGTCGTCTAGCGCAGAGAGCGCATAGAGCTCTTCCAGTGCTGTAAGCATGGTATTAGTGGGCGGAGGATCCATGAAGTCGAAGTGGAGGAGATCATTGATCCCCATTGCTTTCAGCATCAGAATTGTATGTGATAGATTCTGCCGCTGGATCTCAGGTATTGAGGTAGGAAGCATCTCAGATTGAAATGCAGCCTCTGTGTACAGTCGGAAACACTTCCCAGGACCCGTTCTTCCCGCGCGTCCGGCTCGTTGTTTGGCTTGTGCTTGCGATATAGGTGTCACTACCAAAGAATCCATACCCAATTTCGGATCATATGCATTCTGCTTTACAAAGCCTGGGTCGATAACGTAGTAGATCTGGTCAATCGTGATCGAAGTCTCTGCAATGTTTGTCGCAATGACCACCTTCCTACTTCCAGGTGGCGCAGGGTCGAAGATCTTACTCTGCATCTCGCTTGGCAGAGCAGAGTAGACTGGTAGGATGATTAGCTCTGGGACACTCGGCCCTAGCGCTTTCATCCTCTCAAAGAGTATCTCGCAACTAGTGTCAATCTCTTCCTGTCCTGTCAAGAACAGGAGAATATCACCTGCTGGCTCCGTCAAATGGATTTGCATAACCGTAACTAAAGCAGCATCAAGATAGTCAGATTCTGGTTCTCTCGAATACATGATCTCCACAGGATATGTACGCCCTGGAATGGTGAAGATGGGACATTTGTTGAAGTATTCTGAGAATTTGTCGGCATCAAGGGTGGCTGATGTTACGATGACTTTCATATCTGGCCTTCGTTTCAAAGTCTTCTTCAAAAGACCAAACAGGACATCGGTCGCTATTGTACGCTCGTGAGCCTCGTCAAGCATGATTACCGAGTACTTTTTAAGATTTGGATCTAGGAGCACTTCTCGCTCTAGCATGCCATCCGTCATATATTTGATCTTGGTTTCTGGGCTGGTACAGTCCTCAAATCGGATTGTATATCCAACCTCTTGACCCAGCTTGCAGCCAACTTCCTCAGCGACGCGCTTAGCAACAGACATTGCAGCGACACGCCTTGGCTGTGTGCATCCGATCATGCCATTGTTTGCAAATCCGCCTTCAGCGAGGAATTGAGTCAACTGTGTCGTCTTTCCAGAGCCAGTGTCCCCAACAACAATCATCAGCTGGTTCTCCTTGACCGCGTCTAACAGCTGCTTTCTGAACTTATAAACAGGCAAGCTCTCCCTTTGCTGCTTGATCGACATGGACGTCCGCTTCCCCAGAGGCTGATCTTTACTTTGGGTAATTCTTTTCCACTCCGGCACCGCATCTGGGGCTTTGTTGGCTTGGGGGTTGCGCAAATCACTCGCAAACTTTCTTTGGTCAGGAGCCATCATCGGATCTTGCCACTGCGCGTTTAGGTCCACTTGAGAAGCCTGTTCTGCCGCCTTGTCTCGAGCTTCTGATTCTCGTAGATCTCGTCGCTCTTTAGCTAACGAAGTGCCAGACATTGCAGCACGGTTGAGTGATCCGTCTGGCGCTTTGACCACTCGGATTGGGGATAGCTCCAAGGATTGCTTGGTCTGTCCTGCAAGGAACGGTGGCTCATCTTCACGAACCTCGATATCGACATCCTCCTCTTCTTCAAATTCGCCTTCTCCAGCGAGAGTTGCATTATACTCCTCATCGATATCTGGATACTCTAGCGCCGAAATAGCACCCGAGGCAATCAGTTGCTTCATTTCAAATCTCTCTTGAGAGGTCATGCGTTTCCTGGTCCGCTTATTGCCATTCATATCTCCTTCAATGACTGGTACGTCAGACGCCATGACACCATATCGATCATTTCCATTTGTTTCAGGACCCATACCATCCAACCGTTCCATGTTAGCCCCCGATGCTAATCTTTTCTGCGGAACAAGATCTCGACCAGTGACCTGGTCCACTTCCTTCATTGACAGCCCTATTCGAGATCCTTGTATAGTCATGACCTTCACTTTGACTGATTGCCCACGAGCGACGAGATCCGATGGATGGTTCACTCGTACTCCCTCCTGCATCGCAGAAATGTGTACCAGCCCATCCACTTTCCCTTGAACGCCCTGCAAATTGACAAACGCACCGAAATCCTTGACACCCGTAACCGTCCCATGATAGATCTTGAACATTTTCGGAGCATCATCTATCTCCGGTGTAGGTGGCCGCTTGAAGAAGTCATCTTCTTCATCCCGATACCTTCTCCTGCTGCTTCTATGACCATCGCGGTGACCCTGCTCTCTTTCGCCCTTCCCATTCGTAGTCTTCCTGTACTCGTCATCGTAGGAGTTACTCCTCTGTCTCCGGCGTTTGTGCCGCCTTTCCCGACTGTAAGATCTCGACCTTGACCGGCGCAACTCTTTACGCCTCCTACCCCTTCCATCATCTTCAGTGCTTCGACTTCTTTTCCGGCCATTTGTGGGTGGCGGATCTTTGGGTTTTCCTGCAAGACTCTCCAGCATAGCGAATGTATCATCATAGCCTCCGTTAGCCACTCCATTTTGGGCATCGGCCTCCGCGTCATCCCACTGCTGTTCCTTGTCTGGCACAGCTAATCCCTTGAATATCCTCGTCTTTCTCTCCACCTCGTTCAATTCACCCCCATCCCCGTCACCCACAGTACCATTCCCTCTATCGCTGCCTTTTGATTTACCTCTGTGTTTCGGGTGCATGGTCAGGATTAGGCGGTCGATGCTCTCGACTAGGCTTTGCGGAAATTCGGCACCCATGCCGGCCATTTGCGTCTTGAAGTCTGGAAGTGAGTGACATTTTGAGTGCTGAGCAATGACGAACTCGGCGAGGGTTTTATCGCTGATTCCAAGATGGTTTTGAAGCTCGGACGTCACTTTCTGAACAAGCGAGAGGAGCTCGAAGGATGCAAGATCATCCATCACGCACAACGGTTCGACAAATAATAGAGAGTCTTGAAAAGGGTGAAATGAAACCGCTATCTATGTAGCTAGCTCTCGTAGTATCATAAATTCTGCCGAGGTGTAAGAATTTGGTATCGAGCCGTGGAAAAATTCCGCACTACGCTTACCGATTTCAGCTGTTTTCGCTCTCGAGTAAAAAAGCGATTTCATGACGTTGAAACATATCTCTTCATGATATCTGTCTATCTATGAAGGTAGCCCAGAGTCAATCTTAAAGTTACATGTATACAGTACCGAATACACAATTGACTAACAGAAGCTCACCAACTCTATCACCTTGTCAATCGATCATGGGTAAAATGTTTTTGTCATTATGAATCGAAAATACAGGGTGGTCCAAGCCTTATCGAGTGAGGCCAGCCTTCTTTGTAACAGAATATCTTTGAGCATCTAGCTCATCAACAGTTGTTGAGTCCCCATTCAGTCAATCTGTTTTCCAAATCCCCAATCCTCACCATCCTCCCATCCACCGCCCTCAATGCTGAATTTGACTTTGCGGCAGACTTGTTGAGCGTGGTTTAATGTCTGGGTCTTAGACGGCGGCTTCCAATTCATCTCTTTTATGCAAAGCGATGTCAGTCCATGAAACCCAGGTATAGCCTTTGCTGGGATCATCAAATTTCTGAAATACCGCCTGACTTCCTTCGATATGATCCACAAGGCAGCCCTCACACGTATCAACAATCGTTGCATCTTGTGAGACGCCGGCGGAATTTGTGATCGTGATGTGGGTGAAGCACAGCGGATTATGGTTGGGGTTGGCACCGTTGTAATTGTTCATTATGTCTTTTGAAACAGCTACCACCATGTCATCCCCGGTGGACTGAGCGCCACAAGAGCCAAGCGAAGGTTCCCAGTAGGTCATATTTCCGGAGATAGCGAAAGCCACAGGTAGGAAGACGAGGAGGTAAAGGGGATACATTTTCGCTTTGGGTTTGGCGAGAAGAGGTGATGAGTAGTCTTCTTGCGTACAAAGCAGTGAGAGAGGCGAAGCACAGGTCTGGGTATTAATGAGAATTTAGTTTGAAGCGGGCCCGCGCTTGCACAAGGTATTTTTGTCGAAGAGGGTAGTCTTGAATCGAATGGGAGCTTGATGGTTCTAAACATGGGGGTGGATCAGAGCCTTTATATTAGCTCTAGATATCGACACATTCACAAGATAAGGGGGCCAAGTATGTGTGAGATGGAATTTCCACATCGAAACACCCTGGGGTTCACAATGAAGCGCTTGATAATCAAGTCACACGTCAAGTGGAGGGAGAGAAGGCTATGGGTAAGCCAGAGGTGCCTCTGGATCGAAATTTGAAACGTTTCGAGCAGTTGATGAAGGATGAGACAAGATCACAAGGATCTATTTCTACTTCAATACGGTGAACCCGTAGAGCAAGATGAAGAAACTGTGCACCATCATCAACAATAAATGGATGCCGTGCATGCAAGAAATGTGGAGATACAACAAATCCACGAGATACTGAGTTAGACAGAGTTTCGTCTCAAGGAATATCAAAGCTCGAGGAGCTCATGCTGAAGGATTCGTGACGATGTCAGAACCAAACGAATTTCCGTACAACAGCTTGCGTCGGAAACACTGTAGATACGTCAGCGTCATAATGGATGGCTGTGAACGACGTGAAGTTCGGGCTATGTGTGTCTGCAGATCCTTGTGGTTTCATGGACAACGAGGCGTCAAGACCCAATAGGTCACATGGCGGCCTCAGGCGCATGAAGATCCAAGGAACAGGAGGTCCTAACCTGTGAAGTAGACAGCCACAAGAGATTCAAGCTGACAAAATCCAGTGCTTAATCACGGAGGTTTAGATGAGTGATAAGTAGCTGGTGAACGAAAATAAAATACGCACTAACCCGAACGCTAATTTCACACGTGGAAATCGCCGCCTGGCAGAGAGCTCGCGTTCATGTTTCAAGCTTCGAAGTTCGAGAAAATTACTTCACTTCCCACATACTCACTCCAAATCCACATATTCCGATCCGACGTCGTTCTCAAAAACAAGATAGTCAAGCCTCACTGAGATCTACCTAGAAATGGTCAGTCTCTTGATTCTGTTTCCGCTTCCATCGTCTACCCCATACTTCTTTCCAATTCACGACGTTTTCGTCACCTGGTTCCTTGCCGGCTAACCATTCTTCACCCTCATAGTCTCTTCGAATCGCCCCTCTCCCAGCGCACCCAACATCTGCAAGCAACCTCACCACACATTCCACCAACTCCACGACCGCCCCCTCTGCACCCGGTCTTCCTGATACTCTCCGCTCTACCCTTTCACCATCTCCCTCCACCCCGGAGTCAAATACTGCGCCAGTGCCATCTTCTTCGCATCCCCTAGAAGCACGATTATTAGCATGGAAAAGCACCCAGAACGAACTGAAGATGCAGGGCTTGCGGCGTACATACGGGATCGCTGAGCCGGTGAGGAGGGAAATGGAGCTCAAAGACGTGCGCACGGGTGATGCAGTTGGGGCCAGCTTCTTGCGGGGGAAAGCTGTGAGCGTAGCTGAGGATGTGTTGGCGGGGAGGGATGGAGAAATTGGTGGGTGGGAGGGAGTGTTTGGAGGCAACGAGCTACGGGACGGCGACTTTCATGCTGAGATGGAGGCAAGGGCAAAGATGAATTGGTAAAAAGGATAGTGTGTTAGATAGTACCGGTGAGGCTTGCGGCATCAACACGGTATGGATGTTAACATCAAGACTCCATCGGAGAAATGTTCCAGCTCGTGCATTTCACCCTGTAGAACAACTAGGAGAACTAGTTGAGCTTGGGCACCAGCTTCCAGAAGTAATCCAGACGATGTTGAGATGCAGTATGCTCCATGAAACTATTAGAATGCTAGTCAGTTTCTCTAGCTGGCACTTCCCAAGGTAAGTACATGTACCTTACATATACGTACTCGTATATTTCGTTCGCATCATGACGGCAGCCTTATCAGATCTGGACCCTGAAAGAGGCGTACGACGGTACTCTAATATCCCGCACCAGTGCCAAGAGACAGCGGACTCCACATCTTGAAATGCTCCTCAAGCATCAGAGATTATTATTACTTCAGATCGGATCTTTTACAACCTTCATATTTTTATCAATGGCATTTGCTGCTTATTTGACCTTGTATGATTGACCTCCTATCGATCGTTTCCCATCGGAAGCCGGTCCCGCCATCTTGATTGATTTCTTCCTTCTGTCTCCGTTGATTGTCGTCCGTGTTATGACGTCTACTTCCCAGCCTCTTCTTCCATAAAGCACTTGCTCCTAGCTGGTTCTTCAGCAGTCCATTCGTTTGATCCGTTGATCGCGCTTGCGTTCAACATGGCCTTGCCAAACGCAGGCCCATCAGGAGCTCTAGCAGACACCACCTCCACCAACCCGGTCAATGTCCCGAACCCATTAGCATCTCATGCTCAGCCAGCAGACAACACACCTGCTTCATCAACGCCGCTAGAAATGAGCAACCTTGGTGTTCATACAACAGGCGATCCCCCAGAACCTACCGCCACCTCAGAACCTTTAACGAGGGAAGAACAACTATCCGCTCCACTACACCAAGATTCGGCTACAGTCCAGCAGACGTCGCCGGAAAAGTCGCAGTCAATACAACATGGGCTGAGCATGCCATCGACTCAAGAAATAGATCCAGCCCCAACACCACCCCTCAAACGGGAGCAAACAGCTCCAGCCATCGGCCCATCATCCGATAAACCAACCCCTCTACCAAAGGAAGCAGAGTTGGCCGGTGTCTTGATGATCACATTACTTTTGACGAATGGCGCGAGGCATCCGTACAAGATCGACGACAAATACCTCAAGAAGCGGAACGTCAACGTCGAAGGGAACAATCCCATCAACTTGAGTATTTACGATCTGAAGAATCTGATATGGAGGGAATGGCGAGAAGGTGAGGGGCAACACATCCTCTGAAAGAGGAAAGTGGCAGACTCATGTGTACAATTGCAGAATGGGAAGCGCGACCTACAAACCCAACATCAATACGGTTGATTTATGCGGGACACATGCCAGGTGACAGCTCAAAATTAGGAGGTCAGTACTTCCAGCCCCATAGAGGTAAACATATATCGGTACTGACTGCAAGCGTGCTCACAGACTGTAAATTCTCGCTTGGAGCTACCCCCCATGTCGTACACATGACCGTCAAACCGCAAGACTTCATTGATGACGAAGAAGCTGGGAAAAGCGGCGGTCGAGATCGTGACGACCTAGAAAGGAGTCCGCGATGTCGATGCTGCAACGTCATGTAGAGCAAATGCTTTGCCTATGAAAATGCAAACAAGAGCGACAAGATGCCACGGGCACGAGAAAGGTTTTGGGGGAAGAATTTAGTCCCACACAAAAGAGGCAAATGCTCATTCTGCATATCTGGCGTTAATATGCTTGGAGCATGGTGTTTTGCAGTTGACACTCAATATTAGGACAAATGGACGGCAAAGCGCTTAAGGTACAGGCTCAGAGGATACGTGTACATTCATGGCTTATGGTGTTGGCTTCCCTGGCATGTATTTATAGGAGTTCAACAGGACGAGGCTCGGATATGATAAAGTACATAATTGCTCGTTACTCAAGCCTGCCGCTGTCTGCGAGACTCGAGCGACTGTACCATGATGGCTACGAGGTTTATGCAGGCCTTGACGCCTTCCTAATCACCCTGTGAGGATGCTGTTCTAATCCATGGATATCGGAGACGAGGGAATCGTGTGAGTTGGCAAGATTTTGATGTCTCATTTAATCCAGTCTGAGTAGATCCCTGGGTCCTCCAACACAACGCCTCGCATTTCCTGTTTGACCCCCAACAGACGGACATTACCAATACTAGCGCCATCACCATCCTGCGCATCTACCTTGTACGTATCCAGCAATGTGCGCAACTCCTGCACCACCGCATCATCGTCCTGCACCAGCAGCGCAATTGCATCAAACCCCCCAGCCCCAGGCACGACTCCCCCAACAACGCCCTGCACCTTGGAGCATGCATCCAGTAAATCCGTCTGCACCTTCGGCTCAATCGGTACCCCCGCCTTGGCCGACATTTCTCGAATCAGCGATCTAATCGTCAAGATGACATTCTTCAAATTCTCATATCCAGCCGACTTCTCCATTTCAGGCGCAAGCGCCAACCTCTGCAGCTCCCTCGCCAGATCTTCGTTCCCCTTCTGTAACGTGGCCCACAGCAGCGCCGCCTCCTGCGGCTCCTCCTTCCTCCACGCAAGGACCTTCTTCACTAGACTCACGGTCTCGGAACCGCAGTCCACATCGCACATCACCAACCTGATTCCCTTGGGCATGATCGCGGCCGACTTATCGATCTCCGTGTCCCATTTCTTGGCGCTTCCTTCCCCTTCCCCGGTACCATCGACAACAGCTCGCAACCTGCTGGCGAAGCTCTGCGCGCCGATCTCCCCAAGCCCTTCGAGGATGGAGGGCGAGAAGCGGCGGTAGACGCAGGAACCGTACACCGCGGCCGCGACATCGAAGCCCGAGCCTACTTTCCCTTGGGCGGCGCAGTGGGCGGCTTGAGACAGATTGTGCAGGCAGGCTTTGCCGGCTGAGGATGCGATGTCGAGGGTTCCCGGGGGGAGGTAGTAGGTTAGTACGGCGGTTGTGAAAGCTGTGACGAGGGCGGCGGAGGAGCCGAGACCGGTTTTATGGGCCGAGGTTAAGGCGACGTTGAAGTCGAGGAATCGGCTGGAGGGGGTGGTCGTGGTTGGAGAAGTGGAAGAGGAGCCGTGGGAATAGTAGTCCGTGTCTGCTAGGATCGTGATGAGGGTTGGTCCGATTTCGGTGCTGGTGATGGAGGTGATGTAGCTGAGGGCGTAGGCGAGAGCGGTTTCGACGAACTTGTTGCGGGGTTGTGGGCCGGTGGAGTGCCTGCTTTTCGTGTCAGGGCAGCCGTGGGACTTGTACTTCAGCGACGGGACATATGGCAATGTATGCTCTCGGTAGAGTCTTGCTTTGTACGACATGGTAGTAGATCAAACATCCATCGTCACTGCTAAGGATTGAAGTCTTTCTTGGAAACGGAATAGTTGAAAATGGAATGAAGATTGTGAGGTTTTTAATGAGAAAAATGTCTTCTATTCTACGACCCATGCGAGGTAAAATAGAGAGATTCCCTACAGTAACCTACTTACCCCATCAACTGCGTGACCTCCACGCCCCCATCATTCTCCGTCTCCCTATACCCATACCTCCACTCCGCATCCCTAAACTGGGGCGATCTGACAATGATCTCAGACGGCGCTACTCCCGACGAGGCAGACAATGCCTGAACGTGAACATGTATCCTCGCATCAAGTCCAAAGACCAGTCCAGTATAGTCTCGATCAAGAACCAGATATCCACCGGCCAGCAGGACTTTTCCTGGAGCGGAGATGGCTACGGTGGACATGTCGACGTTATACCTTCGTTTTGGGAGGACGAATGGCATTGTCTGATGAATGCAGATGTGGAGGATGGACGGGCTGCGAGCAGTCGTCTTCCAGCATCATGTCAGCAATTGATCCTGAGTGTTTTGGCCTATGAGGATGCACGGAGCCCGAAAGGAGAGATGGCTGCCAAAGAAGGATGGCTTCGGGAGACTCGGGAGAGCTTCCGCCTTGGATTCTGGTCTAACCACTATCAGCTTAGATCTGCCGTGCGGCGAAAATAAGCCGTCAAATGCAAGAAAATTTGTCGGGATTGAGATGTGAATCACATCAGCAAGATGACGGCTTAAGCCTCGAGTGGCATCACCTCTCTTTCAAGTCACCAATTGAGAGCTTCAATTCGGATTGAATGCGCAGCTGACCGCTCGTTGATTCCGCTGCCTTCCTTTCACTGAGGCATTTACATTCGCTTGAATATTAGACCGCTTCGTGCCTCGTCATCGAGTCCTTCAGGCACCACAATACCTTACCAACCTCCCACCCTTTTTCTTCTTACCCACATCAACAATTCACAAGCTAGAGCAGCTTCGATATCCGTTCGAGTCAATCGACACTGAAAATCTACAGCGACCATTGCCATAGCTGCATCCTCTCGGTGCAGTCTTGGCTTTCCTGTTCGATTGAACATTCGCCTCAATCGCCTCAATACCATTCATAGCGCGTTCATTGACGACTTCCGAGTCGTCAATGAACCTGCATTCCTCTTCTTATTCCCCTTCAATGTAAGCTTCGCTAGTTGCCATAAGCGCAGAGAATCCTGAGTCCATCGCGACTGACATGGATCTAGCCTCGAAGCTCCGATTTGAAGAGCTAATCCTTCTACTCAATGGTCCTGAATAAAATAGGACATCTCGCACGTACAAGTTTCGGAAAGACACTTACACACCTCCCTCAAACCGTCGTTGCCGGTACACAATCATCCTACGCATCCACAGGCACCCCTTTTTCCTTCAACAATCACGTCGCCGGAAAGTTTGGAAAATCAGGAAATGCACATCTACATACATCGTTCCAGAACCCTTCGAGCCCTGCCTCAGCCAAGAGCAAGGCAGCTCCAGGTAGCTCCCATGGAGCGGAGAAAGAAGACAGCGGTCTGACCGCGTACTACGATGCATGGCAGAAACAGCATCAGCCTGGTGCTGACGATAAAGAATGGAAGCAATTCCAGTTCACGAAGCGGATAGGGTGGAAAGCACCTACCGCTGCCGTACTCGCAGGTCGAGCAAAGGAGATCGAAGAGCTCGGTCTGAGACCAGAGGCTCGATTGGATCATGGCGTTTTGAATCGGGCTCTCACTGAGAGCGCGGTGCAAGATCTTAAACAGGCTGGCGATGCCCAAGCTGAAGCTGAAGCTTTGGCAAGAGTGGATGAGGCCATCGCCAGCGAGATTACTCAATTCAAAGAAGCCGCCGTGCTTGAGGACTCTAAGGTCTCAGAAGACCCAGCATACCAGCAAACCGATGAGATTGCTCCTTCCGTGTCTAGGAAAGCCAGCCCAGTCGATGTAGAGTCGCCTGCTGTTTCGACGGAATCGATCGCGACACCTATCAGATCTACATATTCTAACTTGACTGGAGATCTTACAGCTGCCACTTCGCAGGATGGCCTTGATCAGAATGCTTTTTCGGAGCAAGTCGCCAGACTAAGTGATGAGCAGCGCTATGCAGAAATTCCTCCAGTCTTCGAGGCGATGCTGCTGAATGGCGTGCGTCCGACTATCAAAGCTTACAATGGCCTTCTGTCGGCTGTCATTCATCTTCCTATCGCGCCTCCTCATCAGGTAGTCCCAAAAGCTCTGAACGTCTACACTGATCTGCTTCGACGAAAAGTAATACCGGACACGACATTCTACGCTGCACTCATTGGCCTTCTTTCAACGCGCGCTCTTGACTCACTGGCATCAAAGAAGGCTCTCGACCGGCAACGTATCCGCTATGGGGATACCCAAGGCCACTTTCTTTTCGCATCTCAAGAGACTGAGTACGACATCGTCGCAGAGGATGACTCGCTGCTTAACGCTATCCGGATCTTTGATTCTTCCATTTCTGCTGGGATTGGTCGAATGTACTCCTCCGAGATGTATCGCTCTCTGATCAAAACTTGCGCGCTCTATGGAAAAGTCGATGACATGATTCGTATTGTATCCCATATGGACACTCACGGTGTTGCACCTCATGCTTCAATTTATCCTCCAATGATCGACGCCTTCGCGGCTCAAGGGGATCTGGCAAGTGTAGTCGAGTGTTACAATGGTTACAAAGCCCTCGCAATTCTCGAAAATCACGGGCAGCCTGCCATCAAAGATCGCGACGATCACGAAGTCTATGCAGCGGTCGTCAAGGCTTATGCAAGCTGCGGTCGTCACGCAGATGGTTGGAAATTCTGGAGCAAAATACGTTCCTCTTACGATGACGTTGATCGCCAGCAGGAGCTCCAGAGTGCACTATCCGATGCAGTCGTCAAAGGTGCTGTAGTTACTGATCACATCAATCGTGGAAACCTTGCACAGGCGATGCAAGTCGCGCTAGAAGAGCAATTGACACCGCAGGCTCTCAATGAAGTTATGTTGAAGATCACCATCGCTGCAGCGGACGGTGGCCACGCCGATATTGCAACTCAGGCCTTTGAGAAGATAGACGTAACAAGCACCTCCAAGTTCACAGCAGCCGTACCGATGCTGGCTCTGAACATACGTAGAGGCGAGATTGCTCAGGCACAGCAGAATTGGTCTTTACTTATCAATGCACCGCAGCTAGATTCCTCTTTCGCTGAAGCGACAGCGCACTATGCTACAGCTCTGATAAACCAAGGACTTGTCGATGATGGGCTCGTGCAGTCACGGGAGGCTTTTGCTCGTATCCGCTCAACAGCTTCCCTACCAACAAAGCCTACGAAGCAGTAGAGAAGATTGACGAAGCAATCGAGTACATTGGCTCTCAAATTGCCAGGCGAGGGGTGATTCCGTCCCCTCAAGCATCCATGAGCTTCTTGCGTGCAATGACAGAGAACCGTGGACTAGTCTCGCCAATCACCGAACAATTGATTGCTGGATTAGGTCCTCAAGATGTCCTTGGTCTTAGCTTGGAAGATCTGTATTTGGCTTTACAAGTCGAATCTGATATTCTCAGTCAAGGCAGCGCAGTACTTGATGTCGCTCATGTTGAACGCTTTGCCCACATGATGGACACTGTCGTGGCTACTGGTATTCTGCCCCAAAAGAGCTCTCAGTGATTGTTGAGCGCGCAGCCCGCAAAGTCTCCCGCAACGTACCGATCTCATCGTCCAATGGCAAAATTATCTGAACTCGTTTGTTAAAGCTGTATATACTCCTGTCTCCTATACAACACAGCCTAGTACTCCTGCGCTTGCAGCTGCTCCTTTCGCAGATAATTTCGATCCATACGCAGCTACCACGGATTTCCGAGGGTCTAATATCATTGCTGAAGAGCTTGATAGTCACCGAGGAGACTCCGCAACAGCTCTTAACAACGGTCTTACTCGATTCAGGAACATGCGTCGTGCTGGTCGTCATCCGAGGTATATAATCTATTCCAAACTCATTACGGCTGCAGCAAGGGAAGGACGAGTGAACATTGTCCATGACATTTTAGGCATGGCCAGAGACGATATGCCATTTCTACCGGGAAACTCGATGGTCCGGCATGGCTGGTCTTCAATCTTGGATGCAGTGGTTGGAGCTTGTCTTTCAGTCGGTAACCGCAATTTGGCTGCTCGATTTCATCAGGAGATGCTTGACATCGGATGCGCTCCTACAGCAAACACTTTTGGTCTTTATATTACTACGCTCAAGGACTCAACCAAAACCTTTGATGAGGCGTCCGAAGCAGTCAAGATCTTCCAGCGTGCCGTGTCCGAAGGTGTCGAGCCATCGTCTTTCCTATACAACGCGTTGATCGGCAAGCTTGGAAAGGCCCGCCGTATCGACGACTGCATGTTTTACTTCTCGGAGATGCGCGCCCGAGGCATCCGTCCTACAAGCGTAACCTACGGCACAATAGTCAATGCCTGCTGCCGCGTGAGTGACCAAGTCTTTGCAGAACAACTCTTCGACGAAATGGAAAGCATGCCAAACTACAAACCACGCCCAGCACCCTACAACAGCCTGATGCAATTCTTCCTCACCACAAAGCGCGACAGTGCCAAAGTCCTCGCCTACTACAACCGTATGCGCTCCCTCAACATCCAGCCGACAATGCACACCTACAAGCTCCTTATCGACACCCACGCCACCCTCGACCCCATCAATCTCCCCGCCGCGGAAGCAGTCTTGGACACCATCCGCGCATCAGGCCTCAAGCCAGAAGCGGTCCACTACGCCTCCCTCATCCACGCCAAAGGCTGCACGCTGCACGACATGCCCGCCGCGCGCGCCACCTTCGACTTGGTCCTCGCGGCCGGCGAAATCCGCCCACAAGCATGCCTCTACCAAGCCCTCTTCGAATCCATGGTCGCCAACCACGTGGTCGGCGAGACCGAGCCGGTCCTTGGCTCGATGACGGAAAACGGTGTGGCCATGACGCCGTATATCGCGAATACATTGATCCATGGATGGGCTAGCGAGGGCGATATCGGCAAGGCGAAGAAGGTGTATGAAGCCGTGGGCGTGGAGAAGCGCGAACCGAGTACGTATGAGGCTATGACGAGGGCGTATTTGACCGTTGGCGAGAGAGAGGAGGCTGGACGCGTCGTGGGCGAGATGATGGGACGGGGGTATCCGGCTGCCGTGGGGGGGAAGGTTATGGATTTGTTGGGGGTGGGGGTTGGGATTGCTTAGGGTGGTTGTGGGGGTGGTGGTGTCTTGATGTTTGTTGTCGATACCCCATGGTCGGCGTTTTTCTTTTTCTTTCTATTCTCTTGCAGGTATCTTAGGCAGGCGGGCGTCAGAATGGGGCTCCTGTATCGATACTACGGTTGAGCGGGCGGCGTAACAGGACTTTGTACGACGGGCTGGGGATGGGGAAAATATCTTATCTCTGAGAGATATGTATGATAGTAGAATCTCGCGCGGCGATCTCCACTCATAGATTTTTTTTGCTGAGAAAAGCGGCTGAAGCTCTCGTATAGTACTGAGGTAGCTAAGAGACTTGGACTTTTTATAAATTTCGTTCTGGCTGGGATTGTAGGGCTAACAACCGGGGTGGATAAAAGCAGATTCTCCGAACCTCAACTCAACTCCGCAACGACGCCAAAACGACCATGCAAGCCAATCGCAAAGCCAAGCTTCATTTCGAACAACAGAGCAGCCCTAAATCCTTCGGACACTCCAATTAGCATGTCATTGGGAAGATCACAATATGAGTAGTGTTTATTTTGTTCTTCTTCTTCTCAGCTTCCGACTACCCCGGCCTTCGGGTTCAGTTTCTTGCATTTCTCTCCAAACCACTACTATCGTACTTCCTCAGGAAACCTCACTCTCACCATCATCTATCTATATATACAGCCAATCCCCAAGAAAACTATGAAATATCAATACGAACATCAGCATCGGTACTCTCCCATGTCAGCGCCGCCCAAAAAGTCAGTGCCAACATAAATAAACCGCAATGACTACGCCAATTGCCCGAAATTGGGGATTCACTCGTTTTCTAGGGGGATCTACATATAAGGGCAAGAATTCAATATTTAGTTCCTCACTTTACTCCCCCGCGCCCCCCATCCTGCCCCCCCTTTTTTCTTTTTTGGTCTCACGGCACCCTTAGAACTTGTGGGACTGGAAGAAGGGCGGGAAAGGAGGGGTTGGGAAGTTGTAGGATTGCTCGTGAACCAATGTTCCTGAGTTGGAGGATGGGAGGATGGGGATGAAGGGATGTGGAGAGAGATGGGGAGGGTGGGGGCAATGATATGGGAAGGAGAGAATTGGGATGTAGAGAGGGGACGAGGGGGAAAAAGGGGGGGGACATGGGAGAAAAGGGGGAAGAGGAGGAGAAGGTGTAAAAATTTGCAGAGAGAAAACCGTTAAAGAAGGTTATTTATCATATCTGGGATCCGAGTTAAGTCGCCAGTCCTCCGCGTTCGCTGAGAAAGAAAAATCAACTTTGACGAAGAAGGGTTTCCTCCGGTTTTGTCCAATTCCTATCGTGACAGATGGATACACTGCATCATGATGAATGTTAGAGGTAGGAGTTGGCAGAAGGAGTCTAGTCTGCATCTGTCATTCTTGTGGGTCTTCCCTGATGTTAATGGGTCCTTGAGAGATAAGGGGCGGAGAAGGTGTAATGTGTTTGTAGCTAGAAGAAGCTGGTCACATGTGGGAAGGGATGGGATTGTATTGGAGAATGAGAGAAGACTGTGCTTAGGTCTGTCAAGCGATCATGTAGATTGGTGAAGATGTTCTAGAACCCCTCACGAGAGTAATCGGGACTTGGGAGTATAATGATAAGATCTCTGTGGTACCAAAGTACGAGATGCGTGGGGGAAATCTCTCGCGTTCTTTTTATGATTTTTTTGGTTTGGAGGATATTGTATTGTAGCTCATTAGATGGCTTAATCCCCATAGATTTCTAGTTGGACACACCAGACTCTGTAAGTTATTCTTCGACTATCTATGCATCAATTGATCAGGCTCTTTGCTTCGATCCCTCAGCTATTCTCTTTCTCTGTTCCAGGCTCGAGTTGACGATCGGGCTCACATCTCTAGCTCGATAAAGTAGAGAAAATGATACTTCTTGGGCTTATATTCTGAAGTGTCGCACAGAGCATCCACGAATCCAGATCACTGAAATTTGCCGTAATAATGTCATTATAAGCTGTGGAGCGAGAGAGTGCTTCATTTGTCGGCCTAGTAGCTCCATGTCGAGGACTTTATTTGTTGAGACAATCCCCCAGTCAAACCTGAGCACCGAAGGGAAGTGGACAAGGATCAATGCTGTGGACAGTAAATGACTGTATGTGATATGAAAGGAACGTCGAAATAGCTGTCGGTGCTCATGCTTAAACGAGGCAACTGGAGGTAGAGGATTTAATCACCAGTAATCTTCCTGTAAATACTCTTCCAAATCATCGTTCCATTCAATCTCACCACTGAGATATGACGGTAAATCTTTCTCAATTATTTCCCAGCCATAATCCCGTGCCTCCAACTCCTCTAGATATCCTTCAAGATCGGAGGTGTCGTACTCCAGTGACAGGAAGCTGTCACAGTTCACCTCAACTTCCAGAAAGCAGACATACATATCATTTTTGTGTTCTCGTATGCCGTCGAAAACTTGGCGCCAGCGATAACATTCGGGCTCCGAATTTACTTCGGACAAGCTTGTTCTCTGCAGCTCGATATGTTCGAGAGAAGGCATTTCGGCCATCCATGCCCGAAGGTTGTGAGGCTCGAGGGGGCCCCTTCCTAGAGAGAGTGAGCGGAGGCTGGGTAGTCTAATGATCTCGTCGCTGGGCCATTTCATCAGATAATCACGCTTGTGACTCAATGCCTCGAGGGTATGGTTGCATTTGTGTAGCACCGCATCAGCGGCTGAGGCTGCGCTTTGAGCAACTTCCTCGGCTGTGTATGGCTCCCTACCCTGCGGATAAAGAGGCAGCATATCAAAATTCTTGAGCTGGCTGAGATTGAGATCTTTCCAGTTGGGTAAGCATTCCCAGTTCAAGGAGCCCGTCATTGCACAGGCAACTTCCAAGCTTTGGATCTGCGATCCGGCTCGAGATAGACACGAAATGCCTGCTGCGAACAGCGCATCGCCGACAGGTTCAACGGCTCGCCAGCAGACATGGTGGTAGTGGTGAGGGTTGACGTGATGGTGAGGGTGCACTATACACGCTGGCTGCGCGGGGAGATGTTCGCCGCCGGTTTTTTCTATATCGATGCTGATGAATCTTACGCCCCGAAGATTAGATAGTTCACGAAACGTATTAGCCCAAGCTTCTGGAAGAGTTTCACCAGACAAAAGTTCTTTGACAGCCAGAGCTTCGCTACAGTATTTCTTGTAGCCTCGTTGGATTTCGGTATCCGAGAGCGCATTCTTGCCACTCCAATGCTGCTGGATAAAGTCCCGATGGCTTTGCTCGACATTGAGAAGCCCATGATCATATCTGTGCTTCTGGATCGCTTGAGTGATGATGATTTCTTTGAAGTCATCGAAGGGGAGAGCCCAGCTATGCAAGGGCGCAACAAAATTGACCGTTTTTACGAATGGCGCAATCCGCCGAATACTGGATTGTGTAAGCCGCTCGACATGCAAAGGACCTGGGGTGAAATCTATGGCGTTGAAGAGGGTTTGCTGGATGAATTTCAGATACGTGAAGCGTGGGTTGGTCAGCCTCAAAGTTTTGAGGGCGTAGAAAAAGGCCCTCGAAGCTTGTTAGTAGAGTCAATCGAGGTTGGCAGCAATCTCTGGAAATATCCATGCGTACTGAGCGAACAAATACGGGGAAAGCGCAGATCCATGCACACTTAGAGAACATATACAGGGAAACCGACATACTTTCTCGACTCTGACTCTGGCGGAATTGGCTTCGGGATCAGTTCTTTCGTGATGGCAGTCAGGAGCTCTTCTGACAGATCGTAGAATTTACTAGAAGAGCCCATGATTTCGAGATCTCACCAGAAAGATTCCTGAAAATGTTTGAATATCACTTTTAATGACATTGGTTGATGGGTGCAGGTCGAGCGAGCAGGAAGTGCCAACCGAGACTTTGCCAAGATCAGGCTCGCAGGCAGCCATGGCATCAAGCTGTTTCAAGACAACGCCCACATATGCTTCGTCACTCTTTGTCGAGTTCCTCGAATAGTCGTGAGTTGGGGATGAGACTGGTCTCTAACATTCTAGTATCCCGTAATCTGGTAATGAGTAGTGGTGCATTGATGATGCATTACCCGACTTGGGACGGAATTAAAGATGAAGTCATTTTCCATGCTGTCTTCATATGCTTTGTGCCAAACACGGGTACTCGTTTTGCCACAATGATGAATGTAACTTTGACGATGGATCAGAGGCAAGATAGCACCACACCAGACCATGGGATAGCGATACTCGAGGACTGCTTTCGAGCGGTACGTACAAAGCTCCTCCAACCGCACCAGACGGGTTACTTAACCGGCCCCAAACACCACCGCGATATGTTGTAGACATGCTCCTATATACAACAGCTCTTACCTATGTGTACACTGTTTACATACGCAAGTTCCATTGCATTGTGCTTTCAGCTGAAAGCGGAAACTCTCTAATTACTGCCTGCAATAGCCGACTCGCTTCTGGCGTCTTCCTGCTCATGATTCGCCATCTGGAAAGATGGCTGCCAGCCCAGGTTGGCTTGCGGTGCAGGTAAGCGGTCCAGCTCGATGTCACTTTCCTCCGATCCTGGTGGTGATTGTCCTTCATTGTCTTCATCTCCCCGGCCAATCTTCGCTCCGTTAGGACCGAAATATAGACCCCCGCGGTATATTTGGTCGCGAGGCTCAGCTTTTATCTCTTTTCCTTCACCTTCACCCCCAAAAGCATCGCCCATCTCCTCTAGCATGGCAAGCTGCCGTAAGCTCTTGAGCTTTTGTTTCCGTTGATAGGATACTTGAGCAAGCACCTTGTCAATCCTTTCCTCCACCATTTCTTTGACATAGACTGCCATTGCCTGGGTCCTGAAAACTCCTGCAAAGCGGTAAGAGAGCCAGATGTAGAGAATCAATGCTTGGTGCAGCGTTTCCAATTGAGAAAGGTATTGACGATCTGTTGTGACTTCTCTATCTAGAACCTCAAGCTGTATAGTTGGAATGTCGAGAAGATTGGAGGAGAAGTCTTTGCTATTTGCGACACATTGAGCAAAGCTAGCAACTATGTCGCCAAATCCTGGGTGACGGACCGATGCAGGCGCAGCACAGAAGATTATGCGATCTTCAATGGACAATTCTTTGATCGGCTCGATGATATCCGCGATGTCAATCTTGTCTTTGAGGCTACATAGGTGGTAACGGGGATGAAAAGATGACAGTTCGTGGAGTCGTTGCAGGATGTAAGAGAAGGGCGTTCCAGGAGCAAAATAAGTAGCAAATTTGATTAACACTGAAGCCGGAGGAAGGATACCAGCGGACATTACAGGCTCGGCTTCTGCTTCCATTGCCCGTTGAATACGAGGAAAATCCAATTTTTCGAGTGTGGTGACTAGTCCAACCGTTTTAAGGGATGGTCGGTCGGAGGGAATGGCATTTGATGGACCAGTAAGACCATCACCAACGTTATCACCTATGCTCTCGGAAGGAGCCGACGAAGCTTTGACTTGGGGAGCTACGCGATAACGGCCAGCACGACCAGCGATTTGTTTGAGATGGGGTGCGGGGATCGGCTCGAATTTTTTGCCATCAAATTTGAAGGTCGACTCGAAGACGATGCGCTTAATGTCCCTTTGTAGACATTAGCTATCCAAAGCCAAGAAGTAAGGAGAGAAGCTATGCAAAATACAGTGATCAGGGAACAGATCAACTTACAGATTCAGCCCCATTCCGATTGCGTCGCTAGCTACGAGGTAATCGTAATCATTGTCCGGATCATTGAAAAGGCTGGCTTGACGTGCTCTAGTCTCTGGCGGCAAGCTGCCATAGACAATGGCGACTCGTCTGTTTGTCAACTTCTCAATCTGATTCTTGAAAGAGTGAATTTCTTTTCTTGAGAATACAACCAGACAATCACCTTTCCTAAGCTGTGTCAAATCTCCGGACAAACTCTTCGTGGCCACTTTCAAAGGGCTCAGTCGTTCGTAACTGTGAAGGACCAGCTTGTCACCCATAGCAGCCGCAAGTTCCCGAATTAAAGGAACGGTTCGTGCCTCCCCACAGAGGTGTAGTTCTTTTGCTTTTAGACCTAGCAAAGCTTGGGACCAAGCCCACGCTCGCTCGCTGTGGCCGATCATCTGAATCTCGTCGATGACTCCTACGTCAACCGTGATGTTGATTGGGACCATTTCGACGGTACAGCTGATCATCGACTCAGTATCTTCACTCGCCTCCTCATTGACTCTTCGATCATCACCGGTAATCAGATGGCATTTCTTTCCTAAAGCATTTAACCTCGTATATACCTCATAGGCAAGCAAACGCAATGGTCCAGCATACACGCCTGTCTTCGCTTGCTCGAGCCGCTTCAGCGCATGATAAGTTTTGCCTGAATTGGTAGGCCCGACATGCAGGTGGATGGTACGCTGCAATGCCCGAGTTCCGGGATACCACTCGAGGGGATATCGAAGATCAGCAAGGTTTGTTTGATCCTCCACAGTCACCTCACTGATTTTGTGATTTGCTATGCATCCATGTAATTCATATGTGATCTGTGAATCAAGCCCTGCCACACCCTCATCGACATAAGCTTGACGGAATTTGGCAAAAAGATGTCCGAAGTCATCGCTTTGTCGAAACTTCCCAGCCTGAAAGTGCGATATGACCTTCTTTGCTAAGGAGGACAGTTCCGTCCCCACATTCTTGTTGGCCAGTACCGCAAGCCTATGGAGGATTGATTCCAAAACATCCTTGTAGGAGCCTATGTGTTTTATCCGGTATTCTGAGGCTGACTGGTGGGCTTTGTCGGTAGTCAACGAACCCCCGCCACGGGCCTAGAATGGGGATTAGCCATGTCTATAACATCGATGATAGGGGTGCACATACGCTAACTGAATTTTGTTGGCTGACGCCATGCCCTGGCTGTTTGTTTCTTCTCCACTGTGGTCGACAAGCTGAGAAGAAGCGCTGAGCTCGGAGTTGGTGGCTGCAATCGCGTCCAGCTGTTTTCTTGAAGACAAGGAACGCCTGATCTTGCGGCAGAAATAAACGTTGGGCCAGTGTCTGGCCAGACAAGCGCATGCCCAGGCAGTAGATACCCTCACTCCTTTGAAACTACCTCGAAATGGAGGTTGTAGACCATGCTTTGCGTAGCAAATTTAAGAATGAATTTTCCGAAGGGGCAAAGTAGACTAGTAGACTCGGCCAAAGCTCCGCTCCGGCCTTGGCATTTCAGAACCCCCCCTCGGCCTGTTCCCCGCCGTGTTAGCACAAGTCTCGCACAATCGTTGAAACACGTAGACGCAAACCTGTGTTCCTACTCCACTGATTCCTCCACCTTGTTCGCGATACGACTTGACCGAGACAGACTGTATACCCTCTACACTTCCCGTATGGTGACCAGGCCTTAAGTACGCTGCAGCGGCGCCGATTGCTGGCAATATGGGAGGAACTTCAGCAATATCCATTCTAGAAGAGAGTAAGCAGCATATGAGGTAGTTATTTTTAGGGTAATTGACACAGTCACAGTCATTCTTCAGACCGTCCGTAGCACCGCTCCGGGAGAAGTAGGCGAACTCTTCAGCGAACCGATGGATGTTTAAGCGGCTAATATCTCGCTACAGTGGAAGGTCCTGGTGGTAGACGAGGGCAGCAAGAAGTTAATAGACGCTGTCGTCAAAGAGGATGATATACTGGAACTCAACGTCACAAGTAGGTCTCGAGACCATGTGGAATTGGCTACAGAAAACTGAAGAAGGCAGACGTGGAGCAAATTGAGGAGCGACGACCTATGAACAAAGATATGGATGCGGTTTACATTCTTTCCCCCTTACCACATATTGTTGACTGTGTGATGGCGGATTTTGAGCGCCGGCGTTACAGGAGATCGTTTCTGATATGGACATCAGGTTAGCATCCCCTCGAATGGTGGGAAAACACTTCATTGGCTATGCTGATCTTCTGAGTATACAGTTCTCTCTCCAGACCAACGGAGCAGAATTGATAATTCTGCTATGGCGCGAGAGCAGATTGCCCAACTACGAGTGTTAAACATCGACTTCTTCCCGCGAGAGTCACACCTTATTACGTTCAGAGATCCATGGAGTTTTCCCATGTTGTTCCATCCTGCTTGTAATCAATTAGTCCGCAAACATATGGATGATCTGACTCAGAAGGTAGCAACATCTGTCTTCTCTAATCCTTGGATATCCGGGAGCTGATTTAGATAATGAAGATAGTGGCATTATGTGTATCGTTAGGAGAATATCCTACCATTCGATATCATCATCCTCAAAACGCAACACATGAAGCAAGGGTGCTTTGTTCGCATCTTGCCCGATTTGTACAGACAGAACTAGATCAGTACGCTAAATTCCATCAAGACTTCCCACCTATATCCAATCGACCACGCGGTGCATTATTCATCACAGATCGGTCCATGGATCTTTTCGCTCCTGTATTGCATGAATTCACTTATCAGGCAATGATACATGACCTTTTACCGATCATAGAAGGGGATAAAGTTTTCTACAAAAATGCAAACAAGGACGAGGCCAATGGAGCTACGAAAGAGAGCGAAATCAGTGAAAAGGACAAAATCTGGGTTACAAACCGCCATTTACATATGAAAGATCTCTTAGAAAAATTAGTCGAAGACTTTAAAAAGTTCAGAGCAGAGAATCCTCAATTCGAAGAAGAGTAAGTCACCGATCATAACGCACTCTACGTTTACTGACAACAAAACCAGTGCTGCCCAAGGACAAAGTAGTATTGGAAGTATCAACAATATCAAAGACATGCTAGCTGGTCTGCCGCAATTTCAAGCTGGTAAGGAAGCTTATGCACTACACCTAGGTATGGCCCAGGATGCAATGGACATGTTTCAGGCTCGAAGACTTGGAGACATAGCTTCCGTTGAACAGTCATTGGCTACAGGTCTAGATGAGGATTACAAGAAGCCCAAAAACCTTGCAGACCAGGTGGTGCGACTTTTAGACGATGAAGGGGTATCTGCTTCGGATCGCCTGCGCATCATCATACAATATCTGCTCTATAGAGACGGACTTCTTCCCGCAGATACACAGAAACTGCTCGCTCACGCCGGTTTACCAGCTCAGGATGGAGAGGTGATCCACAACTTGGACTTACTGGGTGCTCACATTACCAGGGTGTTGAAAGATCCAAGACCCGTTGCGACCACACGCGCAAGTCGAATGCAACCCCCACCGCCGGATTCTGATGATAGCGGCTTGTCCAGGTATGAGCCAGCCCTGAAAACGATGCTCGAGGATTACATCCGTGGACAGCTAGACCAGCTGAATTTCCCCTTTACAAAGCCTCATCTTGACGCCAGCGAAGGCCTTGCAGGTGGCGAGACTTTGGCTCAGACGTCCTTGAGAAGCGCAAAGCCTACATGGGCGAGGACGCGTCCCTCAACAAGAGAGCCACAGCAACGGATCATTGTCTTTATGGCAGGAGGAGCGACTTATTCCGAATCTAGAGCGTGTTACGAGGTTTCTGAAGCCCTTAACAAGGATGTTTTCTTAGCTACATCGCACATGGTGACACCGAGTCTGTTCCTGAGGCAGGTTGGAGACTTGAGCGTCGATAGACGGAGATTGAATCTTCCTGTTGAACGACCAAAGCCAAGAGCCCCTGATCATCTGTTTGAAAGAGAACCACCAGCCCCACGCCCAACTCAACCCTTGGCTTCTGGCTTGCCGCAAGGACCGCGGCAGAATCAACAGCCTCCTGTGGCTGGCATGGCCTCGCTGAGTGTGGGTGGTGGTCATGCAAACGGTTCAGCGAATAACCATCCATTACCAACACCTCCGCAATCTTCAGCTGGATCTGCCACTATCAAGCTTGGTAAGGAGAAAGAGCCTGAGAAGAAGAAGAAGCATCATTTCTTCAGCTCTCGGAAAGATCGCTAGGATGTTTGTCATCGACTTGTCCTGCATTTTAGCGGCCGCCTTCTGCATTTGAACGGCATTTTTGGGCGTCTGGAGTGATGCATGTTAGAAAGGATACCATTAGGGGCGGCATATGGATATACCCAGTCTGCTCTTTATCTTGGATAAAGCACAGAGAAACTGTTTGACACTGTTCTACCGTCTTTCTGTACCACCACATCATCCTTCTGTACCTAGATACTTCTCCACATCATCCGCCCCATAAAACATCTGTTGCAGCCTCTTCTCCCTCTTCTTCCCTTCCAGCTCCTTCCGCCTCACCCCCTTCGCATCCAACCTCTCCACCTTCTTGGCAACCACCTGTCCTTTGCTGATCGCCCTCTCTACCCCTAATCCCACGGTGTCATTCTTCAGCTTAGCTTTGATCGGCACCCTGACCCCCTCCCCCTTCGCCCCAAGCCCAAGCCTACCGTCTAGATCCCACCCATAAGACGATAGATATTTCACCCCGGCGCGGTTCCGATCCAGATGAGAAGGCGGGTGAGAATGCGCGAGGCATACCTGGTGCACTAGCGACGTCTCGTGGGGCTTCCTATCCCCAGTCGCCGTATCTAGGACGGATGTGACTGGGAGGCTGCATATCTCGCAGAGGGCGTCTTCATTCGTTGCTGTGGGTGTGGCTGGTGTTGGGGGATCGGGTACGGCTGTGGCTTTTTCATCAGCTTGGGTTTCGAGGGTGGTGGAGGTGGCGCCTAGTACTATGGATAGGTAGCGTTGTCCTGCGGTTTTGGTGGAGGGGTGGGATGCGGGTGCTGGCTGTGGGGGAGGTGGCTGCGGGGACGAAGGCGATGCGTTTGCGTTTTATGCCGGCGCCGAAGACGCGTTGGTCTTGGAGGGGGATGGTGTATTCTTCTTCTTGGTCCATGTTGGTGCAATGCTTGCTACGAGAAGAGTCAATCAGATGGTTGGAGCAGACGAGGTAGACATGAATTGTTAAGATAGCGGCGTTAACGGAGATTAGTTTGTTCACTTGAAATCGTCGTCCCTGCCTGATCATGAACAAATTATGTACTTGTCAATTTGCTTGGGTTTTCTTACTGATTGAAACCAAAGGAGCCTTCCTGAAATCCAGTGCTTCTGTATTCGTAATGTCGGCTCAATTTTGACTAGGTTTGAGCCTCTCCACCTACATACTGAAATTCGAAGATCTGGTCAATTGAGCATCAACCATCTCTAATCATGCCTATTCCCTTGTTTGGTGAAGTACTCTTCAAAGGCATCTCTTCAGTACCCTATGGCTGGGCCATTGTCAAAACTACGCCATGGCTCGTCCTACTCTACTTTTTAAAGCTTTACTTCAGCGGAGCGACTAATACTTCGGAACGGTTGATGCGTTCCAAAGTCGTCATGATCACGGTAAGTTTCGTAATATCATACCATTCCCCTGCTAATTTTGGTAAGGGTGGAACCTCTGGCATTGGTGCTGAGGTAGCCCATTCGCTGGCAGCACGCGGCGCGCAAATCATCCTCTTGACTCGTTATGCTCAGTCGGACCCCTTTCTCGTAGACTACATTGATGATATGCGAACGACTACCAATAACGAGCTTATATATGCCGAGCAAGTAGACCTCTCCTCTCTACATTCAATCCGTCTCTTCGCCACTAAATGGGTCGATAACGCTCCACCACGCCGTTTAGACATGGTGATCCTTTGTGCTGATACCATAACTCCTCGCTTTGGTAAACTGGATACTACCCATGACAAGCTAGAGGTGAATTGGGGGATTAATTATCTTGCCAACTTCCACCTGCTAAGCATTCTCAGCCCTGCACTCAGAGCTCAGCCACCGGACAGAGACGTAAGAATCATATTCGGGACTTGTTCAAGCTACATCGGCGGTGATCTGAAGTCGTTGAAGGACTCACATACTCCGTTGTCACCTGGGAAGGAGTACGGAACGAGCAAGCTGGCAATGATGGTTTTCGCCCAAGCTTTTCAGAAACATCTGGATAATTACCAGAGACCTGATAAGCAGCCGAACAATGCCCGCGTCGTACTTGTTGATCCAGGTTTCTCGCGTACACCTGGAATGCGAAGGTGGCTCACTATGGGCTCGTTATGGGGCTTATTGATTTACCTCTTAATGTGGCCGCTTTGGTGGCTTGTCCTCAAATCTCCTCTTCAGGGCGCACAAACTTTTCTACGTGCAGCCATGGAGGCTGAGCTTGGAAAAGGGGTAGGAGGCAGACTACTCAAGGAGTGCCGGGAAGTGGATTTCATGAGGCCAGAGGTTAGAGATGAGAATGTGGCGAAGAAGCTGTGGAATTTCAGCGAAAAGCAAATCGAAGCTTTGGAGAAAAAAGGGGCCGTGAAAAGGGCACTCGCTAAGAAAGAAGAAGAAAAGAAGAACGAGGATGATAAGAGGAGCCAAAAGGAGAAGCCAGCGGGAACAGTGGGCAAAGGCGAAGTGAATGCGTCCGCGGATGCAACCCAGACGCTCAATCCTCAGCCATCGGCTAATGGGAAGAAGAGCCGTAGAAGTCGTAAAACTCAGAAATAATACAAATCGCCTAGTATTCTGTTATACCAGAACATTATGATCCTACCGCTCTTAAGGTTGTGAGAAGATACTGCTAGCAGTCATCCACATCAGCTATCATCCGGCAGGCGTCCGTTGGAGTTGCTGTGAGTATCATCTTCATATGCAAAGACACTGCTGTCATCCTTTTGGTCACCTTCAGGACATTGATCTTTGCTTCTAAAGCATGCTCTTTACCTTTCAAAGTCTAGCATTAAGGAAATCAGCCTTTGAGCGCTAACCATATACTACAATACAAGCTCATGGCTCGAATATTGTGATTTAGCAGCACTCACACACCACCACAGTGGTGTTCTAACTCCCATAAGCTGCTCTCGACCCATAGGCGAGCTATTTCCCAATACGAGGAGCTGGGTCTGGCGCCCACAAACACGATTAGTCTCTCTCAGTATCTCATGGTCCGCAACGAGTTGAATCGCAACCACGCTGATATCTTACACATACTGCACGGTATATCAAAGTTAAGGATAAGTATATCCCCCATTACTGGTCACTAGATCAAGGTCGACTAGTGCAGTAAGGAGTGCGTGGAATACAACGCTGCAATGCCATGTCAGCCAGCCATACATCGAACACGAGGGACCAGCAACGACGTGGCCTTTAAAGAAGTTTCGACGGTGCAACTAGGTCATGGTTCCAGCTTGGCAGCACTTGAATACCTTCTCCAGCAACCCCATCATCGATTTCTCTCTCGCTTTGTATGATCGCGAATTTGAAAAGAAGGATATCCTATCCCTTGGCGATGCACTGACGCAGAATCTATATAACAGTACCTCTTATGCGAACCCAGTCTACGTGCTGACTGGGAAGCAAGACGCTAAGTTTTGCAGCAATGGATCTAGGTTGTTGGGTACGCCTGATTGTAAGGAAGAGTTGCCCACTACAAAGCTCTTCTAGCCACCTGTACCTGGGAATAAGTTCGATTACTATGCACAGCCGAATGCGGGACATTGTCATCAACTTCACAACACGGCTGCGGCGGGATTCGTGAAGGCGCATGCGTTTCTGGCGAAGATGGGCTTTTAAGCTGCGTTGATAGTCGGTTGGGGTTTCAAATACACTACTGGTCGATCTGCACTGAAATAACTGTTTTGCAGGGGGTTTATGGACGCTTGTTGAGACTTGTTCTATTAGTGGTGTTTAGAGCTCTCCAACTTTCTGTAAGACTACTCTGTAATGGAGATCTACCTCTAAACCTGAGTGTTTGCTCTTTACTCTGATGTAGGATCTGAATAGATGATCACGTGACCGCCATAGGTCCAGTAAAATTGTGACCTTTTGTTGAAGGCAGGAATTAGCGAGAAAACCTGCATCTCAAGCAAGGCTGAGAGGAACGAGGTAATGCGCTGCCACCCTCGCAATGTGTCTTTTTCAATCCTACAATCTTTCAGCGTGATTGAGAGCTGTGGTCAACACGATCTGGAGAAAACATTCGCCATCAGACCGGACCATTGCCTGTATATTATTGTCATCCACGGCACCAAGAAATCATCGTTAAGTACCAAAATTCAGACCTGGCGTCTGATCATTCCTTCTAAGCTCAAAGTTTAACCTAAACATTTCCTAAGAGAATGGGTTTCATCTATACTGGGTTTTTATTGGTTTAACCAGTCTTGCTTCAGGACGGCTTACATCGTTTCGCGCGACTGTCATGATTGTTACATGCTTTGAGTGAGCATCAATGGCCTACTCAAATGAGCAGAGCACACCTGTGCCTGTCGAAGGCTCATCTAGAAAACGCAAACTTCCCCCGTTTGGACCAAATGAAAGCCTCGTGGACGATATTCCTACTTTCCAAAGCCAGAAGTCCGGTACTGCCAGTTTGAGTCAACCTCGGGTCGACGCCAGAATGCGCTTGTCCTGGTCCTTACCGGCTTGTTACATTGATGATCGGGATGACGAATCAGAGATATCCATTATCGACATGCTTAAACTACCCGAATACTTCCAATATGACCTTGATCTGAGTACCTATGACAGCATAGAGAAATACCTATGGTGGGCTAGCTATGGCACGGACCAGCCGGCCCTTCATGAGTACCCAATCAGAAGGATCTCGATTTGCCTGACAGAAGACCACATCGGACATCAAGTGTGTAAACGCGAGATAGTTTTCTTCAAGCCATTGCCCGAGTACTTGCTGTCACATACTATGTGGGACTACTACTTGTGTAGAGACGACGAACTATATGCTAACGCTATTGGCTTGCTGCGTTCCTACTTGATCCTCGTTAGATCAAAGAGCGATTTCAATATTGCGAAGGACAACCACCTAATGCCAGCTGGGATAACATGGCATCAGTGGTCATCATTCTCATGCAGTTGTCTTCCTCGTTGCCATCTCGTCTTATGCAATCCTCGATATTGGTTTGGGCCTCTTGATGAATTTCGCCTGACCTGGATTTATCGGCTTTCCCCTGAAACATTCAGACTAAAATACATCATGTCACATTTTATCGGATTCACTTTCAGCTCATGGAGATACATCGAAGCAATGATCGCAAATGTGCACGTGCACTATTAGTGCACAATGTGCACTAGTGAAGTTCTTGCAAATTATGCAGTGCAGTTTTCGAAAATTATGCACATGTGCAATGCAGTTCTGAAATGAATTGCACTAATGCAAATATGTAATTACAGAAAAAATCGAGAAATACGTCGAAAAAAGTATTTTATCGAGATTTGTTAATGATGTTGAGTTTTTGTCATTCGAATGAATTTTGAAATTCGTTAAAAACAAATCATGTGAAAATAATTTGAATTTAAAAACGAATTAATGCGTGAAATCGAACGAAATTCGCAATGTCGAAATCGTTCATTTTCGCAAAAATCAAAGATTTTTTACATTTTGCATTTGTTTCATTCATTTATTTCAATGCGACGTTATTATGAGTTTCGATTTTGATCAACAAATTGCATCGAACAGTATTACGATTTATTTTCGCAAAATTTCAAGTGTTTTCGAAAACTTTGTTGATAAACACACGCGTGAAATTCAAAATAAAAAATCAATTGAATTTGAATACGTTTTTCGTCAAAAAGTTTCGATTCAACTCAAATTCAATCAAAAATTTGTATCGCAATTTTCTAAAGCAAAACGTCAAAAATTATCAATATTCAAATATTTCGTGCGTCAAATTTGAACGATTCTGATTCATGAAACGATTTTGACGTGAAAAATTCAAAAACAAAAATCGAATTTGTTTCAGAAATTTCAATCATTACAAAATTTTTTCAGAAATTCAATACAACAATTTTTCGATTTTTTTTTATTGCAACAAACAACAAACGTTTTACAACAAAAATTCACAATTACATTTATATTATCAATGATTTTATTACAGACGCGAAATTTCATAAATGCAATTTTTGTTTTCGAATTTACAAATAAAATTCAAAACATCGATTTACGATTAATCATTTGAAAAAAAATCATGAAATAATCATTGTGAACAAAATTGAAAAAAAAAATCAATTTTATGCGATCAACATCGAAACAACATTCAATCGTCAATTCGAATTAAACGAACAACGAAAAAATCGTCAATTACAAAAATTTCAAACTCATTCAATCGACAAAAAAATGTTTGAATATTTGTACGTTCGATGAATCATTGTCGCAAACATCACATTCGATCAAATCGTCAACGAGAATTTTCGTTTTTTTATTTATTATTTCAATGTTTCGATCAACGTTATGCTTTTTTATATTGATAATATCATCAAAGCACGAATATTTGAATTTTTCAAAAAAAATCAAATTCGAATACTGTGACGAACGTACATCGAATTCAACATTTGACAAAATTAATATCGAATTAACATCGTTATTTTATCACATCGAATGTTAAAATCGAAATTCGACTTGACGCAATCAAAAAATCAAATTTTTTACATATGTTTTTGCAAATTTCATGTATTTGTTTTTCATTTCGATATTTTCGTGTAATTATGTAATAATATTATATTTTTGCATAACATTTCACAAATACGTTATGTGTTTCGAAATTTCGTGTCAAATATTCACATAACGTGTGACGTTTGAATTTTTTCGAATTATTTAAACATGTTGATCGTTGTTGTTCATTTTATCATCGAAAATATGCAACAACAAATTTTATTTTTCGCGTTGAAAAAAATCAAAAAACAACATTTTGATGAAAATATGAATCACATCATGTTTCAAATTTTCGACGAATACGAAATACGAAACAATTTGAATTATTTCGTAAAAAATAATTTGAATTCGAATGATATCATGTTCAAACATATATTCGATATTTTTCGAAAACAACACGACATTGATTACGATTTCGTTGAACATCGTTTACGATGTTTGAATTACATAATCAATTTGACAATGCAAATTTATTTGTTTGAAAAACATTTTGTCGTGAAATATCGCATTGTTGTTAATACATTTTTTGTTAAAAAGTTGAACGATAATTTGCAAAAATATCGAAAATTTGAATTTCAAAGCAAATTTCACAATATCAATACGTACATTTTATATTTTTCGCAACGCGTACAACGATTTTTAAAACTTGAAAAAAATCTTGATAATGTAATGTTCAAACGAAATCAATTTACAAAATGAAACTCATGATACGATATGATTGATTGAACATTCAAAAAAACAAAATCGATTATCAACGTTTTCGTCAACGAAAAATTCGAATTGAAAAACGATAAATTGTTGATTTTTGATTGAGAAATATTTACACAAATGCGTGATTTCTTGAAAAATTTTCACGATATTATCAATTTTATCGAAAATCGTGAAATCACGATCAACAGAATATTTTTTATGTTGAATTTTTTGATGCATAAGTTCGAAACTGAAAATCGAAATCATCAATTCGACTTTTTTATGAATTTATCTATCGAATCAAATTTCAAGAAATTGCGCAAATATTGAAATATCATCATCGATCGAAATTCTATTTATATCGTCGTCATTGTATTGAATTTTCGACATAAATGAAATTATATTCAACATTGAAATTTCGACGTGATTCGTGAAATCAAATTCTCGTTGAATAAATTTTGAATCAAATACAACAATTTTTCAACAACGATTCAACATATTGCAATTTCTGAATTCAACGAAAAAACAAAAATGTCTGAATTCATGCAATGAATGATTAAATATCAAAAAAAAACAATTGAAATAAACGAACTGAATCAATATTTATTAAAATTCAAAATACGCGATTTAAAAAATATCATCGCTTATTGAAAAAATCAAAACGAACGATTTTTTAAATTCACACGTATGATCATGAACGTATTTTCGATTTTTAATATGTTCGCAAAATTCGAACGTGTGTTTTCAAAAATCAAACATGCGATCATCGATGAAAAAACTAAATTGATCGTCGAATCAAATTTCAAGTCGACATGTTCGAATTTGATTTGAATTTGACTCAAATTCAAACTTTTCATTTAAAATTTGAATTTGACTTGATCAAGTTTCAAACTCAATGTTGAAATTTGAATTTGATTTGAAAATGACATCATATACTAATTATAGTAAAAAAAGTTCTAATAATAAAAAGTTATTAATAAATGCATTATCTTTTTGCATTATTTTTTCTTAAAACGTAATATTTATTTCAAATTTGATCATTTTTTAAAAAAAATCAAGTCAAATCAAACTTTCAAGTTCAAACTTCAAACTCAATTACAAAGTTTGACTTGATGTCAAGACAAGTTTCAAGTTCAAGATTTTAAACTTGATTCGATTTTTTCGAATCAAGTTCTTGATTCGATTCAAGCTCTTGACTCGACGCGATCAGTCTAGAAAAAACTAAATTCAAATTTCGATTTATCGAGACGTTGAAATGTTGCAAATTTTGATTTCGAACAGAAATTTTCATCGAAAATTCAATTAACGCAATCATGACGAAAAAATTCGAAAAACAATTGTTGAAACAAATGAAAACGACGAAAACGACGAAAAAAAAAAAATTACTAGAATACATGCATATCAAACAAAACATCAAGAAAATCATACATTTTATCGATGTGCACTAGTGCAGTGCAATTTCTAGATAAACACTAATAGTTTTCTACAAAAATGATTTAGTGCAGTGCAGTTCTGGGCCAAAAACTGCACTAGTGCACATTTGCGAACATTGCATCGAAGAAAAAACTAAATGGCTTATAGACGCGCTCGTTTACCTCACTATTGTTCTTACTGCGATGCAGGTGGGTCTTGCAACAGACCAACTCGGTGGCAACGAGACTTTTAACAGGGCCTCTTTTATATTCACCATTTTCTCTATGTTAGCACCACTGGCAATATTCTTTGGAGTCACCGCGATAGCTGTACTTCAAAATTCGCTCCTTACACTCAACAGGCTGCAACAAAGAAAGTTATTCCGGGACAGAGCGAGGTATTAGCCTGCCGTTGGCCTGCAGACTTTGCTTCTGAAGATGACGAAAGTTTTCCCCGTGACTGGCACGTAAGATGAGATTTGCCATCAGATGATCATAAAGTCCGAACTCATAGCAGAGAGTAAATATGATCTTACTCCATGGCAGAAGAAGACAATCCTGGCAGTGCGACTAAGTGCCGCTAAAATTTTCCAGTACAAAGGACATATCAATGTGTCAACCCGTAAACTTAGGTATGGGGGTCAAAGCATTGATCACATGCCCAACTACATCTGTTCCACGACTTATGAAACTATTCTTCACCCCACTAGACACGAACTCGGCTTCCCAACCGTTAAGCCATACCCTTCATGAATAGAAAAGTCATATCAATTCATACGTTCTTCCATCACAAACTCTCTACTCCTCTATCAAGGTATCCTACATGATCTAGGAGATTCTCTTCCACGTCTGATACCCCCGAGAGAGCAATTTAGGACCACCCCACCGTCTGATATCACCAAAAGGCGTTTCAACATCACACTACATCTGATAGTAGCGAGATAGCCAACCCAGAGCTCAGGAGTACAGGAATCTGGGAAACTAGCTTATGGGACCTTCCCCATCACGAATTGCGATCCCTATCCAAGCTAGTGGAATGAACGAGATGCGGCGCGTGTGGCGGATCATGTTGTTTGGTCTGTGGTTGGGCCGAGGGAGAGTGAGAGAGGTGAAGCTTTGACGCTCTATGTTGCGTCGTCGAGGGGGTAGCAATGGGGAGGAAGGAAATTGTTTGCTGCATCGCGACGGATAAGTCCGTTGGATATATGCAATGTATTCCTGTTTTTACAGTTTTCTCTCACTTTTTTCTTCTCTTATCATTTTCACCATTCGACTAATTACAGAAAGTCTTCAGTGCAGCTCTTCTCTAGGACTAAGAGCACCTGTATAACGATTTCGCGATAAGAAGAACGGATTTTGTGTCCTGATATATCTTATGCGTTCCTCGAACGTGTTTGTCCTTTCAACGATTGCTGTCTTTGTCTCTATTCTAAAGTATCATATGCATGATTCAAAAGTCTGCTCGTTCGCACGTCTTCTCAATCCTTGTTGTGGCGCCAGGGTCATCACAGAACATATTTCTCAAGATAAAGATAAAATGGGCCAAGCTGATTGCAATAATATCCCAAGGAGATCCTCGTCGTTTATGCAAAGAAATGCTTATGGGATCGACATTTGGGTTAAGATACACCGTTAAACATCGAACCTTCGTGATCTCAGATGATCAAGATTCCGCCTCTTCTTACTACTGTGAGAGTATTATGCTCATCTCGGCAAAGTCTTTTCTCCATGGTCAAACCCAGTTCGCCGCGCTGACCTCAGAATACGGGTCTGACAGTATCAAATGATATCGGACCGATTGCACGATTCAGCAGATCTAATCAGCAAAGGGAGCATTTTCTCCTCATTTATTTTCTCGCGCATCGGTCACGATGGTAGGCCTTCCCGGCATGGTCCCTCAATAGATCCATTCCACCAGGCCTAAAAGTTTGAACCATCCCGCTACGACCGGGTGCTCCAGCCCAGTCGCTGATCTGCTGGTATGACATCCACAGCTGCAGCGTGCCGGAAAAGATCAACAAAGATTGGAAATATTTCCAGGAACGGGTACGGAGTTCCTCGTCTTGAGATGTTGCTCCAGCGAAAAGATTGAGCAGGCGATACAGTATCTCCTTACAGAAACACGAGTAGTGGCGATTTGCAGGCGGCCGTCTTGAGGTGAGGCGTCATCAATTTATCGTGTTTGGGTGCAGAATGATTTTGATGCACCCATTGGACTTGGTGGGTACCCCCATGATGACGTGTCAATCCCGGTTCTTAGTCACCCGTTGCTTTCTGACCTCATCCAGGTCTACTCGTACTCTACTCTACGTAGTAGATTACAGAATAGCTGGGCCGATTGCAAACAACTCAAAAATATCTAGCCCTCAGTCATGTTATAGCAATTCAATCAGCTTTCATCTTTTCGCTCAACGGAGATCTCTAACGTCATATCGTATCATGTCGAAACGTCAACTTTACTCGAGACTCTATCAGCTCAGCAACCGTTATCTTGTGGTTTAACTAATTAATTATGCCTTTACGATTTTGAGCCTGGACTTTCAGTATGACTAATCAATAGTTTGGCTCCGTGCAATAATCGTCTGATGCATGACCCCAATATCCTTGAGAACATCTTTCCAGCCGTGGATTTTACTTCTAAGCAATTTAGTCCTAATACACTCTATCGTCCTAACTAGTATGCAAGATTGAAGCTTGTAAAGTCTGACTCAAGAATCAACGAGAGAGACAGCAGCTCGAAAGAGCGGAGAATCTTATTCGATTTCCGACCACAATCTAGCCATGCAGCGCCTTACCACAAGCGAAGGTGCAACACTCGAGATGGATACGATCCCAGAAGGTGCAACTTTAAATGTGGTAAATCAAGAAGACGTCCCTCCAGGTATGTCTTCAATGCAATGAGTTACCTGTCGGTATCCATCAGTGAGGAGACACGTCTCTTCGCTCAACGCGCATATGAATAATGGGAATGTTGACTTCGATATACTACAGATGGCGGTTACGGCTGGGTGGTATGTCTATGCGTTTTCCTCATCAACGCTCACACATGGGGCGTAAACGCTGTATGTTCTCACCATACATTTCCATATACAAGACTAATGCTAGCCAGGCATGGGGTGTGTTCCTCGCCTACTATTTGGCCAACTCGACCTTTCCTGGGACAACCCACCTGGAATATGCCCTCATTGGCGGCCTTTCAATTTCCCAGGCTTTGCTGGTATCCCCTCTCGTTGCTTCTTCCAATCTCCGATTTGGCACTCGGATCACTTTGCTGATAGGCACCGCTCTCGTATCTCTATCTCTGCTAGGCGCATCATTTGCTACAGATATTTGGCATCTTTTTCTTAGTCAGGGACTGTGTTTTGGATATGGGTGAGTCTGTCCCTCTAATTTTGATTCTCTTGCTTCGATACTCTTTGTGCAGGAGATTTTGCACGAGGGAGACGTCCTACAAACCTCACCTACCCAAAATGGGCAAAGCTGACGCTAAGGTCTCATTCAGAATGGGCTTCTTATACGTTACCGCAACATCAGTATTGCCGCAATGGTTTCTACAGCGACGAAGCTTGGCACCTGGGTTCGCTTCGTCAGGTGCCGGCTTTGGCGGCCTTGTTTACAACTTGGTCGCTGGTGCTGCAATTGAATCTCTTGGGCTCCAATGGACTTACCGCCTGCTAGCAATGTGCACCCTGGTAGTAAACCTGACGTGCTCAATCCTGTCCAGGGATCGTAATGAAAGAGTCAAGCCAAACACCTACGCATTCGACTATCGCGAGTATGGTCGAATCGAGGTTATCCTGGTGGTTTGCTGGGGGTTCTTGACGGAACTGGGGTACATCGCTTTGCTATACTCTTTACCGAATTATGCGGCATCGATCGGTCTTAATCCACGGCAAGGTTCATTAGTGGGAGCAGTCCTCAGTGTCGGGATCGGAATTGGTCGACCCGTTGTGGGCTATTGTTCAGATGCTTTCGGTCGGATCAACATGGCCACGACCGCAACCGCTTTTTGTGGTTTACTCTGTCTGGCAGTCTGGATTCCTGCAAACAACTTTGCCGTTCTGATGATCTTCGCATTGGCTAGTGGTACGGCAACAGGGACCTTCTGGGGTTGCGTAGCACCGGTGACGGCAGAGGTTGTGGGACTACAGCGGCTCCCATCCGCGTTCGCGATGATTTGTCTTGCTCTTGTATTGCCGACTACGTTCGCAGAGCCTATTGCGCTGCAGCTCGTTTTGACTTCGGGGTATCTGACAACGCAAATCTTTGTCGGGAGTATGTTCCTTGCAGGCGCAGCAAGCACATGGGTTTTGCGTGCGTGGAAGATAGGCGAGATGGAGCTCAAAGCTGGGAGAGAGCGCGACGTTCAGCCGTTACGATTGGGAACGTCTTTATCGCTCACTCCTCGTCGGCTCTTTCAGGTCAAGAAGGTCTAGTAACAGGAATTCTAATGCGGATCCTGTGGTTCGTGGGAAATGATCTAGATCCTCATGCTATCATGCACATGTGGGCACTTATCCTGGTTTGGGATCAATTTTCAATTTCCTCAAACCCTGGCCGCTGAGTCTCGCATCTCTTTCTCCGGGAGCGAGATGCGGGGAATTGCTAATGGTGCATTCTGCAGCCATGCATGGATGATGCTCGGCTAGAGAATGCATCTTGCAGTAGAGTCTATCAAGATGCGAATACCATCAAATGTGTGGCTCGGAGTACTATTCCATATCTAGCGCTCTATCTCAAGGCGTGGATGAAGATCATAAGATATGCAGTGATTGCAGATCGCCTCGATACATGAGCTGATCTCCATTGTTTCGTCCTCCGCCCCCGGTCCACCTCACTTTTTCCAACCCCAGGGATGTTCGAACATCCCAAGTCCTAGGCAAGCATTATCAATTTTAATTTTTCAGACAGATGAGCGAAACGCGAAATCTCACTCGGCCTGCCCAGGATGATCCCATCCCGCGCGACCAACGAAGAAGACGGATTCCTCGCCCCAGAGCAACAGCCCGCCAGCCCGCAAAAGGAGATGAAAGTTCTAGTACTGAGTACGCCTCGGATAAGCACAAGCCTTGTCACCATCATAAAGTTAAAAGCCGCATTATTCCTGATACCCCGCGTCCACCCTTATCATCATAGAAGTTCTTTCATACAACGGTCCCCACCTGGGGTCACACGTGCCACGACTGGCCCGGCCCGCATCCTGCAAATTCTATGGTCAAGCCTCGGACCGGGACGCTGTCGCCGAATACTAGAACGTCGAGTAAGCCGTGGAGGTGGCCCGAATTCGACCGACTGGCAGGAGCTTAGGATGCGCTCTATCTACTTGCATGAGCTAATGACTTGACATTACTATTAATGCACGATGGACGAGAGAATGGGTTTCCCCTCGGATAAGATCAGAGTCGTATGAGCAATAATTATCTGATGTACACACGTTTGGCAATGCCTTCCATTGGAGACGTACACTTGGATCAAAATTCCGATAGCTTAAGCCACTAAGCTATCCGATCAACGGTCGCAGAAGTCGTTGCCCTAGCAGTTCTCGCTCAGTAGAGTGAAGGCGTTAGAACTCATGACACATTGAAAATGCTCTCGGATCAATCCGCTAGGTTGGATAAGGACCCTCCGCCCCTAACCCTGGAGGATAGATCCTTGGAGTCAATCGCGAATTATGTCAACGACGGACGAGCCAAGAAAATCATTGTTGTGGTAGGTAACTACCGGACCCATCTTGCATCAAGGAAACATGCTAAGCGGAGGACCACAGGATGGTGCCGGAATCAGTACCAGCGCCGGGATACCCGACATTCAGTCTCCCAACACTGGCCTTTACGCGCGTCTGGCTCGGCTCAATCTGCCCCCTTCACCGTTCATGGAAGCCGTCTTCCATATCTCGTACTTCCGGGTGAATCCAAAGCCATTTTACAGCTTGATACGCGAGCTCTACACAGGTCTCTTCCAGCCGACCATTGCCCACTGTTTCATCCGACTTCTCTCGGACAAAGGGCTACTCTTGAAGCTCTTTGAGCAGAATAACGACAGGCTATCGGTTTTGGCCGGCGTGCCGGTTGATAAGATTGTAGAAGGCCACGGAAGCTATGCAGATCAGCATTGCATCGATTGCAAGAGCTCCTACCCGAGCGCCAAGATGCGAGAAGCGATCCTGGGTCGCGAGATCCCTCGTTGCGAGCAATGCCATGGGTTCGTGAAGCCGGACATCATGATGTACGGCGACGAGTTACCGACAGCCTTCACCCAGAACGAGATGCTCCCCGCCGAAAGCGATCTCTGCATCGTGATGGGAACTAGTCTGACTGCGGGCAATTTTGCCTGCCTCCCAGAGCGCTGTCCCCAAGGCGTTCCGAGGCTATTGATCAATCAGGAACATGTGACAACGCTAGGAAGTCGCGCAGATGACGTCGTACTTCTCGGCGACTGCGACGATGGGGTTCGAAGACTTGCTGCAGCGCTCGGTTGGGAGGTTGAGCTCCAGGCCTTGTGGTGTGAACTTACTAGGACTGAAGAAGGTCGAAAGATCGGCTCCGAAGCACAATTTTCAAGCTGGGATGCGGATCAGATGGTGGCGGAGATTACAAGTGATGTTGATTTCTCGATTGATGTTCAGGATGAGGAGCTCAAAGCGCTGATGCAACGATGGCAGGAGCAGACAAGTCTTGCAGCATAGATGTCTCACGAATATTTGACGTCTCACATTCTTCTTTGGAAGATGGGATTGCGAGGCTAAATACATATCTCTAGAGGTATATGATTTGAATGATTCGACACAACCCCGTCCTGAGACCATCGGTAAAGCCAGCCAGAGATTGTCAGCATTTTAGGCAGAACGAACAGTCTCTACCTTTGTCTTGCTATCGTTCAGACCATAAGTCCGCAGTGATGCCGTTGAGCATCGTGCCTCTACGTGACGCTAGGCTAGGAGAACTCGCTTAGCTGTACATGGTCAGGTTTTTCTGTTACTTTCAAGTCGAAGCAACTCTTGAATTCTGACACGCTTGGAAGACACTCGCCGGTTTTTCGTGGCTTTTCAATCCTAAATGATCTTCTATTTGCCGGAGTTGGATCGCTGACTGGAAGAAGATTATGGCTGGGCTGCCTGCCACGGGCCGCTAGGAGATGCTGGCGACTATTCTCATGCTGGCGACTATTCTCACGCTGGCGACTATTCTCACGCTGGCGAAGAGCGACTGCGCGACGTCCGAACTGTTCCGGATGGAAGACAGGCGCGAGGGTAGGCACACAGGCGACTAGAATACCAACGGTCACTTCACTCCCCGCCAGTGTCGTAAAAGGCAAGATGCAATACAAATCTTCGCCGCACCTTTTGATCATTATAATGCGGCTAAGGTTTATGCCCGCCATTCTATCAAAGAGCCTTTCAGCGTCTGTTCAATGTATGCTTTGCAAGCAGATGGACTCACAAAAGCCCGAGTGCGAATGTCGCGCTTATTGCAATCATCTTTGGGATCGACGTTTGTAATCCCCAGACGACGGGTAGCGGCAGGCAGACGACCCAAATGTCTAGCAACGTATTCACAGAATTGATGATGAACGTCGAAACATGCGTTAGGTCAAAGTCGCCCTTTGATTGATCCCATATGGATTCGATGGGCCCGCAACTCAAGCAAGCCACCAAGATAGTCATCACGCAATTGAGAACCACTATCACTGCTGTTGTAGTTGCACATCTGAAGAAAGCCGACACAGGAAACATTTCGATGTTGAGGATGGGGATGGAAAGTCTGAAGCAGGCGGTGCCAATAGCCCAAGGAAAGTGGCCAGCAAAGTCAGTCTTCGAAAGATTATCAGGGTCATTCTCGCGTTTCGATTACCTCTGCACTCAGTAATGGATCGCCTTGAGCGCGACTGTGACGTTCTCAGGTCGAGACGCATCTACGTCTCTACCCACTCCACCCTTTACGGAGCCTTTCTCGAGTAAGCAGTGTTACACAATAAGGTCTTTCAATGTCGATATCTATACCACCTACCATATGCGATATCGGCAGCAAGAGCGATCAAGCAGAGCTAATAGGTTCATCAAGACACAATCCGTAGGACGCTCGTTCTGCGACTTACCAGTGAGCCCAAACACCAAAAATCGTGGACCTTCCATGGCCGGCGTCTGATACGTATAGAAAATGCTCGTAGCAGGACTGCAGCCGAAGCAACCAGAACTTCTACGGCAGTTATGGATATCATAGACGTAGCCGTAGCAGTGACGGCGCCCATGATGATGGAAACAAGGCAGAATTTGAGAGCCGGGTATATACTGGCGCCTATCGAAGGTAAAAGAAGCAGCGAGGGCGCAGGCGATAACGAGAATGACCGAGGATTGAAGGGTTATGTGAATGACCGACAAATTGCTGAAAGTCTGGCCGATTCAATTGGGCGGGTGGAGCTTGCATGCAGATATGATGAACCAGTCAGCACGAATGTCCGCCTTAATGCTGGAAGCCGTTTGGAATTACTGGCTCTTACGCAATGATGGGATCGGCCTGTCTTGGAAACTGGACGAAACTAAAGACTGCAAGAGACTTCCAGTAGTAGAGCCAGGGCTGAACGACAGGTGCACTATTCTAGAAAGCTGGATCGACTTCTGGACTACATCAATTCAGGATCGAAGCTCACGTCAGCTCACGCCAGCAACCGTCTCACTCGTTCCGAGGTTGCTGACGTGTTACTGAGAGGGTATTATGCTGCGCCGTATCACTAATAATCTCTCGGTACCATCTCAACATTATCTCTGTAGTTCTTCGGTTTGATTCGTGTATCGCCATGTCATCTCCTCCATTAGTTTTAACTGGTGGAACTGGGCTCATCGGATATGCCGTGCTCGTTGGTACACTTAAGCCGGAGTAGGTGACAGATTCAACATCTCGCTACATATTTCTGACAGCTAGCATGCTCCTGCTAGCTCTCAATCTCCATTCGCGAGTTCCCTCCGCGGAAGGCGTGACCGCTCGTCTTGCTAAAGAATCAATTATCCAGTATCATGTCCGAGCGGTGGTCCGCTGCCAGGATGCTGTTGACACAATCTCGAGGGGTCCTTCAATCCAGAAGTTCCTGTCAAGTGGAGCTTTGAATTTTGCTATTGTTACGGACAACACCGGAAGAGGTGCCCATCTTGAAGCAGTCAAGCATTGCTCTTATTTTATCCATGTGGCATCTCCGCTAGGGACGACAACACCACGTGATCTAGTATCTGCAGCGCTTGCAGGAACTAAGGCAGTGCTCGAAGCAGCTCAGGCGACGCCTTCCATGAAGCGTGTCGTATTCACAGCGTCAGTCACAAGTCTTAAGCCGTTTCACCGCCTGTATGCAGATCATCCTTTCAATCAGACAATCATGTCTGGCAGATGTGATGAAAGTGCCAGCGATCACCGCGGAATCAAGGGTGCCCTCTCCACCCTCAATTTTGGACGAGGCATCACCTGCCCAGAGATATTATAACCCCGCTAAACACGAATTCTGCTCTCAACTCTGCTTATGCACTCCAGTCAGCAAAATATGATTTCCGATGCTCCGCAGAATTCCGACTAGAATCTCTGGCAAGGTAAGTGATGTCGGTCTCACATTTTAATCATCCTCTGAGAGCTGCTGGACCTTTGGTAGGCTTCTCTCTCTTTCGTGGGCGACCATGGAGAGCCCGGGAGTGCGAGACGATAGCTTCGTGCATCAGGGACATTCTCTCAACTCTCCAATTCCACATATCATCTCCACTGTTTGGTTCTGGAACCAGCAGTCGAATGATATGCGCAACGGAAGAGACATCAAAGCGTATATTGGCAGTGACTATACTTGCCGGCTGGCTCTGACTAACCTGAAAAGAGATAGGGGCATCCTTGACGCACGTTGGCGGGTCGTAAATCTTGAGGGTGATCCGTCCTTCATTATTAGTGGAAGCTGTCCGACGGAGATTGCCATTAAACCACTGTACTGGACGATCTGACTCTGCGACAGCTACGATCTCAACACTAGAGCCCGAATCTTTGTAGCGCCGACCAATTAGGAAAATATTGGAGAATCCCAGGCTTGGTGCAAAGGTAAGAAGTAGGTCGTCCGCCCGGAATTCAGTATCTTTGTCAGAGGTTGTATATTCTACATAAACCATGAAGCCATTTCTTAGCGTTTTGCCGCGTAGAACAACCAATGATTGCTCTGAGGAACCCTCGTGATTCACTCGTTGAGAATAATAAGGTGCTAGGTTGAGCGTCCCACTCAGTGTGTAACGATCCCGTGCTCCTAAACGGCCAGCTATCGCGTTACTGTGGGTCATCTCTGACTGCTTGATGACAGCATAAGGATTGAGTGGTACGAGGAACGACCAGGTGTTCATTGCATATTTTTCTACCAACGGATTGAGACAACCTTCTCTAATATCCAAATAAGAAAGTCGGAGACTATTGAAGAGCTCCCACATGAATCTGAACTTGGTTGTGACTGATGTAGGCTGGGCAATACTAAGCGTTCGCACGAATAGCTCAATGGGAGAAATCCCGTAATCAACTTCGAATGCTTCCCCTTCGATAGCCATAGAAAGCAATCCGTAGACACGATCAAGGACTTCAGAGCAAGTAGAGTCCGCGAAGAGCCTAATCAAATCTTGTAATGGGCGTCGATAAGTCGAATGTGGATTATTGGCACAGTAATCGAATATTCTGGTGCATGTTGTTGGACCCACTCCCCAAGCATCATGTTTTGAGCACCACTTTGAGCCTCTACACTGGCATAATGATGTATGGAGAAAGCAGCTCTCGGCTCGGTCGTACATGAACCGCAGATTTTGACTGAGCATAAGCTCTTGTTTTATCCAAACGCGATCCCAATAAGGCAAAGTGGTCATTTTGTCCATGGCCGAAGAAAACGACTGGGTATCAGATCGGCGAAGACCCAGTCGAGAGCGAAATTCTCTGTCAGTACTTTCGAGCTTTGGTCCCAACGTGGCCTTTTCACCTACCATGTCCAAAGCCGCTTCGAGGCCGGAATCGCCTTCACCAAGCCAGACGATGACCTCTTTCGCGTTTCGGTATATGTCTCCCATCATACTAACCTGTTGATTCCGCTCCTTCACATTGCTCTGATCGACACAGATTGCGTCAATCCATAGAGGCTGTATCTCTTCACGCTGCCTTGCGATATGAAGAAATTTCCATAGATTACGTCGCACGTAAAAGCGATGGTCATTGACTTGTATTTGCCTTCTCGGCTTTGCGGAGCCCCATGTATATGAGAGACAGAAATACTGGCTGTCCAGTCTGACGGTGTCTAGTCGACATTGTAGCAATCCGTCCACAGTGAGGCTTGGCTTCACCTGGACGACTCGAATCAATCTCTCCTTCGACTCGATGCTGCCGTAGCAGAAATCATGTCTCTCCTTCGCAGACTTTCCTTTTGAATCTGTCATGATACTAACACTTGTAGCCAACCATCTGAATTTCTCACCCACACGATTTCAGATATTGTGGCAAAGTTCGGGAGTCGTTGTTCCTTTCTCCGTATGATCTGCGCATTTCGGGGTCTGTTCCACCAGTCCGTCCTAGACAAAGAAGCGGCAATCTTGGATTAAAGGTAAATTTCTCGGCGTGTTTGTATACAATTTACAATCCCAAGCTGCCGATTGAATTGCAAGATGACCAACTTCTACGGATGAAAAAGTAGCAAACCAGTGGTACATCGTATACCCAAACTAAGATCAGATGGAATAATCAGACTTTTCACGACAGTCCCGTTCCAGCGTGCAAGTCAACGCGAGCTTCGCGGCTTCAATCTGCCTTGCTCTTCTAATCTGCAAGGTCCAGAGTTTTCAAAGTACTTCCCTAAGCAAATCGCTGGAATTTCGGCCCGAACTGCCAACTTCTCTCAAGGCCTCAACCTTAGGGCTTGCATTCACTCACGTGATATAGGGTTATAGCTCTTTGAAGGTGAAACAGCCAACATTGGCTGTGCCTCCACAAGATGGGGCCAAAGAACGTCACTGTCATCAAATGATCATCGGAGATTCACCTTAATTTGACGTTGACACCTCCACTATGCTCTAAAAGGGTTACCGAGCTATTGACGATGATACAATGACCCATTGACCCTTGACTGAGTCCTGCGGAATGAGTGTGGTGTGACCAGAGGGCGTTGAAACGCCCCCACGTCGGACAGAAAATCTTCTCAAGGGGCGCTGTTCATCAAGTGTTAGGCCGAAAGGCGTCGAACAACTTAAGGGTACCGGACATACTCCCCAAAGAGACTACGGTAACGAGGCTGTTTCATGTCAATGCTTACCTGGACTTTGGCTCCTGTACATCCAGAAGCCTTGCTACGCCGGCGCAACGATGGCTTAACTTGTGCCCCAGAACGGTAGGTATATATTTCTCTCTCCTGCTTTTACTTTTACTATCCAAACACTTCTCTGCTTCACGTGGAACGAAAGTAAACGCTGCAAATCCTTCACTTTCCACAATGAAAGCATCTCCAATCGTCGTCCTCGCCGTCGCTGGCTTTCTAGGCGTACTCCCTTCACAGTCTGAATCATGCTCTCCTCTTGATAATGTTAAGATCACTTTCTTTGGCTACCCGGACAACTCCCCTCCAGGCGCCGGCATAGCCTGGTCCAATTGCGGCCATTCCCTTGCTGGAGGAACAGGCTCCTACGATGACCCGATAACCTTTGCTACCGCTACCGATGGGGATTTCAAGGTGTGCGACGTGGTGTATCTACCTTATCTGAGAAAGTACGCCCGATATGAGGATGATTGTGAGCAGTGCAGTAAGTCTTGATTCATTTACCCGCTCACTTGCAAAGTGGAGGATGTTCAAAGGTGCTAAGACCCTATCCAGAAGAAGACTGGGACTCGAGCAAAGAGTATCACATCGATCTTTGGACTGGCTCGACTTACTCAAATGGCGGGGACACCCAAATAGACTGTGAGAACAGCCTTCCCGGAGGCCCACAAACTATAGTCCGAGACCCGGCTAAGGACCTACCCACTGATACGACACCCTTCTTTTCGGACGGAATTTGCAACAAGAAAACATATGAGATCGGTGAAGGAGGCGACTTGTGTACCGGCACGGGAAGTAGCACGCCAGTAAGCTCGACGGCGGCAAGTTCACTATCAACAACGGCGACAACACTATTGACGAGTACCACGAAAAAGAGTGGGCCAGGACCGACATCGTGCGCGTGGGAAGGCCATTGTCTGGGAGCGTCTTGTAAGACTTACAATGACTGTGCTGACCCCTTCGTTTGCAAAGCTGGAAATTGCTCGTCGGGGTAAGTGTACTTGGGATCTTCTTTACATGGAGGCGGATTGATCTCGGTCATTTCTAAACGAATATTGGTTAAAGAAGCTGTAGCTAGGTTCGTGATCTGATGACCATTCAGTTTTGACCTATGTTTCTTTGAGCGTTCCTGGCTTTGTCGAGTCCTATTTCACGTCTTTCACTATTGCAATTTCACTAGCAATATGATATGGATGCATCTATAAAGGGGACAAATATATTCAGAAGCTCGATCCTGAAGTGGCTAGGACTTTTAACGATTAGGAGAGGTGCTGTTCAAGTCTGCGAGTCCTCATGGGCTGTTACCCAGGCGATCGGTTACATTTTCCGGACTTTCAAGCAGTTACCCAACTGGCATACTGTGATGCAGGCACTGGATCTCAATGGTAAATCACAGCTGCAGCGCTGTACAAGACGCTTTAATCCAGCACAAATAACAAATCCGGGGACGAACCACTCCGCATCCAACCATCATAAACCAGCAACATTCATGGAGAGTACCCCGCGGCAAGTCATCTTCTAAGAGTGTCAGATGCGCTTCCTCAGCTTCGCTGAACGTCAGACTGCAGCAGCTCGATGGGGTGACGGCTGCATAATCTTTCACGTTTTCAGCTGCGGATCTTTGTTCCTCCCTAGAACGGGAACCCATTGTGTAACATGCTCGGTCCAACGGATTAGCTGAAACTTATCGTTTGCTGCAAGCTGCCTATTATAGTCCAATTCCAACGCTGCTCGGAATCGCTAATCCATGGATCGATGGCTAACGACTACTGACATCATCCCACGCCCTGGCAGGGCTCACTTTTGGGCGGTACGGCCCCCGGGAGCAGGTGCCGGCTTATCCGGGGCTGCTCCGGGGAGCGGCCCGCTTGGGCGCTAGTTAAAAGTGAGCCCACCGTGGGGTATATACTTCACGAACTTCTCAAGAATGTATGTCGACTGTTCAAAGAATTCCGTGACTTCTGTAAAGCACTTCGAGTCTTTACAAAGATACATTCTGACGTGTACCGCGGATTGTTCTAAGATCATGCGAGTTGCCGCTGCCGGAGGTTGTGCGACATTGTTTTGCTGCCCAAAGTCCCTGAATGAGAGGAGCATAACGCAACTCTATCTTTAGAGTGCTCGAAACATCTTACGGGCTGTGCGCCGCGCGCCAACATCGGAGATGTTGGGCATCGCCGAGCGTAAGAACTCGGGTTATCTGTTTACTGATATATGTCCGGGACGCAATATGACGGCAAAATTGATGCCCAAGCTTTGAAAATGCTCAAGGATACTTGCATGCAAGAAGATGCAGCAAATGATAGATGAGTTCGTTCATTCCCCGAGTGATATCATGACGCTAATGACGCTGTCAGAATTTAGTACGTGAGCACCATTCCGTCTCTTGATCTTGGAATCGCTCAGTATCCGTGGGTTAAATCAGTACCGCGCTCCTAAAGCATTTTCAGCATCGACTGTACTTGATCAGCAAACTTACACCTGCTTGTAGGACGTATGTTGTTGTTGAACTTCGTTTTGTATTCTTCCCACCTTCGAACGGCTCAGATTTGGAAGGCCTGAGACACTCTTCGCCGGAAAAATATCCTAGAAGATCTAATACCCCGTCGGAGCTAATAAATTGGCAATGGAGCCTGTGACCTCTATCATTGGGGTTCTCCCTCTGGTTGAGATCGCGTGTCGAACTACATCCAAATTATGTAGAACCATCAGCGAAGTGAAGGGATTACCGCAAAGCTTGGCGAAAGAGCTTGACTGGCTGAGAAACCTCAGAGAAGTTTTGCTCAGATTTGAGTTTACATGCCGGCAAGTGCAATATTTGATTATGGAAGTCAACATCGACCTTCTTGAGGACCGCGTGAATAGCTGTAGTTCGTTAGTGCAGGATCTCGAGAAACAGATCGACGAGAGACTCGACAAGATCAAAGGAAAATCTTTCCGAAGTCGGATTGAAGTCTTGAGCGCAGTATTCAACTCTGAAGCTTTCCAGAGGTCAAAATCTGAGATCGATCATTGCACGAAAGACCTCAGCCTTGCCCATCAAGAAGTCTCAAGGTATAAAGCTGATAAACATAATCAATTTTCATGGCTGAATTGAGTACTAGCCAAATCTCTCTTCAGGAGTACCAGGTTACGACGCACATCTCAGATCGCGTAGCATCGATGGAGCAATCGCAGAAAATTGATTTCGGAGCAATCGCCTGGCGTTTGGATCAAATCATTGGTGTCCTGGACAAAAACCGCGAACATCGTGAACTCACCGCTACGCCTCAACGGAGGATCCTCATCACGGCGCCAAAGCGTGTAAATAGCGACCCTCGTCCTTCCATCTGGGAATACAGCTCAAAAACTGATGTGAGTTCTTGATTACTCTGGCTAGCATTTTGACGTTTTCGTGCATTACCTTGTAGAAGAGAGAATCAACTAAAGGTGGTTGAACTGTCAGGTGGCATATAATAGCACCCAAGCATCCGATGTCGGCTTTCCTATCAATACAAATACGCCATCAACCCAAGCGAAGGCCTTTGTCAGGCTAATGACCTACAGCTTTTTTGGAAACCTGAATGCAGACCACCCAGAATGTGGCACGGGCGTCTTGATAAACTGAAGGAGCTCGTCGATGCAGGTTCCAGGCTTCGATGTGATTATCAAGGCCTGTTTCGCTCTTGGATGAAAAGCCCATGTAACCTCGAGGAGGCACTTGCAGTCTACCAAACGTCATCCCGAAGCACAACTGACCCGACGTTCCGACAATACGTAGGCTTGGATGTTTTATTGAAAGCTTTCCGAGACGGATTATACACACACGCTGAATCGCTAGATGTGAAGAGGTGGACAAGTCAACTTGTCAATGTTGCCCTTCGATGCAAGCTCAAGCTTGGGGCAGATCTGAACAATGGGGTGCTGTATTTCGACGGTCCCCTCAAATACTCGATATGGTTCGACGAGTGTTGGTCTAAAGGTCCGACACGGAGCCGTGTACCCCGTTTGAAAAATTGCTGGTATGATGAGTTGAGAACGAACACGAAGTTCACCTACTTCAAGGGTTGGTTTGACGAATTGATCCGATACGATACCCAACAGGGGAGAGATAGCCCACCACATCCTGGATCTTGTGTAGAGAAATACCTCAAGCCCACATTGCATGCCTTACTCGGAGGTCATCTATCTCCCTGGCTCAGTGCCCTCACGGACGCAGACATCGACGTCGTTGAAGTGGCACGGCAAACTTATGCATTGGCGACAGGGCAAGAAGCAGCCTTCATCGTGAAGCAGGTGCAAATCAAAGTCTCACGCAGCATGAAGCCATTGCCGAGGAAATATCTATTGCCATCATACTGCGCACAGATACAAAGCACCGAAGATCTTAGAGAAGTAATGTTGGTGGTTTTCAGGGAGAACGGCATCGATGTGAGGGTGAATGATGATTCCCAAAATATCGACGTAACCAGCCTTAGTCTGCTCAGGCTCATCCTACTTGCCTTGGCCACTCTCACGAGAAATTGGACCACTCACTATGTATGGATTGAGGACCGCAGATACGCTAGAGAAATTTAGAGCTCATATGTGAGAATACCCCGAGCTCAAGCGCTATCTGACAATATAGACACCCTCCTAATCCTCCCATAGTCCTTCAGATCGCTTTTGGGCTTGAGATATAGGAACAGCCACATTGACTTGTTCTTTCCAATTATCGAATATCTGCTCAAGTCTAAGCTGACTCGGATTTATGAAGCACCGAAATCCTCAATAATGAGATGATCACCGTACTTCACTTGAAGTTAATCCTCGGCAATACTGTTAGAGAGAAGAACCGAGAAAACTGATAATTGATCAATAAACGAGACGTCACGTGACGCATCTTAATTGCTTAACAATAAATCTACTAGAAAATCGCTCGTAACACATTTGCAAATAAATCATAACAAACATTTTCAAAATCATTCGATCAAATTCACGTTACATTTTTTATTAGTGATTTATTTTGCAATCTCTGCGCATTGCTAGAAATTTCATTTTCTGATGATCATTCTGAAAAAAAAATTGCTAAAAGAAATTTTCGTTGAACGTTTTTTTAGTTTTTCGATCGAAACAGCAAAATCGATCATTTTATTACGCAACAATCACGTTTCATTGAATATCGAAAATCAACATCAAACATTCAAAACACATAACGAATAAAAATATCGAATTATAAAACTATACAAAATCATAAAAATGCGTTGTTTCAAACAACGTATTAAAACATTCAAAATGTTATTTGAAAAAAATATCGAAACGAACATATCAAATTTTAAATTCAACATTCAATTCAAATCAAAAATATCAGAAAATTCAATATTACATTATCAAATGATGTAAATCAATCATTATAAAACGCAAAAATCGAACGCATATTAAACATCAAATAAAATTAAAATTATAAAACAGCGAAAACGCAAAATCATTCGATTGAAACGTTAAACATTATCAAACATTCGAAATCAAAATTTCAACATTTCATACGTTTCAAATCATTTATTATTTCGATATTTGTATCAAATATTATTTGACATTCAATCAATTTGTTTTTGTGTTTACACGTTCATTGTTCGAATTGCGATTATCGAAAATCGTTCGAAATCGATATCAATCAACGATTTCATTGTATCAAATGTGATTTGTGATCGAAAACATACGATATAATTTATCATTCGAACGAAAACGAAAAACAAAATTCGAATCGATTCACAATTCAATTCAACGATTTTCATATTACATTTGTCAATAATTCAAATTTTATTTTTATTTTTTCGAAATTTACATCGTCAAAATTCGTCACAAACAACGCAATCATCATGTCGATCAAATTCAAATATATCATTTTCGACGAAAAAAAAAACGAAAAACGTTGAATTGCGAAACTCAAAAACGAATTTTCTAAAAATTTCTCGAATAAAAAATGAATTGAAACAGTTTAAACATCGTTCGAAAACGATGCAAAAAAATAAACAAATATCAACGACGATGTTAAAAACATCGTGATCAAAAAAAATTTTATTGCAATCGATAAAATCGAATTCATTCGTTTTATTGAATACGAATATTTCGACAAAAAAAAAACACAACGAAAACAAAACGTGAACACGATTACAATTTGAAATTTCAATCGATTCAACAAGAAAAAAAAAATTTTTGAAAAATTATTACAAACGTACAGTCGAGTTGTTCAAGAAATTCGACGACAAAAACGTTTCGATCGTGAAATTATTGAATATTTTGAAATTTTTTTTTTCAAAAATATTATCGCGTATTACATCAAAAACATACGTGACGAAAAATTGCAAACAAAAATTTATGTCAAACATGACAAAAACATTGAAATTCGTAATTTTTATGAAATTTGCACGTTTGCAAAAAAAAATTTTCGAATTCAAAAACGTCAAAAAAAATATCAAATCAAAAAAATCGAAAAAAAACGCAACGAGAAATTGACATTTTTCGATAAAAAATTCATGATCATCAAAATCGAAAATTACAATTCGAATATATCGATTCAAATTTTACAATTTCAAATGATCACATTGAAATATGTTATCGAATTTATTTTTTCGAATAATCGTTTTTCGAATTTTCGACGTATTCGAAACAATAATCGAATTCAAAATGTAATCAATGATTTTGCAACAAATTCGATGATTCGACATCAACAAAATTTTTTTTCACAAAATTCTCGATTCGAACAAAAACATAATCAATTTTCATTTTTTGTTTCAATTACAAACATTTATCAATCGAAAAAATGAATCGACGAGTAACGTGCGCAAAAAAATCGAAATTTCAAAACGAATAAACATCAATATTCGAATTCATTTTTCAACGAAATTCAAATATACAACAAGAAAAAACACAATTATTGATGTTTCAAATGCGATTTATTTAATTATCATGAAAATCAATATAATTGTTCGATTTATCAACAAATAATTCATGCAAAACGACGTTTTATTTGAAAAACAACGAATTATAATTTTTCGACATTTCGTAATACATTTAAAAAAATCTATACGATTTTAATTTCATTTCAAATAATATACAATTCGATCGTTTCAAAAACAACAAAATATCGAACGTAATCATCAATCAACAACGAAAATATAATTCAATCATTTTCGCAATTTGCAATGAATCAAATCACGTATTACAACGAAATTTATGATCGTGATTTTCATTTTGAAATTGTAATATTTGCATTAACATTTATTGTTTTATTAAAATATATTGATCGTATGTTTCAATTCAAACAATGTAAAACGAAACACGATTCTAATTGCAATTTACTGAAATATGTTTTTGAAATGTTTGATTCAAAACGTTTATTTGAAATGTTCGATTACGACGACTTTGAAATAAAAATTTTCACATTTCGCGAAATTAACAAAATTAATCTCGTCATTTTATTTCACGAAAAATTCGATGATTCGATCGTGTTATTTAACGTTATGAAAACACGCAAACGTCAAAAAAAAAACAACAATTCAAATATTGATGAAAACATTCAACAAAAACGTATTGTCGATTTTTTCGTCGATCAATTCAAAAAAAAAAAAAAAATGATGAAATCGATTTCGAAAATGAAAAAAAAATCAAAAATCAATGTAAAAAACATTTTCATGAACAACATGATTATTTTATTGATTATGCATTTGTATCAATTTTCATTTTATTTTCGTGACGAATCAAAACGTTTTATTATCGTTTATCGAAAATCACGCACGAAAAAAAAAATTATTCAAATCATAAATGTTTAAATCGTCAATACGAATTTCGTCGAAATCGATAAAAGCAAAAACAACAAATAAATTACTAAAAGTATTTGCAAACAATTAACGAATCATTTAACGTTTTTTATGTGTTCATCAATTGCAATAAATTTGACAAGAAAAATTTTCTAATCATTAAAATATCGTTCGATATGATCAAAATTGATCAAAAATCGAATTTGATTATAATCAATCAAAAATTGATAAATAATTTAGATTTAAAAATGAATTTTGTTATCAAAATCGATTTTCGAAATATTCGAATGATCGTGATCAATGATAATTATCATAAAGTTCATTATTTCGTCATTTTTCACGTTCATGTGAAGAAAATCATTCGAAAAATCTGAATTTTCGTCAATTCGAATCATAATAAAATTCAATTGTTATTCGAATTTTTATGATTGCATTCGATTTCAACAATGATAAATATACAGAAAAAAATCATCATTGATGACAAAACTACGAATAAAACAACAAAATTTGTCAATGTTTCAAAGTTAATTGAACAACACATGAAAAATTCTTCGAATTATGCAAAAAAATAACATTACAAAACGATCAAAAAAATTTTTCAAAAACATAATCAAAAAATTTAAATCAACGATGCAACGTGTTATGAATATGAATATCGATGAAAAATTAAATTCAAACGAATACGATATATCGAAATCAAATACGAAAAATAAAATTATCAAATCAAATGATTATGAAAATTTTCAATAAATTTTGCTAACGATTTTAAAGAAAATTCACGTGTAAAATTAAAAAAAAAAACATTACAACATTTTCAAAAAAAACGTTATATCAATTCGTTGATTTTTGCATCGATTATATCAATGCAAATATCGAATCATGTAATTTTTCGTTTCGATGAAATGATCAATAAAAAACAACATTCGAATATTTAATGTCGTTTTTAACATTGTTCAAAATTTCGAAAATAATTCGCAATGTCGTTGTGATATTGAATACGTTTGTTTATTGCATTGAAACAATCAAGAAAATTTATTTTTTTATCGTTCGATTTTCAAACAAATTGAAAATACAAATATCAAATATGATTACAAATGTTCAAACGATAAAACATGTATATTTCATTGAAACGAACAAAAAAATAAAGTCGAATTTTTTTTTTATGACGAATCAACAACGTCAATTTTATTTCAATGAAATCAGCAAATTTCAAAACTTTTTTTACAATTCGACGAATAATTCGACGAAAATTGAATATCAATCAATTCAACGAATTGTTGAAAAAATGAATCAAAAACGAAAAAATCACATTGAAATTTGCAATTTCAAATTTTGCATTTCGTTTTAAAATTTTACAATTTATATGAATTTATCGTGATGTCGAAACGAAAAAACTGAAAAAAATATCGATTATTGATTTTATCGTACATCGAATCATTTTTCGTTTTAATTTGAAATTTTACAATACAAAACAACATCGATTTATTTCAGATAAAAAATGATGATATCAAATTATTATTCAGAAAAATATCGAAATCGATATGTACGAACGTACAATCATCGCAAATGATTGTATTTCACAATGAAAAATCGCATCTGTATTGATATCAAAATCGAATTAAACAAAATCGAAATTCACGTTCAATTATCATTTCGTGTATAAGAAATTCGTCGAAAATATGATAAAATTAACATAACGTACACACGATTTGTTAAATCGTTCAAATCATCGAATATTCTTTGCGACAAATATGAAACATGATTATTAAAATATAACAATTCATTTCGAAAATTGTCATTATTTGATTTTTCACGTATTTGAAATCGATCAATTACAATCAATTCGCATGTCACAAAATATCAAAACGTTTTCGTTTACATTTATCGAATTAATCAATATCGTATTGAAATTCATATCGAAATCGTATTCAAAATCGTCATTATTACATGCGATAATGCATACGACGTCGTCAAATATATTTTTTTACATCGACGATATTTTTGACGATCATAAAATTTTCGAAAAACAATATTATTTTTTAAAATATCATTTTTTTAAAATTATTGTGATCATTAATGAAAATTTCATTTTTCAAACTAAAAATCGAAATCACAAAATTCAAAACATTCGATCAAATACATCGAATCGATGAAATATTGAACGTTAAACAAAAATTCATCGATAAAATACGCAATTGATCAATTTTTCAAAATGTTATTGCATTACGAAATTTTCTCGAAACAATACAATTTACGAGACGTTAAATATTGAATTTCGATGAATTTCAAAAATCATTTCAACGTTTGTGCGACAATAAAATCGAATGACGATGATCAAAATCAAAAAATTTGTCGTTTCAAATATTGAAACAATTATGTTTTAACGTAATGAATATGTTCGATTATGATTTTTCGTTATTTTGCGAAACATACACAGACGCATCGACATATGATAAAAATATTTACATTCGTCAATTGCAAAAAAATAAAATGCGATTTATTTTTTATAATTGTATTGCATTCAACGTCACGCAACGCAATTACGATACATACAAACGAAAATTGTATATCATTGTTCATTTCATTAAAAAACACGAACACATTTTTGACTTTTTGAAACGCAATACGATATACACGAATCATAAATTCTTGATGAATTTCATCAACGTTCAAAAACACGAAAATATATATGTTCGTTGAACAAACAAATTTCGAAATCACAATATTCAGATCAAATATATCGAGAATAAAAAAAATCAAATGATCGACGATTTTTCACGCGTAATTTTCAACGATAAAAATTGCGAATCGAATCAATTAATCAAAAATTTGTACAAGAAAGTCAAAAATCACAAAAACGATATTCAATGATTTTGAAAGATTGACAAAAAAAATCATCGTGATATTTTGAAACAATTATCGATCGAAAACGAAAAGCGAAAAATCGAAAAATACGATGAGAAAATCATAATCAAAATCGAATGAACGTTTTTTTATGTGAAAAAACAAAATTTTGAAATTTGTTTCATCGAATCATGTCATGATAATTGTTTTCGTTTTCAAACAACGATACGAACATTTCAATTGAGCGAAAAAATCGACGTTCGATCAAATTACATTCAAAAAAAAATAATATTCAAATATTTACGACTATTACGCAAAGCAAAAAATTTCAACAAATGCGAACAAAATCGTAATGATCGCATTCAAACGTAAAATAAATAAATATCGATAAAACGAAATTTTCGAACGATTATTGCATCAAAACAACGATAAATGAAATATTTGCATCACGAAAAAGAAAATCGCATTTTTGTTGCAAAAATCACATGACGAAATCGATCATTTTTCGTCAAATATCATATTCAATCGAATCAAAAATCAAATTTTTTGATTTTTCATGATTTCGAATATCAAATCATACATACAAAAATGTTTATTTTGCGCAAAATGAATCATCGTTGATCGACACGTATTTTTGTCATTTATTCAGATTTATCAATTTTACGATTTTTTCGATATCGATTTCATGAATTGATTCACGTTTTCGAAATATGAATTCAAGAATATTTGTAACATAATAAATTATTTTTCGAACGATTTATTTTCGTACTCAACAATGAATACGAAAATTTCAAACGTGAAACAATCATTTGAATATCATAAATTCAATGATTATTTTTTGTTCGTCGCAATGTATTAAAACGCAAATATTGCATTCAGATCGAACGAAATGCAAAAAATATTTAACGAATTAGAAATTATTTGTATCATCGTTTTCAATCAATCGCATAAATCATTGAAAATTATAAAACGAAATAATAAAACATTTCGAACGATAATGAACAAAATAACATTTTCAAATAAAAATTTTATCGATACGTTGAAAAAAATTGCATCGACATGCAACGAACGTTATGTGAAACATTTAAGTTGTTACGAACATGTCTGACAAATAGATTTGATAGATAAATAATTGATATAATATGTGATCGAACAACGAATTATGTTTTAATTTTACGTTGAAATTAACGTGATTTGAAATTTGACGTCGCACATTGTTTGCAATTTCAACATTTTGTATTTATTTGTTTTTGCAAATTTATTGTTTTCGTTTAATTAATCAATAATACGTTTATTCAAACACGATTCATGATATTACAATAAATTTTCAATTTCTATCGCTCGTCGTGATACGCGAACGTTCAAAAATAAAATCTCAAATCGATTAAGTTTTTTTGACGAAACAAACGACGAAAAATTCTGCTGATCAAGCAAACGATTCAAAAATTTTCCTGACGAGACATTTGACGAAAATCGTGAAATAACAAATCGAATTTTCACGCAATCGACGATAGAAAACGAAAACTAACACGATTAATTTTTTTCTTTTTTATCATTTTCAATTTTTCATTTTCAGTTATGATTCGAAATCATCACGAAACAATTCTTTTCGAATTTTCTATTTCGATGAAACAACGTCTCAAAACGTTACACGTCAATGTGAATCGTATGTTGCATGAAATTAACGACAATTTTTTTGACGAAAATTTCGCTGATCAATTCAAACGTCGTCGATTTGTATCAACGATCGAATTCATAAAAATGAAAAATAACGAAATCATTCATTTTCTGAATATCGTCATCATCGATCAGTTGAAATGATGAGTCAATCATAAAATCGTCGATTTTTTAAAGAAATTTGATCGATTACGCATCGATCGTGACAATTATTTGAACGTTCTGATTCAATATCAAAATTTGTACAATATTGTCAGCGTCGATCGTGACGAACTAATCAATACGAATGTCGAATTAAATGAAATTCGTCGAAAATTGAATATTCTGAAAAACGAATACGAAAAACAACATGATTTATTTCTGACTAAACAAAAAAATTACATTTTTTTGAAAAAAAATCACGACGTTTTGCTGATCAAAACTCGCGATCGTGCACGAAATTTTGACGTCGACGATGAAAAAAACGACGATAAAATCAACGTAATTAATTTTTCTCAAAAAAACAAACGACGTTTCAAAGCACATTCAAATTCTTTTAAATTCATCGATGAAATGAAACTCATTTGACGTGTTTGAAAAACAAAAATACACGATAAAATGACGATCAACGTTGATCATTACGACACGAACATGATCGCAATCATTATTGTGATTGACTGAATTGAAAATGATATTGATGATCACATACAATCGATTCGTGATATTGATATGAATCATTTCAAAATTTGACATATAATGTTGAAATTCTTGAACATTATTTACGAAAATTTTGATTTCAAACGCAATATGCGTAATCAATTTCGAACATTGATCATGAATATTCAAAATTTTCAATTTTTTTATTTCATTTTTTTTCGTCTTAGCAATTCAATTGATTATAACGAAATCATCAAAATCGAAAAATTGATGAACAAAATTTTCTGAAATCTGAAAAAAACGATGAATGTATATTCACGTGAATTCATCACGTTCGATGAAATTCGAATCATTTTGCAACAAATATACAATCGACAATCGAATTTTCGAAAAAAAAAAATCGCGACACGTCAACAACGTTTTGAATTGTTTTAATTCAAATCAATTTTTGTCGTTTCGATTTCGATGTTTTTACGAAATTTGTCATCTCGACTTTTTCGTGAAATTTACAGTTCATTTCGTTTCAACGTTATTGAATTCGAAAATTCGTGATTCGATGATCGACAAATTAATCGTCACGAACAAAATGTTTAAAATGTGATAAAATCGATCACGTATGAAAAAAATGTTCGAACGTTCACAAACATCAAAAGCGTCATTTGACACAAAATGCAAATGTTTTACATGAACATGATCAACGAATCGAGCGAATTTGATTCGAAAAATTGATAATTAACATCAAAACGCGATTGATGAATGTTTAAAAATTTTCTTTATTCATTATGACGAATTGTTTGATTTTTTTGTCAAACGATTTTTAATTATCAATTGTACGTTGTCATTCAACGATAATAAACATAAATTAGAAATTTTAATAAACGTTGATGCAATTGATTATCTTTTCATTGATAAAAAAAATTGCGCAATTTGTATGCAACATGTTGAACATGAATTTCGTATTTTTATTAAAATCGAAACTTC